>JAAGEH010000307.1:51831349-51862086 GCA_011751065.1 Lasiurus cinereus | reverse complement strand
GGGGGGACAGGACTGGAGAGGGGGGGCAGGACTGGAGAGGGGGGCAGGACTGGAGAGGGGGGCAGGACTGGAGAGGGGGGCAGGACTGGGAGAGGGGGGGCAGGACTGGCAGAGGAGGGACAATACTGGGAGAGGGGGGCAGGACTGGCAGAGGGGGGCAGGACTGGGAGAGGGGGGCAGGCCTGGGAGAGGGGGGCAGGCCTGGAAGGGGGAGTAGGACTGGCAGAGGGGGGCAGAACTGGCCTACAGGCTCCTTGAAGACCAGGGACTCACCCTCAGCACAGCAGTGTCTCCTGCGCGTTTACTCGGGTACCAGGCGTTATGTGTGAAGCCCCTAACATATCTTATTTAATCTTTATGACAGCTCTTGAAACAGGTATTACTTTACAGATGGGGAAATGGAGACAACTAATGAAACCCTGATGCAGCCCCAGTGTCACTCACAAACATGTCTCAGGGCAACAGTGAGTCACTGAGGAGCTTCAGCACAGGTGTGTGCATGTGCAGAGGGTAAACTGAGGCACGGGGCCCACCGCAAAGCGGTGCCTTCACCCAGGAGGAGCCACTGTCCAAGGTGTGTTCACTGCAGCTTACTGAGGCTGGCTCCGACAGAGACCTGACAGAGTGTGGGGTCCCATCCACACTCCAGGGACAGGCCGTGGCCCAATGAAGACAGTGAGGAAAACCAGGGCAACCAGCCAGGCCTTACCTGAAAGTTCTCGGTGATGCGTTCAGCGGTCACAGACTTGGGGATCACGACCAAATTCCTCTGTATGGGGAACCGGATCAGAACCTGTGAACAGATGTGCCCAGTGTGTACGTATGCTCACCAAGAACTCTATCAACATCTCACTTAATCTTATGCATCCATACCCGGAAGGGGACATCCCAGAACTTCGAGTGATAAAACCCAGGCACAGAGACGCTAGGCTCACACCCAGCAGCCAGGAGGATGGTCCTCAGGATCTGACTCGTGCCCTGCTCTTAGCCACCATGCCTCGTGCTTCCGTGTCTCCCAGGCGTCCCACCCGCAGGAGACTGACAGTTCAGGGTCAGGAGCTGCTGCTCCCACGGGGAGGAGAGTTTCCCTTGCAGCTGCTAACAAGCTGCTCTAGGAGGGCAGATGCACCTTCACCTACAGTGGCAGCTGCTGGCCCCCATGGCAGCCCGGGAAGGTAGCGGGCAGGCAGTTATTACCAGACCACACGGCATCTCCTAACTCGCCATCAGTCCCTGTCACCACACACTCCAGAACCCCAAGCCACACTTCCAGGAGGGCTTGACAGGCCCGGTCACCTCCCCTCCGGCCCACGCGGCCACCACAAATGCAGAAGTTCTGGGGGCAGTCATGAGGGCCTGGACACGGCCGTACCTGGGCTGTGGTTTTATTGTACTTGTTAGCTATGGCTTTGATCCTGGGGTCCTCCAGCAGGGAAGGGTCCTCAGGCTTGGCCCTAGAGACAGAAAGGTGATGCGTGTGAGCTGCCGTTGGCACCGCCACTCAAGGCAGCCACCCCTGCCCTCCCAATAAAAAGCTTAGTTACAAACTCCCAACCCTCTGGGGAAAGAGAGCAGGTCTCTTAATCCTCAAAAGGCCAACCAGGAAACCCAGCAAAGGCTCCTGGGAGGGTCAGCACATCAGCCTGAGCTGTTTTCCTTGGCGCTGAATGTTTCTCTTTAGCCATTTCTAATGTTCACCAACAGACCAGAAAACATGGCCCCACGGGCTCACCAGGGCCTGTCGGGAGAACCGAGGGGACTGTAGGCCGTCACCACAATGTCTTTGGACTGGCAATACTGGATCAGCTTCTCCTGAGTGAGGTACGGGTGGCACTCGACCTGCAAGTGCAAGCAGGAGGCAGATGCAGGCCTGGGCACCAGCGCTGGCACACTCGGGAAGGTACCCATGTCAAGTCCTATCTCATCCGATAGGAAATTGTGTAACCAATGTGCTATCTCCTAGATAAGCTGCAACCACGTCTATGCTTCCCAGCGAGTGTCCTCGACACTAACAGCACTAACCTTGTTCCTGGAGTATCGTGGCCGTGGCCCTAGGGTTTCTCTGGCTTTGGCCACTTATCAGCTGTGACAGGTCTGAGGACCTGTGTCCCAGGATGCTCATCTGTGAGACCCGGAACCAACACGAGCCAGGCTCAACCCTTCTCTCCTACAGGTTTCACCCCCAATGTGCCACTGTCATTCTGAATCCTCAGAGGACTGTGCCAATGCCCATGAGCTTGCCTCCCAGCCACTCCCTGGTGACATGGACAGCAGTGACCACCAGAATCAGAGGGCACCGAGCCTCCATGCCCACCAGCTCCCTGCTGGATGCTGACCTGGTTAACCACCGGCTTATGCTTTAAGCCAGGTTTGTTTAAGAGCTTCTCGATCTGGACATGGTTGAAGTTGGAGATCCCAATAGATTTCACCAGCCCCTCGTCCACCAGCTCTTCCATGGCCTAAAGACAAAAGAAGGTCTGCTTGCTCCTGACCTGTGCCCCAAAGGACAGAATCAGAGGCATCTTTTACACCAGCCCAGCCCTTACTACTCAGTGCCAGAGTCAGACCTTGGAGAAGCCAAGAGAGAGCAACACGGGAACCAGGCTGGCTTTCATGAGGTAGGAAGAGCAAAAACAGAGGCAGAACAAGTGGCATAACTCACAGCTGTCTACTCACAGCAGAAGCCAGCGCTGAGGAAGAAAGCCAAAGCAGGGACAGCCTTACCTCCCATGTGTCCACAAATTGAGTGTCAGAGGGAATCACGTTGCCTTTCGCATCCAACGGGAAAAATTCATTCCCAGGCTGTTAACAACAATCAAACGCACACCATCAGTAACAGCCCTTCACTGACATGCAGTTACATCTTTGAAAGCAAAGTTCTAAAAATATTCTACACTACGAGAGCGGGCTATGTTTTTATAAGATAGTCAAGGGCAAATCTGTCCATGTAAAAAAGAAATAGGCAGACAACTCCTGAAGCTCCCTACACTTATCAAATGGCCCGGAAGTGACAGTTAGATGGAAATGGGTTATTCTTGGTCACTGAAAGGAACCTGCCATGGACTAGAGTGTGTGGGTGGAGGGAGAACTCAGACCAGAACTCGCAAGGTCCACGTGCTGGCTGGATCACCAGGCTAAAGAACCGTCGCCTTGCCAAGCCTCACTGGCTTATCAAGAAACACAAACAATGAAAGTCAGGCCTGGATACCCTACAGTGCAATAAAAGAGCTATAGGGTAAACTCCACACTTTCCATCTGGCTGACAGAGCAGAAAACGGAGCCTGTAGCTGGAATGAAGGCAAAAGGCATTATAACGCTAGACTCCTTCTGTACAGAGTTAGAGTGCCCATAAATAGTCATTAAGCCTCTACGGGATGTGGCATTTGTGTGGAATGTGCACACATATACAAGTGTAGGGTATGAATATATACATGCAACGTGTGCCTCTGCGCAGGGTGTGGATAGCAGGTGACACCCTAGGCCGTGTGCAGGAATGTCCTGAGTCATGTTGGTTGTTACAAGGCTGTAAACCGCACAATCACCCACCAACCAGGGCAGGACTCCTCAAACTCTCTAATATGCAGCTGAGTCACGAGGGTTTGGATGCCGAAGCCTTGGTGGGGCCCAAGAGTGGTTTCTAACAAGCTCCCAGGTGATGTCGCTGCTTCAAGGCCTGAGGACTGCCCCTGGAGCAGTAACCACACACACAGAATACTCCCACTCCACCTGCTAATAAAGGAGGCCCCCACCTGCCCCAGGCTACTCCTTACCTTGAAACTAATTGGCCAGTGGATCAGGTAGAGGTCCAGGTAGTCCAGCTTCAGGTCGCTGAGCGTCCTCTTGCAGGCTCCTTTCACCAGGTTCTTCTCATGGAACGTGGACCACAGCTGAAGCCAGCGAGAGAACACAGCCTATCACTCCACACGGGAAGCGGTTTCCTGGCTGGAGCCAGACGGCTTGAAGCCAGATGATTCGCTCTCCTCTCATCATAACCCACCCATGTCACCGTGATGCTACACATGGTGGCGGAGGAGACTCCACTGCACTGTATGGGTGCTAACTTTTTAAAGGAAGGCAGGATACCTCCAGAAGGACCAAACTCAAGGCATAAAATAGTATGGACAGCTCAGCACCAGCCTTGGGCCCAACACGTGATTCTCAGGACTATGTTCCTACAAGGCTGGTCTCTCAGAGCCAGCCTCACCTCCAGGTGGTGGCCAGCAGTGGAGATCTAGTTTGTAGATGGGAACCAAGTCCCGCCCTTAAAGGTAAGTCCCTGGAAAGAAAGCACCAACTCACAACCTTAACCGCGTCAGCAAGGGGCCTTAGCAAACGGGTCCAGTGGAGGAAATACCATCCAAAGGACAGCCGTGAACAGGCAAGCTCGGGAGCCCTCTACGGCCTCGAGTCTGCACGTTCTCCCTGGAAGAGCTGTGTGCCCAGTGATAACTGTAGCTGCATTAAGAGGCCCCAGAGTACAGCCTTGGCTCCTAAGCCGATGCCACCAACGGATAACATGAACGAGAACCCTGTCCCCCAGGCTCCCAAGAGCAGCACCTTGCTGACGATGAAGAGGTCCTCACGCTTCACCACCTGCTCCTTGATCTTCTCCTGGATGGCCACCCCCACCTCGTTCTCATTCTGGTACACGTGGGCACAGTCAATGTGGCGGTACCCAACGTCAATCGCCACCTTCACAGCCTGGGTCACTTTGCCCGGAGAGGACTGAAAAGGAAAGGAAACAGAAAGCACGGAGTTAATATCCAAAATGAAACAGAAGATGCAGTTTGCACACAACCCAGGGAGGAGGACGGTGTGAGCTGACCGCTCCTCTCGGAAGCGCCTGTTCCTGTAAGGCCGGCACTGAAAGGCCGGGCCAGTTTCTGAAGCAGGCTCCGAACCATTTGCTCTCAGACGGAACCTGAAATGCCACATAGCTTCATTTTAGGATAATTTAACAGCAGCACTGATCACCTTAGAAAGATGTGCAGACATTCACTCCCTATTTCTTCACATCAGTTGATTTACAAACCACTGTATAAAAAGTCCCCCACTGCCTGGATCTATGAGGTTTCCATGACAATAAAGGATACCATTTTCCTTTGAACAGTTCAAAGGATGAAAAAAAAAACGCTGTAAATGTTTTCCCAATTCCCATTTGGTTTCAAAGTTCAGTAAATCCCTGTGCTTTACTTTCTCTTTTTGGTGCCTGGATTCAGATACTGGCAATCCTTGCTTGGAAGCAGTTCTGGGAGATTATCATAGTCAAGAACATTACTGATACAGATTCAAAGGCCTGGGCATCAATTCTCATGCTGTCTGAATCTCTGAAGATCACCATATGGTTTGTGGTCACAGATACAAAGAAGTTGAATGGCTGTCTGTGCCCAAACCATCTGAGGGATCAGGACAGGTGTGGGGAGCCTGGCTGTTGAGGAGGAGGAAGTGCCTGCATAGCCATTAAACTTCACCCCGATGGGCTGCGTAGACATTTATCCATCTCCTGCTCAGACCAAAGAGGTGAAAAATAAGTGGATGCAACAGACTGTTGAAAGAATTGAAGCCCTAACGGGTTTGGCTCAGTGGATAGAGCGTTGGCCTACAGACTGAAGGGTCCCGGTTCAATTCCGGTCAAGGGCATGTACCTTGGTTGCAGGCACATCCCCAGTGGGGGGTGTGCAGGAGGAGGTGGCTGATCAATCTTTCTCTCTCATCGATGTTTCTAACTCTTTATCCCTCTCTCCCTTCCTCTCTGTAAAAAATGAATAAAAGATATTTTAAAAAAATAGAGGACATTCCTCTGGAGAGCAGGGTAGAAAGAAATGAAGGGGAAACTCCCTGGGGCCATCACAGCTGCAGACATCTATTATCAGCTGTTGTGAACAGGCGAGAGGGAGAATATGGAGCCATGGGACAGAGCGTGATCTGAGCCTGTTAGTCCCTGAGCTAGCTTTCCACCATGGAAGCAGCAGAGAGGCGGGTGGTGCCATTCCCCCCCTCCCCCAGGTGTTAGACCAAGGAACACCTTCAGATGACCTGGCAATCTCCTCTTTCCCTGGAGGACGTAAGAAGCTGCACCTGCAGCCTAGCCCAACCTCCATGGCTCAAGGAGTAGCGCAGAGCAGTGGACAGTAACCACCCCAGCCTCTCCGTGGCATCCTTGGCACAGCTGATGCTGGTGTGAGAAGTGACAGCAGAGCACACCACTTCCCTAGAGGGAGGACAAATGAGGGACCCCAGGTGGGAGAAACTGCCCACCATGCATTTAACTTACTTCAGGCTTAATGGAACTCTGATTTTCTCTGCAGAGCCCTGTAATGTGCCAGCCCAGCACCACATAAGCCTCAACCCTGGGCAGAGAGATGGGCACCTTTCTCAGGCCTGGCCTAGTCACACATTGTTATCTGCCAGTGACTGGTATAGGGGCAGACACATGACCACCCCAACCAGGCCCCTGAGAGCCAATCTTTGGCCTTCAGTTGGCACCAACAGGACAACATTTTGTGCTGCGGGGGTCATGGTGCTGTGCGGATCCGAGCCAGGAGCTGCTGGAGGACAGAAGGATTGACAGACAGATGAGGGTTACATTTATATGCTTGGATCTGGTACACCTGAGGTCATTTTGTAGGTAAGGAAGCATATTTTCACACATCCTTTCGGAGAGAATAATCTGCAACAAATGGAATTTAACTCAGTGTTATGGTCATAATTCAGTTACACCCTTGGAGCCACCACTAGACTTTTTGAAGGAAACACAGGATTAACATTTTTTTATTAAAACATTTTTAATGTATTTCATTAAATTTTTACAGAGAGGAAGGGAGAGGGATAGAGAGTTAGAAACATCAATGAGAGAGAGACATGGATCAGCCGCCTCCTGCACGCCCCACACTGGAGATGTGCCCGCAACCAAGGCACATGCCCTTGACCGGAATTGAACCTGGGACCCTTCGGTCCGCAGGCCGCCGCTCTACCCACTGAGCCAAACCGGTTCGGGCTACTCTTAATATTTTGATCCCTTTGGCCAACAAACATCGCCTGTGTGAGGCAGGTCAAGGACCCCCTTCTTACTCACCTGGCATTTACTAGTTTCCAGCTGCGGGTTTAGGGTAGGTAGTCCAAGCCACCGCAGGGGGGGGGGGGGGCAACTCAATCCCGTCTTTTCTTCCCTCGCCTGCGGGCCAGCACCCAACGCCCAGGCCCACAGTCACATTTCGTGGGAAAACCCGGGCCCTGGCTGTGGAATGCAGTGTGTGATACCTAAAGCTACCTCCTAAGCGGCTTAAAAATACTGGGTTCTGCCCCATAATACTTCTTTCCGTGCCCCCTAATTTTCGGATAAAAATCAGGCTATCCGTTTTACTCCCAACCACTTCTTGGGGGCGCCGGAGTGGAGGGATTCCCGTGGCGGCCAGGTTCCCGGAGCCAGTTTGTAACTCGGCTGCTGACAGTTTTCCTGCGCGGCAACCACCCGCGCCCAGACTCCCTGCGGAGTGCCCGGCGCACCCACCCCCCGTGCCCGGCGGGGCTAGAGGGGTTCAACGCTGCGCGTCCGGGGACAAGGGAAACGGGTGCGCCCTGGGCAAGCCCGTGGCCCCTCCTCATTTAATTAATTACCCGCAGTCTCCGGGCGCGCTTACCTGGAGATGCTTATTCCGGAGAGAAAAACGGAAACGATTAAGACCAAACTATTTATAAGACAAGCAAAGGAGCAGCGCAACTCGTGCCCTTAGGGGCGGAACACCCCATCTTGGTCAGACCCACCTCCCCGGGGGTCCACCCCCGGGGCCAGGCGGCGGGGCTCGGGGAAGCCGCCCCCTTTCCCTTCCGTCCCTTTAGGGGCCTTTGCAGCTGGGATCGGACCCCAGGCGCGGCGGCCGGGGAGCCAAACGCACCGGGTCGCTGTGCACAGAGGCGGCCGTCCGCGGGCCGACCCCCCGCCGGCCCGGCCCAGGAGCCCGCGCCCGGCCCGCCTGCCCGGCCCCCCTCGGGGTCCGCGGCGTGACCGAGCCGCCGAGGGCCCGGCAAGCCCGAGGGGCGCCTCGGAGGCCAGGCGTCCACGGCGAGGGCCGCTAAGGGTCACCCCAGGTCCCCGCGCCGGGCGGCGCGGAGCCCGAAAGAGCCGCATGCGGGGCCCGCCCCCTCCGCATCTACCTTCCAGGTGCCCAGCCCCACGAGGGGCATCTTGGCGCCGTTGGAGAGCACGATGTGGGTCGCCATGCTGCTGCCGAGCTGCACCGAACAGGCCCGCGGACCGCGACGGCGCGGAGCCGGTGCGCCTTTAAATAACTGGTGCCCCGGGCGGCCAGGGGCGGGGGGGCGGGGGGGATCCGCTCGGCGGCTGTCTCCGCGGACGCGGCTTCTGATTGGCTGGCCCGCGGAGCTCGTTTCCAGCGCCGCCGAGACACTGCTGCTTCCGTAGGGTCCTAGCGTGGCCGGGTTCTCAGTGCGCAGATGCTGGCCTTCCCCCCCCCACACCCCTGGCTGGGGAGACCTCTCCCACCGCGGCGGCGCTGGGAAACGCGAAAGCGTTACAGCAAAAGTAAGAGGCAGCCTACAAATAAGCAGCCTAGGAAGGAGTGTTTGTTCTGTTAAGATCCCAGAGACTAGGTTTGCCTGTTGTCCCAGCCCCGTATCTTGCTCTTCGAGAATTTGACAAATGTCGGGCCCATAATTGGTATGAATCATATTAGCCACTTTGCTTTTAGGAAGGTGCCTATGAGAGAAATCCTTGCAATTTCTTGTTGCAGAACACTTTCTGGACATTTGGATTTGCCCAGCTTGTATGTAGGCCCCGGGCTACCTTGGCACCCCCACCCTAGGTGTGAGCTGTGTGTGGGTTTGGTTCAGCCTTCCTCTAAGAGCCAGCATTTCTGCAGCTTAGGAAGCCTCGGTGAGCTTGATCCTGAACACACAGAAGCTATTCAATCTTTAGGAAGACTTGTTGAAGCAACAAGTTTCAATCTGGTAACTTAGTAAAACTTGAAAAGAGAGAATGGGCAGAAAACCACAAAAGAAAAAAGTTAGCTTTAATATTGTAGCTCCCCGGACTTCAAATTAGTGGGCGCTAAATAATAAATCTGCCAGCCCTAATTGGCAAGTAAGATTTCTTTCTATTCTGCCTCGAGAAGACACATATTTTCCAAAGGTAACCAAAGGAAAGTTTCTGGAAGAGCTTTAAAGACAATTTTGGTTTATTTCCAATCATCGCTATCCATAATGCTCAGTCCTACCCCAAACCTGCTCTTTCTGCTCCATCACCCTCCAATCTTTCCCCTAACCACGCAAGATTGAGAACTCCATCTGCCTGCTAATGACTCAGGAACCAGACCTCTAAACTCCATTCTGGTGATTTTCCATTTAGTGATTTCTGAAAAGTGCCCCCTAGGAAAATTTTATACACAACAGACCGGCCCAGATATTTTTCCATTTGATTTTTATAAAAACTCTTGTTAGTAGGCAAATTCTGTTGCTATTTGTCCCCAAAGAATAGAATTTTAACTTAATCCTAAAGCTAGAAACTTGCTTTGTGAGTAAAAGAGCAGTAGCCCACCACTCTTCATTCATAAGATGGTGACATGGAAGCTGCTGGCCAAAGATCTAGTCTTTTTAGAAAATGATTCACCTTGAGTGACTAGGTTGATAGACACAGAGAGGTTATCTGTTAGGGACATGGTCTCAATATGAGGGGCTTTGTTGATGACTGAGTATAGAAGCTGACTGCATAAAGGAGTGATTGTCTAAAAAGGGAATATTCTGAATCAGTTACCCAGATGTGAGAAGTCAGACCAGTAGAATTACTAAAGTAAAAATAGGACCATATTTGGAATATACTATTATGATAGTCTCCTAACTGCATCATTGCCTGCATAACCTTTTAAAAATGTCATTATGCACATATCAAAATTATGCTTAAAAGAACTCTTCAATAGAATCCTTCTGGGTAATATTCTAGTACTTAATATCAACAGCAATAAAAATAGTAATGTACTTTGAACCAGTAATCCCATAATGAAACCAGTAATCTCATCTTGATGAAATAATTTTAAAGGAAACGTGCGCGCGCGCACTCGCACACACACTATAGGTATGGGGTTGGGACTAGGGTGAGGAAAGTGTAGATAACATATAACCATTAAATATAACACTGTGTACATATAGAGAAAGATAAATCATAAATATGGCATGATTATAATTTTATAATTAACTATGAACTCTCCAATCTCCCTAAGATAAAACTTCAACTCCTTAACCTGGCATTCAAGGTTCTGTGAAATAGGATATAGCTGTGAATATATGAAAAAGCACCAAATTGTATACTTTAATAGAGTGACTATTATGGTATGCTATATGACTATTAAAGCTGTTAGAAACAAATATACAAAGGTTATGGGGCAGTATAGAAAGAAGCTATAGAAATTCTTTGACAAGTAGAATAAAGGAAACTGTGAAAAAATAATTAAGACCAAACAATTTGAGTAATTTACAGCCAGCTAATGAGTCACAAGGTTTTATCTTCCCTTACCAAGGACACTTAGGAGCAAATGTTTTATACCACACTGTCCTTAGTCCTGGTCCCTCTTTGATAACATTCTTTGAAAATAAAACTAATAAAAAAATAACCCTGACCTCTCTATATGCACATTTGGATGAATCAACATATCAATGGACACATCTGGAAAGCTAATGACTCTTCTGTTAAGACCATCCCCTAAAACCTCCTACAGGATTATCGCCAGCTAAAGATAAAAAGTCTCAAGATAAAGGACCTGAAGTGTCCTTCCCTAGAGCACATCCCCACCTTGTATCTCTGCTTTCTTTCTTCTACTCTAAGGGCTCCTTACAACCACAAGACAATTTTGGGATAAGAACACCTGGCATAGGTCCTGTGGAGAGGCAGGAAGCAGGGAGAGGCCACAGGCAAATGGGTAAGAGCCATAGGAAAGGTCAGAGAGGCTTGAGCCATTGCTATGGAGCTGGGTAAGCCTTACAGACTTGGGGAACTGCCAGGGAGCAGGCTCCAGTGTGCTAATATTTGTTCACATTTGTTTGCAAGATGAGATTCAAATGGAGAGAAGAGACAATATGAACCGTCTTTATTGATACTGGGGAATGGCCAACACCCAAAGAGAGAGAAATATAAACATTTTGTCACTTTTAAGTACAGCTGTTCCATAAATTCTTGTGAATAACAGCATCCACACATTCTTTATGGAAGAAATGTATTCAGTAAACAAATTCATTCATTTATCCAACAAATATTTAATCCCAACAGGTACTGTTTTAGGTTCGGGGATTATAGAGATAAACAGGACAAAGTCTCTGACCATAGAAAGCTTCTTTTATGGAAGCAGAGAGAGAGAAAGAATAAACATATCTAAAAACAAGCCAATATAATACCTGGCCAGATATTGATAGGCCACATGATGAAAACAAAAGAGATGCTAAGGATGGAGGTGAGAGAAGCATCAGTTGCATTGACAGAGAAGGTGAAGAAGGAGAGGGAGCCACAGGGAGACCCATCCCAGCAAGTGAGGAAGGTCTGGCCTTGGCCTTGAGGGTCGAAAGAGTTGATCTGGGTGTTTTTAGGATGGGAGCAGGGGAGGGTGGGAGAAGCAAGGAAGAAGTCTGTGTGGCTAAAGCAAAGAGAGGGACTTGGAGGTCCCTAGGAAACACAGTTGCAGCTGAAAAGGGAGAGAACAGGATACTGGGGTGGAGAGGGCCTGGGGGTTAGGGAGGGACTCCTCTATTCTCTGAGGAGGCTCCACATTTCATTATAAATTGTAAAGAGCTCTGCTAAAACCCTGAAAGAAGTCTTGTCTGCTGCTGCAGGCGTCATCAGTTTCATCAGAATCAGAGCTTTGAATCGCCAGATTTTGTGGAGAAATGGGACCACATTCCAGAGAAACTCACTGACTTTGCAGAGGCCTCTGGAAGCATGGGAGGAAACGGCGGGCCGTTTTCCGTTGTTGTTGTTGTTGTTGTTGTTGTTACAAGAAAAGGAAAGCCCATTGTTAAAACAATTCGTTAAGCTTGAACATTTATGAGAGTGAATAAGTCGTAAAGCATTGTACACTTTTAAAATATTGTCTCTGTGAAGGAAATGGATTTTCAGTGCAATAAAATTCACTGCACAATTCCAAGTGTATGTTTTTATGTGTATCCTTCCAGGGAGGCATTCAAAGCTTTCTTTCAGATACTTAATTGGGTTTCTGCGCCCCAACGGTGTAGGGGAATCAGAGAGCAGCGTCCATAATATGTAAAAGATAATAAATACACACGATCAACCTATAGACTGTAAGATCCCTTTACATGCATGTAACTTGTTACATATGTGGCAGTTGCCGTGTAAACTTCCAAGTTTGGATAAGTAAGTCTGTCAGTTAATCTTCAATGTTGCAAGAGGCTGCTTTCTGAAACTATATGAAAAGCCCCTAGCAAGTATTATAGGAAGTAAAATTATAGAGAAAAGTTAGAATTCCATGCCATAAAGGGTTATACCATTCTTTCTTTGCCCCTTCTTCCTTTCCACTGCTTGGGATGTGGATATGATGGCTGGAGCTCAAGCAGCTAGTTAAATCCTGAGACAGCCTGGGTAAAGCAGTGGGTAGGAGCCTGGATTCTTTATAGCTGCAGCTGCCATCTCAGACTGGGGTTGCCTTCCTCCCATCTTCTTTTTTGTGAAAAGAAAGGAAAAATAACTTCCATGTTATTTATGCTACTGCTTACTACAAATTCTGCACAGAGAAGCTCACATATACTTCATAATTACCCAACGAAGTGCCTATCTTTATACTAGTTTTATAGATGAGGAAACAGATCTACAGATGTTGTAGGTGGCAGGCTAAGTTAGGCATTCTGGTCCAGAACTCTTACTCTGTATCTAGCATTATTCCAAGCATTTACCAAGTGTTAGTTTATGCAGTCCTCACAGAACACTTAGAAGATAGTTACTATTATTTCTCCAATTTGTAGAAAGAGAAGTCAAGGCATGGAAGGGTTAAAAAGTACCACAGGTGATAGCAAATGAGGTGGTTCACTGTCAGGTACTCTGTGATCCGACCTTTCTCAGGGGGAGAGATGGACTCTGTGTCCTTAAGGGCCATTATCTGGTGAAGGTTTTTGGGCTGCTCTTGCCCAATGAATGGGTATCAATCATCTGCATAAATCTGTTCAGGGCCATGTATCCAGTTGGCTCCGATTTAACTCTGGCAATGAAGAGGTATCACCCTTGTAGCATGGCCAATGCCAAGACTGCATATATGGACACTGCTTTTAAAGAGACAGAAACAAAAACCAATATTTGCAAAAATTCTCTTCCGTGTCCAATATAAAAACTTTTTAAAGAGAGTTACCCTTGTAGCCAAGCCTCTATTTTAAGAGTATCAGAGCTTGCTCAACAAACAAACACCTATCTGATGTTCAGAAAACAACATCATAATCTGTGTTAGTCACTATGTGTTAATTATGTTCCACTGGGGGAGGCGGCTCTTCTTTTTCTGAGTGAGAAGATATTGAGCAGTAGACACCAGAGCCAGGCAGATGAAGATCAAAATACCAATTTTGTTTTGAAAAGGCTGAATTGGAAAATAGGGTTTGAAGTTTGCAGACCATAATATACACCTCCTTCTCTCCCCAGCACCACTCCACCCCCCGGGATCAAATGTGCCCACCAGTACACGGAAACCTTGACCATTGTGTCTCCCTCGCAGAGGCTGTTCACTTATCTAATGGAAAAGTCTGAAGATGGGGTTCTTTCTCTGAGACACAGAGGGAGAGAAGATCCAGAAGGGTGTTCCAGATGTGCACAGTCACATTCAAGAAGGGTCATGAAATCAGCAAGTAAGTCACTCCATCACCCTTTAGAAAGAGTCGGTGGGGAGTGGATGAAAGAGGATGAATGTTACCCTATTAAGGGTTCCTTGAGAACAAAATGTCCTGCTCAAGAGGTAATGTAGAACGTAAGGAAATGTAACAGAGTCCCCACTAAGATGACTCGTGTGAAAGACAATATGCTTTATGTTTTATATGGCAAGGGGACAGGTAGTGAAGTAATCTGACTCCAGAGATCCCATCTAGCACCCCCACATGGTAGAGGCATTTCAATTGCATAGAGAAGAGCAATCACAAAGGGCAATCTTGGATTGGTGGCCCATCAAAGGAATGCCACATAAATGCCACTGTCCAGTCCTAAGTATGCATCATTCTCTCCACCCTGAAAGTGAGTATCTGGGCAAAGATGTTCTAAAATGAAGGGGAGAGGGTAATGTTGGAATTCTCATGCAGTCTATTTACATCCCAGCCTTATTAGCCCATCCTGTGGGTGGGCATTATTGCCACATTACAGGTGAGTTCTTTAAGGCTCAGAGGGACTAAGTAACTTATCCAAGACCATATAGAACTAAAAAGAGGTTGGAGCCAGGAAGGCATGACTTTACAGTGGTACCTCGAGATACGAGTTTAATTCGTTCCTTAACCTTGCTCGTATATCAAGTTGCTCGTATCTCAAAGCAAATTTCCCCATTGAAATCAATTGAATTGCCATTAATCCATTCCAGCCCCCAAAATGCCACCCCAGTTGTTCTTGTTACGTGTTTTGAATAAGAAAAATGTATTTATAAATGACAAATATTGTATAAAAACATAATAAAAGAGAATGTAAAGGAATAAACTGGTTTTATAAAGTGTATTTACCTACTCGTTACACTCTTAATGCTACACTTTATCCCTAAACTGAATGTAACTTAACTAATCTTCACTGAACTTAATTGCTACTGGTCTTTGCATTTTTGGCCGATTTCAAAAAAAAAAATGTGTCCAACGAGGTTTGCCTCTTCCCCCCTTTCAGAATGTTTCTGAAATGGGTGAGGCAAGTTTCATTGAATAGCTCCGATGCACGACCAGTAGCAACTTTTTCAGGGTGTTTCTTTTCCACGAAGTGTGACACTCTCTCCCACATTCCTAAGATCTTTATCTCACTTGTAGAGATCTCCTCCACCTCTGGCTCCTTCTCCAATTTCTTGGAGAACCTCTGCATGTTGCTGAGACTGCAACTCTTGTAACTCCTCCATGGTGAGTTCCAGAGAGTGCTCCTCGACGAGCTCATTCACGTCTCTCTCATCCACCTCCAGGCCCAAGGATTTTCCCAGAGACACTATCTCCTCCTCCACTGGCACCTCGGGTTCGAATCCTTTGAAGGTCCTTTTGGCTACGGCCTCAGGCCACAGCTTCTTCCATGCAGAGGTCAAAGTCCTTGTTGTAACACCCAGCCAGGCCTGATCAATAATTCGGAGGCATATCACGATGTTAAAGTGGTTCTTCCAGAACTCTCGAAGGGTGAGGTTTGTGTTCTCCATCACCTCAAAGCAGCGCCAGAACAGGTGCTTGATGTACAGCTTTTTAAAATTAGAAATCACCTCCTGATCCATGGGCTGCAGGATAGGAGTGGTGTTGGGAGGTAGGTAGACAACCTTTATAAACTTGACCCCTTCTAGGAGTTTATCTTCGAGGTTCGGTGGGTGAGCAGGAGCATTATCGAGGACAAGGAGGGCTTGCATGGTTAGGTTGTTTTCCTGTAGATATTTCTTAACAGAAGGGCTGAAAACCAGGTTTACCCACTCCACAAAGAACTGCCTGGTGACCCATGCCTTCGGGTTTGCCCTCCACATAACTTGCAGTTCATCTTTTAAAATCTTATGTGACTTAATGACCGGGGTTTTCCGAATGGTATACGAGCAGAGGCTTGATCTTGCAGTCGCCACTCACATTGGTGCACAGTGAGAGAATTAGCCTATCCTCCATGGGTTTGTGGCCTGGCATCGCCTTCTCCTCTGCCGTTATATAAGTCCTATTCGGCATCTTCTTCCAGAAAAGCCCTGTCTTGTCACAGTTGAAGACTTGCTGGGGGATATATCCTTTGGCTTCTATCAGTTCGGAAAAAGTTTTGAGGTAATCCTCAGCTGCCTTCACATCCAAACTTGCTGCCTCACCATGCCTGACGATGGAGTGAATGCCGGACCTTTTCCTGAAGTTATCAAACCAGCCTCTACGGGCTTTAAATGAGTCTTTGGATGCAAATCATCGTAAATCGCTCGCATATGATGCCCTGTGTTAATGTATCTCCTTTAAGCTGCTTCTCCGTCACCCACACCATCAGTAGATTCTCCATCTTTTCATGGAGAGAGCTACGGAGGTTAGAAATTATTGTAACTCCCTTAGCTGGCGTTATACTCTTTATAGACTCCTGTTTAAGCACAGTGCATATCGTTGAAGTACTACGCCCATACTGCCTCGCCAAATCAGCCACTTGCACACCTTGTTCCTATTTTTCTATGATTTCACACTTTAATTCAATAGACATCATCCTCTTCTGAGCACTGACCTTTCCACTCGCTTTCTTCGGACCCATGGTTATAAAAAGAAATGTGATAAAGTATGTAAATGCACAAAAAATGCTTCGACAACCAGGTAAACAAGCACACTGACTGAGGCGTGGGAAACTATGAGACGCTCGAGTCGCGGTAAACTGGTGGGTCGTGTACAGCAGTCCGATCCGCGAGATTACTCGTATCTCAAATGTTGCTCGTATTTCAAAGCAAAAAATCGCTTGCTCAACGGCTCGTATCTCAAAAATCTCATATGTTAGGGCACTTGTATCTCGAGGTACCACTGTATTTCTGCCTTCATTCCCCTCTGATTTCATTGGCAAGGAGTAAATGACTCCCAAAGGCCTGACCTAGGTTGAGGAGTATGACCTTCATTAATCTACACCTTCAGTAGGAGGAGTTAAAAGATCTGTAAATAGAGAAGGGCCAGGGCGAGGGAGTTGTGAAAATGTGATGTGTTTAGAATTTCTTTTTCTGGCCCATCTAAGAGTTTAGAATAGAAATCTGTTCCCCTTCCCATGAAATCATACCAAGGTGATGGTCTTGAGTACCAGGTAGCAAAGAGGATACATATCTTTCAGTCATAAATCTCAATGATGTGTGTGTGATGCAAGCTCAGGGGCCTTGTATTTCACAGTTACAGGCTCTTGATGGACCAAGAAGGATTCAGGATGAGAAACTGTGTGAGCTGGAAGGAGCTGAAGTGTGGGCGAGTGTGGGCATCACTTGATAGAATGTGAGTGTGTGCAGTACTTTGATTTTATCATTTATTTAAAAATATATACATAGCATAACATTAAACTGACTAATGGCTTGTTAGTTTAATAAAAAGTTGTACTTTTATTAAGTATATAATGCAGATGCTTTGCCAGGATTTTTGCTGGAGACTTTTCATGTATTATGCCCTTTAATAGTCACAGGAACCTGAAAAAGTCAGTTGCCTCTCTCTTTCTCTCTGTCTTTTTATCTTTAGCACATGAAGATCCTTAGGCTTAGAAAGATTAACTAACCTAAATAAACAGCCCCCAAGGTCATACTCCTTTCAACATACAATAATGCATTCCAATAACTAATATTCTTAAGACACTATTGAGTTACCACGAGCAGTTCACATACATTGTCTCATAAATCTTTCCTGGACCCTGAGTTAATCCTTATTATGCTCACTTTACAAGTGGGAAAGCCGAAGCTCAAAGAAATGACTTCTTACAGCCAATAAATAGCAGAGCTGGGATTCAGTTGCATATCTTCTGACATCTGATCTCAAGCTCTGTCCAATACACTGCCCACCCTGAAATCCGAGACACATTCCTCTTCTCCCACAGAAAGCCTTTCAATTTGAGTCATGCCTTCACAGACAGAACAAAGCTGACTGCCTAATGATAGATCAGGAGTTCCTATGCTCAGACCTTAAAAATCGATCCTACAAAGTGATGGCCAACATCTTTGGAAAGCCTTTTAGATACACTTACGAATGGTAGCTCAAGAGTGCACTATTATTTTTTTAGAACTATAAGCTTTGTCATACAGAACCAATTATATATATATATATATATATATATATATATATATATATATATTCTATATAATAAAGAGGTAATATCCAAATTGTCCCTCATACTCTTGCACAAGATGGCTGCTCCCATCTGGTCAAAGATGGCTGCCATAAGATGGCCAGCAGGGGAGGGTAGTTGTGGGCGATCAGACCAGCAGGAGAGAGCAGTTGGGGGTGACCAGGTTGGCAGAGGAGGGCTGTTGGGGGCAATCAGGCCAGCAGGGGAACAGTTAGGTGTTGATTAGGCTGGCAGGGGAGTGGTTAGGGGGTAATTAGGCTGGCAGGAAGAGAATGGTTGGAAGGCAGCAGTCCCAGATTGTGAGAAAGATCCCAGATTGGAGAGGGTGCAGGATGGGCTGAGGGACACCCCCCCACACACACCCCAGAGAGCAAGAAAAATTATTATAAGGAATTGGCTCTCATAATTTATGGAATCTACACAGAAATTCCAAGGTCTGCAGTCAGCAAGCTGGAGACCCAGAAGAGCCAGTGGTGTAAGTCCCAGTTAGAGAGCAGAAGACTGATGTCTCAGCTCCAACAGTCAAGAAAGTGAAATTCCTCTTACTCTGCCTTTTTGTTCTTTTAAAATCTTCAACTGATTGGGGAGGGCAATCTGCTTTATTCAGTCTACCAGTTCAAATGTAATTTTACTCCCAAACACCCTCCCACACATAACCCAAATAATGTTTGAGCAAATGTCTTGGCATTCCATGGCCCAGTCAAGTTAACACATAAAATTAAACATCACAATGGCATCCGTAATCAATGACATGAACATTAAGAAGGATAGCTGGGACGAAACTGGTTTGGCTCAGTGGATAGAGCATTGGCCTGGGAACTGAAGACTTGAGTCTGGATTTCAGCGTTGCATCTTACTAGCTAGCATAAGATTGAACCATATAAATTTACAAATGTTCAGCTTTTTAAAATACAAAAAATCAATTTCATGTGGTTTAATGTAATAATGGTAGTCAGGGTAAATGTGTGGTGCATGTTATCTCACGTCGCTCTCACAAAGCCATCGTGAAATAGGTTTCTTCTTACTCACGTTTCACTAATGAAGAAATGTAGGTCAGAGAGTTGGAGCAAGGCCACAAAGCTATTGTGTGACTGAACTGAGATTCTAACCAGGTCTCCCTGCTTCCAAAGCCAGCACTCTCTCAGCTTTAATTTCCATTTATGACATGAGTAAGTCATTGAAGCATTCAAGCCTCAGACATCATTTTTTCTTTCTATTTATCATATGCAAAAAGAAACTTGAGTCTTGAGTGCCAAGCAGAGGAGCTTTCATTTCATCTGGTCAATGAGAACCATTATGGGAGTTATCTCAGAAAATCAGGGTGTGTGCACCGCTGAGCAATGATTAAAGGCGTGTCTGCAACGCTGCTTTGCGGAAGCGGCCACAGAATTTTCCCTAAGTCAATGGCACTGGTTGGTGTGAGTGGACATATCATTGGTTATTGTAGATGCCATTCTTTTTCTTTTTTTGAATGGTGGGGGTTATTTCATTGTTCATTTCTCTCAGTGTTTTCTTAATAGCTAGC
Organism: Lasiurus cinereus; assembly: GCA_011751065.1. NCBI lineage: Eukaryota > Metazoa > Chordata > Mammalia > Chiroptera > Vespertilionidae > Lasiurus > Lasiurus cinereus. Next base: position 51,842,602 of record JAAGEH010000307.1, on the reverse strand, counting down.
AATAATTTCTAAAATTCTTGCCTAACATAGCTATGCCAAAGGAATTTAGAAGAAAGGTTAATTGTGTTCCCACTTGGGCTGGCACTTTAACCTATCCTCAGGAAAATCTGGGCATGTTGGTGACAAAGACATTAAATATTAGATTCCAAAGAGGCAGGAGAAATCTAGGGGATAAAATAAGGCTGTTTGGTCAGCTCCTCCGCCCTATCTGGAGTTTTCATTCATTTATTCCTTTAATAAATATTTATAATTAGATGTATATTTATCTTATATTATTTACATACAATATATTCAAAACACAACATTTATCAAAATATTTATACATTAGGCATCCTTTCCCACAAAAATTGTACGGTTCTCTGTTTCCTTTCAATAAGAATCAGACTGAGAACTGAAACTGTCTATACTACACATCTTAGTGTCTATGTTAATGTTAGTTCACTTTCTTCATTAGTATACTCCTCCAGGAAGATGAAAATTGCAGATAACTTTATTGTGCATTTCAGATACTTCCTAAAAGACCCACCAGCTCTTCAATACAAAGCATCAAATGACAGCTTATACCCCCAGATTTTTTTAACCCTATTATCAAATTCTTTACATTGCTAGATCTACCAATCCTAATCTGTTACATCACGATTCTTCCCCAATTCTAATTGAGATCTGCTCTCTACCCTGTCCTCCTTCAAAAGACTTACTTTAGACCAGATTTCAAAAATCTGAATAAATATCCCAACTTTGTCCACTCCCCTTTGAGATACTATGGAGACTCCGTAGAAGTAACATTTTCTCTCATCAAGATCTGCATTGCCTTATCAGCAGGATGTTTGGGTATTATTTTGGGTATCTAGCATACCAAAGAATCTTTTCTCTTAAGTTATAGAAATCCAAAGGCTTGAGTTGGAAAAATTTATGTGGAAAAAATTTTTAAGTAATTGAATGAATTGAAGTCCAGCATTATCAAGGTGTCAGATCACAATAGCAGGAAAAATCAGATGACTATGTTTAAAAAGAAGAGTGGGGTAGAGATGTGTAGAAACTGCTAAACCAAGAAATTGTTAGCAACAAACGAGGAAACACAAAAATGAGTTTAAGAAGGGAGTTCCAGCCAGGCCAGTGGAATCGGAGTATGAAATGTTAAAGCAAGTCAAACTAGAAAAGTTAATTAATGAAGATAGAATGAGCTACTGTTCTGGGCTGCAAACATTGCACAGCTCCTCCGTTGCCCCAGGAGGCAGGGTGCGTTAAGACAGAGGAAGATGGAGTAGGTCACTGAACAATGGGTCGGTTGGAGATTGTGGGGAGAGGGTGGTTCATGCTCCGGCCAAGTGTGCCCAGGTGTTGCACCTGTGCCCTGAGTTCCTTGGAAACGGCTGAAATAACCTCTGTAACCTTTAGATGGTCATTGTAAGAGTCCTAACTCCCTCTCTCGTGGTTTCCGAGTATAAATTTGCTGTAACACCTGTGGTCTGGACTGCAGTTCAGCCTTCGCCACGGTGAAGTGCTGCAATTGTAGTTGTTGGCCAGCTTAATAAACGCTCATAAATTTTGATCTCTGTCTCTGCTGGTCGTCTCTTGCAGGTTGCCCTACGTCCTCGCTGCTTGTGGAAAGGGTACAGCTGGAGTGGGACACAGGCTCCCATCTTTTCAGGTTTACCTGAAGTAATCTTATTATCTTTTAGACAAATTGCCTGAATTGACTGAACCATGAAAAAGTCTCTTACTGGCTTTTATCTCCAAAGAAAATGTTAAACGAATTGTCTTACTCCACTTTCCTCCCCCAATCTAATTTTAAGCACCCAGTGTACGGTGTACTTATAGTTATCTCGGCTCCCAGAAGAATTTATCTCCCAGGAATTATTAAATTAACCTTTGGGTCTCATTGGCTTTGTTGTGGGGCTAATGAAGGTTGTTTGGTACAGCCGCCTGTTAGAGGCAGAGTACAGCGTTTCACCAGGCAGGTAAAGAACACAGTCATGTCTATTCCAACAGTGGTTTTAACAACCCACATTCTTACACTGAAATCCCGAATCAGTTTGTAGTAACATTCAATACAACTTAAAGGAGAAGCCTGGTTAGCATGCTGTGCTCTTAGTATTTGGATAAATTGCTCTGGAAAATAACCTCAAATTAAAAATAATGTTGATAAATTTAAAAGTTGTGTTGAATGAAAACACAACATACTAAAATTTGTAGGATGCTGTTAAAGCAGTACTTAGAGAGAAATTTCAAACACTAATACCAGTATTGAAAAAAAATAAAGGTCTCAAAATAATAATCTCAGTTCTACCATAAAAATCTAGGGAAAAAAGAAAGCATGAAACTTAAGGTTAGAAGATGAAAGGAAATAATAATGGTCAGAGCAGACATAAATGAAATAGAAGACAGAAAAACAACAGAGACAATCAATGAATCCAAAATAATTTTAAAGTAGATTAATACAATTGATTAATCTCAGCCAGACTGATCAGATAAAAAAGAGAAAAGACAGATTACCAATAACAGAAATGAGAGATTCAACACCACCATACTTCCTACAGATATTGAAAAATAATGAAAGAGCATCATGAATACTATTTTGTTAAACACAATGATTCAGATGAAAGAAACGAATTCTTTGAAAGATAAAACTCACAAATCTCATTTAAGAAGAAATGGATTACCCTAATAGCTCCTTATTTATTTAAGAAATTGAATCTACTCTTCTCTCCCCCAAAACCCTCCAGGTCTTCAGGCATTATTGGTGAAATCCACCAAACATTTAAGGAAGAAATAATATCCATTATACACAAATTCATTCAGAAAACTGAAGAAGAGGATACACTTCCCAACTCATTTTATGAAACCTGTATTATCTTGATACCAAAGCCAGACAAAGATATTACAGGAAAACTACAGACCAATATCCCCCAGGGACATAAATACAAACATTCTCAACAAAACTGTAACAAATACAATCCAATAATATATTAAAAAGATAAAACCCATGATCAAGTTAGGTTTATCCCAGGAATGCCAAGTTGCTTTAACATTTGAAAATCACATAATTTAGCATACCAACAAACTAAAAAGATAAATATACAATCATATTGATAAACGTAAGAGAAGTGTTGCAGAATCCAGCATCCATTCCTGATTAAAAACTCAGCAAACTAGCAAAAATGTGGAAGATTTAGGGAAATTTAAAAATCATTGAAAAACTAAAGAAATTCTTAATAAATGGAGACATATACCGTGTTCATTAGTTAGAAGACTCGATATTGTTACAATTCTTCCCAAATTGATGTCCATGTTCAAAGCAATACCAATTTAAATCCCATCAGTTTTTTTGACAAACTGGTAGAAATTAAACAGATTCTAATACTCCGAGTGGAAAGACTTAGAGTGGTAAAAACAAACTGAAAAATAAGAATAAAGTTAGAGGATTAACACTAATTGATTTTCAGACTTACTTTACAGTAATTAAGATAGTGTGGTAGAGTTTTCAGAAACTAAGAGAACATCTTCTGATCTCAAGTTAGAGAAGGGTTTCTTAGAGAAGATGCAAAAAGCACTAAAGGAGAAAGATTGGTAGATTAGATCTCAGTAAAATCAAAAACATATTTTCATATAAAAATATGATAAGAAGCATACAGATCTAGGCCCCCAGGGTGTTAAAAGATATTTGCCATACAGATATATCCAACAAAGGACTATTATCCAGAATATATAAAAGATTCCTACAAATCAGTAGTAAAACAATAACCAAATAGGAACAATGTGGGGAAGACTGGAATGGGTATTTAATAAAACTGAAGATCCCAGTGGCCAAGAAACATGAAAAAAATATCCCACATCTTTTGTTGTGAGTAAAATGCAAATTAAAATCACAGAGACTATCACAAACCTCCCAGATTGGCACAAATGAAAGAGACTGATGGTTTTAAATATTTGTGAGCAAACAAAGCTGGGAAAAGACTGTTGGTGCTGTCACTGTGGAAAACAATTTATTACCTAGTAAAATTGAAAATGGTTACATTTGCACTTCAGCAATTTCTCTTCTGGAGAAGCTCTTAAACATTAAATATGTATCTTGGTGCCTATGTATGCACAGCATTGGTTGTAACTGCAAAAACAAAACAAAAATAAAAGACAGAAAAACAAGAAACAACTGTGCATCAGCAATAGATTGGATAAATGCATTACAGCATGTTACACGATGGAATATCAAGACAACAAGAACATAAACAAATCACAGGTATAAGAACATGACTGAAACGAACCTCATCTTTCATGATCAAAGGAAGCAAGCCAGGAAAATGATATCTATGAATATATTCTTAATGTCACTTACTGCCTGAGGGTCTCTCTTACCCCTGCCTTTATCTAGGCATCAGTGTCCATGGGAACTTGTGTCCAAAGCTCCCCAAACCACCAGCCTTCAGGGAGCCACAGGGAAATCGAGTCCCTAAGGAAGTGGAAAGAAAGTTCTCTGCCCACATTAGCTTGTATTTTGTCCTGTTTGAGCCCCAAGTCTTACAAAGTCTCTCACCAAAACAACTTCAGTTTTAACTTCTAACTTTTTCCTCCAAAGGGGCTCAAACCAACCCTGCATGACAGGAGGTGGCAGGGAGGAAGGCAGATGTGCTGATCCCAGGGGCTAACGCCATGCCTCTGAGCCCATCCTAGGGTTGCCTGCAAGAAACAACCAACCTGACCTCCAAATTAAATACTCAAACCTTACCCTCATTTTTATTCAAGTTACAACAACAAAGCACTCACTCTTGGAACTGCTGGAATTTGCTTAATAATCTTAGAATTGGTTTAAGTTCCTTATTTGCCTGGGTCAACTATCATCCACATGCCTGGCTGGGCTTTTGGAAGGATGCTCTTTGAATAACATTTTATCTGTTTCTTTCTTCGGTAATTGTCACCTGTATATTCTCCAGAGATAACAGGTACACTTTCCCCTTTAGCAGATGGTATTATCTTTCAGTTAAATGTGCTTCCTTACAAGAACATATTCTTCATTTATCAAATTCAAATTTATTTGTAGTAAACTCTCTAGTTTTCATTCTTCTGTTTACTCCATGTGATATTATTTTTTGGGTGGTTGAGGCCCCAAGTAGGGTGACTATCTCATCCCAGTTACCTGGGACTTTCCTGATTTTAAAATGGAAAGTCTTGTACTCTGGGTCCCCCTGGCTAACAGGTATAGTTGGTCACCCAAGTGAGGGTTATTCCTGACAAGTGACCCTATCATATTTACTCAGGAATTTTAAACTCACTTCTCCTTTGTTGCTTCTTGTCACTTTTTTTTTCTTCTTTATTGTATCCAATCTTGTTACTACACAGGGCCTGGTCCAGAGTGGGTCTGCCTTGGGCTGGCCGGTAGTGTGCTGGTTCTTGACTTGGTGCAGGTAAGATATCACATCACGAGACCAGGTGACTTTAAGATTATGTTTATGAAAGCTGGGGACAGTGAAACAAAAGAAGGGCTGAGGGTGGAAGAAGAACAGGAGGGGGCCTAGGCAGTGCTCTGCTTTGGATCCCGAGAAACATTATGGAAAATAAGTGAGCCAATGTTAGCTGTGTTAGCTCCCCGGGAAGTCAGAGAAAAGGGGGCCTTAGAGACAGGATCAGGGGGTTAGCCTGGGATGAGCTGCCGCTGCTCATTGCTCCCCTGGTTGCAAGTCTCCTGGGGACCCTTCCCATTTAGGAGGAAGTAATCAGTTCATGCCTGAGAAGGGGCATGGGTGTGCTCTACAGCGAGCCCACACTGAGTGTTTGTCTTGAGGGTTTTCCTCTCTTCTGCAGGCCAGAACCTTAGGGGAGGGTTTCAGAGGAGTATTCATCATCTTTCCAAGTGTGTTTTTAATTTGCTGATGCATCGAAATAGTGTAAGGAGGAGTTTGGGATTATTCTTTGGTCTGCTTCACTGTTTTACTTTTATCTTGGGTCTGCCGGATTTTGTTGTTTGTTCCCGACTTCATCTGTCCTTGGGTTTAGCTGGCACAAATGGCATTAATTGGGCCTTTGTTCTCTATTTTCCCAGGCCAAAAGCTATGTGTTCTCAAGTTAGGGGGGAGGATATAAACCATTTGCTCTCAAGTGTCCTTGGTTGGGGAAGACAAGGGCTTACAACTCACTAGCTGGCTATAAGTTGTCTGAATCATTGGGCCTTGTTTCATTATCTTGTCTCAGTTTCCCCATTCCACTTGCCCAGGAATTTTCCTAGCTTCTTACTGTCCTGTCTCAATCATATTGGTTTCTCCATAATTTCCCCCTTTCCTTTCCAAATTCTTAGCACAACTCATTATAATTGGAAAAAAACTTAGATTTATGTGGTCAAATTCATTGAGCTACAGATGATCAAATTGAAGCTTGGGGAGAAGTAACCAGCTAATTTTATACATCTTAAACCCAGATGGGTTATGCCTTGCAATAACAGTACCTATAATAATAGTGACTAGTAATTCTATGTCTTCTAGTCCACCTGCTCACTGGGGACAACTGTCTTTTAAGATAAAGTAAAAATGTCCTCAGTTCAGATTCCATCTTAAACAAGCAACTTGGCTTGTGCCCAACGTCTCTCGGATTCTTGGTGTTCTCATGTGTTGCTGGATACCTCCGGCTTCAGGCCCAGGCTCTGCAGACTTTATTAGGTCCGACATGCTTTTCACCCTCTGTGAGGGGTGTTTCAGCAGAGCCTGGGCCTGGAGCTAGAGGTCCCCAACAAACAGCGAAGACACCAACAACCCCAGCAATGAGGTATTACTGGGGCAAGTCTTGGAGCCATCGAGGAGAGGTCTGGCTCTTAGCCACACACACTAATCACGCTCTTCCCTGAGCTGACCACTGCACCGGGCACACCCACTCGGAGGTAAGCACTGGAGGGCAGTGAAGCAGCTCTTACACACAACGCGTGGGGCTTGTCCATGGACATGGCTTTGAACATGGGGCACTGGTTCTCTATAGGTTCTGAGTGAGACAGAGCCACGGCGACGCAGAACTGAAATTCAGACACAGCCTGTGTCCATAGGGAAGCACAGATGTTATTAAAAAGCACAGATGTCTCTACTCAAGTACTTCTGTTGCTGGAGAAGGATCCTTTACACACCTTGCCAGCACCTCCCAGTTTCCTTCTCTGCAGCCTATAAACATGGTCTGGAAAAGTATCTGCGGTCTCATTCCCACCTGTGCCACCATGGAAACTATATTCATTCATTCATTCATTCACTCACTCACTCATTCACTCACTCATTCATCGGATAACATTGATTATCTTCATTGTGACAGCTGTGCTGGGAGAATGAGCTGTGCTTGGTTCCTGCTCTCAGGAAGCTTCACAGGGGTGGCAGAGAAGAGAAGCTTAGATGACTGTGGCACAGGTGGTCTGAGCAAAATAGGAAGAAAGCGCAAGCAGTCAGTGATGAGTTCTGCCTGGAGGTGCTGAGAAGGGCTTCACAGGGGATGGGTCTAGAGTGTAACCTGCAGCTATTTGCAGGGCACTGCCCAGGCCCTGGGGCAAAACGAAGGGACTTGGGCAATGTAGGAAGAGCTTGCAATCTTGCTAGGGGTTATTCAGGAACAATACAAAGCTGCAAGTGTGAGTCACCAAAGCAAAGGTCCTGGGATCCCTGCAGTGTGGGGACTTTCCCTATATTCTGGAGTAAAATACTAAATGTCACAAACATTAAAGACAATTTTCTAAACTCTTCTCCAATTCTCTTTAGGAAATTAAGCTTACCCTGTTTTATGAGAAACGGGCTCACACAGACAGAAGTCTTAGGTTCAGAAATTCAGGCCAGAGTTGCCTTGTGGGTGGCAGTACACGCCAGTGTCGGGTCACTGGCCATTTCTATGTCCTATCAATAATTCAGTGTCACCAAAACCGGTTTGGCTCAGTGGATAGAGCCTCTGTCTGAGGACTAAAAGATCCCAGGTTCGATTCCGGTTAAGGATGTGTACCTTGGTTTCGAGCACATCCCCAAATGGGAGGTGTGTAGAAGACAACTGATCGATGTTTCTCTCTCATCGATGTTTCTAAGTCTCTCTATCCCCGTCCCTTCCTCTCTGTAAAATATCAATAAAATATATTTAAAAAATAATAATTCAGTGTCCACGACTTCGGTTGTTTTCTATGTACATCTCCCCAACAACCCACCCTCACCACCACGACTGTAGGTTTACACAGTTTTCACGTGATTTATTGTCTACCCTGGGCCCAGCACTTTTCTAGGTGGAGAAATTCAAAAGTAGAGCACACAGGAAGAGGCAAATACCCTTGAGATGAGGGACATACTTAGCATCCTCTCTCCCTTTACTCGACCTTGAATCCAACCTTCTGTGTGGATGAAATAATAAAACCCCCTCACCTCTCAGACTTTCCCTGTCAGACCAATTTACCCTCAAGGTTTCAGCTCAGCCACAGGCTTTTCTTTCTTTTATTTTTCAAGTGCAGTTGACATTCAATATTATTTTATATTAGTTTCAGTTGTAAACATAGTGGTTAGACATTTATGTAATTTACAAAGTGATCCTACTGGTAAATCTAGTACCTACTTGACACCATAACAGGTATTATAATATTATTGATTATGTTGTACCTTAGGCTGTACTTTACATCCCTGTGACTATTTTGTAATTACCAATTTGGACTTCTTAATCTCTCCACCTTTTTTTCATCCAACCCTCTAACCTCCCTCCCATCTGGCAACCATCAGTCTGTTCCCTGTATCTATGAATCTGTTTCTGTTCTGTTTGTTCATTTATTTTGCTCCTTAGATTTGACATGTAAGTGAAATCATATTGTATTTGTCTTTCTCTGACTTATTTCACTTAGCATAATACCCTCTAGGTCCATTCATTTTATGCAAATAGTATGATTTCATTCTTTTTTATGGCCAAGTAATATTCCATATATATGAATGGAATATGTGTGTATATATATATATACACACACACACATATATATATATACATGTATATATATATATATATATATATATATATATGTGTGTGTGTGTGTGTGTGTGTCTTTTATGTGTGTATATATATATACACACACACACATATATATATATACATGTATATATATATATATATATATGTGTGTGTGTGTGTGTGTGTGTGTGTGTGTGTGTGTGTATGTATGTCTTTTAAATGCAAATTGCCTGAAAACAGTATATACTGGCTTCATAAGTCACCATGGCTCAATGGAAATCTGTTTCCAAAGGTTTTGCTTACGAAGAAAGGAGCAGAATATGCTTGGAGACTGGGTCTGGGCTTGGGAGACGGAAAACACTGGGGTGAGTCATAGAGAGGAGATGGGGCGGAAAGTACAGATTAAAGCAGCCCTGTTGATATAATGAGTTTATATTATAATGGCTTCTTAACACAGAGGACACAAGAAAGGGCCCAGTGTGAGCATGACGGGAGAGGGGTGGGGGGGTGGGGAGTAAGGGAAAAAGAGGAAAGAAAGGAGGAAAGGAAGCCATTGCTTAGATACACTATTTGGTCAATTACGTGTTTATTTTTTCTTTTCAGTTGGCTACATTTCTTAGGTTGGGTTCCTGTCCCTCATCCTGTTTACTGCTGCATCTGCAAAAATACTGTTACATTTAGTAAGAATAGCGTTTAGTAAGAAGGCCCAGACCATGAGACCTTATCCTATCTAACATAGCTTCTCCTCTTCTCTCCCTGCATGTACTTCCATAAGGAAAGGAGTTGGGTCTTTCACGCAGTGCCTAGTACTCTGCTTCCTGCCACCTGTAAAACAGGTGGGGAGGTAAGAGAAAGAATAATGGCAGGGCAGAGAGGAATGAGGGGGGAAACCCACCCAGCAGGCATTTGCCTCCCTTATCTTGATCAGAGCAGAGTGTCTTGCTCCTGTGGATGCCTCTTCTGTCCATGGCGCCTTCAGAAAGACCAGTTTTTCAGGTTGGTGCCATGATTCATACGCCAGTAGCGGCAGCTCCCACAGGGAGCTTCAGCTTCCCAAGGGGCCTCTCACACAGCCCTGGGGCCAGGCACCCATCTCCAAGGATCCATCTGAGGGCCCAGGAAAGCCTTTTCCCGCCAAAATAACTCTGAGGCCACTTCTCAAGAGCCCTTAATCTGTAGGAAGACAAATATCTTTGGAGGAAGCTTCTAGCAATCACTCACTTGCCAAGAGAAATTTGCTGATTGTTTCCTTTCTCCTCAACAGTCAGCTCAGATCAGCTTCCCTTCCAGAAAGCAGGATTTGGACAAGGAGAGGGATCACTATAGACAATGGGCCTCCCTCAAAGGGGTGTGAGCATCCTGAGAGAATTGTGAGGTGTAAAACACCCACCCTGAGCTGACAAAGTGCAACCCAAGAGAAGAAGGTGTTGGCTTGCTTCTTTTCATTGTTACAAGGAACAATGCAAATGAGTAATGCAATTGTTTTGTACTCAAAAGCCATATATTTCCACATGTATGCACACCAACCCTGGACGGTGCTCTGTGGATGCCAGTAGGTTTTCAGTCTTTGGGGGTTGGGGGGGCGGCACCAAGTCCCAACATTCCGTTCTTGGTCGGCAGTTATCCAAAACAAATAGAGCTCCATGATTGGGGGTCCCCTGAGTGACGGGAGGTGGAAATCTCAGAGCTGCTCATTTCTGGCTATTTCATTAAGCCTGAAGCCAGCAGTAAACTTCTGCCAGGTGCAGGGGGTGGTGGTGGGGAGCGAGGTTGGGCACATGCAACAGGGTAGTTTCTGGGTGGCACGTGTATGGAGTTACAAGGTAGTTTAGTGTTTTTTCAGACTTCAATGTGGACACGAATCACCTGGGAAGCTTGTGAAAATGCGGGTTCTGGCTCAGTGGGTCTGAGGCGGGGCGTGAAATTGTGCATTTCTGACATACTTCTAGTTGAGGCAGATGTTTCTGCTCCCCCAACCACACTTAGAGAACACCAGGAAGTGGTGAGGATTCAAAGACAAAAATGTCCCACTTCTGAACATTGCCTGGGTCTGGAGCTGCACCGGCACTTGAGTTCCAGATTATGCCCCAATGGCTTTTCATTGCATATGGCTCATCGTCTTTCCCCAGGAAACACTGCCAGAAGGCCGTTTTTGCCTTACATTGCTCGGGGAAGCTATGTGCATAGGTGGGTGCTGCTCTCTGCTGGCCTTAGTCTGAAATGCACAGCCTGCCCTGCCCTGGACAGGCGCTGATGTCACACCTGAAAGTGCTGGTGCCGATCCAGGCCAGGAAAGGCCTTAGCTTCACTTCTCAACCTCTGGGTTCT
>JAAGEH010000307.1:51768330-51831339 GCA_011751065.1 Lasiurus cinereus | reverse complement strand
TCCAGGCCAGGAAAGGCCTTAGCTTCACTTCTCAACCTCTGGGTTCTTTTCGTCACAAACCTCAGGAGTCCTCATTCCCCGCGCTTTAACACAGGCCAGCCCTGCACGGCTGGTGCTTCTGATTATGTGCCCAAACTGTGTGGGGCATTGATGCTCATTTAATATTGGGTGCTGGGTGTGTCAGTATGACTCTGCAGTGTTATTTCCCACAAGAGACAGGAAAGAATATGTGTGCTGTAAAGGCATTCTAAGCTGTTTTGGTCCGCAGGAGTGGAGAGAGAGAAACCCCTGCTAATTATTTTTAATACAAGTTCTCTGGGAATATCCCAACCATGGCTGTTTCTAGGCTTCCTTTGCCAAGGACAGTGAATGTCATGGCCACCGAGACACTCTAGAAATGGGAATTTAAGGATTACTATGGAACACGGAGATGCAAGGGATAATGGGGACCCCCTCTTCTCACAAATAAACAAACGCAATATTCTTCCAGTTTCTATGTTAACACGGACCTCGGCCGACAACTTCAGCCTTGGTCTCCAGGTTTCTGTATGCAACCCAGGTAGCAGAGAGATCCCCCAGCAGGCCACTAGGGGCAGCGCTGGCTGGTTGCGGGGTAAAGGGTCAGAAGGAAGAGCACAAGACCTTGTAGCTACTAGCAGCCAAAGGGAAAAGAGAGAGAGAGAAATGATTGGTGGGGAAAATCCAAGATGCAAATTCTGCTCTGTCTTTTACTGCCTGTCCTTCTTCGGAACTATTAAGCCTTCTCTCTCCTCCTGAAATCGACAACACTCTTCCCACCTCACCTACCCATGTCAAGGCCACCACCTCCTGCCTTTGCTGTTCTGTGCCCACGGGAAGCTCCCTCTTGTTACAAAAGGAGACAGGACCCTGACCATCCAGGACTTTATAAAGGACGAAAGAGCAAGAATAGTCTAAGGCAGTGATTTTCAACCTTTCCATCTCATGGCACGTATAAAGTAATTACTAGTAGCATACCAAAACAGATATTTTTTGCTGATCTGACCAAAAAATATATAATTTTTTTCTAATCTTCACCCAAGGATTTATTTTTATTTTTAGAGAGATTGGATGGGAGGGAGGGAGGGAGGGAAAGAGGGAGAGAAAGAGAGAGAGAGAGAGAGAGAAGAAGAAGAACATCGATTGGTTGCCTCCTGTGCGTGCCCTGACACGGGCCATGGATGGAACTTACAACCCAGATATGTGCCCTTGACTGGGAATCGAACCCTCGACCCTTCGGTCCCCAGCTGATGCTCTTAGCATCACTGGCCAGGGCAAAACTAGGTATAATTTTGATTCATTCACACGACATCTATTGTTATGTTGGTTGTTGTCATTTTTAAATTTGACAATCTAAGGGAAAAGAGATCAGTGCTCTTGCTAAATAGTTAGTTGTTGCTTGTTTTAAAAATTCTTGTGGCACACCAGTTGAAAATCACCGGTTTAAGGGAATCAGTTCTAGGATCTTCACGGAGCCTCAAATGGAGTCTAAGCTAGAGCCTCTGATACCCTGCTGCCCACACAGACCTTCTTGCTACATAGGGAGCCCCAGTGCCAGAATCCTCCAGGGGCCTCACCAATACCAGGGCAACCCATCACGGAATTACATTTCTAGCCTCAGTAAGACACTTGAGGCTAATTCCAGGCCTGCCAGAATTAACCCTAACAGCACAGTTTTACCCCAAATCTGTAGTCAAAGGATTTTTATAAGAAGACACTCTTAATTTAACAGAGAGAGTGTGAGGGAGGGAATTGGGGTGGGGAGAGAAACACTGATGTGACGGAGACAGACGGATTGGTTGCCTCCCATACAAGCCCTGACCAGGGGGTGGGGATTGGACCTGCAATCTAGCTCCGTACCCTTGACCAGGAATCAAACCCGAGACTCTTCTGCATGCGGGCTGGTGCTCTACCCACTGAGCACACTGGCCAGGGCCACTCAATAATTTTTAAAAAATATATTTTTATTGATTTCAGAGAGGCGGGGAGAGGGAGAGAGAGAGAGAGAGAAACATCAGTGATGGCAGAGAATCATTGATTGGCTGCTTCCTGCACGCCCCACACTGGGGATCAAGCTGAAACCCGGGCATGTGCCCTGACCAGGAATTGAACCGGTGACCTCTTGGTTCCTGAGCTGATGCTCAACCACTGAGCCACACCTTGCTGGGCACCACTCAATAATGTTTTATGAAGCCTCCTCCAGGAACCCCAGAGTAATTGTTCCCCAAATATTAGCACAATTCCAGAAGAGCTTCAGACTCCCAGTGAGGGTTAGCCCATGAAGTAAGTTCTGGATAGGACAGTGTCCTTGCCCAATATGAAGATGACAATTTGCTTTGACTTTTAATAGGTAAGTTTAACATATTCATATCTATTGTAAAAATAGAGTTTCTGTTATCAAACTTTATTTTCTTTTTATTTTATTTTTCTGACTTTTCCCAGATGAAAAAAAAAAAAGTTCCCTTTACTCATGGTTATTTATCTCCCTGTTGGTTTGGGTGTTCTACAATCCATTCATTAAATTAATATTTACTTAACAAAGCAGAAAACTGCACACTTGGGGGGCATCTCCACCTGACTTTTGTAATTTAACCGAGATTTTCATGTTTGTGTAGCTATTTTGCTGAACAGACCTAGTTTGAATGGAAAGTTTGCCAAACAATATGATGGAGTGAGATGTTGTGACTTTTGCTTAGATACCCCTTCCTTCGCCTTTTAACCTACATCGCTTCTTTGGAACTTTCCACGGTCAGCCACCCTGAGTGGCAGCAGCTGCACGCGGGGAAGACAGGAGAGGTCAAGTTTCCTGTGGTCGTGGATATGAGGAAAAGAGTAGATCTAGAGTAAGCAGCAAGAGCTATTTTTTAAAAATTGTACTAATTCAAATGTTTAAGCATTATAAGACCGAGACTTCCACCAACTACAGTCATTCAGTCATTTCTGACGGACCGATTGGACATCTCTGCACTAGGGACTCTCCCAGGCAGTGGGTGATGGTGATGAACAAGACAACATTTTCCCTCATGGAGTGATGAGAGAAAGAGATCAATAAGCAAACACATTAATTCAGATTGCAACAAGCCGATATGAGAAATAAACTGGATAGTGAGCTGAGTTGGGGGAATGGGTAGGCATGCCACTTGAACACAAACAGGTCAGGAAAGGCGGCCTCAGTGCAGAGGAGATATTGGAGTCAAGACAGAGAGAGAGAAGTCAGGCCTGCTAAGAGCAAGTCCTCTTCCTTCAGTCCCCTGGAAAAGCAAGTGCAAATGTCCTGGGGCACGAAAGTGCTTGGAGTCTTAGAAAAACGGCAAGGAGGCCTGCAAGTGTGACATGGTATGAACAAAGGTTGAGTGGCCCATGACAAAGTAGGAGAGGCAGTAAAGGGACAGAGTCAGAGGTCCTGAAGTCTCGGTCCACAGGCTGAAAGGGTAGTGGGAGCTCATTGATGGATTTAAATATGTTCTTTTTATTGATTTTAGAGAGAGAAGGGAAGGGAAGAGGAGACAGAGAGAGAGAGAGAGACATTGATCAGTTTCCTCCAGCACATGCCTTGAAAGGGGATCAAACTGGTGACCTTTGGGTGCATGGGAAGACTCTTCAGTGGTGAGAATGTAGGTAATGTATATTTCCTTATTTGTGATCGTTTACATCTTCTAATTTTTCTATAATAAATATGTGGCATTTTATTATCACAGTTTATTTCTTAAGGAATTCTCAAAAATGTTAAGTTTATTATGACTACAACTGTTCAAAGCCCCAAATCCTAAATAAATATATGAAGAATATCCTATCTAATAAAAGAGTAATATGCAAATTGACCATACCTCTGCTACACCCAAACCACGCCCACCAGCCACGTCCACCAGCCAATCAAAGTATGCAAATTAACCCAACCAAGATGGCTATGGCCACAGAGAAACAGGAGGGAGGCTTTGGTTGCCCCTGGTGATGGAGGAAGCCAAGCTTTTCGCAAACCCTGGCCATCCAGACCTCTGCTTAAGGCAACAAAATTTTAATGGCTGTTGCCATGGAGCGAGCACAGGATACAAAGCACTTGGCTCTGCTCCAGGATACAAAGTTTCAATTGTAGAAGATAAATAAATCCTAGATACTAGGACCTCCACTTGGGTCCCTAGGTGGTGTGGCCAGCCTGCAAACCACCACAGGCCCCTCACCCAGGCCACCCCATGCCCCAAGGGAACACCCACCCTGATCTAGGACACCCTTTAGGGCAAACCAGCTGGCCCCCACCCATGAGCGAGGCCTCTATCCTATCTAATAAAAGAGTAATATGCAGATTTACCATCACTCGGACACATAAGATGGCTGCCTCCAGGTGGTCAAAAGATCCTGCCCCCATGTGGACACAAGATGGCCACCACAAGATGGCCAGCAGGGGAGGGCAGTTGGCAGGGACCAGCCCTGCAAGGGAGGGCAGTTGTGGGTGATCAAGCCACCAGGGGAGGGCAGTTAGGGGTGATCAGGCCCACAGGGGAGGGCAGTTAGGGGCAAACAGGCTGGCAGGGGAGCAGTTAGGCATCAATCAGGCTGGCAGAGGAGTGGTTAGGGGGTGATCAGGCTGCCAGGCAGAAATGGTTAGGGGCAATCAGGAAGGCAGGCAGGTGAGTAGTTGGGAGCCAGCAGTCCTGGATTGTGAGAGGGATGTCTGACTGTCCGTTTAGGCCTGATCCCACAAGGGGTCCCAGATTAGAGAGGGAGCAGGCTGGGCTGAAAGTCACCCCCTCTCCCAGTGCACAAATTTCATGCACCGAACCTCTAGTTAACATATAAAGATCTTGGTCCACATGGTTCATTTCTATGCTCTGGAGGGAAAAAAGGCACAACTGTAGAGCAATCAGATAAGAATAAGTCAAAATACATGTACTTTTATTTTCCATTTATTAAACTAGCAAAAGTAACAAGAAAATTGATGGAACCCCTTAAGCATCACTCATAAATAATATATGTGTTTTGTCACTGGGAAAACTGTGCCCCAAGTTGCAGTGCTGTTGATTCATGAATATTGTTTAATCTTGCAAAGGACTGGGCAGACTTTCTGTTCAGGGTAGGCAATGGACACCAGCCACCAGCCTCCGGCTCCTCCTTACTGCCAGGCCTTACCTGGGCACGGCCACCCACCTGAGCACTCAGAACGACAGCACAACCGTGACCATCTTTGTGAGGCTCAGCACCAAAGCCAAGGTGCCCATCGTGGGCTTGGGCACCTGGCAGGTGAATAACACACGATTCCCTGGAGGAGCTTTGGGTATTTTCTCCTGCGAGTCAGGGATCTGGGGTGATGCAAGTTTGGCCCTGAGCCAGGCCGAGGCGACTTTCCGTTCTCAGGGATGATTTGAGCTGCAGAACTGCAAATCTGGCTTTTTCCTGTGACAGTGAGAGTTCACGAGCAAGTACCCAGTTTCAAGCCATTGTTGGGCTTTACGAAAGCCCAGTGGTTTTCCAGGGCTGTTTCTCTCTCAGCAGCCCTTCCCTCTGAACACTCTCTGGCTCTCGGTCACTGAGCGGGCGTGGGTTGGAGAGGGGGATGTCAAGGCGCAGAAGGCCCCGGCACTCCTTGGATACTCGGTGTGGACCGCATGCCTCTGCTCTGGGGCTTGCTAGAAATGTGGAAGGAAGCTCAGGCTGCACCTTGGGCTACTGAGGTGGATTCTGTAGTTTAGCAAGATCCCCAGCGGATGGTGGTGCACCCCGGAGTCTGAGAGGTACTGTGACCACAGGGAGGATGTCCCAGTGTGGGCGGAGATGCTCACCTCAGCAAGCAAAACCCAGAAAGGCCCTGGGCAGAGTTCAGCGAGGCAGATTCTGGAGCCTCTCCTAAGGCTAAGTTTTAAATGCCTTCCCATCACTTTCTCATTTCCACTATAAAGCAAACCTAATTATAGACTGTAATCAAGAATAAGAGCCATTTGTTTGGGTAGAAAGGAGCTGCAGCCCAGGATAAGCTTCAGGTAGCCACCTAAATTGTGTTCCTTTAAATCCTCAGGGGAGGATATTTTTTCCGTTGATTTCTAGAGAGAGTGGGAGGGAGGAAGGAAGGAGCGAGATAAAGAGGCAGGGAGAGAAAAAGAAGGAGGGAGGGAAGGAGGGAGGGAGGGAGGGAGGGAGGGAGGGAGGGAGAGAGAGAGAGAGAGAGAGAGAGAGAGAGAGAGAGAGAGAGAGAAACATCAACGTGATAGCGATTGGTTGCCACCAAGACTGGGGAAACCCACAACCAGGGCACAAGCCCTTGACTGGGAATTGAACCCATGACCCTTCAATCTGCCGACCAACATTCTAACCAACTGGCCAGAGCAGGGGAAAGTTCCCGCACAGGTTTCCAATTAGGTGCATTTTATGTATGTGTGAGCCAAAGATGGTTATATGAGCCAAAGATGGTTATGTGGATGAACATACATCCAGGCCAGTGGAAATCTCCTTGAGTGCCCTGTGCAGATGGGAGGGGAAAGAGGTAAAGAAGCTGTAGCATAGCACCATCATATCTGATCTACGACACAGAAACCTTATATTGTGTCATCACTCAACTCCAGTATGTCAGGGCCCTGTGGGCTCAGTACTTCTAACCTCTTTTGCCTGGTTTGAAGACCTACACCACTTACCCTAGTGATCCCAGCATAGGCTGTGCATTGAAATGACCTGGGGAGTATTAGACATCTCCATGCCTAAGGTGCGTGCCAGACCAATTTGGTAAGGAACTCTGGGGGTGGGACCTGGGCATCGGGATATTTGAAAGCTGTCAGGTGATTCCAAATTCCAGCCAGGTTTGAAGACCATCAGATAAAGTGTCCCCTGAGCACCTACCTCCTCTTTGCCCCACTTTGAAGCCGGCTTTCCTCGTGCCTGCTCTTGTTTTCTCTCTCTCCTCACAATTATTTTTTGAGTCCCAATTTAACTTCCACCCATAAAGTCTCCTCTGATGCCCAGATTCTCAGTGCTATGCCTCTGGCTTGTGCTCTCCGGCAGCCTCCATGCTGTGGCTCATGGCTTCCCAAAGGGAACCCGAGCTCCTTAACTGGACTGTAAGATTCGTGGAAGAGGGAAGCACATGGTATATGTCTATGTCCTGACAACTCCTGGGCAGGATCTGGATTTGGAATAAGTGAACAATAAGTACCTGTTGAATATGGGGCTTTATAACATATAGACACAGACAACAGTGTTAGGACAGCCAGAGGGAGAGAGAGAAACATCAAGAAAGAGAAGAAAGAGAATCATTGATTGGCTGCCACCTGCACATCCCCACTGGTGGTCGAGCCTGAAACCTAGGCATACGCCCTGACCAAGAATCAAATCGTGACCTTCTGGTTCATAGGTCAATGCTCAACCACTGAGCAACACTGGACAGGCTGGGATTGATACTTTGGATAGGATGGATCAGGGGAAACTTTGCTGATAAGGTGTCAGTTGAACAGAAACCTGGAGGAGGTGAGGGATGAGCTGTGTGGGTGTTTGGCAGAATAGCATAGTAGGTGGTGAGAACAGCAAGCGCGAAGGCCCTGAGGAGGAACAGTGGTTAGAGGAGTTACGAGGCCACTGCAGCTGGAGCAGGGTGAGTGAGAAGAGGCTTATTATTAGCTGTCTTTATGAGTTTATTCTATGCCCTGGTTCCTAGCACACCCACCAGATCAATTTGATGGAGATCAAGGTGGGGTCTCCTTTGTGTTCTTCCAGAATTTTCTGGGGAAGACTGAGAGAGCACAAAGACCATAAGATGCCTTTTGAACCAGAGTTTAATATTGACATATTTTTTTTTTTTTATGCTTGGTTCTCTCCACAGGTTCTCTCATTTGGAGGACTTTCCCTTCAATGCAGAATATTGAAGCTGAATCTCTTGATGAGATGACCCCAAAGAGTCTCTCGCTTCACTTTTCTGAACTGTCTTGGCCAGAGTCCTATTTTAGCCAAGCTCGTCTGAAATCACACTGAGCCTGGCCTTCTTATAGATGAGAATCCAGGCATCCTTGTATGGAGAGTTACACATTCAACCAGGAGCAGGTTACCACCAGGAGATATGACCTTAGCAAGCACATTACAGGTTTCCCCCCCACTTATTTGATCTAATCATGGGACAATTCTGTTTACACCGAGGATATGAAGATTAAAAAGATAAAGGATAATAACAATAACCAACAAGTACTGAGAGTTTACATAGACACAGAGAGAGGAGTGGTGGTTGCCAGTGGGGAGGAGGCTTGGGAGAGAGGGAAGAAGTGGTGAAGGGATTAAGAAGTACAAACTGGTTGTCAGAAAATAGTCACAGGCATGTAAAGCCCAGCATAGGGAACACAGTCAATACTAATGCCAGGTGGGTACTGGAAATACTAGGGCAGGGACACCATGTAAAGTGTGTGGTTGTCTCACCACTATGTTGTATACCTGAAACTAATATAAAATAAGATTGAAAGTAAACTGTGCTTGAAAACATTGAGAATTTACTGCATGCCAATACTATTCAAAGGTCTTTTTGTTTGAGTTAACTCAATGAATCCTGCTAGTACCTCCTGGAAGCGGTCACTCTTATTCATAGCTTGCAGAAGAGAAAATCCAGGGATGCTCAAGGCCACCCAGGTTGTAAGTGGCTGAACCAAATTTCAAAGGCAGGTGGGCTCAGGAGAGCTCATGGTGATTTGTCCCTCCCAAGTCTTCCGGCACTTTCTCTATCCTTTCTCCTTCTCACTGTTCTTCCTTGCCTTTAATATGTTGTCATACCAAAGAGTCAACTCCAGTGGTGAGATGCTACCTTTCATTGAAGGAGAGGCGCAGCATATTCCTGGAGTTGGGGGGTGGGGGGGGGGAGAGTGGCATGTCTGAACAAGGAAAAGGCTTAATATTGCCATTCATCTGGAATATTTTTTCTATAATAATTTCTTCTTATGAAATATTCCAATGATATAGAAATGCACAGGGAATAATGTAATGAGCATCTGACCATCCACCTTACTTATTTAACAAATGGTTATATTTTGCCATATTGGCTTCAAACATTTAAAAAATTATTAATGAAATAAGTGGTTGTTTATATAGTTGAAAACTCTCTGTACCCCTCCCCACTCGCATTCTACTGACACCTTCCCCAGAGGTAATGCCCATCCTCAAGTTGATGAGGCGCCAAGTCCTTCCTCTGCTGGTCATTTGCCTCCTGCCCTTGCCCTCCCCTATTCTGCATGGCGGAAGTCTATGAACAGCAGGAAAAGACTACCAGTCCTAGGGACGGAGGTTACAGGAGGAGGTGATGTTTCCTAATCCCAGAAGTTGGGTCATCTAGTGGGAGACCAAATCAAGGTAGAGGCTACCTGGCAAGAGCTGGGACCAGAGAGGAAATGTTACTTCTTTTGGAGAAAGGGAGAAAGGGCCTCATGTCCCAAGTATGGTCAATGGGAGGTACTGTTAGATGATAGGAAGGCAGGAGGAAGAAACACTAGGTGATTCTCCCTCTCTCCTTTGATGATTGGCTTCTGTGATAGCACAGTTCTAGTCTGTCCCTAAACATGATCTAAAGTTGCCGAGAGGCTTCAGTCATGAACTACAAAGGCAAACACTATTCAAGTATTCAGATGAAGCTCTGAGTCAGGAAGAGCTTTTTATTGATCCTTTTGATCTTAATATTAACAGCCTGATTCTATTTCAAGATTAGTTTCCTACCAAAGAATGTCTGCCTGTGAGGGCCTAGCACGGTTCCTGGAGTGCACGTGCACTCCAGGGTATCCAAGGGGCTTCCGTGGCAGTCCTTGTCACAGATGTCATAAAAATCTGTAGAAGAATACAGGTGACCTTTTGTGAGGGGCAAGGACCAGAGGACACTCTCATTCATTAGAACGCCTCATGAGTTCAATCCTGAGTTTGTAGCCAACTGCAAGAGAATTCTCATTGTTCAGGGATTAAATAAACTCAATGAAAAGAGATACTACATAGGGATATCTTTTTTGTCATTTTGATCAATGATTCTAACTTCAGATCCACAGGCCCTTGGGTGGCCAGAGTTTCTGCAAATCTAAAACTTCACTAAACATGAGCTGTAGATTAAACAAACATCATGTCTTTTTAAAAACTATGCAAAAATATGAGTCAGTAAAGAAACTTAGAAAAAAATTTGCATAAATGTGATAAAAAATGAATTGGTAATTTTCTTATGATTGAAAGAGTTTCTTCAAATCAGCAAGAAAATGCTGGGATCGGTTTGGCTCAGTGGATAGAGTGTCGGTCTGCGGACTTGAAGGTCCCAGGTTTGATTCCGGTCAAGGGCATGTACCTTGGTTTCGGGCACAACCCCAGTGGGGGCGTACAAGAGGCAGCTGATTGATGTCTCTCTCTCATCGATGTTTCTAGCTCTCTATCCCTCTCCTTTTATCTCTGCAAGAAATCAATAAAATACAAATCAGCAAGAAAAATTTAAGATGCGGAAAGAAAACTTGTACATGAAAACTGGCAAAAACAAAAAACAAAAAATACCCCCCAAAACAATATGAAAAGTTGTTCATAATGAGAGAAACCAAGATGGCAGCATAGGTGAACACCTAAACTGCTACCTCACATAACAATTTCAAAACTACAACTAAAAGACAAAACGGACAGCATCCAGTACCACAGGTAGGCTGGCTGAGTGGAAATTCTACAACTAGAAGGAAAGAGAAAAGCACACTGAGACTCAGAGGAGCTGCATGAGGCAGAGGTACTGAGACGCGCACGCGGGGAGAGGACAGGTAACTGAGTGCGCAGCTGGCTTTCTCAAGCGGGAGGGAGACAAAAGCTCTTGACTGTGCTGAACTCCAGTTCCGGGCGAGACTCTGGAGACCCAGACTCATGCAGGGTGAAACTGGACTGGCAGGAAAGAGAAAAGCACACTGAGATTCAGAACAACTGCAGAAGGTGGAGGTATCAAGGCGTGCACACAGAGAGGGCGGGCAACTGAGTATGTGGCTGGCTTTCTCAAGCAGGAGGGAGACAAAAGCTCCTGACTGCACTGAATTCCAGTTCTGCGTGAGACTCTAGGGACCCAGATTCATTTAGGGAGAAACTGGACTGTTTGGCAGCAGGCAGAACTCGAGGGCGGCTTTATCTCAGAGATGCTTGCAGTGATTACCACAGGACACTGAGACACAGGAGCCTATAGGGGAGGGCTAACGGGAAACCAATGCTGTCTGTTTGCCCTGAGACTCCACCCCATCCAAGCTGAGCACAGAGGTTTTTGCAAGTCTTGTCTCATAATGGTGTCTCCAGCACAGAAGTTCTCTCAGCATAGACACAGCTGATCCTCACAGCCAATTGGCCTGGAGGTCAATTCCTCACAGTGATACCAACAACAATCAAGGCTTAACTACAAAGGGGTGCACCAAGAGTGTCCACCTCAGGTAACTGGGGAGGCTGAGCCACTGGGCCTTATAGGACACCTAGCACACAAAGTCACTCTATCAACTCAGGGAAGCAGCCACAATTCGGAGACAAAGAAACAGATCACAAATGAAAGAAATGGAGGAAAGCAAATGACTGCATATAGAGTTCAAAACCATGGTTATAAAGTTTTTCAAGAACTTTCTAGAAAAGGCTGATAAATTTACTGAGACCCTTGAGGATATGAAAAAGGACCAACTAGAAATTAAGCATACACTGACTGAAATAAAAAACATTATACAGAGATCTAACAGCAGACTAGAGGATCATAAGAATCAAGTCATAGATTTGAAATATGAAGAAGCAAAAACCACTCAACGGGAAAAGAAAAAAGAATCCAAAAATATGAAGATAGTGTAAGGAGCTTCTGAGACAACTTCAAGTTTACTAACATCAGAATTATGGGGGTGCCAGAAGAAGAGACAGAACAAGATACTGAAAATCTATTTGAAGAAATAATGACAGAAAACTTCCCCCACTTGGTGAAAGAAATAGACTTACAAGTCCAGGAAGTGCACAGAACCCCAAATAAAAGGAATCCAAAGAGGACCACACCAAGACACATCATGATTAAAATACCAAGAGCAAAAGACAAAGAGAGAATATTAAAAGCAGCAAGAGAAAAACAGTTCATTACCTACAAGGGAGCACCCATATGACTCAGCTGATTTCTCAACAGAAACTATGCAGGTCAGATGGGAGTGGCAAGAAATATTCAAAGTGATGAATAGCAAGAACCAACAACCAAGATTACTCTATCCAGCAAAGCTATCATTCAGAATTGAAGATCAGATAAAGAGCTTCACAGATAAGAAAAAGCTAAAGGAGTTACATGAAATGCTGAAAGGTAATCTTTAAGTAGGAGAGGAGGAAGAAGAAAAAGGTAAAGATCAAAATTATGGACAACAAATCCATAACTATCAACAAATGAATCTAAAAATCAAGTGAATAGCCCAAACTGGTTTGCCTCAGTGGATAGAGCATCGACCTGCGGACTGGGGGGTCCCAGGTTCGATTCCGGTCAAGGGCATGTACTTGGTTGAGGGCACATCCCCAGTGGGAGGCGTGCAGGAGGCGGCTGATCGATATTTCTCATCGATGTTTCTAACTTTCTATCCCTCTCCCTTCCTCTCTGTAAAAAAATCAATAAAATATATTTTAAAAAAATAAAAAAATAAAAATCAAGTGAATAAAAAAATCTGATGAACAGAATAAACTGGTGAATATAATAGAATCAGGTCCATAGAAAGGGAGTGGACTGACAATTCTTGGGGAAAGTAGTGTGGGGGGTGCGGGAAGAGACTGGACAAAAATTGTACACTTATGGTTGAGGACAGTGTTGGGGGTAAGGGCAGAGGTTAGGATAGGAACCGGGTAGAGGGGAGCTATTGGGGAACAAAGAGGAACAATTGTAATAATCTGAACAATAAAGATGTATTAAATTAAAAAAAAAACACGTTGTTCATAGTAGCAAACAAAATGCAAATTAAAACAAGCTATTTTCACTATAAAATCAACAAAACTTAAAAAGAAAAATAAATCTAGAAATATTCAAATATTTACAGATTTTTTCCTATGTAGTAACAAGTGAACTTTTTTTTTTAAATTAATTTTTATTAATTTTTTATACATATCTCCCCATTGCCCCCCCTCCCTCCCAGGCATACCCCAACCCCCCAGTGTCTGTGATCATTGGTTATGTTTATAAGCATGCATACAAGTCCTTTGATTGATCACTTATTTACCTCACCTAACTTTAATATTTCTGCTATAATTTCACAGTCTGTTTGATGCTTTATGATTTTTGTCCTCCTGAGAATTATCAGTCTACTCCCTTTCTGTGCTCCTGATTCTATTATATTCACCAGTTTATTCTGTTGATCAGATTTTTAATTCACTTAATTTTTAGATTCACTTGTTGACAGATGTGTATTTGTTGTTCATAATTTTTTGTCTTTTACCTTTTTCTTCTTCCTCTTCTAAAAGGGTACCTTTCAGCATTTCATATAATACTGGTTTGGAGTTGATGAACTCCTTTAGCTTTTTCTTCTCTGTGAAGGTCTTTATCTGCCCTTCAATTCTGAATGATAGCTTTGCTGGATAGATTATTCTTGGTTGTAGGTTCTTGTTGTTCATCACGTTGAATATTTCTTGCCACTCCCGTCTGGCCTGCATCGTTTCTGTTGAGAAATCAGCTGACAGTCGTATGGGTGCTCCCTTGTAGGTAATAAACTGTTTTTCTCTTGCTGCTTTTAATATTCTCTCTTTGTCTTTTGCTCTTGGCATTTTAATGATGATGTGTCTTGGTGTAGTCCTCTTTGGGTTCCTTTTCTTTGGGGTTCCGTGTGCTTCCTCGACTTGTAAGTCTATTTCTTTTACCAGATGCGGGAAGTTTTCAGTCATTATTTCTTTAAACAGGTTTTCAGTATCTTGCTCTCTCTCTTCTTCTGGCACCCCCACAATTCTGATGTTGGTACGCTTGAAGCTGTCCCAGAGGCTCCTTACATTATGTTCACATTTTTGGATTCTTTTCTCTTCTTGCTTTTCCAGTTGAATGTTTTCTGCTTCTTTATATTTCAAATTTTTGACTTGATCCTTGCCTTTCTCTAGTCTGCTGTTAGTACTCTGCGTAATAGTATTCATTTCAGTCAGTGTATTTATTATCTTCTCTTGGGTCTCACTAAATTTATCCATCTTTTCTAGCATATTCTTGCAAAACCTTATAAGCGTGGTTTTGAACTCTATATCCAGTCGTTTTTTTTCCTCCATTTCTTTTGCTTGTAATCCCTTCCCTTGTCTCGGCATTTTCACTGTGCCGGGGAAACTTCTGTGCTGGATTCAGCCGAAGAAGCCTCTGCTGAGCTTGGGAGGGTGGAGTCTCAGGGCTTAAGGGACCGCCTTGCCTTCCAGTCGGCCCCGCCCTCCACGGCCCCTGAGTCTCCCGTGACTGGGTAATGGCTGGAGCGGTCCTTGTGCGCGCGCCCGCAGCGCCTCCAACCGCTGCCTTTCCGGCTCCCCTGCGAACCAGGACCACACGAGTCTAGGTCCCCAGGGTTTCGCCCAAAACAGGGGCCCAGTGGACTCAGCAGTGGCACAGATCGGAGGGTCTGTCTCCCGCCCACTCGCGAAAGCCAGCGGCACAATCAGCAATCCGTCCTCCGCGTGGTGCCGTGCGCGACCAGACCTCCGATCCTTTGCAACTCCCCTAAATTTCCGTGCACTTCTCCCTTTTCACAGTCCAAACTCCCCCCGTATGAGTTTCGGCTGGATCTGGGGTTTAGTGTCGTAAGAGAAGGGGTTCAATGCCGTTGGGAGTCTCCGTTTTCCTCCCCCCAGAGAAAGCCAGCCAGGTACTCCGGCACCGCTCTCTCAGCGCGCGTCTCCGTACCTCAGCTTTTTGCAGCTCCTCTGGGTCTCCGTGAGCCCCTCTCTTTCCCTCTAGTTGTAGAACTTCCACTCAGCCAGCTTTCCTGTGGTTCTGGATGATGTCCGTTCTGTCTTTTAGTTGTAGTTTTGAAATTGTTGTGCGAGGCAGCAGTGTAGGTGTTTACCTGTGCCGCCATCTTGGATTCCTCCTCCAAGTGAACTTTATTTTTGTTATTCTTTTGCATAGTTCTCAAGTTTTCTACATTAGGACATCCACTTTTGCTATCAGAGAAGCATTAAGCATTTAAAAAACAACAAATAGCCTGATTGGCGTAGCTCAGTGGTTGAGCATTAGTCTCTGAACCAGGAAGTTGGGGCTTGACTCCCAGTCAGGGCATGTGGTCAGGGCACATGCTCAGGTTGCAGGCTGGATCCCCAATGGGGGTTATGAAGGAGGCAGCCAGCCAATGATTCTCTCTCATCTCTGATGTTTCTATTTCTCTCTCCCCTTCCTTTCCTCTCTGAAATCAATAAAAATATATTACAAATAAAAAAGTACAAATAAAGATTAAACTCAATTAGTTATTTCACAAATCTACTGAAAAGCCAAACACTTTTACTCAGAATTATTTCATTCATTGTTTTTTCAATTTCAGGGAACAAATATTCTGAAATGTACTACACAGTGTAATTTGATATTTTAAATTCTATCCAGTTTGTTGTTCTCATTTGTTGTCAGTGGGTAAATGTTTCCCCAGCAATTGCAGTAAAGTTTTTTATTCCTAGATATTATAATGCTGCCTTTCAGCACTTTTGTTGGTTCAAAGAAATCAATCCCCAAGTAAGCTAGAAAGAATTGGCAGGGACCAAGAAGAAGACCTTGTCAACAAATTTTAACAAGAACTATAAGCCAAATGGAAGCTTTATTTGAAGGTCTTAGAAATTGCAAGTTGCTACACAGATTTGGGTAGAAACTCAACTGTGCTCGAAAGAGACAGGATTTAGAAAAAGGGGAGCTTTGAAAGGGGTTATACATGTTGCTTTGAAAGAGGTGTGGTTGGTGCTGGCAAGATGACTTACACTATACTATATATAAGATTAATTACTTATGTTTATTGCTAGGTAAAAATTTATTTTTTAATTAGAGAGTTCAGTGATGCAGAGCCAGTTTTAGGAACTATATTAGGATATCAGTTTCACCTGGAGGGGATAAGTTACCTCAGCTTTCCAGATGCCTCCTGGTTCCATTTTAGTTTGCTCTCTTCACAATATCACTCCATTTTGCTACAAGACCATAGTAATCAAAACAGCATGGTACTGACATAAAAACAGACATATACTACTAGATCAATGGAACAGAACAGAGGGCCAGAAATAAACCCAAGTTTTTATGGTCAATTAAAATTTGACAAAAGAGGCAAGAACATACAATGGGGTAAAACTAGTCTATTCAATAAATGGTGTTGGGGAAATTAGACAGATATGTACAAAAAAATGTAGCTAAACCACCTTCTTACACCATACACAAGAATAAACTAAAAGTGGATTAAAGTCTTACATGTTAGACTTGAAACCATAAAAATCCTAGAAGAAAATATAAGCAGTAAAATCTTGGACATTTCTCATAGCAATATATTTTGTGATACATCTTCTCAGGCAAGGGAAACAAAAGAAAAAACAAACAAATGGGACTATACCAAATTTAAATATTTTGCAAAGCAAAGGGAACCATCCAGAAAATGAAAAGACAAATCACTGAATGGGAGAACATATTCGCCAGTGGTACATCTGATACAGAGTTAATATCTAAAATTTATAAATAACTTGTAAAACTCAACACCAAAAAAACACACAATCCAATTAAAAAATGGCAAAGTACCTGAATAGATTTCTTCTATGGATGGCCAACAGAAATATGAAAACATGTTCAACATCACTAATCATCAGAAAAATACAAATTAAAAACACAACGAGATATCACCTCACACTTGTCAGAATGGCTATCATCAATAAATCAACAAACCAAGTATGTGCACTGTGGAGAAAAGAGAACCCTGCCCACTGTTGGTGAGAATGCAGATTAATACATCCATTATGGAAAGCAGTATGGAGTTACCTCATCTCTGATTAGGTATTAAAGAATTAAAAATGGAACTGCTTTATGATCCAGTGATCCCACTTTTGAGACTCTATCTGAAGAAACCTGAAACACTAACTGGAAAGAATATGTGCACCCCTGTGTTCACTGCAGCATTATTTATAGTAGCCCAGATTTGAAAGCAGCCCATTTTGCTATTTGTCTTTCACAACCTTGACCATTATTTAAAAATTACACAAGAGAGGTGGTTTGTGGTTACAACTGTGTTTGTGTGCTAGGACATTTGTCCCTTGAGTTTTTTTTTTTAATTTTTCTTTTCTTTATTGATTAAGGTATTACATATATGTCCTTATCTCCCCATTGGCCCCCCCACCACCACCTCCACCCCTCATGTCTTGCTGTCTGGTATGCCCTACCCTTAGGTAGGTGTGTGATTCTTTGCTTCATATTCTTCAGGCCTTTGCTCATTTATCATCTTCTCAGTGAGGTCTTTCTTCACCACCTTATTTAAAATTAATCTGTCTCCTCTGCTTCTTTCTCTTTCCCTTCTGTTTTGTTTTCTGCCACAGCACTTATTTATCTAACATATATATTTTACTTATTGTTTGTTTATTTGCTTGCTTGTTATGTTTATACCCAGTAGAATGTAAGCTCTATAAAAACAGGAATTATTATCTGTTTCATTTG
The DNA here is from genome assembly GCA_011751065.1 of Lasiurus cinereus. Classification (NCBI taxonomy): domain Eukaryota; kingdom Metazoa; phylum Chordata; class Mammalia; order Chiroptera; family Vespertilionidae; genus Lasiurus; species Lasiurus cinereus. Next base: position 51,813,761 of record JAAGEH010000307.1, on the reverse strand, counting down.
TTGCCATATCCCCTGTGCCTCAATATTTGTTAGATGGATGAAGGATAATAAATGGATGAAGGATAATGGATGGATGAATGAAAAATATTTATCCTGGATTTACAGTTAAGAAAACTGAAATCATGTCTCTTAATTGTTACAACCCATGATGCCTACCCACATACTCTGAAAGAACCATGAAGGACTCTACAAATAATCATAAATTTCAGGGGCTGCATGACACTCTTAAACTGGGATCGTGATGATCATTTTGAAGTCCAGGGTGATATGTGGAGAATGTCAGTCTTAATTCATGATCAAATTTTTACTCCTATCCTTAGTTGGGTCCAATAATGAAGCTAAAATAGGAATTGAAAAATTATCACTATTCAATTCCTTCCATTCTATTTGTTCTACTCCAAACTTGAAACCGGGATATCCCCCTTACTATCAATTCTTCCTAAATATGATTTGAACAGGGCTTGGTGATAGGCCATAGCAGTAGGTCTGCTTCCTACCAGGACACCACTTCCAGGAGGCCAGAGAAGCACGAGTGGAGGAGAACGACCACAGTAGTATCTTGATGAATCAAACCATGCTAACAGCTGGGATGAGAAGCAAGGACAAAGACAGCCTGTGTGTGTTAGCTTCGCAGGGGCCTTGGGCCATCATAATCAACAAATTTATACCTTACTGCCCAGCCTTTGAAGAATTCTGGAAATTAAAGATAATAGCTGTCATGTTTATTGATAAGCTGAATTCATACCCCTTACTGTTTTCCTATGAACAGCAGTATTCTGATTATTCCAGTTTTTATTTCTTCAGTTTCCCTAGGGCTCCATCACAAATTACCACACATGTGGTGCTTCAAATACCAGATACATATTCTTTCACACTAGATGTTCAAAATCAAGGTTTGGCAGGGCCACACTCCCTCTGACAGCCGCAGTCATTGTCTATCTCAAGTTTAGATGTAGTAGGCAAAATTCTAAAAGGTCTCCCAATATTGAATATGATAACATTCACATAATTGTGTTATATTTTATGGTAAAGGGGATTTTACAGATATAAATAAGGTCCAGGATCAGCTGACCTTAAGATAAGGAGGTCATTGGGTGGTCCTGACCTAACCACATGAACCCTTACTTGTGTTACTTCTATTTGTTAGACAGTCACTTGTACTGACGGTGCTAGAGAAGAAAAAAATAGGGCAAACCATAGGTCCTTTTTCTCTTGGCACATCCTTATTCATCAGTAAATCAAAAGAACATGTTGGAAGAATGTGTGGACATCAATAAGTGGAAAAAACACACACAATTGGTTAGTTTTGTGCAATGTTTCAACTATCCTGGTAAAACAACATACATCTGTGTGTATGAGCCCCAAAATAAGACTTGTGTTATGTTCCTGATTTTGCATATGAGTTCAAAACTAATACTGCATAATAGAAAGATGAACAGTAAAATTCATGCTAACAAGTTACCATTTTGACATTAAATAACAAATAACAGGTATGACTAGTTGAGAGAGAGAGATAGATAGAGACAGAGAGAGAGAGAAAGAGACCTTGGAAAAAAGGAAAAATATTTCATATGCAGTACCCTTCCCCTGCTTTTTGGATAAGGGCCCCTGCATTTTCATTTTCCACTGGGTTCTACAAATTACTAGTACGTAGTCAGCCACCGAGTCAGATTTCTCACCGTAAGAGATGACAACTATGAAAAGATACAAACCTAGAATGACCCCTGTGGAACTGGATTAGAATTAGTGAGAACTGTTTTTCCACAGAGATAGATTGGCATAGAAATTGAGATGTAAAGATTTGTGGAACTATAGATGTATATGTACCATTCTCCGTTAAAAGAAGCTACAGTTGCTTGGAGATATATCTAATTCCAGGGTTGAAGCAGGGAATATATTTTTTCCACCAGAAAGTGAAGGAGTGTTCATGCGTGAGGGGATCCTGGCTACAGGCACAGAGGCCAGCTCACTTAGAGCATAAAAATTAATAATGACACTAACAGATCATGACCCACTGAATAGGAGAGGGGTCTGTGAAACTGAAATAAATAAATGAAAATTAAAAGTTTTCCTCACAGCATATTGCCAAATATAAATATAGAAGAAATGATTGGCAATCATATTAATAACTAGTCCACCCAAGAAACACCAGTGGATACTTAAACAAGTGAGTGGGTAATCATTTAATGAGAAATAGGATATTTACCTAATCTCAAAGTACCTCTTCACAAAATGCTTAATTACAATTATGGACTGAATGTTTATGTCCCCCCTCAATTTCGTATGTTCAAATCCTAACACCCAATCTGACGGCATTAGGAGATAGGACCTTTGGGAAGTAATTGGAGCATAAACCCTCATTAATGATGTTAGTGCTCTTATGAGGAGATGTGGGAGATCTCTCTCTCTCTTTCTCTCTCACTCTCTCTCTTCCTCCCTCCCTCTCTTCTGTTCCCTCCCTTCTCCACCACATCAGGACACAATGGCTGACCATCTGCAAACCGAGAAGTGGGTTCTTACCTGTCACGAATCTATCAGAACCTTGATCTTGGACTTCCCAGCTTTCAGAACTGTGAGAAATAAATATTTTTTGTGTAAACCACCCAGTCCATGGTAACTTGTTATAGCAGCCTGAGCTAAGACAATTACTAAGGGGCAAAGAGTGACTTTACAGTGGAGAAACCTGGCAGATACCTTATTATTGTTTTTTTCTTTTCTTTTTTATTGTCTTGTAACATTGCAAACGTCAGTCTCTGGATATCACTGGAAAGAGAAAGTTGTGAGGCTCCACTTTTTGAGAAGCCCTGTTGCCTTCCGCATGTTGGCTCTCTGCACATTGACTACCACGTCCAAAAACAATCTTCATGAAGTTGTTGGTCAAGGTCTCCACACCATGACTTCATTTATGTATCTTCCTCAGCCTGTCTCTGGATTTGGGGCTCTGGCCTTCTGTTGGCACAAGCAAGACACACTGTTGTCACTTTTCCACCAAGGCAAAGGCTGTGGAGTCATAGAGGGGCAGGCTTCTGAAAATAAAAAAATATCCACCAGCCCCAGCTCATTCTTTTTCTTACCAACCCTTTTTTTGGTTTTAATTATTCTAATAAAGCAACCCAGGCCTTACTCATACATATTCTTTAAAATAAATCAAGTACCAAGTATTTTCTTAAAAGTCTAGACACAGATCCCTATCTTATTTTGCTCAGTGGTTAGAGGGTCTTGGGTTCGACTCTGGTTGAGGGTACATACCTCAGTTGTAGGTTCGATCCCTGGTCCTGGTTGGATGCATGTGGGAGGCAACCAATTGTTGTTTCTCTCTCTCTCTCTCTCTCTCTCTCTCTTTCTCTCTCTCTCTTTTTCTCTCTCCCTCCTTTTCACTCTCTCTAAAAATCAATGGGAGGAAAATATCCTCAGGTGAGGAGTATCAAAAAGAACAACAAAACACAGAAGTAGGTTAGGAAAACAGTGAAGTTAGAAACCACTCTTCCCAAAATATTTGCATTTTCATATTCACCAAAGTAGTCCCTTCTGGCCTGCCTCTCATGTGGATCCAAAGATCCACCCTTTCCACCTGCCTCTCAGATCACGCAGGCCCAAAAGAGCCTGTCCCTTTGGTCCACACTCCACCTCCTTGCAATAATCTGGAACCAGTCCTAAAGTCACTAGAACTCCTGAGTCCATTTCTTTCATTTCTGATTAAGCTTTTAGAGGAAAAAATGATTTCAGGGAAATAATCTTTTTTTCTCTGATTTCAGCACCTCTGTCTTTCAACTTTATTTCTAAACAAAAAGGTAATATTGTAAAGCAGAAAGTCCTGCTATAATTGTTCTAATGTTCTGTAATTTAATACTTAAGTTCTACCTTCAGACTGGAAGCCAAGTACCCCGACAAGTATTTTAAACAGTTGCTTCACCATAATTATCAGCTTTGCAATATCGTCTTTGGGGAATCTAACAGATGAAAAGCAGCACACTCACAGCTGTAAATTCTGATAAACAGGTTTGTCTCCCTGCAGCCATGCCCTATTTTTATGTAGGAAGTGAGCCAGGGTCAGCAGCTGAGGTGGCCCCACGGCTAACCAACAATGCTGTGCTTCCAGCTGCAGTGGAAATGGTAGGGCTGACACAACTGGTTCAGCCTCAACTTCACAAAAGTCTGGTTGGAGGTGCCTTGAGGCACTGAAGGTCTTCCAGATCTTCAACATTAGACTGGCCCAACCACTTCTAGTGACCAGGAATTCACTTCTTGCAACTAATATTTAGAAAAATCTCATGTTTAGAGGAGCCTTTTCATGCTAAAATGTGCCTTCCTGTATCTTCCACCTGTGGGACTCAATTCTGTATGCTGGCACTACACAGAACAAGTCTTAGTCTATACCTTGTGAAAGCCTTCCAAGTACTTGTCATGGCTACGTATTCCTATGTATACTCAATTGTTTTGTGTAAATATTGCCAATTAATCAATAGTGTTTAAATGAAAGCTTTATACTTTATTTTCTTAAAGCTATTTTTTAATGTTTTTTAATGATTTTTTTTAGAGAGAGGAAGGGAAAGGGAGAGATAGAAACATTGATGAGAGAGAATGGCTGCCTCCTGCACGCCCCCTATTGGGGATCGAGCCTGCACTGGAATGGAACCGGAGACCTCTCTGTGCATGGAATGACGTGCAACCAACTGAGCCACACTGGCCAGGGCCTTCACCTGATGAATTTGAAGCCAATCCCAAACATCATACCCTTTCATCTATAAATATATCAGTATATGTCTCTAAAAGATAAGAATCCTTCATACCACATCACTAAAAATTAGCAAAAAAATTCCAAAGTCATTCATGTTAAATAATAGTGATTTGAGGGTAGTTCTTCTTGTTCAGAAAAATTTCACTTTCAGCCTTGGACTAAAAGAAGTATTTCAATTAAACTTTACTATTACTAAACCATCAACTGATGGTTTGGTAGGACAAGTCAGGATATTCAGCTTCTATTGCTGATAGAAAGTTCATAGAAGTGAAGATGCTCAAATTCACAAAAGTGAATATAGTTAATTTTTGTTATCCTAGAAAATAAAAGTATAATATGCAAATTGACCATCACTCCAACACACAAGATGGCTGTCCCATGTGGACACAAGATGGCAACCACAAGACAGCCATCCAAGTAGGGGAGGGACCGGTTCTGCAAGGGAGGGCAGTTGGGGGTGATAAAGCCTGCAGGGGAGAGCAGTTAGGGGTGACCAGGCTGGCAGAGGAGGGAAGTTGGGGTTAACTGGGCCTGCAGGGAGGGGCAGTTTGGGGGACCTAGGCCTGCAGGGGAGGACAGTTAGGGGCAATCAGGCTGGTAGGAGAGTGGTTAAGGGATGATCAGGCTGGTAGGAAGAAGTGGTTAGGGGTAATCAGGAATGCAGGCAGGCGAGCAGTTGGGAGCCAGCAGTCCTGGATTGTGAGAGGGATGTTTGAACTGCCCATTTAGACCTGGGCAGTCAGACATCCCTTGAGGGGTCCCAGATTGGAGAGGATGCAGGCTGGACTGAGGGACACTCACTCCCCCCGCCCCTTCTGGTGCATGAATTTCATGCGCCAGGCCCTAGTTGATTTAATAATACATGACAGACTCAAGTACAATCTTGCATCACATAATGATGTTTTGGTCAACTATGGACCACATACACAATGGTAGTCACATAAAATTATAATGGTGGTGAAAATTTTCTATTGCCTCATGACACCATAACCTTTGCAATCTCATAGCACAATGCATTTTTATGTGTTTGTGGTGAAGCTGGTTTAAGAAAACCTACTACTCTGCCAGTTGTATAAGAATGTAACACAGCCCTAGCTGGTTTGGCTCAGTGGAGAGAGCGTTAGCCTGTGGACTGAGGGGGTCCCAGGTTCTATTCCAGTCAAAGGCACATGCCCGGGTTGTAGGCTCAATCTCCAGTGGGGAGTGTGTGCAGGAGGCAGCCAATCAATGATTCTCTCATCACTGATGTTTCTCTCTCCCTCTCCCTTCCTCTCTGAAATCAATAAAAATATAATTTAAAAAAGAATATGCACATACAATTATGTACAGTGCATAATACTTGATAATGATAATAAATGGCTATCTTTCTGGTTTTTGTATTTACTGTACTTTTATTGTTATTTTATACTCTTCCTAATCATACAAAAAAGCTTGCTGTAAAACAGTGTGCCAGGTTATAGTGGCAGCAGCCTCATACATATCAGGTTTACCATGTCTCTTGATTGCATCATTTTCTCTTGTGCTTGATTTAAGTTCGTGTTGTTTTATAAATTCAGTGTAGCCTAAGTGTATGTTTGTAAAATCTACCACAGCATACAGTAATGTCCGAGGCCTCCACATTTACTCACCCAGAGCAACTTCCTGTCTGTAAGCTCCACTTATGGTCAGTGCCCTATAGAGGTGTACCATTTTTTATCTTTTTTTTTTTTATTTCAGAGAGGAAGAGAGAGATAGACTCATCAATGATGACAGCGAATCCTTGATCAGCTGCTTTCTTCACGCCCCACACTGGAGATCAAGCCTGAAACCTGGGCATATGCTTTGACCAGGAATTGAACTGAGCCATGCTGGCCACGCTATAATTAATATGCTTGCACTACTATTGGATTGAATTCAATATAATATAATATAATGCAAATATGGTAGCATAGATACAGTTAAAATGTGTGGATAGATACACATTTGATAACTAAAGGAAAAAGATTGATTATTGACTGGTAAAGATTTGGGAAGCCTTATAAAAGAGATGAAACCTGATCTGAACTTTAGAAGATAAAATTTAAACTAGGGAAAAAATATGGAATGCTTCACAAGTTTGTGTGTCATCCTTGCACAGGGGCCATGCTAATCTTCTCTGTATCATTCCAATTTTTAGTATATATTTCTGCCAAAGTGAGTACCATTTTTTCTTTTACATTCTATTTTTTTCTGTACCATTTTTGTTTAGACATGTTTAGGTACACAAATACCACATTGCCTACAGTATTCAGTACAGTAACATGCGGTAGCTTAGGAGCAATAGGTTATTCCATATAGCCTGGGTGTGTAGTAGGCTATGCCATCCAGGTGCACTCTATGATGTTCATCTGACAAAATTGTCTAGTGATGCATTTCTCCGAACATCTCCCTGTTGCTAAGTAGCACAAGACTGTATTTTCTGCAAAGTATCTGCTGATAAATCACACAATGCATAACTGCAGGTTTTAACCTTTTACTTTTTCATAAGCTTTGTAAATTTGTCCAATTAAACCTTTTCTGCTCCACACAAATTTTTACCACCAGGAGTTGTAACACATCTTAGCAGATTCCACTTCAGGTTGTACTGTATTAGAGATTTTCTCAGCTTTGTTGAAAATATTCTCACCTGTAGTTGTTCTACGCAGACTATGGAACCCAATTCTTCAGTCACTTCAAACTTGGCATTGCTACCTCAAGTAAACAAAAACAAAGCACTGTCCATAGCATCTGTCAATTCATTAAAATACAAGAAAAAGAACTCAGGTCCCTTTGAGGAAGAATTGCTAATAGCTACTATAACAACTTGATATGGTGTTTTAGGGATCTTCCTCAAGGGGGCACAGCAAGTCAATCAATGGATTCTGAGTCTGAAATCCACCTCAACTCTTGAAACTAGTCAAGAGACCATGATTTTCTTTGTGGTACTAACCCACTCAAGATCTTTTTTGTATCTATAAATCAATTAGGACCCCATTTGCCTTCCCATACATCTTGCTCCTAGATACCATAGTTTATTAGTCCTTGCCAGATCCTTGAGAGTCATGGCCTCCTGGTTGTCACTCTGGCCTTGCTATTCATTCAGATAATTGCATTAACCTGTCTTCCTAGAGGCTTATTGTGACAATTAACACAGCCAATTAATTCCATCAATCTTACCTTTGCTCTGATAGTTATATGCTGTTGACTTGCTTCTGCTCTTCCAGAATCCTATTATCTACACGGACACCAGGGAGCCATGTAGACCAGAAATATTTCCAAATGTCAACATTGGCCTGCAGAGGACAGACAACATTGCCTTTGTCAGATGCTGGTGTCTCCCCTATGAAGCATTCCTCACTGTTTTAGTGAAGACAGTGCCTCTCTGTCTCGTGTTCATTTAGTGGTTCTCTGGTGTTGCACCATCAGTCTGTTTTAACATGCCCACCTTTCTGAGCCTTTGACCTGTTCCTCTGACAAGTAATTTTCAACATCTCCACCTGATTTACTGTAAGCATCATTTCCCCCAAAGTTTAAGGAAATATTCCCGCAGTTTATTAGGAGTGGCTCCAAGTGTCCTTGTGAGAACGAGGAGAAGAAAGCAAAGAGTAAAAATCAGTTCTGAGCCGAGGGGAGGATAACTTTGAAATGGATGACAATTTGAAGTTTTTAGCTAAGTGTACCTTTTTTTAAAAAAATATATTTTATTGATTTTTTTACAGAGAGGAAGGGAGAGGGACAGAGAGTTAGAAACATCGATGAGAGAGAAACATCGATCAGCTGCCTCTTGCACGCCCCCTACTGGGGATGTGCCCGCAACCAAGGTACATGCCCTTGACCTGAATTGAACCTGGGACTCTTCAGTCCGCAGACAGACGCTCTATCCACTGAGCCAAACCGGTCTCGGCTAAGTGTACCTTTTAATACCTGAAAAAGTAGACTTTTAATATCCATGAGTGAGTTGAGAGTCATTGGATCTACCCGAGACATCTCCAAGGCACAGGAGAGAGAGCCAACAGTGTTTTTGAAGGTAAAGCTAGAAGAAAAACAGAGCTGTTTGCTCATAGTACACTACCAATTATAGATGGTTCAAATAACTTGTTGCATAAGTACTGAGGGCAAAATGTGCTGCTGCCTTCCATTTCCTTGAGTTGTTTTTCCACTTAGAAAATGTGTTACAATGAGTCATTATGCAGTATGAAACCATTAGGTATTCTGTGTTTATAAACCTAGGGGGCAAAATATGTTAAATCTGTATACCACACTATGTGAGCTGGTCTTGGAGACTGATTAAGTAGTAACCTAAGTGCCATACAAATAGTCTTAGACATGGGCTGTGGAGCTCAATGAAGAAAACATCTCACCCATGGTGTGGGGGTTGCTGGTAAAAATGGGTTTCATGAAGGAGATGGTATTTTGAAGTGATGAGTATGATTTTGAAAGAGAGAGAAAAAAGTCTTTCCAAGTAAAGGGAACAATAACAGGAAAAGGCGTGGCAGTATGATACTAGGGATGAGAATTTCAATTTAGATGAAACAAAGAACCCACGTAGGGATGTAATGAAAAACAAAGGCTGAAAGACGCATGTGGACTGCATCTGGAAAGTCCAGGACACCAGAGAGCAGGATTTATATTTCCTATGGAGGTGCAGGAGTGATGGATTGAAATTCAAATATTTTCCTTAGTATTTTTTCAAATAATTTCTTGAATATGATCTTCAAATTCTCATTTATAAATTAAACCTCAAGATAGAGGTTGATACAAACTGGCCTTTGCAGTCTAGGAGCACCCTGAATCATCTACCTCCCTCTCCTTTGCAGGTCCACCCCCTTAATCATGAAGCCCCCAGGACAATGAGATTCTGGCCAGTATCACATAATCTTAGAAACAAAGCCTCATCTGTTGTCCTCAGAGACAGAGTTTTGGTCAAACTATAGATAACATCGTGGCCTCAGTTATGTTTCAGCTCCAGGCCCAGAAAGTAAAACCATCCCACCGAACAAATCCTTGCAAAACTAAGCAGAATGACACCATGGCTGATATTAGGACCAGATGCAATGATTAACTATTCCCTACCTTAGTGCTAACCAATCAATGGAGACCACGAGCCTAACTCCCTTAGTCCTTTATACAACCCATTTCCCAGAGCCAGGTCTTAGAGCAACAGGTCACCTGTGACTCTGATTTTGGTGACATTTCCTTAAATAAACCTTCACTTCATTTGCTGCAATCTGCTGTTCTCATTAGATTTTGATGCATGCAGGTGAATGAAGTCCTTTAATTTGGTAACAGAGGCAAGTGCCTGTTACTCAGGCATTGCTCCTGGGTTTGGCAGCCTCTTTGAAGTTCACTTACTGCCCTGCCCCATTCTGATTCTGGTCTGAGTAAGAAAGTAAATGGTTCACTACTATTTGATTGTGAGAGCAAAGAGCCCTTCTTGCTGAAGTTGATCATGAACCTTCAGGTTGAATCTAGGATCCAGCATCAAATAGTGTGTTTACCTTGATAAGCGTATGCTTTCCCCTTGCTTGATCTTCAAAAGGAAGAGTTATTAGAATACTGGTAAGGTGTCAGAAACACACCAATAACTATCTCAGAGAGTTGGTGTGGGATTGTAAAGTAACAACACAAGTAAAGTGGTTATTACTTCCTGGCTCACAATAAGCACTCAACGTTAAGTTCCCTTTACATAGATTTTCTATAGAAGGGAGCAGCACAGAATAAGTAATTTATCTCTTATGAACTCTCTCTTTGAACACTGCCTCCCACCGGTGCCTGCCCAGATAATTGAAAACATTAAATTCCTGACTAATTATATTTCCCATTCCTGCAGACATTCTTCATGAAATAGTTTCAGCCTTGCACTTTTCTATCCATTCTTCTGGACCCCTAAGGTTTGATGCTGCCCCTCTATGATGCAATACCTGAAATAGTACTCAGGTATGGGCTGACTAGTGGAACAAAGAGTTCTTTTACTATAATTCTGTTTTTCCAGGCTAAGATTTCTTTAGGGTTTTGTTTTGCTTTGTTAAGTAGCCACAACTTGCCATTGACTCATATTTAGCTTCCAGACAACAGAAACCCTTCTTTTCTTTTTTTTTTTCTCTCCCCCATGTGATGTTGTTAAGCCATCTCTCCCCCACCCAGATCTTGGACAGTTTGTTTTTCTGTATCTGAGTAAAGGACTTCTCGTGGCTGTTAAATTCCACCTTGTTAGATTAATTTTCTCTATTCCAGCTGTTAGCATGTTAACTCTCCTCTCCCATAAGGACCAGTTACATATCTTCTTCAAATTGGATTGCTTTTCTAATGATATCTTTTATTGACAACATTGCTAAAAAGTTTAACTAGGACTTGAGGCAGCAAAAACCCTGTGACCTGCCATAAAAAACCCACAAAAACAAACAAACTTCCTAACAGGTTGAAAGGCAATTCAGCAAGTACCAGTCTTTGGGTATGGTTATTCAACTGGATATCAATCACTTACTTGATCTAGAAACCATTATTACATATTTTCTAAAATAAGTCATGAGGGATCTTGGCAACAAGCCCAATTTATGTTGAATTCACCCCTTTTTCCATTCTAGAAACTCTATCAAAAACAGAAATAATTACTATGGAATGGTGTACTGATTATGAATACTGCATTTATCACTATCTGAGGTGCACTTTCCCTCTCCATCTGCTTTCCCTACAAAAGGTGGTTTCTAAATGTACCCCCTTTTTTATAGAGGCAGTATGACACTGTGATTAGGAGTATGGAGAGTTTAAATCCTGGGCTTGAATCTTGGCTTTCCTAATTAGTGACTGTGTAAACTTGGGCCATTTGTCTCCTCAAACTATGCCTCAGACTTTTCATCAGTAAAATGGGAATAATAATAGAACCCACATCAGAGGGTTGGTATGATGACTGAATAACTTTATATTTGTAAAGCATTTAGAAAAATGTCTGGCACATTAGTAAGCAATGTAAAAATTCTTGTTAAGTAAACAGGTGAAAAAAAAGATTTGGTAAACAGAGGTCAGACTGCAGCCAAAAATATGCATTTAAAGTACCCCTCAGCAACAGATTATAGCAACACAAAACATCATAGCAAACGTATAAGCTGTAGGGTTTTTTGTTGTTGTTGTTTTAATTTTTTAAAATATTTTCATTAATTTTTCACAGAGAGGAAAAGAGAGATAGTCAGAAATATCGATGAGAGAGAGACATCGATCAGCCGCCTCCTGCCCAACCCCGAATGAGGATGTGCCCACAACCAAGGTACGTGCCCTCGACCAGAATCGAACCCGGGACCTTCCAGTCCGCAGGCCAACGCTTTATCCACTGAGCCAAACCGGTTTAGGCATGTTTTAATTTTTTTTTTATTGATTTCAGAGAGGAAGGGAGAGGGAGACAGATGGAAACATCAATGATGAGAATCATTGATCAGCTACCTCCTGCTCACCCCCTACTGGGGATTGAGCCCACAACCTGGGCATGTGCCCCTGACCAGAATCGAACCTGGGACCCTTCAGTCCACAGACTGATGCTCTATTCACCAAACCAAACCAGCTAGGGCTCTTGTTTTGTTTTTAACAAAAATGACCCACAAGCCATGTAAAGACTAGAGGTATTAGAGTCTCTGGTAACTTCCCAACATTTAGACTAAATTTTTTTTTTCAGGAGAATATATTGAATCTCTAGAACTTAGGATTTATTACTGTCCAGTATGCATATATATCTACTACTATATAATAAAAGCCTAAGCGACCATTACAGTGGAACAACCAGAACGACTGGTTGCTATGATGTGCACTGACCACTAAGGGGCAGATGCTCAACATAGGAAATGCCTCCTGGTGGTCAGTGCACTCCCACAGAAGCTGGGCTCATGACTGGCAAGCACAGCAATGCTGGTGAGAGCCTCTCCTACCTCCACGCAGTGCTAAGGAGTAGTGAGCCAAGTGATAAGGAGCAGCGAGCAGATGGGCAATAAGGAGCAAGGAGTCCTGGACTGCAAGAAGGTGTGCAGGCCAGGCGAGGGACCCCTCCGCCTGCAGTGCACAAATTTTGTGCACCAGGACTCACATATATTCATATTAATGAATGTATGCTTTCCTTCTCGAAATAATTTTAATAGTTTAATTAGTACCAGATAACTATACGATTTAATAATTTTATTACTTTTCTTTCATCAGAAAAAAAACATATAAAGTTGGTTTATCTCTCAAGTTCCTGTGTACTTTATACTCTATTTTTTTTAGATTGAGGTAATATTTATATAACATGAAATTCACCCATTTTAAAGTGAACAATTCAGTGTCAGTATATTTACAATGTTATACAACCATCACCTCTATCTGGTTCCAAAACATTTTCATTACCCCAGAAGAAAATTCTATTACCATTAAGCAATTATTCCCCCTTTCCCCTGCCCCCAGATTCTGGCAACTACCAATCTGCTATCTCTATGGATTTTCTTCTTCTGGACATTTCATATAGATGGAATCATACAATATGTGACCTTTTGTTTTGGGCTTCTTTAAGCATGTTTTTGAGGTACATTTATGTTGTAGCATATATCAGCACTTCATTCCTTTTTATAGATGAATAATAATCCATTATATGGGTATACCACAATTTGTTTATCCATTTACATACTGATAGACATTTGGATTATTTTTATTTTTTTGCTACTGTGAATAGTGCTGTTATGATTATATATGCACATGTATTTGCTTGAGTACCTATTTTCAGTTCTTTTGAGTATATGTCTGAGTGAAATTGCTGGTTCATAAGCTAATTCTGTTTCAATTTTTGGGGAACCACTGAACTGTTTTCTACAGTGGTTTCACCATTCCCACCAGCATTGTTAGAATGTTTAATTTATCCACATCCTCACTAACATTTGTTATTTTACATTTTTAAATTAAAGACATTCTGTCCAGCTGATGTGGTTTAGTGACTGAGTGTGGACCCATGAACCAGGAGGTCACAATTCAATTCTGGGTCAGGGAATATCCCTGGGTTGTGGGCTTGATCTCCAGTGTGGGGTGTGTAGGAGACAACCAATCTATGATTCTCTCTCATTGTTGATGTTTCTATCTCTCCCTCTCCCTTCCCCTCTGAAATAAATTTATTTTAAGATAAATAAATTACAGACAAACTAGTAGGTATGAAGTGGTATTTCATAGTGGTTTAGATTTGCATTTCTCTAATGAGTAATGATATTCAACATCTTTTCATGTGCTTGTTCTCCATTTGTATATCTTCCTTGAAGAAATGTCTATTGAAATCCATTGCCTATTTTTTAATTACATTGCTTTTGTTGTTTTTGAGTCTTAAAAGTTCTTTATGTATTCTGGATACTAAACCCTTATGATTTGCAAATGATTTCTCCCATTCTGTGGGTTTTCTTTTCACTTTCTAGATAATATCTTTAAAATTATTTTTTCTTTTATTGCATATGCCTTTATCATATCCAAAAATCCAGAGCCAATATAAGATCATGAAGAGTTATACTTAAGTTTCCTTCTAAAAGTTTTATGAACTTAACTCATATATTTAGATGTTGATTCATTTTGAGTTAACTTTTTGGCTTTTTTTTTTTGATTAGTATAGTTAAAGACATCAATTTTGTTGATATTTTCAAAAAACTAACTTTTTGTTTCATTGATTCTATTGCTTTTTAAAAATATTTTTAATTGATTTTTTACAGAACAGAATGGATTGGGATAGAGAGTTAGAAACATCAATGAGAGAGAAACATTGATCAGCTGCCTCTTGTATATCCCCTACCAGGATGTGCCTGCAACCAAGGTACATGCCCTTGACTGGAATCGAACCTAGGACCCTTCAGTCTGCAGGCTGATGCTCTATCCATTGAGCCAAACTGGTTTCAGCTTTCTATTGTTTTTATTTCAGTTTGAATCATTTTTAGTGCTTTGCTTTTGCTGGCTTTGTGTTTAGTTTGCTCTTCTTTAACCCTAAGATATAAAATTGAATTATTGATTTAAGATTTTTATCCTTTTTTTAATGTAGATATTTACTGCTATAAATTTCCCTCTGAGCACTGCTTTCACTGTATCCCATAGGTTTTGGCAAGTTTGTGTTTATATTTTCATTCATATAAAAGGATTTTTATAATTTTTTATTCTAATTTCTTATTTGACTCATTAGTTGTTTAAGAGTATGCTATTTAATTTCCATATATTGTGATTATATGCTACTTTAAGACCATTCTTCAAAATCTATGCTAATCTTCAGAATCTACATTCTACCCTTAATTCAGGATCTTACATGTATCCCTACTAAACCTTATTTTATTATATTTGAGTTATCAGACTATTTAGCCAAAAAATTTGTTTGGATTCTGATTGTATCATATAACAATTTGGGCTATCTGAGGTGCCTTACCAAATGAATGATAAAAAAGGTGGGACATTGTTGGCTAAGGATAAACCTGTCTTTATATTTAGGTTAACAGGAGCAAGTTCATTGTATGAATTTTTCTACCTTATGAAAAAGTAAAGGGTCAGGATTGAAAAGCCCAGCCTACTTTCTTCAAACTATATATTCATAACCTAACATGTATACTACAAATTTAATTTAATTTAATATACTATAATTTTGTTGTGATGGTTAACTTTATGTCTCAACTTGGCTGGACTACAGTGCCCAGACATTTGGTCAAACTTTTTTTCTTCTTCTTTTTTTAAAACTTTTAAAAAAATATATATTTTATTGATTCTTTACAGAGATGAATGGAGAGGGATAGAAAGTCAGAAACATCAATGAAAGAGAGACATCGATCAGCCGCCTCCTGCACGCCCCACACTGGAGATGTGCTCACAAAGCAAGGTACATGCCCCCGACCAGAATCAAACCTGGGACCCTTCAGTCCACAGGCCGACGCTCTATCCACTGAGCCAAATCGGTCTCGGCTGGTCAAACGTTTTAACAGATGTTTCTATGAAGGTGATTTTTGGATAAGTTTAACATTTCAATTGGTGGACTTTGAGTTGATTATGTCTCTCCATAATGTGGGTGGACCTCATGCAATCAGATGAAGGCCTTAAAGGAAAAAGACTCACACCCCTTAACAAGAAGACTGCCTTTGGACTCAAATTACAACCCTTCCCTGAGTCTCCAGCCTGTTGGCCTGCTCCATCAGATTTTGGATTCACCAAGCCTCCATAATCATGTGAGCCAATTCCTTAAAATAAATCTCTGTAGGTACACATACATCGTTGTTGTTCCTGTTTCTCTGGAGTAGTGACTAATATACTCGCAAGAGTTTTATTTTCTAAAACCAAAATATTTTGTTTAAGCCCTGTTATTTGTACTTTGTTTTTCAGAGTAAGACTTTACTGCATATTCAGAATGTATTTTATTCTATTGGATTCCTTCATTCATTCATTTGAAAAACATTATTGAACATCTGCAATGTACCAAGCACTGAGCATAAGGTATAGAACAAATGAGGAAACATATAGCATATCAAAGGGTGGTGTTATGGAGAACAATGAAGGCCAGGATGGAAAGGGTATTTACCATGATATTTAAGGTGGTATGTTAGGTACCATTCATTTGCTTCTCCAGATCTGTTCCCCACATTTCTCCATTCTATTATCTACCATATGTGGTTGACCTGTATGGATTATACAATGGGCACTTTCCCACTCTGGTTTAAGTTGGGTTTAGCCAGTGGGACCACTGGCAAGAGGTCAAAGGGAATGAGTAAGTTTAGAATATTTACTCTTCTGGCCCTTCTGAAGTGCACCGTGTGGTTATCTCTATTATAGATATGTCTGATTGATGGTCATCTGCCTACACCTCTCTCCCTTAGGGTTTCCAATAGCTGTCTTGCTTAGTGGTTCTAAACCTTGCTCTGTTTTGGCCCCCACATCACATTTAGCAAAGTGTGGGGATAACTTTGATTGCCCCAGCTAGGGGAATGCTCCTGGCATCTAGTGGGTGAATGACAGATATGCTGCTAAACATCCTAAAATGTTCAGGACAGCCTCCCCATGAAAAAGAATTATCTGGCCCAAAATGTCAATAGGGCTAGGGTTAAGAAGCCCTGCCTTAAACTCTTAAGCCTGGGGGTTGGTGGTGGCTCCCAGATGTTACTGGCCCAGAGTTACTGCACCACCTCTGTTATTTCCCTAAACCAAAACCTATGCAAATAATCATTTAGTTATTAATTATTCCTCAAATTATAAATTTCCTTCTGAAACTGAAACTGATATGTTGTCAGTCAGAATCCAGTGAGTAAAACGGAAATAGGTCTGAGTATTTAAAAAGGAGGAATTTCATGAAAAGAACTGGTTGCATGGGTATTAGAAGACTTGAGAGGCCAAATAGCAGTAAAAAAAGAAAACAACAACAACAACAACAACAACAACAACACACACACACACACACAAAACAAACAGAAATCAGTAACAGCTGGAAGCCACTACCAAGGAGGGACAAAGAAAATATATCATGTTACCATAATCCTAGATGCTGGAGTTACCTAGAAGAAGCTAGAAGCTAGCTCAAAGGAAACTAGAGTCATTGGAGAGATTTTCTGCTGCCTGAAGATGCAGCCTGAGAACAAGGAAAATATGTCTTCCTCCCTTCTCTCTTCTGCCATTGTCTAATCCCATGTTGGCATTCCTAGTGATGGAACCCAACTGAAAGTCAAGTGACATAGGATCCTGAGAAAAGCAGCCTGCAGGAGAAAGCAGAATCAGCCATTGTAAAATTCTGAGAACAAGAAGGCTCAGATCCAACAAAGAAGGCCCCTCTAAATAAGAGGACATTTCAGTAGAGACTTTATATAAGTGGAGAGGCAAAGCAGATACAGTGGTACCTCGAGATACGAGTGCCCTAACATACGAGATTTTTGAGATGCGAGCCATCGAGCGAGCGATTTTTGCTTTGAAATACGAGCAACATTTGAGATAGGAGTAATCCCACGGATCGGCCGGCTGCACACGACCCACCAGTTTACCGAGACCCGAGCGTCTCAGTTTCCCACGCCTCAAGGTTACAGAACGAATTAAACTCGTTTCTCGAGGTACCACTGTATTTGGAATAAGAATGTTCTGGGTTGTAGAAAAAAAGTGCAAAGGCCCTAGAAGTAGCATGCTTGGTGCTAAGGGGCAGTTGGAGCTAATGCTCCTATAATAACAGAGAGAATGAGCAGGAGAATGGTAGGAGATGAGATCAGAAGGAAGACCAGTAGCAGATCACATAAGGCTTTATGTGCCATACTATGGACTTTAGATTTTGCTCTGAGATGAAGTCATTGGAAAGTTTTAAACAGAGGGACATGATCTCACTATGGTCTAAAAGGATCCTTGTAGCTGCTGTGAGGATAATAGACTTTAATAGGGCAAGAGACAAAGAGAGAGGACACTTTGAAAATTATCTCAATAATCTAGGCAAGGTAGTTTGGACGAGGGCCTAAGAAGTAGATGAGGAGAGGTAGGATTTTGGACATATATTGAAGAAAGAGCCAACAATTTTGTTGTTGGGTTATATGTGGGTGTAAAAGAAAGATAGGACTTCAAAATGACTTCAACTCAAGAAGTGCAAGTTTGGAGAAATTGAGAGCTCACATGTGGACACATTTAGTTTGAAATGAGTATTAGATATCCATGCAGAGCTGTGGTGGAGCTATATGATTTGGGAGATGTTTGGATTGGAGATGTAAATATGGGCATTGTTGGCATACAAATAGCATTTGTCTTAGTTTGGGTTCCCCTAGAAGCAGACCCTGACAAGAATTTAAGTGCAAGTAGTTTATTTGAATGGAGAGTCCAAGAATTACCAGTAGACGAGAAATGAGCCAGGGTAAGGGAGGAAGTCAATAAAAGGTGCATTATAAGGTAAGTTATCCCTATTGGTAACTGGCATTCTGTAATTCTGGGAAAGTGCAGAACAGGCCTCCAAGGTATCCTAAATTGAGAGGCTAGAAAGCTAGATTCATTATTCACCAAAATGCCATTCATCTTTGATTAAGGATTGCTCTAGGTGCATTAACATTCTAGCAATTGCTGCTTCTCACCAGGAGAACCCAGTGCTCTCTGGGCCAATAAAAGGTCCCAGGCAGAGAGTCAGAAGCAAGTCTCCCAGAAAAGCAGTCCCCGTGGGTAGAGGTGAGTCTTGAAGGGATATTGGTGAAGTGCCCACAGCATGAAACAATCTAGCATCGGCCCAACAATGAGAGATAGAAGTGACCAGAGCACTATAGCTTTCCAACATTTAGAGGTCAAAGAAATGAGAAGGGCCAATGAAAAACAGACAGGGGAATTCTGGAAGCCAAGTTAAGACAGTGCTCCTAGCAGCAGGAGGAGGAAGAGATTAACTGTGTCAAAAAAAAATGCCACAGAATAGCTGAGACCGGTTTGGCTCAGTGGATAGAGCGTCGGCTTGTGGACTGAAGGGTCTCAGGTTCGATTCTGGTCGGGGACATGTACCTTGCTTGCAGGCACATCTCCACTCTGGGCGGCTGATCGATGTCTCTCTCTCATCGATGTTCCTGACTTTGTATCTCTCTCCCTTCCTCTCTGTAAAAAATCAATAAAATATATTTTTTAAAAAATGCCACAGAAGAAACAAATAATGTGAGGACCCTCGGTGACCTCAATACAATCAATTTTGGAAGTGTGGTTGAGGAGAGGGAGTGAGTTAAAAAATCAGAGACAGTCTGAAAAGACAACTTTTTCAAACAGTTTTATGACAGAGAAATTGAATGGAAGCTGGAGGGAGACATGAAGGTCAAAAGAGAGGTGTGTGTGTGTGTGGGCACACATATGCCTGTTTAAGATGAAACTGCAGCATGTTTGTATGTTAATGGGACTGATTCAGTCAAGAGGGGGAAACAGCAGAATTCATATCCTTACTAAATTACTAGGGAATGGGATCATGTGTACAACTGAACAGGGACTATCTTAGGTGCACAGATACTCATTGATCATCACAGAGAGGAGGCAGAGGGTATGGCCATAGATGTAGATAGGTGATGAACTCTGCAGAAATTCTCTTAATTGCTCTATTTTTCACAGAAGAAAGAAAGCTGATATTTGAGAGTTGAACAGGAGGAGCTATTGGAGGACTGAGGAGAAAGAAGATGTGAAATAGTCATCCAGGTTGGGAAGAGATAAATACGAGAAGTGGAGAAGGATGGCAAATAACACCAAAGACCCACTTGAGCTGAGTGATCTTAAATTTAAAGTGAGAGAAGTCAGCATGGTTGAGTCTCTGGCCATGTTCAGCCACCCAGGTGAAGGCCTGGAATAGGAGAGATTAGATTTAACTAAGGTTGGGTATGTTTTATTTACAACTTCTAATTTTTTTGTGTTTGCTTCAAGAACAATTATATAGTAATTAGATAAGAAATAAACATTTCTTGGGAAAATCATCCTGAATGTCAAGATGAGAATATGTTATAAGCAAAGACAGATAAAAGCATAAGTTGTTTTATTCAATCCATTTTGAAAACATTTCTCTGCAAAAATTGACCTTTACCTTTAGTAAATGTGGTGAACTGGCTTTCCTCCCTGAGCCTCTTGACTCTGGTGGACCCTATATCCACTGATTAGCTAAGGCAAAGAACCCAACTGTAAGAACGTAAATACTCTGAACCAGTTTATAAGAGGCTGAATCTGTAAAAAAGCAAGAAAGGTGTGTTTGAGGTAGCACCAACTTCCTGTAGTAAGAATGTCTTAACTCTAGACCTGCTGTAGGTAGAGCTCACATCCTTTGATTCCGGTAAGAAAGCCCTTTGAGACCTAAAGCTGGATAATTTGGACCCATATTTTACTCCTCACCAATGGGAGTTAAGACACTGTGTCTTTCTATCCTAATGTCCAATTTCTGAACAAGGTCAAACAGTCCATTTACAAGTGCTTAAGACATTCATGGCAGATGTGGGCAATGAAAAGGGGGTTGGATACTGTTTCCTAAAAAAAAAAAAAATATGTCTATGTTCTAACACCTGGAACCTGTGAATGTGACTTTATTTGAAAACAGGATCTTTGCAAATGTTATTATGGCTCTTGGGATACAATTATTTTGTATTGAAGGAGGGTCCCAAATCTGGGTCCCTCCTTATAAGAGAGACTTGAAACACACAGAGACACAGAGAAGGCCGTGTGACTATGGAGGCAGATATTGGATGGCTGGGTCTACAAGAGTCAGGATTGCCGGTAAGCACCAGGAGCTGGGACAGAGGCGTGGGGAAGATTCTCCCTCAGAGTCTCCAAAAGGAACCTATCCTGTTGAATCTGGATTCCTGAACTGTGAGAGAATAGATTTCTATTGTTTTTAAGTCACAAAGTTTGTGGTATTTTGTAATGGCAGCCCTAGGTAACTGATGCAGGGAGTAAACTCAAGTTTTAGTGAAGTGAGAAGTGGGAAAACAACATGTTTGGGAAAACAATGAAACATTCTTGGAACTAGAGAAAGACTGAGATCACTGGTAGTTCCTAAAACCTCAGGGCATTTCCCTTATGTTCTAAGAGGAGATGTCTCCTCCCCCAGAAATCATGTTTCCCGATCGTCTGGAAAACCTGAAGTTATTTTGAGTCTATTGTCTCATTTTTATGAAAGTGTTTGAAATATTTTGCTTACCAGGAAGTCTTACCCTTATCATTCACCAGCCTGGTTTTTCAATATTGACATTTCTGCTTGCAGCTGGTCTGAGTTGAGAAGCCTGTACTGTACTTGAGGAGGGTAGCCTCCCAGTCACCTGTCTCTCCCTGGATGCCTGACTTCTCTCATCTGTAATGAAAAGAAATAACAGCTAGCACTGTACTGTGATGTTTCAGTGTTTTTGTTCACTCTGTTCTCTGCCTTAAGTGCTCTCATGCCACTCAGGGAGCCCCTGCTGGTTCTTGGAGATTTGTCTAAATGACTCTGGCTCCCAGGAAGCCTCCCTGGAACCACAGCATCAAGGATGTTTTTCCTTCTATGTCCCACAGAGCTGGTGCACTTTTATTAAAGGACTTATTAGGTTTTATTACAGCTTATTTTTAATGTATCTATCTTGCCTGAAACACTCCAAAGGAAGTGTTATTCATGTCTGAATTACCAGAATGTAGTCTAGAAGCTGGCTCAGTGAGTGCTTTTTATGTAAGTTAAGGAAAGCACTATCTTCAACAACTGCTATCGTTTAACTTCATCTATTTTGGATTTCAAGCCATTAGAATTTGGCAACAAAAGAAAAGTAATATAAAACTTAAGTTTATCCTGTCTGAGCCATGAGTTCAGTGCAGAATTCCTGGAGGTAAGTATTTGCTGCTTTGCAGTTATGATCAGAGAACTTATTTCCTGGAGATGACAAAGGCAATGTCACCCCGAGGACTGCAAAGGTCCTAAACATATGGGAGGTAGGTTCATCCTATTTCAATTAGATTTTAGAATAGAAAAGGCTTTCCAGAATTAACTGCCAAAAAAGCATGCTGTGCCATATTCCCTCTGTCTGGTCACCACAGAAAGCTGTATAGCAGATGGCATTCAATGAGATATTACTCCACGGTCTATTCAAATGCCTGCTTTCATCGTGTTCTGTTTGGAGTTATACCTAGAGTTTCATGTATTTGAAAAAAAATTCAGAATGAATCCTCAGCTGTAGAAGAAAAATCAACTGTGCTCTAAGCTTATATGTAAATATGCCCAATAGAAAAGATGAAAACATTCAAGTGAACAGAAGTTGAGGGCAAACAGAAGAGGAAGGTTTGGGTAGGTGAGTATGTCTGTTCCCATGGGAACATAGGGCTGCTGCCAACAAAATCCATGGGAAAGGCTACAGACTTTTTTATGATTCAGGCTAAAATTAAATTTGTAAAGAAGTCAAAATACACATGAATCATCTCCTCTTTCAACCACTACGATTATTATCATTTCCCAGTCAAAAGCTGGCCACGAGTCACGACAACCAGACTGTTGTGACAACTGAAGATATTGGAACCAAGTAATCTCTCCACCAAGAAATCCCAGCAGCTTCTAACATCCACCACATGCCGTCTACATTCCTTCATCTATTAAGGTCATCTGGTACAATGGTCTCTATACCACCTGATTTGTGACCAATTCCCCATTTTGGTCAGGATGGTCTTCTCACTGTCCCCTGTACATTCGTGTTCATTCATAATTCCAAAACTTTACTTCCACTCTTTATCTGTCTTCCAGTGCATTTTCCCTTTTCACAATCTGTTCAACCAATTTATTCTTAAAATACAGTCCAGTATCACAACCCTATGACTGGAGCCTGGTTGAGAGCTAGTCGAGGGACTGCCCAATGGTAGCTGTAGTTTTGGTGATAAGTTCATTGATAGAATCACAGTGAACAGAATAAATGGGAGGGAATAGTACCCTAATATCTCTCCTCCTACATTCTGATCTCCTGGTACCTCCCACTGGCCAGAGGGTGACGTTGTCCAGGGGATCAGCCTCCAAGACAAAGAAAATAGTAGAGAAGAGTAAATAGTCTGGGGAGAATAAAAGAATAACCAGAATAGGTGTTTATTAACACTTTCATGCCTGTTTCCTTAGGAAAGAAAAATTGGGGTGGACAAGAGAGGTGTTAGGTTTTACAAGGACATTGATTACAGAAAGTGTAGTCTGTCACGTTAAATTGATGAACATCTGTGACAAGGACCCATAGTATTTTTGTGTTGTACAATGTTGACCTCAAGGATCTCTCTAAAAGCATGAGAAACCCTTGGCACTAGAAGTTTTGTTGATTCATATAAATCAGAGAATATAGTTAATTCAAATTTAATAGAAAACTATAACAATGTCCAGTCCTCATCAAGCAGCAATTACATATTTTTTAAATGTAAAAAATAGTGAAATTAACATTAAGTTACCTGGAAGATAATATTTAGAGGAAGAATATGGGACCAAGCCTCAGACCTGAATCTTTGTATTTGGAATTGGGATTTAAGAAAAAATATTTTAATGAGTAGGGAAGCAAAATGTATCCTGGTGCCAGATTCCTAGCATCTTGAGTCATGGAAACCTAACATTGCTTCAATTTTGTAACACTCCTATGATCCCTGACCTATAAAAGTATTATGTGGGACTATTTACCAAGGGAAGGAGCCAGTTAGAGGATGTGTTCATGAGGAGGTTACTGTGTGGGGAACTGGTCTCATGTCCACTGTGTAGTTCTGGGAGGTGATGTAGAGCATAGCCAAGAGTTGTCCCACCCAAAGGATGAGAAAGATGGAGAATTTAGCCACTAACTTCCATCTGTCATTCATTTGAAGGCTGTTTCTAGGGCTGTTAACTCACTGGCACTTTAGCCTGCCTGGCACTCAGCATCTCCTGTGGTCAGAGAAAGCTTTTGGGCCAAGGGATGCAAGCATTGGCAATAGTGTTAAATGATATAAACATCTTCTCATGAAATGGAAATCTGTTGAGGGTGTAGGTATACAGGTGTATCTAGCTGTCAGAACCATTCAATTAACACTTGTGCATTCCAATGTATGCAAAATTTTCCTTAAAAATTGGAACATTAATAACCAAATGAAGGGGCTGGCGAGTGGGTGGTATAGATAAAATGAGTGGTAGAATATTTGACACACCCATGAACCCAAACTTGCCACAGTATTTTAGTTGTGTTAATGTTTTTGTGAAGGGCAAAGGATGCTGAGGACTCCTGAGTCCACACATACACACATACCTATACACCCCAGCACCAGCCATCTTCTTTCTTCAGCAAAATTACTCTTGCTTTCCATTTTTGTTTTCCAAAACAGAACAAGGTAAAACCAAAACATCAATATGTTGAAGATAACTTTTTATTATTTATAACCACAAGTATCTTAATATGATGGGAAGCAATATACATTATACCAATTTGCTTTGAGAAATCAAGTAGCTGATTATCCACTTCCTTGGTTTGGGGATTATTCTTTAAACTCCCTGAAAAGAGTTCTCTAATGACATCTCAGGGGAAACATTGGCTAACCTCAGGAATTCATTCAGTCTTTAGGAATGCTGGAGGTGCAGTGCAGCATTTTGAGTATCAGAAGATTTATTAATATGTTCATCCTAATATTGTTTTATTAGTGAGTTGACTTGATACTAAGCTAGCCTAGATTGGGTTTCTCCAGAACAGAGTCTAAAATTGAGGCTATGAGTTATTTGGAAGGTAATATTGGGAAGCATTGCCAGGGAAGGAAAGGAGCCAGTTAGAGGATGTGTTCATGAGCAGGTTACGCGTGGGGAACTGGTCTCATGTCCACTGTGTAACTCTGGGAGATGATGTAGAGCATAGCCAAGAGTTGTCCCACCCAAAAGGATGAGAAAGATGGAGAATTTAGCCACTAACTCCCATCTGTCATTAATTTGAAGGCTGTTTCTAGGGATGTTAACTCACTGGCACTTCAGCCTGCCTGGCACCTTGCATCTCCTGTGTCAGAGAAAGTTCTTGGGCTAAGGAATGCACGCATTGGCAATAGAAAGCTATCAGCATGAATAGGAATGTTGAGTAACAAGCGAATATGAGCAATGCACCAAAAGTACAGGCATAACTGATTATAAACACACTATTAAAGTTTCCTCTTAGTGGGAGGAAGTCAAGAGGCCAGCAACAGATGGTGGCAAGATATGGAAAGCATAAACTGTAATTCTTCTGATAGTAATCCTATTTCTTCCCACACATGATCCTTGCAGGCTTCACCTCAACCCCAGGCAGTCACTGAAAGTCAGGGTAAGGGAGGCCTGAGAAAAGTTTCTCCTCATTTTCTCAGAACGCTGGGACAAGTCATGAGGCAAACTTTATAAAGCACAGCCAGCAAAAGTTTGCAGTGCCTTTCTGATAAATGGGAACTTGAGTGTTTACATTCCAAGGAAGTATTTCTTTTTCATGCTGTAAATTTTAATCATTTTATTTCTCTATAGGCTTGAAAGCCACAGGATTACCCCTTCAAAGGGAAATATTGTTCTTCGATAAAACTTCCACACAGTACTTTCCCTTTATATTTTTTGGTATGGCCCTGTCTCCACTTTAAGTCCCAGCCTTACAAGCTTTTTGTACCTCTTAACATCAAACTAAATGAGCAACTCAGACTTGTGTTTCCTAATTTGGGAAATGGCAGAGGGTGCAGGAAAGGAGAGTTTCCCTGCTCTAAGATTCCTAGGTGCTAAAAAAAGACAATGGTTGATGTTTCTAGAAAACTGGTTTTAACTTTTAGGCTGATTTCCTTATCTCTCCACTTTACTGGACAAAAAGATTCCTTTTGATAAAGTGAGAAGAACAGGATAAGGAATAATTATCTAGGTATGTGTGTGGTAGTAAGTGTTCTGAACAAAGGAGCCTCATGTGCAATATATTAGGCCAAAGTAATAGCTCATGAAAACATGATTAACATTTCTAGTCATTAGGGAAATACAAATTAATACTAAGTTGAGATCACACCCACTAGAATGGGTAAAATTTAAGACTGACAATACTAGGTATTGATGAGACTGTGGAACAATTAAACTCATATATACATTGCTGGTGGGAGTTTTTAAATGATATAATCACTTTGACAAAGGGCTGTGGTTTCTTATAAAGTTCAACATATGCTTTCTTTGTGATCCAGCAATTGCAGTCCTAGGTAATTATCCAAGATAAGGGAAAATATATGTTCACAAAAGTTTTTTTACAAGAATGTTGACAGCAGCTTTATTCACAATAGTCAAAAATGGAAAGCAACTCAAATGTCCATCAACAAGAAACTGGGTAAACAAGTTTTGGCATATTACTACTTGTCAATAAAAAGGATGAATTAGTATACTGATACATGCAACAACGTGACTGAATCTCACAAATACAATATTGAGAATAGACATGGACACAAAAGGGTATATAAAAATGATGTTTCCACTTATATGAAATCCTAGAATAGGCAACACTACTATAATGTGAGAAAATATCAGTGGTTGCTTTTGGGGGGTTGAGGAAAGACATGCGAAGAGAGGAGGAACACCTCATGAAATGGAAATCTGTTGAGTATATAGGTACACAGGTATATCTCGTTGTCAGAACCATTCAATTAACACTTGTGCATTCCAATGTACGCACAATTTACCTTAAAATCTGTAACAATAATA
The DNA here is from genome assembly GCA_011751065.1 of Lasiurus cinereus. NCBI lineage: Eukaryota > Metazoa > Chordata > Mammalia > Chiroptera > Vespertilionidae > Lasiurus > Lasiurus cinereus. The sequence goes on along the minus strand of JAAGEH010000307.1, from coordinate 51,786,942 downwards.
ATAACCAAATGAAGGGGCTGGCAAGTGGGTGGTATAGATAAAATGAGTGGTAGAATATTTATCTGTTGAAATTGGGGTTTATTATACTATTTTGTTTATCTAAGTTTGAAGTTTTCCACACACAAAAAGTTTTTTAAAAAGATAATAAGCAAAGATCACCAAAAGGCTTTTATGGAACTAAAAAAGTTCAGTATGCCTGGAGAGGAGAGTGTCTTTTCCATTCTTTCATCCCAGACAGTGGTGGGCCGAAGATACTGAACTTCTTAGTCACATCTCATTACAAAGCATGTATGGTTACTATGACTGACTAACATAAATGGATAATTGGGGTGGGAAACAAATGTATCTATCTCATGCATAAATATAACTCACCAACTCTTGTTCCTTGAGGACCCTTGCAGTGATTGGAATGAGAATTCAAACATGAGCCATTTAGCTACCATGGAATATAGGCATGTTTACAGGTACAAGCTCAGACAAGCATAATCCCCTTTCTCAACTTGGTAAAGATCCTGAGGTTGTAGTAATTAAATTATACCATAATCAGTCACCAACTGATTAAATAAGCCATAAATTTAAAATTATGTCTGAGAATATATAAGAAATATGCCCAATAAATCATCACCTCATCACTTTGTTTTAAAACAGATGAATGACAATGCTGTGATTCTAAGAGTCTTCATTAAATTCCCTACATCTTAATGCAATGCACATGCATGTGTATGTGTGTGAAAGCAGGGATCTGTGTAGACTTGATAAGAGTGAAATACATATTTTTTTTCTTAAGACATATTTAAAGTTCCCTTTAATGTTACACATGAGGGAATTGAAACCAGGAGCAGTGAAGTCACTTGTGCAAGGTAATGAGGGATAAGACTACCACCCAGATCTTCTGGTTTCTTCAAATTGAGGTAGACTATTGCAATGTGCATGACCATGAAATGCTTTTCACTAGCTGTGTCCAAGAAAACTTTATCTTGGCAATTCATAGAACACTATACAAATACAGAATTGTTCAAAAGGTTTCTAGTCCACCAGTAAAACTACAGGATCTCTCAAAAGATGTATACACAATTTAACAACTAAAAGTTCTATTTTTGAAAATGAAATAAATTTTAATAATTATTCAAAGTGTGTGTATACATTTTTTTAAAGGACATCCTATATTCTTTTGCCAGATGGAGATTACAATATTGGACCAGGGTGATGTCTTTTCTTATTTATTTATTTTTTTAAATATATTTTTATTGATTTCAGAGAGGAAGGGAGAGAGAGATAGAAACATTAATGATGAGAATCACTGATCGACTGTGTCCTGCATACCCCACACTGAGGATCAAGTCCACATCCTGACCAGGAATCCAAACGTGACCTCCTGGTTCATAAGTTGACATTTAACCACCAAGCTATGCCAGCCAGGCTTCCCATTTAAAAAATATATGTTTTTATTTATTTTAGAAAGAGTGAAAGGGAGAGGGAGGGAAACATCCACATGAGAAACATTCATCAGCTGCCTCCTGCATGCCCCCTACTGGGGATCGAACCTACAGTCCAAGCATGTGCCTTGACTGGGAATTGTACCCGTGACATTTTGGTGCATGGGTTGATGTTCAACCAATGGAGCCACTCCAAAAGGGCTCTCTGTCAATTTGGGGTTAATTTTTGTATATGGTGTGAGGTAACTTCATTCTATTGCATGTGGGAATACTGAATCTGAGTTTAGAATTTTCCCTTCTTTCTTAAGTACATTTATTTTATTTTTAAAATAAAGGGAGAAGAGAGAAGCATCGATGTGAGAGCGTAACATCAATTGGCTGCCTCCCCTTTACTGGGGATCAAGCCTGAAACCTGGGCATGTGCCAGAGTCAAACCAGCAACCCCTTGGTACATGGGACAACCAACTGAGCCACACTGGCTAGGAATGAAGTATATTCTTTAAAAAGTTCCTTGAGGGAAGGTTTCTTGGTAATAAATTCAATCTATGTTAGTCTGAAAATATCCTTGTCATTTTTCTTGAAAACAGAAAAGTTAATCTAGAAATCTAGGTTGACGATTATTTTCTCTTCAGAACTTTGAAGATATCATTCCACTGTATTATGGCTTCCAGTGTGTTGGTATTAAACAACTTGATATCTATTTGTCCTTCTTTGTAAATTATCTGCCTCCAGAGTCCCCCAGTCCCCTCAGTCTCCCCACCCCCAGCCACCAAGGCTGGCCCAAGGCACAGGCAAGCCTCAGATGTGGCTGCCCAACCGTCCAGGGCCACCCGAGGCTCAGGTAACCAGGGCCAGCTGAAGCTTGTGCTGCCTGCAGTGGCAGCAGCAGAGATGTGATGGTGCATCGCCTTCCCCTGATCGCCGGGTTGCCTCCCACCTCAGAGGGCTTCCGGACTGTGAAAGGGGACAAACCGGGCTGAGGGACGGCCCCTCCAGTGCATGAATTTTCATGCACCAGGCCTCTACTTTTATTTATAAATGTTCTAATTGGTTCTTTTTTTTTTAATATGCTTAGAATTTTTATTACATTTGTATTTTGATCCTTTTTTTCAATTTTTATTCCACCTTTAATTTCTTAAAACAGTTGAACCATAATTATTTTATACTACCTACCTGATAATTTTACTATATAAATTCTCAAGAATTTAAATGTGTTATTGTTTTCTAATGACTTTCATTTGTGATATGTTTGTTAATTTCTTATTATATTTTATTGTATTTAAATTTTGTAAATCAGAAGCCTCAACTAGGGAACTGTATTTGTTTTATAATGGATTCAGGAAGGCTACTGATATAAGATCCCTATAGTTCTCTTCAAAGATTCTGGCTTAATGGAAGAGTGTCACTCCCCATTTTGTAGAAAGCCCAAGCTTAATCTTCTAATCCCAGTAGCTGGTACTGACATTTTCCCCCACGGCAATCGCAGCCTTTACATTTGTTTAAACTGTTCATTCCAGTTTTAGCTGTTTTCCTTTTCCCATTTTTGGCACATGGGGATATAATTTGTTTCTTATATGTCAGCAATGTATTAATATTATATTTGAAATATATCCAGGTTCTAGTTAGTCATATTGTAAGGGGAGAATCATTCATTCTACCTAGTCCATCATAATCATAGCAATGAAAAGCATAAGAAATATTTTAATCTGTATCAGTGGAAGATTGTAACTTTGGAAGAAAAAAGAGGAAGTGAGAAGCAAATAATAAGCTATATAGATGTGTTGAATAATAGGATTTGATTTCTTGGATCATGATTATATCATGCTTTTTTTTTTTTTCTTGAGGGCTGAAAAGAGGAATACCTGAATTGATGGAGAAAAGTTAGTTATAAATTGTGTTATAATGTCTTGAGCCAAGTTCACCTTAAATAATAAGAAAAATGTTGTATGTAACTACTTAAAATAAGTCATATTTTTATGAAACAATATGCTTCTTAAGACTAAGACTATATTTCTTCCATATGTCCAGGACCTCAACATAGAATAAGCACTTAAGTATTCCTTGGGGTTTGAAACTGCTGAGCTAAAAAATGTCTTTAAAGATCATATAGTTTAACATTTTAAATATAGAGACAAATAACTTGGACTACAGTTTTAAGCATTTTATCACATAGCTAGTATAATAGATCATGGAAGTAGACCCAAAGTCTCCTGAATCCATATGCCTGTATATTACATCACATTATACCACTGAATTGAGTGGAAATGAACTGTTCACGTATGTGGCTTTGCATATCAAAAGAAGAAGGAAAATGTTCTCTTTGAACTAATTGTTTTTCTCCCTTCCTCTTTACAGAACTGATGACTTCATGCTGAAAGAAGCACATATTCTCTATGAATATAAATCCAAGATGGTGGCATAGGTAAACACCTGAACTGCTGTCTCACACACAACTTCAAAACTACACCTGAAAGACAAAACGGACATCAGGAAGGTGGGCTGAGTGGAAATTCTACAACTAGAAGGAAAGAGAAAAGCACACTTGAGACTCAGAGGAACTGAGGAAGGCATAGGTACGGAGGCGTGTGTGCGGAGAGGGCTGGCAACTGAGTAAGTGGCTGTCTTTTTAAAGAGGAAGGAGACAAAAGCTCCTGACTACTCTGAACTCCAGTTCCAGGCAAGACTCTGGGGACCCAGACTCATACGGAGAGAAACTGGACTATCTGGCAGCCAGCGGAATTCAAGGGTGGCTTTCTCTCAGAGGTACTTGCAGCGATTACCAAGGGACACTGAAACCCCGGGGGCCTCTCAGGGCAGGGCTGACAGGAAGCCATTGCTGTTTGCTCCGCCCTAAGACTCCACCACAAGACTCTGCCCCATCCAAGCTGTGCACAGAGGCTTTTGCATATGAATGGTCTGATCCTTTGAATTCTAAACTTACCTAACAAATTGCAGCTGAGTCAGTGAGACCCAGAACATCCAAAAGAAGGCCCAAGGCCCCACAGCAGCTTGCATTGCTTCACAGCTGGGCATCATCTGGGCACCTCCAAAACCCAAAGAAGAGGAATCTTCAGATGTATCCATAGCTCCTGATGGGTGGCCTCAGGCAGAGGCTAAATTAGCACCTCCTTGGAAATCCATGAGCCAGTGTACCCAGGGGTCAGAGTAGCACCATCCAGATTACAATTCCTCAGATCCATAAGAGACACACTCAGGGGGCAGACATAGTGAACACCAAAGCCCCACTGAAGCAAGTCCTGCCCTATAAGGGTGTCTCAGCATAGAAGTTCTCCCAACGTAGACACAGTTGATCTTCATAGTCAATTGGCCTGGAGGTCAATTCCTCCCAGTAATACCAACAATTATCAAGGCTTAACTACAATAAGACTGTGCACACAGCCCACAAAGAGGTGCACCAAGAGTGTCCACCTCAGGTAACTGGGGAGGCTGAGCCACTGGGCCCTATAGGACACCTAGCACACAAAGCCACTCTATCAACTCAGGGAAGCAGCCACAATATGGAGACAAAGAAACAGATTACAAATGAAAGAAATGGAGGAAAGCTGCATATAGACTGCATATAGAGTTCAAAACCATGTTATAAGGTTTTCAAGAATTTTCTAGAAAAGGACCAACTAGAAACTAAGCATAAACGGACTGAAATAAAAAATAATATTCAGAGATCCAACAGCAGACTAGACGATGCAAGAATCAAGTCAAAGATTTGAAATACAAAGAAGCAAAAAACACCCAACCGGAAAAGCAAAAAGCAAAAAGAATCCAAAAATATGAAGATAGTGCAAGGAGCCTCTGGGACAACTTCAATTGTACCAACATCAGAATTATGGGGTGCCAGAAGAAGAGACAGAACAAGATACTGAAAACCTAAATAATGACAGAAAACTTCCCCACCCGGTGAAAGAAATAGACTTACAAGTCCAGGAAGTGCACAGAACCCCAAACAAAAAGAATCCAAAGAGGACCACACCAAGACACATCATAATTAAAATGCCAAGAGCAAAAGACAAAGAGAGAATATTAAAAGCAACAAGAGAAAAACCGTTAATTACCTACAAGGGAGCACCTATACAACTGTCAGCTGATTTCTCAATAGAAACTATTCAGGCCAGACAGGAATGGCAAAAAATATTCAAAGTGATGAATAGCAAGAACCTACAACCAAGATCACTCTACCCAGCAAAGCTATCATTCAGAATTGAAGGTCAGATGGAGAGCTTCACAAATAAGAAAAAGCTAAGGGAGTTCATCACTGCCAAACTAGCATTATATGAAATGCTGAAAGATATTCTTTAAGAAGAGGAGGAAGAAGAAAAAGGTTAAGATAAGAATTATGAAATACATATCTATCAACAAGAGAATCTAAAAATCAAGTGAATAAAAAATCTGGATGAATAGAATAAACTGGCGAATATAATAGAATCGGGGGCATAGAAAGGGAATGGACTGACAATTCTTGGGGGGAAAGGGGTATGAGGGTGCGGGAAGAGACTGGACTAAAATCGTATACCTATAGATGAGGACAAGGAGGGGCAATAAGGGCAGAGGTTGGGGTGGGAACTGGGTGAAGGAGATGGGGGGGAAAAGAGGAACAACTGTAATAAGCTGAACAGTAAAGATTTATTAAAAATAAATAAATCCTCTACTGTGTATTAAAAAAAAACAACTTACACTTTAAAAACAAAATCTTTTCTTTCACTCCCCTCGACCCCCAGTCCCTTTGGTAATAGTTCAACTTCTAACCTCAGTGGTTAAGGATGGATGCTGCCCAGGAGGAAGCGGACTCACAGGTTAGAGACCAGGAAAGAGCCGATTTGTGCATCAGACATAAATAGCAAATGTGTGATAAAAGAGGTTTAGAGGGGGGAAAAGAGCTGTACATGTGTGAAGTGGGTCAGGCTGGGATCTGAAATTTTAAAAGATGGACATGCTTAGTGACTTGGGGAGGTTTATAAGGGTGAAGACTGAATACACACAGACTTTGTCTATTTTTCTACCTATCTTCATTCACTTCAACTCTGAAGCTCTAATATTCTCATCTGTAAAATGAGGATATGTGATATGTTTCTCAGAATTGTTATGAGGACTATGTGAGATAGTGAAAATAAAAAAAGTGAATGCAGAACTTATCACATCATAAGGCATAGAAGCCCTTACTTTATATTATTATTGAATTTGCTGAAACTGAGGCCCAAGCCCTTCTTATGTGCTTTCACCTCTGACCACCAGAGAGCACACCAATACTGGCCCTTCCCAAGTGAGAAAGGCCCCTAGTCTTACAGCCTGAGGCTGTAGAAATATTCTGGTTAAGCCACGCTTGTATGATTTTTGCAGAAGAGCAAACAACCCTTCTTGAAAGGCATGAGCACAACATCTGCTTTTCTCTTTATATATTAGTTGAGCAAGGAATGCACAGGATGTAAGTTAAACAGTCACTGAATATAAAATTACACATAAATATTGAGATACACTATGTTTATGGCCTTAGGAAGAAAAGTAACTTGAGTATTAACTTTCTTTTTCCTTTATATTTTAGAACACTTTATTACTTTTTTAAGTACTATTCCATAGGTATAAACATTTCATTTTATCCTCACAATAACACTGTGAAGTATAACTTTTTTTCTTTTATATTTTGAAACACTTTATTGCTTTTTTTTTTTTGAGCTACTATTCTACAGGTATACCTCTTTCATTTTATCCTCAAAATAACACTGTACACAGGGCAAAGGACATTTTTTTCCAGTTAACTGGTATGAAAATGGAAGTGCAGAGAAGTTTAGTGACTTACCCAAAGCCAAACTGATAGTGTCAGAATCTGAACTACCACTCAGATCTAAGACATCATGTATAGAATTGCATTTCTCTTCCCCTCACTCCATCCTTCCCTTTGTTTTTCCCTCCTTTTCTTTCCCTTCCTCCAGCTGCTCTCCCCCTCTCCTTCCCCTACTTCTTCATTATGCATATTTCACACATACATATATCTGATCTAAATAAAATGCCCATTAACCCACCATTCAAATCAAGAAATATATTACCACCACCTCTGAAGCCCACTGCATTCTACCCCCTATCTGTAACCACTATTTTGGATTTTGTAGTTATTGTTCCCTTATCTTTCTGGTTTTATCATCTTAGCACTTGTGCATCCCTACAAAACCTAGTGTTGTAGTTTGTGTGTTGATGAAGTTTATACAAATGTAATAATACCAATGTATTCTTTATTGCTCAATATTATGTGTGTGAGATCCATTCATCAACATAATGCATTGTCATTGCTTTAAAGTACTGCATTTTATGGAGACACCACACTTTATTCATCTACTAGAGGCCCAGTGCATAGATTCGTGCACCGGTGGGGTCCCTCAGCCCTCTCACAATCCGGGATCCCTCGGGGGATGTTGGACTGCTGGTTTTGGCCCGATACCAACAGGCCAGGCCAAGAGACCCATGCATATAAGATCTTTGGTTAATCTCTCCCACCTTTCCTCCCTCCTTCCTTCTGAGATTCATCAGTCTGTTTTATGTTTCCATGGCTATGCATTGAGTGTCTGCCCCCTGGTGGTCAGTGTGCATCATAGCTACTGGTTGAATGGTCAAACCATCACTTAGGCTTTATATATATGTACAGATTCTACTGTGGGACATTTTGGTTATTTTCAGTTTTGTGCTATTCTGCTTACAACTCCTATTGCACATGTGCCAGAGTTTTTACAGTGAAATTATTGGTTTATGGAATGTAATTACCTACAATTTTACTAGCTAATGCTAAATTGTTTTCCAAACTGATTGTACCAATTCCCATGAGTGTATGAATTCCACATTTTCATCACCTTGAAATTGTCAGAAACTTTAGCCAATTTCACAGCTTGTGCTCAGATCTTGGTTTCTAAACACAGTCTCTAATAAAAAGAACTAGAGTTTCTTGGAGAAATAAGTTGATTCCAGGGCTGGGGCAGGTAATACTTAAGATGAGTCTGGAACATCTTCTGGTGCCTGAAAGTAAGATCATGTTTCAAAACCAGAACAAAACACAGGGGCCAACCCAAAGTAGCTCCTATGTGCCCAAGCTGGAACCATTTGAGCAGCAAAATAAAAAATTCTAATATTAAACTATAATAATAAGTATAATAAATATCCATGAGTCCAAACTGATAAGAGTAATCAATTAAATAAACAAATGGGGGAGATGGGTCAGCTTTTCCTTGTGGTAGAATTTGAAGCAATAAATATAAAAGGAAAAGGAAAAATATGAAATTACAATGAAATAACACAATAATAACAGTTGCAGTAAAACTTCATCAAGAGATGATAAAATTAGTGTGTGAAAGTTTGAGGATATACAAAGTTTGCACCATTTCAAAATATCTTCTCTAAGGGAGAAGGGGGAGCTTTTGTTTGATGAATATAGTTTCAGTTTTGCAAAATGAAAAGACTTCTAGAGATGGGTGGTGGTGATGGTTGCACAACAATATGAATGCACCTAATACCACTAAACTATACACTTAAAAATAGTTAAGATGATAAATTTTATGTTATGCATAGTTTATGATAAAATTTAAAAATATATATATTTCCCAAGATATTTATTAATGACAATGGGATAAACAGTAATTTTACAGTAGAGAAACTTGGCAGAGACCACCTTAACCAACTGATAAAGGTTAACATCACCAATAATAATACATATCAACATCATGAACCCTGTGATATAATGCAGTGTGAATATAATATTTCCTGATATTCTTACCTATCATATATAACGTTACTTTAATATGAGAAAATATCAGACTAACTCATATTGAGAGACGTTTGACAAAATAAACTTTTCAAAAAATAATTAAGGTTGTGAAAGACAAGAAAGACTGAGGAACTAGTATAGACTCAGGGGACTAAGGACAACTAACAACTAAAGGTAATGTGACATCTTGGAAAAGATCCTGGAATAGTGGGAAGAGATCAACCAAAGAACTTGTATGCATATATGCATAACCCATGGACACAGATAATAGTGGGGTGAAAGCCTGGAGCCGAGGGAAGCTAGAAGGGATCAATGGAGCAGCGAAAAAAAAGGAACATATGTAGTACTTTTAACAATAAAGATTTAAAAAATAAAAATAAAAAAGGAAGAAGAAATCAAACGGATTATTACTTATTTTTTTAAAAAGAAAAAGAATGTTAGTGGAAAATGAGTGGCAAATTTGAATAAGGTCTTCAGTTTAGCTAGAAGTATTATAGCAATGTTAATTTCCTGTTTCTGACTATTGCAGTATGGTTATGTAAGATGTTAACAATAGGGGAAGCAGGGTGAAAGATATATTCTGGCAAGTTTTCTATCAGTCTAAATTTAGTTCCACACAGAAAATTTTGAAAAGTTTTTCACCAATCCAAAATTGTAAAATTGGTAAGATTGGATAGAAACAGATTGTCATGAAGGTAGAGACTAGAATATCAGCTATATTGCTGTTAAAGTTGTTGAATAATAGGATTCAATTATGAGGCAACAATAAACTTCTTAATCCTGTCCCAGATCTAGAAAGATCACCCACCCAGATAGGTCTAATCTGTAAGGCCAGGGGCTTAGCTGCTAAGATCACTCATGCACTTTCTCATTGCAAAGGGGCTAGGCCTCATACATTCAAAGCTTTCTCCCAAACTCATTACTTGGATAAAATGTTCCTTTTCCTCTGGGGATAAGTGAGAAGGCCAGAAAGAGGCCAGTTATGCCACACCAATATATATTTCCTTCCATGCAGAAGGAAATATCAAGCACTAGGAATAAGTGATTCCTGCAAATTATGATCTATAACTTCCCGGACCACTGTTTTTTATTTGTTTGCTTGGTATAGGAAAATTTTATACTATGGATTCCATTTGTTTGTTGCTTGTAGAAATATCTAGATCTTCTATTCCTTCTTAAGTAAATTTTAGTAAGTTATGTAGTTTTTATTAATTTTTTCATGTCATCAATATTTTCAAACATACTGTCGTAGAAAACAACTTACATTGCCCTCTCTGCAGAAGCAAAAGTGGCCTCTGGGCTCTGGAGCACTTTCTTCTCTCTTGCCACATCCTACAAAGGCTATTCAAGTCCCCAACTGAGTGACAAGCTGTGGCTTATCCTCACAGGCAAGGAGAAAGCCTCTACTGAGAGAAAGGATAGCAGAAGTGAGCTCCCAACATCTGGGGACTCTCCTCAAAGACTCCTGACACATATTCTGATGAACATATACCAGTAGAGAATAAAGACAACCATCTCAGCTTCCAATTCATAAGGGAAAGAGGAAGAAAAAAAGGAATAGAGGAGAAGGAGATGCAATAGTAGCGCCAGTCTAAATGAAAGCACCAGTCAAAAGAAAGGTTCAACAGAAAGAAGTTAACAAAAAGCACAAATGACAATGACATGGATTGAAGGAACAAGAAGAAAAAAGCCTCTAAAGATTTCCAATAAGAGCCTCTGGAGAACTCCTGAAAGGATCAATCAGACATTGAAAACCCCTCAGAACTATGTTCCGTTACATGGTCAAGTTGCAGCTGTGGCTAAATATGCAAACACCAGGAAACTGATCTCACAAAGATAAATTTTAGAAATACATAATTTAAATAGTCAGGTTATAAAATGGGTTCTGTGGCTAAAGGGAGGCCATGTAATTGTGAAAAGCAAACCAGATGCATAGGGCTGAAGCAAAGAGAGCCCTGTATCCTTTAAACAAAAAGGTAGACTAAAGAGAAAGAACACTAATTAAAGAGAAGGATGACAAGGACTTTTTGATTGTTCAATAGATAGTCTATTTTAACAACAAAAAACGGGACACACACACAATTTGAAACAGCCTTCTAGTACTTGAGTGACTTTTATATAATTCTGTCAGGTATTCTAGAATATTTTACTAATTGACATAACTTAAGCAGTCCCCTTGGATAATTTTAGATGGACTGAAATAGATTTGTGTTTCAAAACTGAAATGATCAGCAAAAGGGGAGGTGACAAAAAGTACCAATAAAAATTTTAAATCTCATGCCATGGGATGGTGTTATTAGTCCTACATATGCCCCGACTCCTACGCTCCAATGAACTTGTGGAAAATTATCACTCCTTTACTGAATGTGTTATAAATAGAAGTGACAAAAACATATAGGAGCTCTTGCTAAACAAAAATGAAGGTTTTGCTGAACAAAGTTAAGCTAAAACTTAAAAACTGATTTATATAATTCAGTATGTAGTCCACCCTTGAAATTAATATATTTTGATTCTAATCCTTACTCCCCACAACTCATCTGAAAAAAAAAAAGAGGAAAAAGTTAACTAACCCAAAGACTTGTTTCCATGAAATGTTCTGAAATAAATATGGCAGAATATTAAGATGTGATAAAACTGGGGGGTGCATACACAGTGTTTATATATCATTCTTTATTCTTCCCAGTATGTATGAAATATTATACAATTTTAAAATCCTAAAAAACAAATGAAAAATGATTAAGGATTAGTTAAGTGAAGAAGGATAAGAAATATAATGCAGATGGAAATAAGAGCATGGGCAAAGGCATAGAAAAATACCATTGGAAGTATAAGTAAGATGCTTAATGAAGATACTTAACAAGGATATAAAAAAATGGGAAAGTAATCAGTCAAGTTCTAGTGAAAGTCAGAAGACCCAATGAACAGAGGTGTCTGGTGGACAGCAGGAACAATTAAACACTCATTAAACATTGCAGGGACAAGAAAGGGAAATATCATAAACTGAGCGTGATAATGTAGCAGGCACTTTAAATACACTCTCCCATTTAATCTTTCTAAGAGGACCAAGCTAAATATCATTATATCTATCTTACATATGAAGATCAGAGAGGTTAACTAACTTGACCAAGATCACACAACTACTAGCAAGGATTCTGTCCACACGTATGTTTCTAAAGCCAGTATTCTCTTTTATAAAAAAGAGTTTTTTTTAAGTTATAATTTATATACCATAAAATGCACCCATTTTAGCATACAATTTAGTGAGTGTGTGTTTGATAATAATTGTGCAACCATTACCACAATCCAATGTTGAACTGACTGAAACTCTATTCATTCTTACCATTGCTCAGACTTCACCTCTTCCATTATGTATCTAAACTTCTCACATCCCTGCCAACTTCTCACCTTCAACCCCTCCCTCCGAAAATTAAGTACTCCCCTCCCACCAAAACACCTTGTGAGTCTTTAATAATTGCACCTGTACTTATACTTGTTGGACTGTAATTAATAGTTCATGTGTTGGTCTCTCCCCTACTAGGCCATGCTCCTTGGGGATAAGGACAATGTCATTTATTTTTATCTCTTGCTCCTCGCACATTTCATGGTAGGTACTGAAAGTATTGTTAATTCACTTAATTTAAAATTCCTACACAAGTTCTTAAGTGTCAGGAGACATTCAGTGAATAATTTTGTTACTTTTTGGTTTAATTTGCTGGTTGAGACCGGATCTCATGAGTTTCTCAAGGTTTTAGTTGTATTCTCCTTTTCCCTTTTCCTTTTTGGCTCTTCTCTACCTCCTATTCCCAACACACACACTTTTTTGAGAAGTTATAGATGCAACAAAACATAAGGAAATATATGCGTTTAGGCAAAGAGGAGTACATATAACGTAATAAATTTGCTAAATTTACTCTTTTGGGGAGCTAAAAAATGTAACATTTTCCATAATATGTTGCTAAAGTTGGTCTGTTTTTAATATTTTGTCTAATATAGTTGTTTTTGGAGCTGAGGACACAGGTTCTTTCCTGTTGGTCTTAAAAATAATTTCTAACAGAAGGGGAGTTTTGGCAAGCTATAGATGCCTGGCCTTTATATACTTGCTTATGCTCCAAAGGTGAAGAAATATAGGTCATTTGGCACTGCGGTTCTGCGCTCCAGCTGTCATTGAGTGATCAGGGATTGCAGCAACCTGAGTTTCAGCATGTCATCTCACCAGGAATCACCAAGCATCAGAGCCTTTGCCATTATCCACCTTATAAATCATAAGTAGTCTACAGAATACATATGGGCTAACCTTACTTACTAATTTTTACAACTTGTGGTTGCCAATAGGTGTTTTACCTACTTCTCTTATCTGACACCTCACAGAGAGATGATGTCAGAGACTAGTTAGTATCCCTTCTTCCTCCCTCAACTGGCATAAAAAGGCCAATATTCAGTTGTTGGTAATGACTGATGGTTTTTGTCATTATTCTTTACTTGAGAACTCACTAATAAATGAGACCAGTGAAGCTATTCCTTAATTTATTTAATAAAGATTCTGTGAGGAGTCAACTGAGAAACAAACATAAGCAGCTTTGCCTCACTGATGTTGGAGTCACAGATCTATCTATAGGTAGAGTAGCTTCTCTCTGGACACAGCGTAGCTCTGGGATCTCAGGTAGCCAAGAAAATGTTTACCATACAAGGAAAAGATGTTTTATATAACAAGCCTTAGTTTAGACGCATAGGATGATTTCATTTATAAATAGAATGTCTTTTGTCTACTGTTGTGATTTTTTATACCATTTTAGATTTCTTTAATTTTTTCCCCTTTGTGTATTTTTTACACCTCTTGGGCTTCGTGTTATCTCACCTCACTAGCATCTGTGGCCTGGCACTTGTTTTGACTAAGTAATCACATGTCTTTCCCTACATAGTGCAGCCTCTGAAACCTTATCTGTTAGGACCAGCTTTCTCTGCCCTTAGGAGGGCCTCCTAGTTATTTGCTGTACCTATTTTTCTTCAGAAGAAAACAAGAGAAAATCAACAAGGTTAATTTTGCTCCACACCTAAATATATATATATATATATATATATATATATATATATATATATATATTAAAGTTAAAATGTATTGAGCTCTTTCTATATGTCAACTTATTTAAATAGTATAATTTCCTAAGTCATATCATTACTATGCTCATTATACAACAGAAGAAATGAGGCAAGGATATTAAGCAAGTTGCCCACGATCACATGATTAGTACAGAACAGACCCAGAGGTGGACTGGCTCCAAAGCCCACAGTCTTGCCCATTATTGTATTTCTTTTGAACCTCTGAATCACATTTTCCCTGTTGGATAATTATTAGTCCCCAATAGTACCCTTGCATTAGAGACTCAGCCTGAGAGTTAAGAAACTTGGATTCTTATTCTGTGTTTTAACTTGGGAGGAAAGAGCATTCTAGGTAGGGAAAATGTATGTACAAAGGTCTAATGGCCAAAGGGAGGACGAAGAAAGCCAATATTAGGAGCAAAGGGAAGCGACTGCAGTGTTTTAAGCCATGGGAAGTGGGGGTTAGTTGTAACCTGATCACAAATATATTCTTTCTTTAAAAAAGTACATTACATTACATTTAGATTCTTTTCTTTTTTAAGTAAATTTATCTTAGAAGAAGGAAGGGAGGAAAACATTGATGTGAAAGAGAAACATTGATTGGTTGCCTTCCATATGCACCTCAAACCAGCAACCTGAGTATGTGCCCTGACCGGGAATCGAACCCATCACCTTTTGGTGTACAATGAACTCAGCCACACCAGCCAGGATCAATCTGGCTGCTAAAAGGAGAGCAAAAGATTTAGGAAGATTTGTTATGAGTCTATTGAGAAAATCCAGGCAAGAGGTGATGGTAGCTTGGGCTAGGACAGTGGTCGGCAAACAGTGGCTCGTGCTCTGTTGACTAATGCGTTTGTCAACCAATGTCATATACTATTTACCTCTTTGCACACAATATGCCACAATTGCCTAATCCTCACAACTTCCAACTATACAGTAAGATTTAGTCTAGTGAGGTATTTACACACACACATTTTTTAAAACATGTACCCTGAATTAAAACTGATTTTGATTAAATTATATAAAAAGCCTTTAACCAAATATTCCAGAAGTTACATTTCCAATAAGTGTTACTGCCTTCAAAGTGTCATAGTGGGAGGTTCATACACCCATTTCAATGATGCTTCATGGCTCTAAACAATTTTGGAAAGCCTCTTGTAGAATTCCCTTCAGAACCAGTTTATGAGCTAAACTAGAAAAATAGGCTTACTGGTATATATCTCATACTTCATAAATCCCAGGAGCTAAGGGAACTATGTGTAGTACTATTAAATTGCTGCAGGGTTTATAAGAACTTCCTTTTATGACTTTGACCTTCCAATGTATACAGTGAGATCAAATAAGAAAATATCACATCAAAAAAATGAGGATATATTCTTTTGGCTAAGAGTTAGCCAACTTAGGAGACTCAAGGCAGAAGACATTCTTGGATAGTCAAGATTTTATTTTTTTAGGGAACAGATAACACATATATTCCAGAAAATTGACAACAAATTTCCTGAGGCCGGGCGGGGGGGGGGGGGGGGTTGCTCGGGGTGAAGAATGGTGTTATATCATCAGTTTTTAGGAACAGTGGAAAGCATGGTGGACACAGTTCAAATTTCAGACCCAAGCTGTGCCTAGCTGTGCAGGCTTGGACCAATTCTCTCTTTGAGTCTTCATCGGTAAAATGGAGGTACATATACCAGGAGTTTTGTGAGGTTTTACTAATGGAGCTGATTTCCAACCCATCCCCCAATTTTCTCTCACCTAACCACCTTTTCTTCAGGTTAAAGAACAGGAAACCCTGAGAAAAGCAAGGCAACCCTCCAGGGGTTTTCAGGTTTTAACTGGGTTTACCTTTCTTAGCTCTGCAATACCAGCTCCCGGAGAAAGGAATGCCAAGTGCTTTATCACCTTCAGCAAAGAAAGGCTGGGGCTTCCCCAGTAGTAGTGCCTGTGGTTCAACAGACATTCCCAGAGCACCCTGTCATTCAAGGAAATAAGTAGTCCATTTAAATACCTGAATCTTTTCAAGAAAATGAAACAAACAAACTCAAAGCTCAAGAATAGGAGATTGGTTGAACTGTGAGATATAATATCCAAAGGCACACTCACACAGTGGAATTATATATATTGAAGAATATTAAATGGCATGGGGAGATGTTCATGATAAAGTAAGTAAATGTTGCTGTAAAACAATATAAAACAATATGTATATATATGAATTCATCTTTCATTTTTATTTTTTAAAATATATTTTATTGATTTGAGAGAGGAAGGGAGAGGGAGAGATAGAAACATCAATGATGAGAATCATTGATCGGCTGCCTCCTGCCCACAACCCAGGCATATGCCCTGACCAAGAATTGAACCGTGACCTCCTGATTCATAGGATGATGCTCAACCACTGAGCCAAGAGGGCTGGGCTGAATTCCAGTCTTTTAAAAATAATGTATTTACAAGGAAAAAATAAAAGAAAAAGAAAAATTGTTAGTAAATTTTGAGTGATAAGATTATGGATGTTTTAAATTCTTTTCTAAACTTAATACAATAAATGTAATATTTGTTAATAAAAAGTTATAATAAATATAATATAGTACTTGAAAACTCCAGGACAGAAATTGTGACTACTTTGTTTACTGTCACAGAAAAAACAGCATTTAAAGAAATTAGTGTTTTTCCTAAGCAGAATTTGTAAAAGGGTAAAGTGTCTCTTTTGATTTTCTGCAAGTTTCCTCCTTTTTCAGTCTTGTCCCACTCGCCGGTTATTTTTTCCCCAGAATTAAGAGTGGAAAAAAAGAAAATCAACCTGGCTCCTTTTCTGCCCCCGGATGCTCACTATTGAGATTTAAGAGTAGGGAAATTTCATATAATGCAGACTTCCCAATACCGGAGGCTCCTGGATCTGCCACTGGTCTGTACCCTCTTGGCCATTCATTGCCTTTGTGAGGTAACTGGGGAAATTCCTATCTTATAACCTCTACAGATAGCCTGCAAATGGGAGGAAAGCCCAAGGCCCAGAGTTTCTTGAGTTTTTAAAATAAGAGTACTTGTAAGTAGTTAAAACACTCTACATTTACCATTACTGTAATCCTTAAGAATCAATACCATTTAGTGAATGCTCTCCAAAAGCCAGATATACACTGCATTATCTCATTTGATTTTCATACTGGTCACTTAGGTATTATCCCTATTTCACAGGTAAAGACAGGCTAAGGTCAAGCAATGTATCTTCAGAGATTGCAAAATTATTTCAAAATTGCCTCCATTATTCTCCTCTGTGAAATGAGGATTCTCTCTTTTAACAATGAAAAGAAAGGACAGGTGGCTTTCAAATCCCTGGTGTGGGTCTCTATGGCTGATTCATTAGAGCAATTCCAGTTTTTTGGTTTCAATAGATGAGTCCTGTATTTTAGTAGGGCAATGGAAACCAAACATGGGTGTATTACATTAGATCAGTGGTCAGCAAACTCATTAGTCAACTGAGCCAAATATCAACAGTACAACGATTTAAATTTCTTTTGAGAGCCCAATTTTTTAAACTTAAACTTCTTCTAATGCCACTTCTTCAAAAGAGACTCGCCCAAGCCGTGGTATTTTGTGGAAGAGCCACACTCAAGGGGCCAAAGAGCAGCATGTGGCTGGCGAGCCTCGGTTTGCCAGCCACTGCACTAGATTATGAGTGACAGATTTTAATCTGATACCTAAGATGACAGGGTGTGGTAGGAGACTAGATACTACTGCAAACAACCAGGTCATGATGTGTCTTGACAACTCCTAAGACAAGGACACAGTCCTGCACATGGGATACAGGGCCAAAGAATGCTGGAGTTCACTGGAGGGGGGAAGGGAGGAAAGGAGCCCCGGGCTCTGCTGGGTCGGGTTGGGGGGAGGGGGGGTGGTAAAACAAGCAGAATAGCTGAGGTGAGTAGATGGTGTTCTGATGCCTGGTGGACCAGCTCAACCGTACTGACAAAGGAATCCTGTGTAAATTTTGGCCAGGTATGTATGCTATCATAAAATAGCATTTTATTGAATAAGACAATCTGCTACCTAGTCCTGAAAGTACAATACTTGTTAATATTGATTTTCTAATACACCCACATAACAGAAAGAAAGAGAAAGAGACGACATGGCTATAATTAAGTTATGGTGTTGTCATTTCTTGTTTGGCTGAAACTGAAACTTTTTCAAGAGTTGTTTTAAGTAAAATAGGGACTTGAGACGCTGAGTTGTTTTCATAGTACCTACGCTGCTTGCTATTATCAAAATCAAATTCCTCAGGATTGGTCTTAATGTTAGTTAATTTTTAAATTTATCATCTTGATTTTTAAAAAT
>JAAGEH010000307.1:51706648-51768230 GCA_011751065.1 Lasiurus cinereus | reverse complement strand
GGGGGGGGGCGGGGGTAGGGAGGGGGGAAGCTGCAGAAAGGGAAGCATTTTCCTAGAATTATGAGTTAGCAACCTTGCAAGGGTCCTTGTCCAAATTCTGCCCCCAAGCAGCTAAATAATTCCGAACAAGCCTCCTAAAACTTCCGAGTCCTCACCTGGAACAACGAGATCCTAAAAGGCAGGCGGTGTTTGACATTGTTATGTTCTATGTGACCAGCTAGCATTCCATGGGTGTCCATAACGACAGTGAAACGAATGCGCAGGTGCCCCGAAGTGCAGAGTTAAGTAGCCCCACATGTCAAATGCTGAATGGCCGTCTGTCCTTCCAGCGGAGGGAGAGTGGGCCTTCTGAGTTAGAGAGCTTTCTAGAAAAGCTTTCCCTTCACTTAGTCCCCCCTCCATCCTGGAGAACAGGAGCAGCAAGGGAGGTAAGAAAACACGACGACGTGGAGGTTGTGTTTGTGGGAGTCAGACTGGAAGGTGCCTCCTCCTCCACCTGCAAGCTCACCTCTGACCTCTGGAATTGTCATGCTCCTCTAACGGGGGTACGTGAGCTATGCAACTGATTATAAACCCTTCGGTCTCCATGAATTCAACCCATAGCTCGTCATGGAGTTGTGTGTGTGTGTTTTTTTTAAAAAAAGTGGAAAGATGATTTTTTTCGAATTTTTGTTTAATGATTCTGAGGACCTGCCTGGCAGTCACCAAGCTACTGGACTCGATAGGAGGATGCGTTCGGAAACCCTCCAAAGAGGACAGACACCCCGCCCCTGGCAGGGCAGCAGCTACAGATCCAGAAGCGGGGTTTCCTTCCCGTGCGGCCAGGCACCCACGGCACTCACTGTTGCCTATCCTTCTCGCCTACTCCGCCCCAGCTCTGACATTTGTGCTTCAAAGCCTGGTGTGGTCGTTCCAGCCGAAACTTAGAAGCTCCGGGTATTTTTATAGGTTCCTCTAGTTCAGTACCGGTGGCCTCCGAGGGCATAATTCTCCTCCTCCCGCACCCCTCCTCCCTCCGTCCGCTGCAGAAGCTTTCGCGCCTCCCACGGATCACTGTTCTCTGCCGGCCAGACGGTGTCAGCGAGCAGCCTACGGGGGGTCCCTATAAAAGCGCCGAGAGAAGGCGCGGATCAGCCGCGGCCCCCAAATCCGGCACCTGAAAGGCTTTTGTTTTTAATCACGATTTAAGACTTAAAACCGCGAGGAAAGCAGGCGCTTTCCTCCCCCAAGAACTACTACCCGCTTTCAGCCCGGGTTGAAGTCTCCCCCCTCAAAAAAGGCATCCCCCTCACCACCTCCAAGATTCCGCTGACACTTCCGTACGTGGGCAAGCGCTTGCTTTCTTTACGACGCGAAACTCTTTCTAGCCAGCGCCTCAGCCGCTTACACCGCCCCAGGCCTGAGGCTTCTCTTTCGCGGGGTCGACGCGCCAGCTTTATTTTACTACTCTCTTTTTTCCAGACCCAAGCCCGCCCACCGGCGTCGAAGTCAGCTCTTTATTGGTCCAGACGTGTGCTCGTCCTTGCAGTGAGCCAATCAGAACCTCACTGTCTAACCCCCCACGGATTTGGGAAACGGAAAAGACCTCGACCTGTTCCTGGGGAGTAAGGCGGGGCCGCGAATGAGTGACATTTCCACCCGCCAATGGGCAGAGCGCTAGGACCTGCCCCCTCTGGCGCCCGGGCTAGAAAAGAGCGTTGATGCCGGTCACAGGGATGAGTCCGAGGCGGCGCTGCCTGCCCAGTGGCTCCGAGGAGCGGGTGCTGCTGGCGGCCTCTTTGCAGGTGAGTGGTTTTTGTCTTAGAACGTTGCTGCTGAGAACGTCCCCGTTGTGAAGTGATGTGGCGTTTTGTCTTGGAGTGCCGGAAGCCGGGTCCTCGACTCCCCCGGCTCTGCCTTTGAATCTGGCGCTCGCTCGCCTGCCGCTCACGGGCCAGCCCTCCCTCACGCATGCCCCGGGTCCCTCTCTGCCGTCCCCGTCTCTGAATGAGCTTGTCTGGGAGGCTCTGGGCTGTCAGCTGGCGGAAGAACTCTCCTTGGAAGCGGTGTCTTGCCGGCAGGAATAACCAGGAATTGAAGAAGGGAGGGAGGACCGCCTGCGCGGGGCGCCTGGCAGAGCCCCTTCAGCGGTGGGGCTCCAGGGAGGAGGCTCGGTGCCGTCAGGGCCATGCCACTGCATTTAGGGCCAAGGCATACCTGCCCCTGAGAGTCGAAAGAGACAGGAAAAAAACCCCGAATGCCACGAAAGGAGAAGGAGGTGAATGTGTGGAATGGTTTCATGTGGCGCTCAAATCTGGAGCCAAATCACAGGTTCTTAGAGCCACTCAAAAAAAGTAAGTGTATTCCCCCTCCTTTCAAAGGGGGACGGGGGGCTGCATTACTAGGGAAGAGCAATAGAAATGCATAGGGAAGGGAAGTTCACGGTGAAGTTTTGAAGGGTACTTGGTGGTTCGAGAAGAACTTAAATAAATCCCATTCACCAACCGTCTGTCTCTCTTGCAAATTGTGGAGCATTTATAGCGTGTGAGTGGGACCAGAAAGTTCACTGACCGAATGCAGCAGGGTCGGGGGTGGAAGGGGAAGGGAGCAAGAAGCGAATACTAAAATTTTCCATAGAGGAAGCACAACACCTGTCAATTTGCCCTTTATTTTAAAACTGACTCCCCTGAGTCCAGGGACCAAGTTTTATCCATCTCTCTTTTCTTGTAGCATTACAGATGCTCTCCGGTTAGTGAGCACTTTAGAAAAGAAGCATCCTTCAAAACAAATGGTGTGTAAGGAGCTCTGAGTTGCAAGCCGAGACACCTGGCTTTTAGTCTAGAAGCTGCTGCTATTTGTGTGATCCTAAACAAATCACTTCAACTCTGACTCTTAATTTTTGCATCTTTAAAGAGCAGATGTTGCCTTGGATTATTTCTGAGGTCCACGCCTGAGTTAAAGGTCTGTTTTAAAGTGAAAATGATTATAGACATTTTCCACCACAAGTATATAAACGATCTCATGGCAGTAAAGTTCCGTAACAATCTGTTAGCCAATAAAAGTTCCCAACTGCGCCAGGGCAGTGTTTGTTCTTTTGTGTCTACATTTAAATCATAGAGACTTCGGACATTTTACAGACTGACCATTTTATAGAGGTAAAATGTGGTAGAAAATGTCATTTTTTTAATTTTAATTTATTTGATAAATCTTTATTGTTCAGATTATTACAGTTGTTCCTCTTTTCCCCCTCCTTAGCTCCTCGCCACCTGGCTCCCACCCCACTCTCTGCCCTTACCTCCCCCTCATTGTCCTCATCCATAGGTATGATTTTTGTCCAGTGTCTTCCCGCACCTCCCTCACCCCTGTCCCCCTGAGAATTGTCAGTCCACTCCCTTTCTGTGCCCCTGATTCTGTTATATTCACCATTTTATTTTGTTCATCAGATTTTTAATTTACTTGATTTTTAGATTCACTTGTTGATATGTATTTGTTGTTCATAATTTTGATCTTTATCTTTTTCTTCTTCTTCCTCCTCGTAAAGAGTACTTTTCAGCATTTCATATAATACTGGTTTGGTGCTGATGAACTCCTTTAGCTTTTTCTTATCTGTGAAGCTCTTTATCTGCCCTTCAATTCTGAATGACAGCTTTGCTGGTTGTAGATTCTTCACTTTGAATATTTCTTGCCACTCCCGTCTGGCCTGCATCGTTTCTGTTGAGAAATCAGCTGGCAGTTGTATGGGTGCTCCCTTGTAGGTAATGAACTGTTTTTCTCTTGCTGCTTTTAATATTCTCTCTTTGTCTTTTGCTCTTGGCATTTTAATTATGATGTGTCTTGGTGTGGTCCTCTTTGGATTCCTTTTATTTGGGGTTCTGTGCGCTTCTTGGACTTGTAAGTCTATTTCTTTCACCAGGTATGGGAAGTTTTCAGTCATTATTTCTTCAAATAGGTTTTCAGTATCTTGTTCTGTCTCTTCTTCTGGCACCCCCATGATTCGGATGTTGATACGCTTGAAGTTGTCCCAGAGGCTCCTTACACTATCTTCACATTTTTGGATTCTATTTTCTTTTTGCTTTTCCAGTTGAGTGTTTTTTGCTTCTTTGTATTTCAAATCTTTGACTTAATTCTTGTGTTCCTCTAGTCTGCGGTAAGGTCTCTGTATAATATTTTTTATTTCAGTCAGTGTATGTTTAATTTCTAGTTAGTCCTTTTTCATCTCTTGGGTCTCGCTAAATTTATCCATCTTTTCTAGGAAATTCTTGAAAAACCTTATAACCGTGGTTTTGAACTCTACGTTTTCCTCCATTTCTTTCGTTTGTGACCTGTTCTTTTGTCTTCGCATATTTTGATGCTTCCCTGGGTTGGTAGAGTAGCTTTGTGTGCTGGGTGCCTTATATGGCCCAGTAGCTCTGCCTCCCCAGTTACCCGAGGTGGACTCTCGCCCGTATGAGTCTCGCCTGGAACCGGGGTTCAGCGCAGTCAGAGCTGGGGCTCGGTGCAGTTGGAAGTCTCTGTCTCCCTCCTGCTAGAGGAAGCCAGCCAGGCACTCCGCCACCTGTCCTCTCCATGCATGTGTCTCCATACCTCAGCTCTTTGCAGCTCCTCTGGGTCTCCGTGAGCCCCTCTCTTTCCTTCTAGTTGTAGAATTTCCACTCAGCCAGCTTTCCTATGGTTCTGGATGATGTCCATTCTGTCTTTTAGCTGTAGTTTTGCAATTGTTGTGTGAGGCAGCAGTTTAGGTGTTTACCTATGTCATTTTTTATCCCATCATCCAGCAGGAACTCACTGTTAATGTTTGGGTAGATCTTTTGGTGTCTCTTCCTCTTTTGCTTCCTATGGTTGGTTGAAATTAAGTGACACCTTTCATTTTAAGTAATGACTGATACATCTAAATTCAGCCCTGCTTTCATCTTTGTGTGTCTGGTGTCCATAAATGTTTGATTTGATAGGTCTCTTGAATATTCTTGGAATGAAGAATGTTTACATGGGGAAATAGGACTAAAATAATTATCTAACAAAAAAATATTTCACTGAAACTTGGCCACAAATATGGAAAAAAAACATACTTTATAAAATGTAAATTAAATGTTAGCCACCTCATTAAAGCATTTGGACTATAGTATTTGGTATACATCTAAGACTGTATCTTACCATCAACTTTACCACCCCCTTCAATATACACGCACGCGCGTGCACACACACACAATTTGATTTCATTCCCCCTTCCACTATCAAATTTAACTTTTTCTCTTTACTCAGCCTCATTTTATTTCCAGCTTTTGCTTCTGCTCATGCCATCAGCAAGGTAGGATCACCTTCAAGGACCTGAGGTCTGTGCCAGTCTTCATATGTTAGCTAAAGTCTGCTCCATTCAACCCAGAATACCTCTGACTTTTTGGTAGAGTGCTTCACCATCATTTCATTTAGTCTTCCTAATAGCCCCCTGAGAACAGTAATTTCATTATCCTCCTCTTTTCGGGTAAAAAACCTGAACAACCTGAAGTTCAGAAAATTTAAATACTTGGTCAAGGTCACACTGTCAGTAAATAGCAAAGCTGGGACTGATATCCAGGTTTCTTGACAAACTTTTGGGGTTTGGTGGAATAATTTATGTTTCAAAAGCTACTACCCTGGGGAAATAAGTAACCAGAGATAGGAAGGAGGTGTCATGAGTGAGTGCTGTGCATATTGGTGATGCCATGCAGGCTGAAAGGCTGAAACTAGCAACATGAAGACAAACCTACATCTCATCACAAAAATATCTCTTAGCTGTGAATAGGGGTTCACCTGCTATGGTTTGTTTCCCTTATAACAAGTGATCAATCACAGTTGTTTGCTAGTAGATGTAAAGTTGGAGAATGACAGGGTAATAATAGTGTCTAGAAAAATAGTATAAGTCAGTGGTCAGCAAACTGTGGCTCACGACAGTTTTCAGACTGGTCTTTATCTTGTAATTTTATCTACCTGTTTTTTCTTATACTTGAATATTAGACATTACTACTTTTGAACACCTGAGGAAGGGAAGAAGCAATATCCTAGAAGCATTACTTTGGAAGACAGGACAAGCCTCAGTTATGGTGGAGATGGGGGAGGTATGAGAAATTATCTGGTTTAATTATCAGGAATAGGAGGCAGCAGTAGGGTTTTTTATGTTGCATTTGTTGAAACTACCTAGAGATTCTGGAGAGAGTGTAGAAGTAAACTCAGTAAATGCAATGTTTTGCATGTGCACCAATCCCGTGTGTGTGTATACACACACACACACACATTTATATATACATTTTATACACACACACACACACACACACACACACACTACAAGTTCATTGCACGAAGTTTCGTGCAATAGGCCTTCCTTCCCCTGGCTGCCAGCACTGGTTTTCCTCTGGCACCTGGGACCCAGGCCTTCGCTCCGGCCGCAGTGGAAAGGCCAAGCCTTGAGGCTAGGCTTCTCCGCTCTGGCCACAGTGAGGCTTGGCTTCTCCACTCCAACCACAGCAGAGAAGCCAAGGCTCTTTAGTCTTCAGTCTTCACTCAGGCCGGAGCCTTCAGTCTTACGCAGATTAACCCACCATCTTTGTTGGGGGGTGTCATTGGCTGGTAGGCATCATGGAGGTATGGTCAATTTGCATAATTCTCTTTTATTAGTGTAGATATATATACATATATATATATATTACTCTCTTCATCTCTGCCTTGTCAAAAGGATACTAATTTTGAAACGTAATTTCAATTTTATGGAAAAAATATTTTTTACTTTATAGCAAATTTAGATTATATATATATATATATATGGTAAAGGGTATTTGAAAATATAAGTCACTTGCAAACTATGTTTTCTTTGAATCACCTATTTGTTTCTTTATTGCCAAGGCAATTGCATAGCACCTATTCTTGAGCAAGCATACATTCATTTGAAGTGTGAGTCACTGTGGCAATTTATGAAGATGTCTAATAGAAGTAAAGTATGTCAAAATGACAGATTATTTTTTGAAGTTAACTAACAAGGTGAATAATTTTTCCTTCTAGTGTTTTCTTTAATCCATTATTAAATAATTAAATTAAGCAAACGTAAACTACTCAGACTGATTTAAATGTTCTCAGTATTGTATTCTGTGAAGAATAAATACAATTATGAATGGGATTCCATTACTCAAGGTACTTGATGTTCTGGTCAAGAATAAAATCGGGTAATATAATAATGTTGGGATTATTCTTTGACCAGATGCTTTAAGTTTCAAAACAGTGTTGCAATTAATAGATGAGAGAATAGTATCCTACCAGTCAGGTATTGGCAAATTAAGGCCTTCTGGCCCACTACCTGCTTTTCTTCAGCCCACAAGCAATGAGTGGGTTTTGCATTTTTTAACAGTTGAAATAAATCAAAGAATAACAATATTTCATGTGTATGAAAATTATATGAAATTCTAATTTTAGTGTTTATACATAAATTTTTATTGGAACACAGTATCATATATTCATCTATGTATTGTCTACAGCTGCTTTCAGCTACAATGGCAGATTGTAATATCATATAGCACAAAAAAACTAAAAAAATTACTATTTTTCCTTTTACAGAAAGAGTTGCCAAAACCTGAGCTAACCTGTAGTGTCTTTCACATTCATCTTCATCACATTTCAGCAGCCATTTTCTTGGTGCAGGTTTTCACTGTATATTAGCAGAATTATTGCAAAGTCCTCAAAAGTATTCACATCTTTGATTTTTCTTATCTCAGTTTGTAAATGCTGCCTGATTATCCTAAAATACACATTCACATTATTAAATCTTTAGTGATATCCTGGTATTTATAGAAGAACCTATATTCTTTGGCACAAGTACCTGCAGGTACTCTTCAGTCTTATCTTTCTAGGCTAGTCTCCTCCTACTTCCTCGTTGTACCATATACTTAGGGTGATCATATAATTTTCCAAATGGGACATTCAAGTGTGAAAATGTCCCTATAATAATTATGTTGGAGAAACAGGCCTAAAGCAAGATTGCTCTAGGCAAACCAGGACATATAGTCACCCTACCTATTTCCAGTAATTTTGAATGAGTCACCATTTTCTATATGCATCTGTTCCCTTGCCTCAACTTAATAGCCCCTTAGGCTAGAAAGCCTTTTTCTTTTTCTATAAATCTTAATCTTGAACATGATTCCCAAACTAGTTTAAAGAATGCCATGTCCATGAAGCCGTAATTAGAAATAATTTCTTTTTCACCTCTCTTATGAATGGATTGGTTTTCATGATGTGAATTACTTTCTGCTTTAGCAGTACATGCACACGCACACATGTCACCCTTCCCTAATCAGTTCTTTGAAGACATACCCTTGTTGGTTTCTATATTCCTCACAGGCTCAAATGGGGTTTGCAACACATGTTTGAAAAATGAATTAATTAACCAAATTAGGGAGATTGAGTATTTCTGATGGATAAATTATCCATTTTAATGTGATTAAGTAGTGAGGAAAGTTGAGTTTCCAAGGACTGAGGACAGAGCCTTGGATGCCAGTGTGGCAGTGTTGCAGAGTGCTTAAAGGCATAAATGTAAGCTTGATCTGCATCACCTTGGACAAGGTAACCTCTCCTCAAAGTTTCTGCATCTGTAAAATGGGACTAATCACAGTACCTCTCCATAGAACAATGGTTGAAGATTCAAATAGTCTAAGCACATGGTGAACACTCTTTGAATGTTAGCTGCTATGACATCATATGATATCTTCATCATCATCATACTATTCTGGTGGGTAGGAAAATACAGAGACCTAAGCCCAGGGCATAACAATAGAAGAGCCTGGGAAGTACAGCACTGAAATCCTAAAGAACTTTTTTCCTTGGTGGAAGTAGTCAGCTACAGAATGTGAGTTCCAAGAAAAGATGGTCTCCACTTACCAAGAAATAACTAATCTGCACTTTTTGGGAGACCATTTCAGTAGAGTGAGCAAGGCACAAGTTAGGTGTCAGGGGACTAAAAAAAATAATGGCTAGAAGAAAGGAAAAATAGCAAAGAAGAAGGGGCAGAAAGATGAGACACAGTCATACAAAAGTATATATATTTTTTTAGCCATACCAAACTTTAAAAAGAAAGAAAGCCTGGGTATGCATTCACTGACCTGTATGATCCTTTTTTTATATAAAGTAAATCATCAATTAAAATTAGTTGCTTAATTCAAGTGTCAAGGGATAAATGAGGAACCCTAAGAACCAACTCCAAGGTAGTGAGCTCTACCAAAAATAAAACTTGATTTTGAAAAAGAAGTTTTAAAATTTGAGGTCATAGAATATATATTGGGGATTATATATTCTTAGTATGATATCTATAAGTTGGGGTGACTATTGCCCAGCTTGACTTTGTGCATTGAGTTTTTTCTTAAGAAGTCATAAGCTGAGCCCTGCTTTATGGTCACCTTGCTTGTATTCATAAAATGCTTCCTGGGCTTGGAAAGACAAGTCGTGACTGGATATGTTCTTGTGAAATGAAGCCAAATGAGCCTAGATCCTCAAACCAAGACACTCAAAGTCTTCAGTGGTGAGGTAGGGAAAGCTCAGTGATCAGGGGGAGAAGATCTAAAATTTGTCAGTTAGTACTGTATGTTAAGAACAGGTTAATCTGCATCTCTCTGTGTGTGAAGATTGTGGCCATTCATGAACATACTAAACTGTAAAGGCTACAAAAATATTATGGATGGTTATTCTTGGCACTAGCTTTGCCACTAAATACACTGGGATTCTTGAGCTAAAGCTTTCTAACATCTCAGGCCTGCCAACTGACTGTTTTTACTTTGGCAGTTACCACCAAAACTGTCAAGCCTCAGCCTCATTAGCAAACATAATAATTTTTGTCTAACTTTGAGTCATTCAACACACCTAAGTTTTGTACCTAGGTATCTGTCAAGTGGCACACTAGCTTCTAGAGTTATGGCAGTAAGTCTGACCAGCTGTGAAATGGCTTGCAGTCTACCAGGGTACTCAGATGTTGAACAAGTAATAGATCACAAGTGACCCATCATAACTGCAACCAGTGATGTAAAACAGAATGCTATACAAGTATAGACCAGGCAGGCCTGACCATTTCCAAATGGGTGAGAAGGAAGGGCAGAGAAGCCTGCCTAGAGCAGAGTTCCTCAAAGCATGGTCCTCAACCCAGCAGGACCAGTATCATCTGGGAGCAAATTTCAGGCCTAACCCAAGACCTACTCAATCAGTTTCTGAAAGTGGGATGTCCAGCAATCTGTTTTAACCAGTTCTGCTGGTGATTCTGATGCACATTAAAGTTTGAGAACCAATGGCCTACAGAAAATAACATTTACTCTGAGCTCTAAAACTGCATTGTGCAATACAGTAGCCACTGGTCACATATGGCTATAGAACTCTTGAAATGTGGCTAGTCCAAATTGAGATGTGCTTCAGTATAAAATACACACCAGGTTTCAAATACTTACTATGAAAAGAAGAATGTAAAACAGTTAAGAATCTGCACTAATAAAAGAGAAATAGGCAAATCAACTGTCACTTTGTGATACCCACCAGCCAATCAGGAGTGAGTATGCAAATTAATCTGACAAAGATGGTGGTGGTCCTGCCCCCCCCCAGCCACTTCGGGCCTCTGGGCAGCGCTCATATAGGCCCCGAGCAGCTGGGAGGGGTGGGATGCCTGTATGAGGGAGAGGGTGGGGGTGGAGGGAGCTATAGGAGTGGAGCTCCAGCTGAAGCCAATACTAAAGGCAGCGGCCAGAGAGAAGGCCTATTGTACAAATCTTCGTGCAGTGGCCTCTAGTTTATATATATGATGCCTACTGGGGCCAGCAACTGGCTGGATCAGGGGGGTGGGACCAGCTGGCCAACCTCCCTCGGCCCCTACCCCCAGCCAAACTCACCCCTGATTGGCCTCTCCCTCCTGAATTGAGGGTGGTGCGTTGGCCAACCTCCTGCGGTCCCTCCCCTAGTCAGCCCTGTCCCCCCATTCCAGTGGTTGGCAAACCGCAGCTCACGAGCCACATGCAGCTCGTGAGCTGCGGTTTGCCACTCTGTTGACTAACGAGTTTGCCAACCACTTGCCCCATCCCAATAGGGGGCAGGGCCAGCCTGCCAACCTCCTGAAGCCACTCCCCCCCTGGCCAGCCATGCCCCCAATGTGGCCACAGTCCCTCCCCCTGGCTGGCCTCGATTCTAATGGGCCCCCACCACCCTAATTGGCCTGTGGCCCCTCCCCCCCGTCAGCTCTGCTCCCATCCCAGTCGGGGGCAGAGCCCATTGACCAATTGCTCTGGGCCCTTCTCCCAAGCTGGCCTGGCCCTGATTGGCCCTGATGGGCCCTGATCAGAACAGGCCAGCTGGCCAACCTCCACAGTCTCCTCTTGACAGGCCCGGCTCCAATCTACCTCATTTGGGACCCCGCCGATGCACGAATTTGTGCCCTTGGCCTCTAGTTTCATATATCTTTATAAGGGTGGCTCAGTTGGAGGATCTTCTTGTATACCAAAGGATTGTGGGTGTTATTCCCCTTCAGGACATATACCTAGATTGCAGGTTTGATTCCTGGTCAGGATGTGTGTATGAGAAAACTGATCAATGTTTCTTTCACATGATGTTTCTCTCTCTCTCAATAAAAAACAGTCTCAGGTGAGGATTTAAATTTTTATATAGCTCATATGATGGATTGATATTTTGAATCTACAGGGTTAAGTAAAATGTACTATTAATTTTACCTATTTTTAACTTTTAATATGGCTTTAGAACATATATGGCTTGCATTATATTTTGACTGGACTCAGCTGATCTAAAGGATGACTAGACATTACCAAAAGCAGCGTGGGACTGAAGTGAAAGTGGAGGGGAGACAGTGATGGGCTGGGAGAAGGTTCTGTGTAGTATGTACAGAGGTCCTGAGATAAGAAAGAACATAGTATATTCAAGGAAATAAAAGAAAACCAAAGCCTTGCGGATCACAGTAAGGACTTTGAACTTTAGCCTCAGATCAATAGGAAGTAATTGGGGGTTTTAGATGGGTACTTAGTTTTCAGGAAGTTTGCAGGTAATAAATGAGGGCAAGAGAGTTACAGCTGAATATAGCGAGATTCTCATAATCACCCTCCTCCCTACTCACCCAAAAAAAGAAAAAAGATGAGGGGTGGAGGTATTAGGTTGGGAAATACCATTGAGAGGGAGCAGGACCCTGCCCACCCATCACCTGCCCCTATTTCTGCTCCAGGATATGAGGTACAAACACCCCCAACTAAAGAGAGAAGCAGACAACTGGGAGATAGTTTGCATTCAATTCACTTTCAGCTTGGTTACAGCTCAGCTGGAGGAAGCATTCCAGGAAGAGTACAAAGTTGAGTGGGAGTTTGATTACAGAGTTGGAACTCTGCAGGCTGGTGGCAAAGGGTTTAGTGAAGGAAGGAGAGGAACAAGGAAGCCCAGTACTTAGGGGATTCAAAGTTCTGTTCTTTGAAAGAGTGTGTCAGACAATAACAGGGAAAAGCTTGGATTGGAGCCTGGAGACTTGGGGTCTGACCATCTTCTGTGCTATGATGGCCTCCCCACTCATCTGTGCCAGGAGGCCATTTCCCTTTAAGTCATAGGTCTTACACTAGCAGACCCAATCTAGCGTGCAGACATGTTTTGTTTAGCTCACATTTAAAAACTGTATTCAAATGAGTCGCCAGTATTTGTATCAGGTATCACATGAAAATGCCCATTTCCAGGGCCTTTGACAATTGGGAGATCTAGGAACCCCAGTTCTTCAATCTCACAAAGAAGTGGGCTGGAGCTAAGTAGTAGCTACCCTTTTTTATTTTTTTAATGTAAACTTTTAGAAGCTGAAATGATTATTTTTCTTTTTTTTAAAGACATTTATGCTAAAAATAAAATGGAATTCATAGGTTCTCTGTAGTCTGAGTCTAAGTCTTGCATTCTCTCCAGTCTTTTGTTTCAGCAGTCCAATCTTCTTTCAGTTCTTCAGAAAAGTTCTAAGAATGGTACCCTTAGTTCAGTGAGAAAAAGCTTCGTCCATTTACCCAGAGTGATGGCCATTAGAGAAGCATGTATCTTCCCTGCAGCTCACCCCTGTAGCCCAGCATCACTCTTTTTTCACACATCTGTCTGGCCACTGGGACATGTGAGTTTGCAGGTCATGCCTTAAACCTTAATCAAACTGACTAGTGTTTGTTGATGAACACTTGGTGTGCCAGCTCCACAAGGATTAAAATCTTAAAGATTACTAGCTGTAAATCTCTGTAAATATTTAGCAGTTAATTAAATGGGAAAAGTCAGTTGATAGCATCAAGGAGGAGGAAGAAAAGTGACTTTTAGTTTACCAGAGATAGATACACTAGTTTGGGACCTTACTCTATATTCACTCCCTGTACATGAGTGAGGGAAAGGTATGTATTTGTATAGTCTTTGGGGCTGTAGGACTGTTTCTC
Organism: Lasiurus cinereus; assembly: GCA_011751065.1. Classification (NCBI taxonomy): domain Eukaryota; kingdom Metazoa; phylum Chordata; class Mammalia; order Chiroptera; family Vespertilionidae; genus Lasiurus; species Lasiurus cinereus. The sequence goes on along the minus strand of JAAGEH010000307.1, from coordinate 51,754,821 downwards.
TGCTCCAGTGTATATTATTTGGGAAGGGAAGGGGGGTGCAGAGAAAGTGGTTTATTCCTTAAACACTAAGCAAAATGCAGCAGATTAAAATACTGCAAAGCTTGGTGGTAGGTGTTCCTGAGTGTTCCTGGTTTGTTTGTTTGTTTGTTTGTTTATTCCTTTGGTACAGTTCATAACCAAAAGATGAAGTGCTTCTGTCTACAAAATTTGCCCATCATATCCCTCTTCATCTGAAGGGAAAATAGCTCATTAGCGTTAAGAAGGTTTTTCTTGCTTGACAAAACAAAGGGCTGAGGCAGAGGCACAGTTGTTAGCTTCTTTTCTTCCCCGCCGCCCCCACCTCCACCATCACAAAAAAAAAAAAAAAAGACAATATATGCTATGAGAGGTGGATTTAGTTTCTCATGGACCTAAAGCTTCTACTACAGTACTTGGTGGATTAGGGCTCTTAGAAGAAACAATACAAAAATACCTTTCTTTTGTAAATTACATACACACCCATGTAAATTCATTATTTGGTCTCCCAGTGCCTTAGAAAGTGTTTGTTCCAGCTTGAGCTTCATTAGCGTCATAATTATGCTGCTTCTGGACACCAGTAATCACCTAGCTAAATACTGCCCAGGTGCCTTCATCCCATTCTCTGTTCTTCTGACACCCTGATGCCCCTCTGGGCTGAGGGTAGAGGCATCACTCTCCCTCTGGAAATTCACAGTGAGGACCTTCAGCTGAGCGCTGAGCTCAGGATCTTCCAGTGACTTCATGCTTTTCTCTCTGCTCCACATGTGCTAAAGCTTCAAACCTGGTGCTTGACAAGAAGGGAAATCATAAACCTAACTGCTGGAGCCTTTAAACTTGCAAATCATCTCACTCTGCTGCCTTCCTCAGGTTCTCCATTTGCCTTCTATTAAAGTTAATTTTAAAAGCCTTTTCCTACCTTCAGAATCTTGAGGAATTAGTAAAGAAAGGAAGAAACTAGCTCTAGATTCTAATTAACTTTGTCCCTGAGGGTTATATAACTGGCTGAATCACAGTTTTAGTGGGATAGAAAATCTGCAGTTCATGGAAGTTGCCCTGAGTGGCAGAAGACCAGGCCCTGATGTTCATGTAATCTTTGCTCCCCAGTATGGAAAATGCTGGGGTGGAGATGGAGAGTAGACCAAACAGCATTTGTCAGTGAAGATAGGTCTGCTGCAAGGTGAGTGAAGGCAGCCAATGAGGCCAGGCAACAGAGTCCTGGGAGACAGAGTGGCCCAGCAGATCTCTGGGTCAGCAGCTTAACTTAGCAAATTCAGAACATTTTTTGGTTGCCTGCTCCACTTTACTAGATTCTTCTGCCGCTGAAATGTTGCCAATGTGTGTAGGATAGTTGAAGGGTTGGGAGGTGGAGGCAAGGCCTCCTTATCACTGAGCTTCTCACTCCTGCAGACATGCTCCTTTAATCTGTTTATTCACGCAGCAGTTGCTCAGCTGCAAGCATTTGATAACTTGTTTTGCATCCGGATTTATTCCTGCCAAATGCACTATACTCAGGCAGGTGAGAGATTATTTAGGTGAATATCATTTTTGGTGTTAACGTCACTTTAAAGCATTTTTAATGTTTGAGTGTTGAAACTTAGATTTTCTTATATGTGGTGTAGCCTGTGGCATTGAAAAGCTAGTTGCTACCAATCAGTAATTTATATACCAGATAAATCTGGTGGTTTATTGAATTAACATATTTAATGACATCGTCAGTGAGGTGAGATTGGTAAATATTCTTTTTCCACCAGAGGAAAAACAAAGTGAGAGGATGCTTTCAATCTGGAGTCAGTTACTAGTCATCTTTGTAGATGTCTCCACCTCATTCTGGTAAACCCTCTCTTCTGTAAATAAACTGCCTTTGATCTGGCGGAAATGCAGCATGACATTAGAATGAAGTGTTCTCATTATTTTACATCATGCTATTAACATACTATCTAGTCATCAGAAAATTTAAGTCAACTAGGTTCCCTGTAATTAAGTATCTGTAGAATATGCCTTTATGTGCCATAGTATATGAGTTGCCGGATATCTGATATCAAAACTGTTTAAAGGAATAACCCTAGTTTATTTTAGAAATTAGTTGTAGTAAGGTTGTGCTTCCTTTCCCAGGTAGTCAGCTGAATGAAGACTATAACTTATGTGTTTTGTTTCTTCTCTTTCCAGATGTATTTCTGTTATTGATTGAACATTGGCCCACTTGAAGGCACAAGGGAAGCTCAGCCATCAGTATGTCCAAGTACAAATTGGTCATGTTAAGACATGGGGAGGGTGCTTGGAACAAAGAGAATCGTTTTTGTAGCTGGGTGGATCAGAAACTTAATGATGAAGGACTGGAGGAAGCTCGAAACTGTGGGAAGCAACTCAAAGCGCTAAACTTTGAGTTTGATCTAGTATTCACATCCGTTCTTAATCGGTCCATCCACACAGCCTGGCTGATCCTGGAAGAGCTAGGGCAGGAGTGGGTTCCTGTGGAAAGCTCCTGGCGTCTGAATGAGCGTCACTACGGAGCCTTGATCGGTCTCAATAGGGAGAAAATGGCTTTGAATCATGGCGAAGAGCAAGTGAGGATCTGGAGAAGAAGCTACAATGTGACCCCGCCACCCATTGAAGAGTCTCATCCTTACTACCAAGAAATCTACAGTGACCGGAGGTATAAAGTGTGCGATGTACCTGTGGATCAACTACCACGGTGTGAAAGTTTAAAGGATGTTCTGGAGAGACTCCTTCCCTTTTGGAATGAAAGGATTGCTCCTGAAGTGTTAAGTGGCAAAACCATTCTGATATCTGCTCATGGAAATAGCAGTAGGGCACTCTTGAAACATCTGGAAGGTATCATCTTTATGCTATATTTATTAGAGGTTGCTAATGTGATTGTTACACCTTAATCTGGAAAGGACGTGTTGTGTTAGCTAATAATGCACAGTTTATATACTATACTTACCTTCCCTATTCTCTTTGGTCACTTTAGTCTTTTAAGAATCAATCATTTTGTTCTATAAGTAAAAAAATTCTCTGCCTTTTCTATTCATATTATCTGGAGCAGTAGTTATCAAACTTGAGCAAGCATCAGAATCATCAGGAGGGAAAACTTGGTCTATCACAGGTTGCTGGCATTGCCCCATCTGTGTTTCTGAACCTGAAGGCTTGGGGTCCCAGCCTAAAGATTTGCATTTCTGAGAAATTTTCAGATATTGATACTGCTGCTGGGGGTTCTCCATTTTGAGAATCCCGAACTAAAGCATTATGTAGCTTTGTTATAGAAAGATAAAAGGAGACTAGGAAGGGAAGAGGTTTCTGTAGAAATGTTATTTAAAGTAAACTTATCTGAGTCTTTCAAGATCAGTAAAATTATCTAGACTTCAGTTTTGCTCATGTCCTTCCAACTTAAAACAATTGTTGCTGTGTTTTCAGACCTAGGTGTCTTGAACTATTCTTTTGTTCTAGTCCTCTCCTTCCACAACAGGCTTAGTCCTTGATTGGGAGAAAGTTGTGGGGGAGAGGAGGATAAAAAGATAGCTTATTGGAGATAATCAATAGCCTCAATAATGCTTGATGATACATTCTAAATGTATTGTACAATGTACTGTATTGCTATCTGTCCCTTAAGTTAACATGAACTAAATGAACTCTTTTGAGGATTCAAGCTCACCAGTTTGGGGCATCAGTGATTGCACTGTGGAGTTTTCAGGGCATTTTTCATTCCCTTTTCTCCCTTCACTAAATAACATTATCTGGTGTGCTTTTTGAGAGAGTGATCTGCTCTGTCTGGTGTTTTCTTGTCTATCAGCATGTCAGCAGTTAACTTATTGATGTTAGAGTACATTTTTTCTAACATTTCCATTCTGCTTTACTTTTCTAGATGGGGCTATGAAAAATGAAAGGGTTGACCTCATATGTGAATTAAGTGAAAATAGGTTGTTGGTAACAAAATAAAGTGACCTTTATAAGATTTTACTGTAAACTTTTTAGTGTTGTGTTTTTTTAGGCCTAATTTTTATAACATGGCCAACAGCCAAATCATTACTTGTATACCTTCATCCATTAGTTTTGCAGAAATTTAAGATCTATGGACTTTATTGGCTGTTAAAAATTTTATTGTCTAGACATGGCGCTTGATCTGTTTGTATGTGTGTGTATATATCTTATTTACTCAACTATAGACAGGGTTCTATTCTTCCTTGTTCAGAACAGATGTTTGGTTAAGTGATAAATAACTTCATATTATTGGACAATAGTACTTTATTGTTTGAAGAAGAATTGAGATTCCTCTTAGGAAAACAACAAACTGAAACTCAGAATTTCAGTTTCTTCCAGAAGATGTTCTCTTTTTCATGTGCCAATTTCTTTTTTCAGAGATGGAACTTAGCTTTCTTTGTGGCCAGGCACCCTTCCCTCAAGAAAACGTTATCGTTTAAGGTCCTCTTTGCTTTCTTGTCTTTGCTAGGAAATTCTCCCTTTAAAAACAAAACCCTGCCATTTAGTATCATCCACTCTCCTATCTTCAGGTTTAGATGTCTTTAAGATTATTCTGTAGCCCAACCATAGTTCATTCTAGTGCTCCTCCTATTAGTGCACTGATGATTTAACTATTTGTTACTGTTCTTTTTTTGAAGGAAATAGGATAGTTTAACAAATGGTGCCAAAGAAAACTGTCACCATGGTAGGGAATGAGGGAGAACCTGTGGAAGGCAAGGTTACACATAGGAAAGTTTACTTTACATATTTAAGAGAGGTTTTGAAATCATTAATAATTTATTGAGAAACAATTAAATGGTAAAGCTGTTTTGGAAAACAATCTGGCAGTTCCCTGACAGATTAAATATAGAGTTACCATATGATCCAGCAATTCAACTCCTAGGTATATATCTGTTTTAGTTTTCTAATGCTAATGTAACAAAATACCAAAAACTGGATCACTTAAAGCAACAAATAGTAATTTTCTCTTAGCTTGGGGGGCTAGAAGTCCTAAATAGAGATGTTGGCAGGGTCATGCTCTCTCTAGTGCCTTTAGGAAAGAATCCTTTCATGCCTCTTGTACCTTCTGGTGATTGCCAGAAATCTACAAATCTGTTCCTTGGTTTGTAGATCCATCACTGCAAACTCTTGTCTTTACTTGGCTTTCTCTCTGTGTGTATATCTGATTCTTGTCCAGATTTCCCCCTTTTGTCCTTATGTCAGTAATATTGGACTAGTGCCTACCCATTGGCCTCATTTTAACTCGGTTACCTCTATAAAAAAAACCTATTTCCAAATAAGGTCACTTCCCGAGGTACTGGAGGTTAGGACTTCAACATATTTTTTTTTGGAGGGGATGGGAGTGGGCAGAAAGGGGGGTAGCTACAGTTCAATCCAGAATACCTAAGGTAATTAAAAACATATATTCATACCAAAAACTTTAAACAAACCTTTATAGCAGAATTATTCATAGAAGTCAAAATGTGGAAGCAACACAAATGTCCATTAACTGGTGATTAGTTAAATTAAATGTGGTATGTCTGTACAATAGAAACAACTGAATGAACGACTGAACAAGCTGTGTGGGGCAACCAGGCCAGCAGTGGGGGGTTAGCGAGTGCCGACCAAACAACTGAACAGCAGGCTGCATGGGGCAAGCAGGCTGGCTGGGGAGGGTAGTTGGGGGTGACCAAGCCAGTGCTGGGGTAGCAGTGAGGGACAACCAGGCTGGCAGGGGGGGCAGGGCAGTTGGAGGTGACCAGGCCGGTAAGGGGGGTCAGGAAGAGGTGATTAGGCTGGCAGGGGAGGCAGTTAGGGGTGACCAGGCCAGCAGGGGGTCAGTTGGGAGTGACCAGGCTAGCAGGGGCAGCAGTTAGGCGTGATCAGGCAGGCAAGCAGGTGAGCAGTTAGGAGCCAGTGGTCCCGGATTGTGAGACGGATGTCCAACTGCCAGTTTAGACTTGATTCTCAGCTGGTAGTTGGACATCCCCTGAGGGGTCCCAGATTGGAGAGGGTGCAAGCTGGGCTGAGAGGATCCCCCTGTGCACTGGGCCTCTAGTCTACATATATAAAAGACTAAGTGACTGTCTGACCAGTAGCTATGATGCACAATGGCCACCAGGAGCAGACCCTCTGACTGGTAGCTATGATGTGCACTGACCACCAGGGGGCAGACACTCAACACAGGAGCTGCGGAGCGACAGCAACTTTGCAGAGTGCCCTCCTGCACTCCGGGACCCCTCAGGAATGTTCGACTACCAGTTTTGGCCCAATCACCATAGGCCAGCCTGAGAGACCCCACCTGCCAGAGGGATCCCGCTCAGTCCATAGATGCTCTGTGAGCCAGGGAACCACCCAGGTGCGGCTGGCTAGGGAGGGACCAGGGCAGGTTGGCTTCAGGGTGTTTCTGGCCCATCTTGCCAATCCCACCCTGCTGTCCACCTTCTAATTAATTTCCTTTCAGTGTACATGAATCTGTGCACTGGGCCTCTAATTCAGCAATAAAAAATAAAATACTGATACATGCTACAACATGGATAAACCTCAAAATTGCTGCAATAGAAAAAACAAGTCACAGAGTATCATCCTATATAATAAAAGGCTAATAAGCAAATAGACCAAATGGTGGAACAACCAGAACAACTGAACAACCAGTTGCTATGATATGCGCTGAGCACCATTGGCTGTGGTGGGATGGTAGAGTAGGTGAACGAGGGCACCAGATCAATGCGGGGCAATGGTTGCTGTCATTAGGGCAAGCCTCTGGTAAATACTGAAAATTCTTTGCTCCTGTGTGCCATGGTCCCGCTTGCACCTGCTGCCAGCGCCAGAGCCACTGCCTGCACCCAGTGCCAGTGCTGACCCCTCTCATACCTGTGGCCAGCTCAGGAGCTGCCAGCCGCACCCGCTGCCAGTGCTTGGCGCTAGTCCTGATCACTCGGGGCCATAAGCAGGTGCGGGTGGCAGCTGCTGGCCCTGTTTGTCCCTGAGGGCTTCTCCACCTTCCCCTGCTTCTAGGAGTGATCGGGGCAGCAGCCACTGCTCGCACCCACTGCTGGTGCTGGCTCCAGTCACTCCATATCATGCCATCAGTGGGTGGCAGTGGTGGCTGTGGGAGTGGGGCTGCTGGCAGTCAGGACCTGGGGCCGAGGTGGGAGGGACTGGCCTGGGGCATGGAGGATGGGCCGATACCCGCCCCTGTGCCTACCACAGCCTCGTGGACCACAGTTCCTTTCAAGGTGCATGAATTCGTGCACTGCACCCCTAGTATAGGATTCTATTTCTATGAAATGTCCAGAATAGGCCAGTCTACAGAGACAGAAAAAAGATTGTTTCTGGGGCTGGGGTAGAGGCAAAGGAGGGCATAGAGTGAAGCGTGACTACTAAATAGGCCCAGGGTTTCTGGTTGGGGCTGTGGAAATGTTCTGAAATGTATTATGGTGATGGTTACACAAATCTGAATATATTAAAAGCCATTGAATTGTACACTTTAAACGGGTGAATTGAATGATATGTGAGTTATTATTGAAGCTGCAAAAATAATCAATGGGACTGAAAGATGAAAGGATTTGACATTGGTCTAGAAAAACAGTTTAAGGCAAATATGTAAAAGTGATAACAAAGTAGAAATGTGTGGATGTGAAGGATAGAATCAATAAAAATTAGAACACAGCTTTGACCAATGGGACAGAAATGAATCTACAGGATTTTTTTCCTGAGAAATTAGCAGGCTTTAGTACTCAGGCTGAATTTAACCTTTCTTCTGAAGACTTTTTGTTTAGTTGGAGGTATGGGACTGTATCACATTTCAGAGATTAATTCATTTGAATCTATCTTAAATTGTAATTCCTACCCCTGTTACTATAAATAGACTTTATAGAAAATGCTTTGAGAAATAATTGAGTTAAAACATTGGTATTTGTGCTGGAAGAGGTCAGTTGTATGAAGATACTTGATAGGAAGTATGTGAAATTATAAAAAGGTATAGGGCTGGCAGCTGTCTGCAGGGAAGAAAGAAGGTGTATATGAGGGAGACAGGGAATGGAAATGGTAGGATTGGTGTCCAGGGAGAATGGCAGACATTCAGGGGAAAAAATTCTGAGAAAAGCCAGAATATGCTATTAGGCACAAGCCTGTGGCTGGGGAAACAAATGGTGTCTATGTGAGGATTGAGATTTGTCCATTGGAAGACAGACATAAAGTGGTTTATAATGATGGCTCCCCATTCTGGGTATAACAACTTTGCTCCTTTTTGGCCTGTTGTGCCCCCTGGTGGTACTGTTGGTAATATTCGTGGAGTTCTTCGATGTTGCTATGATTCCCTGTATAGGTATTTACTCCCATACCAAACATGGAAGAAATTATTTCATATGCATAAAGGATACTGGAGTATATTTTAGGATCACTTCATAAATTAATTCTCTTATTTTCTACATGCCACTTTCCACTAATAGAATTTGTCTTGTAGAGGATATTGAAGAGTAAGGTCCAAGCATTCTGCCCTGGCCAGATGGGTCAATTGGACACCAAAAAGGGTGAATTTTACTATATGTGAATTTATCTCAATTTTATGAGATCCACCTTTATCTAATGAAGTGACCATTGCTCTAATTGGGACCTTGCCTCTGTTTCTCAAAATAATAGACTGGATTAGTTTGTCAGTTAGTAGAATTGAATGACAGTTGCCTTGTACATTTATCTATCCCTTTGAAAACTACCTGGAGGATATCATTATGCTTTCTAACAAACACTTCAGGATCTATTGGTGTAGACTTTATTTAACATCCCTTTTAAAGTCCTACTTTCTTCATAAGAAGTTTTGTTCACGCTTCTGGACCATGAAATTTTGTGCTTGAGGTCTTGAGCTCCATTAGTAAAGGTTTTCCTGCCCCCAAATTATTTCTTCTCATTTGCCACCAAATTATAAGTTCTATTCTTAATTGGACCTTCCATCTATCTTTTTTCCTTTTCACAACCAGCTAGTCTAGGAGTAGGTCACAAGGACCTCCTGGAGTCAAAGCAGAAGAACAGCACTGTAGGAAGTGAGTTTTACTGATTTAGAGCTAGGTAACACTCTTGTACGGGAACTGCAAATACATGCCAGTGCCTAGGACTGATCAGGATGGCCTCTACCCTGTGAAATTACTTACTTATGTAATATCTCTGGTCTTAAATTATATGTAATTTTGGGATTTGCTTTACCTTTAACTTGATAGTAGTTCTTAATACTTTAGAAAAAAGAAGAGTTAGAGCAGACATGAAATATTATATAGTAAGAAAATTCCTCCTTAAGGGACTGCTTTACTGATTTTTAGCAGCACAATTATGTTATACCGACAAGTTCAGATTGAAGCAGAGTCCGCCTCTCACTGGTTCAGACACTCTCCTCCCAAAGCACCACCCTGAAAACTCCTCTACCAGGCTTAGTATCTAAACGCATGCTGTTCTGTAGCATTCCAGACAGGCGTGTGTTTCATTCTCTGTGGTTGGCATAGTCACTTCCTGTTTGTTTCCTGCTGGCCCACAGTGAAGGCAAGGCCAGGTCCTGAACTGAGGCAGTGGATGCAGTCTGCATCTTGCCAGCGGAAGTGGATTGTTTAGTCTGGGTTCAAGCACAGAGCTAGGCAGTTTCAAGTTTGGAATAAGAGTGGCATGCAAGAGACTCATGAAAGACAGACTTGATCTCTGAAGAATTGCATGCAGCTGTACACATAACAAGGCACAGAAGTGGTCAGATGAAACTAGAGAATCAGGGAGGAAAGGTCAGCTGGAACTCACTGTGGGACAGGGACAGATAAGTAAGTCACCTTTGGCATTTTAGTGTGATATTTTCAGAAACAGCACATTAGGCCTCTCTTTTATGAAACAAATACTAGCCTAGTGGTATAGTTAAACTTTCTCTTATAAGTGTAATTTATAGAAATCTTTAGAAGTTGTAGGCTATTTAACCATAAAATTAAATGTAGAATGGATTCTTCTCTCTGCCTTATTCTAAATTAGAAACTGTTATCCTATCATCATGTTACAGTCTATATAAGTAATAATAAGAGCGTAATTTGCTAATTAGACCAGACGTCCTTCGGACGAAGCTGGGGCTGCGAGGGAAGTTTGGGTCGCAGGTGCCTGCCAGTGGTCAGAAGGAAGCAAGCCTGGGCCCCCGGGTGCCAGAGGGAAGCCGGTGCCAGCAGCCGGGGGAAGGTAGGCCTAGTCCTGCACAAATTTCATGCATTGGGCCCCTAGTATTCAAATAACCCATTCCCAGTTGTACCCCAGCCATTCTTAAGTTGTACATATATAGCATTCAGATCTTAAAGAATTTTAATTAAAAGTAGATCATCTATAAAATTCAGAATTTCTTTTTTTAGAATTTTTTATGTTAGCTCTTATTTTGGAAATAGAAGAATACAGAACACTTATCATGAATACCCATGTTTGAATTGTGATTTGCTTGATTGGGAAAAGGAAGTGAGGCATGGGTGGTGCCTCATATTTGAATGATTTGGTCAAAACTGTTTTCCTCTTTTGCTAATCCCCCAAAATATGCATGTTAGAAGTAGGGTTTCCTCTTGTCCTATAACAAATCTGTCTCCCTCAACATCTTTTCTCCTATTTCCTGATACTCAAAGATTTTAAACAAACACTTTAGAGGAAACCAAAGAAAATATATAGAAGACAAATTTAATATGAATTGTTTACTATATTAGCACTAAATGCAAGCAGTTTTTGGTCAACTTTTTCAATTCCCTTTTTTTTCCTGGTAAGGTAATGAAGAGAATACAATCTCTAATCAAGGCTTCACCAATAAAAGACTAGATTTAATTTGAAAGCCCAACGAGTTCAGATTCATTCATTTCAGCTGTGTGCTGAGGGTCTATTAAATCAGGCATTGTTCTTGGTGTAAGTGTACAGCACCTATAATTATACACACAAAGTCCTTACTTTTGAGGAACTATGTCTCCATTTGGATCTCTTTCTAAAACTTAGCCAATACTGTACTCCTGAAAGGCCTCAGAATGCTTTCATGTGTAGGCTCTATGTAATCGAATTTTTAGTTAATGGTTTTTTTCCTTATAGACTATATTTATTTATTAAAGGTAGACATATATTACATACAGTTATATGTATAATTTCTGGGTCCTAGCAGCCAACACATAATAGTGGTCCTTACTGATAAACATTTACTAAATTTTTTCAGTGGGTAAGGTACTATTCTAAAATTATGGGTGATATAGGGATGGATAAAACATGGTTCCTCTCCAAGGAGCTTATAATCCTGGTGGGAGAAGTGAGCATATGCACGGCCACTCAAGCTTGAGTGGTATAGAATATATACAATGATTGTAACTGTCTGTGGTCCTCTGTTTCTGCTATGGTGACTTGGGAGGTGGCTTATAGATATAGACTTGACTTTCTCAAGTCAGTCCTGTATGCAGAAAATGGAGTTTGAACTTATCCTCATATTGGTCTTGAGTTGTTTCCCCTTTGACTTACCTACCACCAGATTTTTATTATTACTTGAAATCAGATTTTTATTATTACTTGAAATATCCCAATCATTTAACTTGATTGCAGTTAACTCCTAAAAGCTACTACATGAAGATTTGAGAATTAAAGACAAGGAGACATATGTAATACTTTTAACAAGAAAGAATTAAAAAAGAAGAATTAAAGGCAGTTGCCCTGGCCTCTGTTGGCTCAGTTGGTGGAACCATTGTCCCATATACCAGCAGGTGGAAAGTTTGATTCCTGGTTTGATCCCCAGTTGGGACATGTGCAGGAGGCAGGCAATTGATATTTCTCTCCCCTGTCTCTCCTTCCCTCTTCCTTTTCTCCCCTCCTTCCCTTTCCCCTTCCCTACTCTCCCCTGTCCCCTCCTCCCTCCTCCATCTGTAAAATCAATTTAAAAAGAAATCAAGACGATAGTTGGCGGTTCAGAAGGGATTGGCTACAGAGGAATGATGGAAAATGGTTGATGCAGGATGAGAACTCTGATGTTTCCTTTTAGAACATGCTTGGATGCTGAATAAAAAAAATTATGCCACTTATCAGATAGAAAATGTGATATGATGTTCCAGTTAATGAGTTTGTAGCATTACATAATATAGTATTGATTCAGTTTGGTTTAATCTAGTGCAGATGCATTATTCTAGCCTTAGGAGTTCTGCTTGCTTAACTTTCTTAGCACAAAGAATGTGACTTATGCAAAAATTGAGCAATGAGTAATGGCTTCCCTGTGGTTTTTCCTAATTTGCTATTTAAAATTTGTCTAATTGACTGCTTATTAACTAGTCTAAGTATTTTAAATATTTGCAAGTAATTAGTTTACTGTGTGAATGACTTGAGTAGTTATTAAAGTGGAATGTCAGCTTTTTAAAATTGGAAACATTCCTATTTCTGTTGAGCTATCCTTCCTTTGTAGATGAAAAATTATAGTTCTCATGGCCTTTGTTTAGTTGGTTCTTTGATTTGATCCTACACACCTAAGCCAAAGGCATGAGCTTGAGAGTGATGCTATTAAAGAGAGGACCTGCTAAAATGGTTAGATCTGGTTAGATCTGAGGCCACTGTTAAACAAGGACTCTTTTCTAAAGTCACAGACTTTAACCCCCAAACCTCATCATGATGACATTGTGTGAGCTATTTCAAGAGGACCAGACAAATGTGTTCACATCCTTTCCTAGTATTGAAAATATGAGACCACTGGAGCAAGGGAACATCCCCGGAAGGAGTCCTTCCACGGTGATAGGTTTATTAGGAGAATAAACTTGTTACACCCTATTACCTCAGTCTTGCCATAGTACTTGATATAACTGTCATGGCTGTCTGTGACTCCATAGTGGATTGACAGAAGTGTCCAAAAAGTCCACTCTGCTCCGCTCTGTACATTGTTAGACCTGGAATTTGGGAATTAAAAAGAAAACAAACAAACAAAAAAAAAACACCACCAGGTCCAATTATACTACCATAACAGTTTTGTGACTTGACCAGTTTTATATAACTTATCTGGACTTATTTAGTATTTTTAACAGCCTTATTGAGATATAATTCATGTATCATACAATTCACTCATATAAAGTATATAGTTCATTGGCTTTCAGTATATTCAGAGAGTTGTCCATCACCACAGTTGATTTTAGAACACTTTCATTGCCCTCCAAAGAAACTCTATACCTAGCTGTCACTTCCCAGTGCCCTCATTCCCTCTAGTCTTAGGCATCCACTAATCAATTTATAAATTTGCCTAATCTGGACATTTCACATTAATAGAATTGTACAATATGTATTCTTTTGTGACTGGCTTCTTTCACTTAGCATAATATTTTCAAGGTCCCTCAGTATTTAGCACTTATTAGTGCTTTGTTCCTTTTTATTGACAAATAATATTCCACTGTATGGATATATTACATTTGATGTATCCATTTATCAGTTGATGAACATTTAAGCTGTTTCCACTTTTTGGCTACCATGAATAATGTTGCTGTGAAGCTTCATGTACAAGGTTTTGTGTGGACCTGTTTTCATTTCTCTTGGGTATGTACTTAAGAGTGAAATTGCTAGATCACATGGTAAACTGTTCACCTATGCGTAACTGTTGAGGAATTGACAGACTGTTTTCCAAACTTTCCATATCATTTTATATGCTTAATTTTACAGTGTACTAGGATTCCAGTTTTCTATATTCTCACCAGCACTTGTTTGTAAACAATCTGACATTTTTAAAATTATAGTGGCTATGATGTGGTGTCTCATTGCAGTTTCGATTTGCATTTTCCTGCTGGCTAATCATTTTGAACATGTTTTCATGTGTCTACTAGCCATTTGTATATCTTTTTTAGAGAAATGTCTGTTTAGATCTTTCTTTTGCCCATTTTTTAACTTGGCCACTTGTCTCTTTATTATTGAAGTATAATAGTTCTATATATACTCTAGATATGTTTCATCAGATAAATGAGTTGCAAAAATTTTCATCCATTCTAAATTATGTTTTCACTTTTTTGCTGGTATACTTGAAGCACAAACACAATTTTTATATGCCCAACTTATCTAGTTTTCTTTCATTATGTTTTTAGTGTCATATGTAAGAAACCATTGCCTAATTCAATGTCATGAAATTTTGTCAACTTCTAAAAAAAAAAAAAGTCAGTTGAAATTTTGATAGGGATTTTGTTGAATTTTTATGTTTATTTGGGGAAAATGATGTTTTGTAGTGTTCAGAGTGTAAGTTTTGTACTTTTGGTTATATTTATTCCTCTGTATATTACAGTGGTACCTCGAGATACGAGTTTAATTCGTTCCATCACCTTGAGGCGTGGGAAACTATGAGACGCTCGAGTCCTGGTAAACTGGTGGGTCGTGTGCAGCCGGCCGATCCGCAGGATTACTCCTATCTCAAATGTTGCTGGTATTTCAAAACAAAAATCGCTCACTCAACGGCTCGTATCTCAAAAATCTCGTATGTTAGGGCACTCGTATCTCGAGGTACCACTGTATTTGTTTTCTATTATAAATGGAATTGTTTTAATTTCATTTTTTATTTGCTCATCACTATATAGAAATACAATTTTTATATATTCATCTTATCTCTTGGGACATTGCTGAATTCATTTATTGATTCAGTTAGTTTTTACTGGGATTGTGTCATCTGAAAATAGAGATAGTTTACCTCTTTCTTTTCAATCTGGATGCTTTTTATTTTTTTTTTCTTGCGTAGTTGCCTTGGCTAAAACCTCCAGTACAATGCTGAATAAAAGTGGGAGCTTAGTCATCCAATATAATAAAAAGGTAAATCGACTGAACAGTAGAACGACCAATCACTATGACATGCACTGACCACCAGGGGGCAGACACTTAATGCAGAAGCTGCCCCCTGGTGGTCAGTGTGTGCATTTCCACAGGAGGAGTGCCGCTCAGCCATAGGCTGGGTTGACAGCTGGCAAGCTCAATGGCCCAACTCCATAGCAGCACTAAGGCTGTCTGACTGTGGGCCTAAGCCGTCAGTCACATCCCCTGAAGGCTCCCAGACTATGAAAGGGTACAGGCAAGGCTGAGGGACACCCCCCCCAGTGCACAAATATCATGCACTAGGCCTCTAGTTTTAAAATAAAGTTCTAGATCCAAAAAGCACTTGCAAAGGTTAATGGTCGGTAATGTTGTCAAGGCCACAAATTATAAACAGTGAATCTGAGATGCTGATACAGATGTATAAGATCATAATTTCTACTACTACTGGAAAATATTAGTCAAACATGATCATTTTTACTAAACTACTATCTCCTAACAAATTTTTTGCAGTGAAAATTTATATTAATTGAAGAAATCTTTAAAATCAATCTTTCTCCCTGATTCAATGAGCAATGTGCTTACATAATCTGGGTACAGATAAAACATGGTCTTGCAGGATAGATGAACGTAAACACTAGTCAGTGTCCAGATGTTTCTCATGCCTCCCTCTAAAGTGCCTTTGCTTTTCTTAGCTATTAAGAATAAAATAGAGGAACTTTGGTGCTAGAAGAGGCTATCCTCCCTCCTTTTATAAATGAAGAAATAGTTCAGTAACCATCAAATTCTGGACAATATCACAAGTACTATGCATATATACTGGTATTGTTACTGGCTGTTGAATGAGTTGGGCCTAGGGACCTTCAGAGCTTCCCGTTGATTGGGGTGAGGACTTCTGGGTTCTAAAACCTCAGTGGTCACCTGGCTCTAAGTGCTGGTGAATTCTGCTCTGCTGTCTCCAGGCGATGCCTGTAGCAGCTCTTGTGCAACCAGCTGACAGATCTGACCTGATGGAACTAGAGGGCTCTCAGAATCCTCCCACTAAGCAGCTGGCTCTCTGGTCTGAACTGATTTGTTCCTTGCAGCTTTAGTTTGGGATAGTAATCTTTTGTAGGGTTATATACAGTATGGGAATAGGGACTTGGCAGGGCAAAGTAGTGTTTAATAGTACCCTTTAAATCTTCCACTTAGAAGAGAATTCCTAATAGGGATGAAGAAACACTGTACTATACTTTTTCATGTTCTCCTAAATCCATTTCTACTACCCCACATCCTTGGTAATAGCAAAGGAAGAGTGTGTGTTTCTTTTTTAACTTGACAGAGGGAATGGAGGCCCAGAAAATTCACTTGCTTAAAATTACAGAGTTTAGTATATTGAGGGGGACTGGCAGAAGAGGAGATAGGCAGTATACTAATGTACTCTCTATGGTTTCATAGCTGTTTGAGTATGTACAGTTTGTGTATTAGAGTTCTTATGTAGCTCTTCAAGGCCTAGAAATGAAATTCTAATAGAGAACTACCTTAGTAGTTAAGATCCAGTGCTATGGTTCTGTGACTTTTGGCTGGTGCTATTGTTACGACCATTATTGGTTAATTAAAATGACAAAATACATTGAGAACTGATAATAACTTTTTTCTGCCATCATCACCTCCCAAGTAAAGACAACCCTTCACACTCTTCCTCAGAACTTGCTCCACCTCAGTACTTTCTATTAATATAGAACAGAAGCATTTGGTTAAAATGTAGAAGTCTATGTAACAAAAGTATGTTTTTAAAATAGATAATTTGAATAGTTTCAGTTTTCTTTTAATTTGCTTTAACTCTGTCTCTTCTCCTTCCTTCTCTTCGTCCATTTTGAACTCAGAAAAACTTAAAGGCATTCCTTCTTTGTTTCCCCGAAAATAAGACAGTGTCTTATATTAATTTTTGCTCCCAAAGATGCGCTAGGTCTTATTTTCAGGGGATGTCTTATTTTTCCATGAAGAAGAATACTGTACACATTTACTGTTAAACAAAAAAGAAGGAAATTTATTACCTGTGTCCGGTACGGTGGTACAGTAGTAGTCATCATCACAAGCCAGCTCACTGATTGGCTGCAGCGCAGCCAGTGTTCAGGCAGTGCGAGATCTCTCTAAATCAGGAGTCAGATGCCTTACGGTAGCTTTGGAGGTCTTATATTCCAGGGGGGCCTTATGTTTGAGGGAGGCCTTGTTATCGGGGAGGTCTTATTTTCGGGGGGATGCCTTATATTACAGCGAGAGGCAAAACTGGAAGGTCTTATTTTCGGGGGATGTCTTACTTTCATGGAAACAGGGTTGGTACAGTACTTACAGATGCCTGGATTTGAATCAGGTTCTGCTTCTACTGTCTGTATGATTATCAGTTGTTTGCTTAACTTCTCTGTGCCAAAACTTGTTACATGGAAAAATAATAACTTATAACCTCAGGATTGCAACAATGGTTAAATGAATTAATATATATAAATTGTTTAGAAGAGTGAGTACTTGGTATATAGAATGTACATCGTACATGTTAGTGTTTTTGTTAAAAGTAGTCATAATAATAAAAATATTATCACTACCACTGCTACAGCTGTAGTCTTAATCCAACCCCAACTCTTCTGGTCAAAATTGAAGTACTTGTAAATTAGCTTATTTACAAACTAATTGAAGGTAATTTGTCCATCACACATACCTTTCTCTCCTATCAGTTGGGATGATAAGGGACAGTTGGAGAATGAGGCCAATTTACAAGACATGACTTATAATTTTTCCTGATTCCTCCTCATTGGGCTTCCCAAGTAGCTAGAAAGTGCTTCTCTTGACTGAATTTAGCTCGAGCATTCCAAACTCACTCAGTGTTGGAAAACCAACCACTTTCTAATCTATTGAACTAGATTTAAACAGAACCACTTCCAGTATTGCCTTTAATGCCTTGTTCCTTCCTCTCTTAATCTGCAGGTATCTCAGATGAAGACATTATCAACATTACTCTTCCCACTGGCGTCCCCATTCTCCTGGAACTGGATGAGAACCTGCATGCTGTTGGGCCTCACCAGTTCCTGGGTGACCAAGAGGCTATCCAAGCAGCCATTAAGAAAGTAGATGATCAAGGAAAAGTGAAAAAAGCTGCAAAATAAAGTTTTTCCCAAGTGTTGGCTAGGAATAGCTACAAAAAGGAGTGGCATGCAGTGTGTTATAAGTGCTGATCTCCTTCCTCTCTCTCTCTTTTCCTGATTTTTCCAGAGCTAGGCTGTGGGGTAAAGTTTGTATCGGTAACTAGGTAACTTATGTTGGCCCAGATAAAGACTTTATGGTGCCTGAGTGCTTATGTCATAAGTCTTATGGATTAGCTCTCCTGCTAGCCCTGTTTGAGTTAAACTACTCAGTGGGGCTTAATGTCATAAGTTTCTTAGATGGTAGAGTGATAATGGAGGTAGAGTTTAAGATATTTCATCAGTCAACAAATCATCGTGAAGTCACCACTGACAGGTACTAATTACTGTAATAAGTAGTTCACTTTTCTATTTACTAAGACTTTCTGGGATAACAGAAGAGGATATTAGATAATATACTTAAAGTATTTATTATTAGTCTTTTCCTCTAGGAAAAGGGATGTTTTGATAGGTAAGATGAGAGGCCCATTAAATGGGACAGCCATAGACGGCTTCCTCCACGACAGCCAGCAATAAACAGCAAGGCTCTTTGCCCTGTCTCTAGTCCAGAGACTCCTTTGTTTGATATTTGGTGGAATTCCTCGGCAGTTAGAATTAGCAGCACATAGACAACTATAGCTGTTTGTGTTCTCTTATTTTTGTTTCTTGAAATTTACTCCTTGGGTACTTAAAATTGGTTTAAAAATAAAGTTCTGTAACCAAAAATGGTATCCCCAAGTATCTCTATGTGATTCATAAATATTAGATAAAGGCCTCTGAACTGAAGTCTTCTGCTCCTATCTTCCTGTAACACTCAAAGAGTTGCACCTTTTTTCAACACATAGACACTCTAATTCTCTATAAATTGAGGTTGGTGTCAGGAAGTATAACACAGTTGATGTAATTTTATTCATATGAGCAAAGAAAATGATATATTGGAACTTGTCACATTTATTGTTCATCTGCTGAGGGCTAAGAGTAGCCAGGGTAGGCCATGGACAGAATTGACTGCTTATCAATCTTAATGATACTTTTTTCCATAGTATATTTTTAAATACTATAGGTATGTAAGTCATTTCTTTAAGATAAGTAATTTTAATAATAAATTCATGTAAAAAATTGTAGCTGTAATAGTTGTTACAGATATTTACCATTTTTATGGCTTTCCATTGGTGAATTCACTCATTGTATCAATGTTATAATAAAACTGGCATTAGAAGAAAACTAATTCTAAAACCCTTGCCACTGCTTGGTCTCTCTTTAATCCTTAAGTTAAGACTCACAGAGCATTGGCTGATGAAGATGGCTGAAAAAAAGAGATGAACCTCGTTTGTTCACAGCTGGCCATATAAGAAATAGAATGTGGATGTTTTACATTTCTTACCAACCACTGGCTTCTCTACTATATAATCATTCCTTTTAGTCCAATTGCTTAACCAAAAGCCACTCTTTAGAATTTAGAGATCAGAGTCAATCACCACCTACCAGATATTCCTACAGTTACAAAATCTGTGTTTAGACTGCAGCTCAGACCATTTTGAACAGCTTTATTTCTGGAATTGGCCTCTGAATTTTTCAGCGTAAGGGGTGATCATGTCTTAATGCAGCTCAAGATCCTGAGTTGGATTCTTGCCTTGTCCTGAATCTAGATATTGACTTCCAAGGGCCCTGCCTGCAACCTGATATGCTTCTGCAAACAAAGCTAGACTCACACCCAGTCACTTTGGAATATTGCAGACTTCCTCAGGTAGGGATCATTTTTTGGATACTTTCTGATACAATTTGGTTTTATTGTCTTTAAGATCTTACTGAAATAAATGAAGAGACATTCATGAAAACATGTAAAATTATTTTTAACAACTTCAACCTTAGATAACCAGAGAGCCCGTTTTCTTTACATGCTTAAAAGGTATAGTTTTTTATATAGGAATCTTTTTTTATAATTAAATTTTTTATCTTCATTGTTTAAAGTATTACAGATGTCCTCCCCCTCCCCATCATTGACCCCCTCTGATATAGGAATTTTGAAGGTTGCCTAAGCTACATCCTAATTTGGCATCCTTCTGTTCTATGTCAAGCTGGGACCAAAATATGGGGATTTTTTATTTTAAACTAGAGGCTGGGTGCACAAAATTCTTGCATGGGTAGAATCCCTAGGCTTGGCCAGCGATCAGTGCCAGTTAGGGCCTTCTGGCTGCCTGCTGGGGCCTTCCTTCATTCCATGCTACCCCCTGGTGGTCAGCACACATCATGGCGAGTGATTAAACTGGTTAGTTGACAATTTGAATATTAGCCCTTTATTATATAGAATAAATAAATGGCAGACAACTTGCCTAGAAATTTGGTCTTTAGAGATGGCAGCCCATTCTATCCATACCGTTTTCCACATGTTGGGCTTGCCCTGTTACCAGGTATACGTGACTCCTCTGCCCAGGCTGGAATGATTGTCCCAGTATGAAAAATGAATGCAGTAAGTAGCAAGATGCTACTCTTAGATTTCTAACTTGTACATATCTCAGCTTAATACTGTATCCCACCCAATACACTGATAATTTTTCTATAAGAGAAGTGCTGCTTCAGACAGTGGAGGTTCTTGCATCATTTAACTTGAGCATGGAATTAGCAAAGCATTTTTGTCATTATGTCACATTTTTCCTTGATAAGATGTGCAAGGCAATTTACAATAGCTACAATTTGGAAACAGCCTGTCAGCAGATGAGTGGATCAGAAAACTATGGTACATCTACACAATGGAATACTATGCTGCCATAGAAAAGAAGGAATTCTTACCATTTGCAGCAACCTGAATGGAACTGGAGATCATTATGCTAAGTGAAATAAGCCAGTCAATGAAAGAAAAATACCACATGATCTCATTTATGGATAATAAAGAACATTATAAACTGATGAACAAAAAAGATACAGAGGCAGTAAAGCATCAGATAGACTGTCAAAATACAGTGGGGAAGGTTAGGGAGAGGCGGTAGATAAGAGATCAACCAAAGGATTAGTATGCATGCATATAAGTATAACCAATGAACACAAGACACTAGAGGGTTAGGGTATTCATGGGAGTGGGGGAGTGGCAATGGGAAGATATGTATACATGTAATACATTAATAATTTTTTAAAAAAACTTAAAGAATACATATTAACTTGATTTTAAAAAAAAGATGTACAAGGAAGATTTCATGTGATCTGGCTATTGCCAAACTCAACCAGATTCTCATTTTATCTTATTCTTTATTGATTAAAGTATTACAGATGTCTCCTTTTTTCCCCCATTGACCTCTCCCTGGCCACTTCCACTACGCAGCACATGCTCTCACCCCCCTAGTGTCTGTGTCCATTGGTTATGCTTATATGCATGCATACAAGTCCTTTGGTTGATCTCTTACCCTACCATCTCTCCTGCTTTCCCTCTAAGGTTTGATAGTCTGTTTGATGCTTCTCTGTCTATGAATCTATTTTAGTTCATCAGTTTATGTTGTTCATTATATTCCACAAATGAGTGAGATTATATGATATTTATCTTTCTCCAACTGGCTTATTTTGCTTAACATAATGTTCTCCAAGACCATCCATGCTGTTGTGAATGGTAAGAGTTCCTTCTTTACAGCAGCATATATTCCATTGTGTAGATGTACCAGTTTTTTAATCCACTCATCTGCTGATGGGCACTTAAGCTGTTTCCCAGTCTTGGCTACTGTAAATTGTGCTGCTATGAATATAGGGGTTCACATATCCTTTCTGATTGGTGTTTCTGATCTCTTGGGATATATAGTCCTAGAAGTGGGATTACTGGGTCAAATGGGAGTTCCATTTTTAATTTTTTGAGGAAACTCCATATTGTTTTTCACAGAGGCTGCACCAGTCTGCATTTCCACAAGCAGTGCATGAGGGTCCTTTTTCTCTACACCCTCGCCAGTACTTGTCATTTGTTGATTTGTTGATGATAGCCATTCTGATAGGTGTGAGACGGTACCTCATTGTTTTGATTTGCATCTCTCAGATGATTAGTGACTTTGAGCATGTTTTAGTATATCTCTTGGCCTTCTGTTTGTCCTCTTTTGAAAGTGTCTATTTAGGTCCTTTGCCCACTTTTTGATTGGATTGTTTACCTTCCTTTTGTTAAATTGTATGAGTTCCCTGTAAATTTTGTAGATTAAACCCTTATTGGAGATAACACTGGCAAATATGTTCTCCCATGCAATGGGCTTTCTTGTTGTTTTGTTGATGTTTTCTTTTGCTATACAGAAGCTTTTTATTTTTATGTAGTCCCATTTTATTTTCTCCTTAATTTCCATTGTCCTAGGAGCTGTATTGGTAAAGATATTGCTATGACATATGTGTGATGTTTTGCTGTCTATGGATTCCTCTAAGATTTTTATCGTTTCCCGTCTTATGTTTAAATCCTTATCCATTTTGAGTTTTTGTGTATTGTGTAAGTTGGTGGTCTAGTTTCATTTTTTTGCATGTACCTGTCTGATTTTTCCAACACAATTTATTGAAGAGACTGCTTTGACTCCATTGTATGCACTTGCCTCCTTTGTCAAATATTGAGCAAAATGGGTTGGGTTGATTTCTGGGTTCTCTGTTCTGTTCCACTTGGTCTATATTATATGGCTGTTCTTGTGCCAGTACCTGGCAGTTTTGAGGACAGTGGCTTTCTAATATAGCCATTGCTATGGTTGATATCTGTCAACTAGATTCTTTTGCAGATTATTTCTTACCTTGGATTATGACAAATTTATGAAAATGCAATTCCTACTCATGCACACCAATGGCAATGTTTGTCTTCTAGACATTTTTAATTTATTTTTAGGCTTTAAAAGTAATTTGTTTTTGAAGTTTAACTTCCCTCTTTCCTAGAAAACCTTTTATATATTCTTCCCTCAGAAATACACCAAAATTGTTGCAGATCTTGATCACGTTTCCTGTTTTTGTGTTTTGCATAATTGGATTTTGCAAGTTTTTGGCTCCCTCTTGTAACACCATTTGTTGTATTAAATCAAGCCTTGCCTCAGCAGTTCTGGTTGTGGCAGATGCCACATTATGCTGTGGCCGGAGGGTTTTCACATTGGACTATGATGGGAATTTAAACCACTCAAGAAAGGGGAATGGGAAACATACAAAATAAAATAATATTTTAATTATTCAATCTCCCTGTAATGACAAAGTTATTTGGCAAAATGATAGGCAGGATTAAAGTCACTCTTTTCCCATTCCATAGTTGGAAAATCTTTTATTTATTGCAGGGTAATCTAGCTATTACAGTTTAGCTTTTAAGATACTAGGACCTTAAATTGTATGTTCCTTTGACAATATTTTAAAGATAGGCTGTCTCCTCACTCTTCCTCCTACTCTACTGGATTATTTTGAAACAACTGCCAAATATCAAACAGGATAGATTTTGAAAAGGAAAATGGGTTACATAATCTTTGACAAGTGAAAATGGAAGCCTTCAGTCATCTGTTCTGAATTCTGTCCTTTCTGATACTCTAGAGAAACCAAATGGCAGCCCTTGCTTAGTTGTCCAGATTGAGTCTTGACTTTGTATATATAGTTATTATCTCTGTTTGCTGTTAGTCTATTATGTGTGACTTTGGCAGAATACTGTGGGATGATTTGATGACTGATGTTAAATTCAACTTTAAAGATGAAAATGTTTTGGAGACTGATTTAAATAAGGAACCCTGGAATAATTTTGTAGGTTTAAAAATGAGCACATTCGTTGATGTTATTGTAAATTGGGTTACTCACTATGAAAGAAAGGAGATACAAAATGAAAGAAGTTAAAGAAGAACCCTGTTTTATTGGTTTTGAACTGGAGATATTTGTATGAATGTGTGTGTAGGTATTTATATTTTCCTCTTTCTTCACAATATTACCTCTCCCTTCCCCTCTCCCAGATCTGGCTTCATCCTCTAGTCCTAGAAGTGATAACCTATAATAAAGAGCACACCTAGTTCCCTTGGTCTTGCTTTCTAAATACTATGCCACAGAACCAGAAATGTTGGTTGATTCCAGGTTTAAGGTAAATAAAGTATAAAGTGCGTTTGGAACATCTTGAGTCAGAAAAGAAGGGAATGCCCTGACCGGTTTGGCTCAATGGAGAGTGTGTTGGCCTGTGGACTGAAAGGTCCCAGGTTCGATTCCAGTCAAAGGCATGTACCTTGGTTGTGGGCACATCCCCAATAGGGGGTATGCAGGAGGCAGCTCATCAATGTTTCTCTCTCATCGATGTTTCTAACTCATTATTCCTCTCCCTTCCTCTGTAAAAAAAATTATTAAAAATATATTTTAAAAAGTAAAATAAAATAAAAGTAAATTTCTTTAGAGAGGGGGCTGGAGGTGGGGAGATGAATGATGCCCAAAGACTAGTGAGACACAAAAATTGGTTTCAAGTGACAAATTTGGGAGAATTTGAGACTAAAGAAAAAAATTGTGATAATGGATTATAGAACATTTGTCTTATTCTGCTCAGACAGCTATAAAAAATACCACAGGTGGTATTCAACATTTATTTCTCACAGTTCTGGAGACTGACAAGTTCAAGATCAAGGTTCTGGCATACTTGGTGCCTATGAGGGCCCTCTTCATGGTTTTCAGGTCGACTTATTGCTGTATCTTCACATGGTGGAGAAAGAGGGGACTCTGGTCTTTCTCTTATAAGAGCACTATTCTCATCATGAGGGATCTAACCTCATCAGCCTCATCTAAACCTAATTACCTCCCAAAGACCCCACCTCCGAATTCCATCACATTGGGGATTTGTGCTTCAACATTTGAACCTTAATTAGGTATTTATTGTACTATTCTTCCAGCTTTTCTGTGTGTTTGCAATTAAAAACAAAAGAAAAATAATGACAGGAAGAAAAGACTAAAAGTTTAAATACAATCACTAAAACTTGTTTTGTGTGTAATGTCTAGATAAAGGTGACTGGTTTCTGTACTTTTTATTCTTTTTGAAATCTCAGGCCTTGTCAGGTTAGGAAAAAATATTTTTTGTTAATTCTCACCGGAGGATATTTTTCCATTGATATTTTAGAGAGAATGGGAGGAAGGTAGGGAATTGGGGAGAGAAGGAGAGAGAGAAACATTAATGTGAGAGAGACACATGAATTGGTTGCCTCCCACAAGTACCCCAGGCCAGGGCTGGGGATTGAACCTGCAACCCAGGTACATGCCCTTGACCAGGAATTGAACCCACAGTGGGCTGACACTCTAACCACTTAGCAACACCGGCCAGGGCCAAAAAACCTTTTAAATCTATATTGTGAAGAGATAAGTTGTATACTCTTTTTATTTCTACTATGTTTGGGCTACAGACAACAATAAGCTTATCTGTGGATACAGCAAATCAGGAACAAGATTGTGATTGCCATTGCCTTATGGTTGAACAAATAGTGTTGTAGGGTCATATCCTTTCTTAATGCCACCCTTTGGCTCCTAAATTCTACTTAATCTCTGGGCCCCTGTTTCCTTGAATTTCAGGTCCCTGCAGCAACCACCTCGGAAGCATCCCTTGTGTCACTCTGCTCTGTGTCATAGCACAACTTGAATCCATGGTTTCTACTGCTCCTCCATGCATCCTTACACTAAGAATGTGGAGGGTTAATTGCCTGAAGGGAGAGCTTCTCATTGCCCAAAACAAGTCAAATGAATTCTGTTGGCACTAAAGATTTGCCTTGTGTTGTGCTTGGCCACTAAGTCTCTTCTCACTTTAAAAACAAGGTTCATGAAAAAGATGCTGTTTTCATGAAGTATGCTCTATCCTTTCAAGACAGCTTCATTGCTCACTCTATTCTTTACTTCTCTGCAAAGCCATGTTTGTTTGTTTTTTAAACTTTAGCATAGAATGGGACAGAAGCATGTCTCTACAGAGCCAGCACCTAGTTTCCCCTATGCAGAAAATAGATGCCACCTGACAGCAGCTGCAGCCACTGTTGGCCAAGATGTGAGATGGTTACTTTCTCACGATGAAGTAACTCCGGTTGAAGGAGTTATGCTGCAGAGAATTTACAAGAATTTCTCATGAACTTGCTCTAGCCACACAACTATTTAAAAGGGAATATCCGCCAACTATACTGCCTGGAATCTACTGGAGAGGAAACTTTATCTAATGTAATGTTGACTTAGGTGGAATCAGACAGAGCTGGAATTTGTATTAATTAAGTTTATTGCAATAAATCTACCCTTCATTTCTTTGGAGTAGTTGAACCTGGACCTTAGAACAGAGAGGCCATCACATAGCTATGCGCCCATGATTGAGGCCACTTAATCCATCCTGACATGTGTTCTGTAGAATATTCATTAAGAATTGTCCAGGCAGCCATGGGCCAACAGTTAGCCAGACAGTATTTTTATTGCTAAAGCACCCCAGGGTTCTGAATTGAAGTGTAGGGAATGTTATTTGTAATTGGAATTCCAAGTACTCTCCCAGGAGTGTTGGTATTTTGTAATCTTTATTTCTGCACCCAAACACTGGAGGTCACTATTTATTCATAAATGTCCCTGGATTTTACTGCAAACTTAAGTCTATATACAAAAGGTCATATCTAAAAGGGCCTGGAATTGATCGTGGAATTTTTTCCTTTATTATGTAACTACAGAGTTCCGCTTATATAAATATAAAATGTAAATATAAATTATCATGATCCCCATGGGATTGTAACCTAGGAATAAAGTAGGTAATCTTAAATCTAAAATATAAAGTAATCCCAAGTCCTTGTTGGTTTCTAGAGACTTGTCTGGCAGCGTTGGTCCTACTTACACACTCAGATGCCCCGCTACCATCATGGCTGTTAGCTTTGACTTTTGATGAGTCCTGTTGATTCTCTCTCCTCAGACCTTTTAAATTCATCTCTTTACCTTCACCACTCAGGTCCTAAGTCACACCATCATATTTTCCCTGTTTAAAGATTTCAATAATCTTCTAGTTTATCTTCCTGCCTCCACTCTTGCTCTCTAAGATTTGTCAGGGGGACCACACAGAACTTCATATAGACTTTCAGAGACACTAGCAAACTGTCAAGGCTCTGCCTTAGCACTCATCTTCTTTTTCTTCAACCACCCTACCTTGCCCTCTTTTCATTGTCTCCCAAATATCTCCTCACCTCTTAAGACTTAGGCTCCCCCAGAGCCCTGTGACGTATCGATGCTGGATCTCATTTATTCTCTTGTCTCCTCTTCAGTGGCAGAAGAATTGAATTCATGAAGCTGGCAATGTTAGTCATAGTTACTCTATAGAATTTCACAAATTTACCTCTCTGTGGTGCTAAACTGTCCATTTTTACAGATTTATTTTTTAAAATATTTCTTGTCCATTTATTTGATCTTAATCTGTAGTGTGTTCTTTGACTATCCTCCACTATGAAGTAGAGAAGGAAACCCTGTTGCTGGTAGACAGGAAGGCCAATGAGGCTGAGTGGCCTCTCAGAACGTTTCTCCATTAGCAGCAACTATAATGGTGTGGAAATAAGTACTTAGTGAGTTGTATTCTTGCTTTTTATTCAAATCCTAGAGCTAAATGTAGCAGTATAAATATTTTGAAATTTGAAAATGAATAGAGAAGATTTCTTAATCCTACCATCCTGAGGACTATTTCATTTATTTCTATGTGCATTTTCCACATAAATATATTCTAAATTTGTATTCCATTTTATATTATTTTCTTCATCATAAGTATTTCTCCCTGTTTATTTCTCCATGTTTCATAGGCTTGAAACAATCTAGGTAAATACTGTTCTATCATTTGTATAGAACATAATATTCCAAAGAGAAAAAATAGATGCTTTCAATGTTCTGCTATAATAATTCTGTTCTTATAACTTTCTTCCAGGCCCATCTTGAACATCTGTGAGGCTCAGGATAAAATTACAATGTAGACACAAATACTGTTTGTCCAAATATTGTAAATATATCAATCAGGCTTAACCAACTTATATAAGATGTTTTATATTTGTTGACCAATATACTTACCTAACAAAAAAATATTTTAAAGTCTGTAAATCCATTTTATATGATGAAAAGCCACCAAAGATCAGGAAGATTATGGAAATCTTTGAAAATTTTTCATATATGCTTAACCTTGAGTAATATAGTTTGTATCTGTGTGTACATGCATGCACACGCATGTATAAGCATGTATGTGCTGAGGCAGAAAAGGGTGGTTAAGAATCAACAGCTACAGTCAGGTAGCTTTAGCACAGTAATGAGCTGTGAAGCATTATGAAATAGGATTGGAGGACTACATAGAAGCCACATTGGGTCATGGTGAGAGGTATGGAAGATAGGGAAGCCCTTGTAAGCAGTAGAGTGGTCCAGTGGCCCAAGCCCTCATTGCCACTGAAGATCTTCAGCCATTTGAGCATACAATCTCCTGAGGCAATATTTACATTCCACTATTGTGAAACATAACCCCTATGAGAACTGCAAATCCTATCATATTTAAAGAGAGATTCGCTCTCAAATATATAAATTATGAGAAATGGACAGCAACACAGTAAGAGTAGGAGACTTTAGCCCTGGCCCGTTGGCTCAGTTGAGCACCGTCCTTTTCACCAAAAGGACACTGGTTCAATTCCCGGTTGGGGCACATGCCCGAGTTGCAGGCTTGATGCCCTCTCTCACATCAATGTTTCTCTCTAAAATAAACAAAAACATTTTTTAAAAAGAGTAGGAAACTTTAATAGCTTCCCTTCAATTATGGATAGAAAAACCAGAAGATCAATAAGAAAACAGGACTTGAGCAACACAATTGGACCAACTAGACCTAACAGCGTGAATACACATTCTTCTCAACTGCACATGGGATATTCTCCAAGATAGGTTAAGTTACAAACCAAATCTTAATGATCTTAAGGTTAAAATCATATAAAATATCTTCTCTGACCATGGGAAATGAAATTAGAAATAAAAGAAAACAGGGAAATCCGCTGAAATGTGGAAGTAAATAACTCACCCTTAACAATGATCCAAAGACGAAATCACAAGGGAATGCATAAAATATTTGGAGATAAAATGAAAACACAATGTACCAAAACATATAAGATATAGTGAAAGCAGTCCTAAAAAGAATATTTATAGTATCAAATGCTTATGTTTAAAAATAACTCAACCTAACAACATCTCAAGAAACTAGGAAAGAACAAACTAAAAAAGGTTGGAAGAGAAGGAAATAAAGATAAAGGTAGAGATAAATGAAATAGAAAATGAAAAATAAAAACAAAGTTGTTTTTCTTAAAAGAAAAAAATTGGCAATCACTTAGCTAGACTAAGAAAAAGAAAAGGGATGAGACTCAGAAATGAAAGGGGGAACATTACTACTGATGCCACAGAAATAATAATTGTAAGACTACTATTAATTATATAACAACAAATTGGATAACCTAGAAGAAATAGATTCATTTCTAAAAACATACAACTTATCAACATTGAATCATAAGAAGTAAACAAATCCAAACAGGCCTATAACTAGAAAGGAGAATAACACAGTAATCAAACGCCTCCCAATAAAAGTATAAGACCAAATGGCTTTGCTGGAGAATTCTACCAAGCATTTAAGGCAGAATTAATACCAATCCTTCTTAAATTCTTCAAAAATTGAAGATGACGGAATACTTCCAAACTTCTATGAGGCCAGCATTATTCTGATAGCAAAAAAGAAAAGTCAATCCAAATTAGAAAGGAATAAATAATATTATTTTTGGTTACAGATTGCATGATTTTATATGTAGAAAATCCTAAAGATTCCACAAAAACTCTTAAAATTAAGAGATGATTTTAAGAAGTTTCAGGATACAAAATAACACAAAAATCAAATGTGTTTCTATATACTGAAAACAACAATAAAAAGGGAATTAGTCTAATTTACTATAACATAAAAAAAATATTTCATTCTTTGCAAATAGAAAAAAAATCCTAAAAAGTGAATCTCAAGTGACCCTGAATAGCCAAAACAATCTTGAAAAAGTATAGCGAAGTTGAGGGTCTCACAGGTCTTGAATTCAAAATATACTACAAAGCAACAGTGATCATGACCATGTGTGACTGGCATAAAAACAGATCCTAATATATAGGCAAATGCAACAGAAGAGAGAGCCCAGAAATTAACCCTTGCATATATGGCCAAATGAATGACAAGGGTGCCAAGACTATGCAATGGGAAAGGGCAGTCTCTTCAACAAATGGTTCTGGGAAAACTGGATATCCACATATAAAAGAAGTTGGACCCTTTATAGCATATTTAAAAATTAAAACATATATCTAACAATAAGATGTAAAAGTACATAAAACTCCTAAAAGAAAATGGGAAAAGCTTCAGGACCTTGGATTTGGCAATAATTTCTTAGAAATGACACAGAAGGCACAGGTGACAAAAGCAAAAACAGACAAATGGAACTATATCAAACTTCTGTGCATTAGAGGAAACAGCAAAATGAAAAGGCAGCCGACTTATGGAGTGGGAGAAAATATATTCAAATAATAAAAATGGTAAGAAGTTTTATCCAAAATATATAAGGAACTTTTACAATTCAACAGCAACAACAAACAACCCAATTAAAAAGGGGCGAAGGTCTTGAATAGACAATTCTCCAAAGAAGATACACAAATGACTAACAAGCACATAAAAAGATACTCAACATCACTAATTATGATACACATGTAAGTGAAAAGTACAATGAGATACCTTGTCAACATATACCCATTAGAATGGCCACTATCAAAAGAATGTAAAATAACAAGTGTTGACAAGGATACAGAGAAATTAGAACCCTTGTGACTATTGGTGGGGATGTAAAATGGTGGTGCCATTAATGTAGAGTATATAGAGGTTTCTCAAAAAATTAAAAATAAAATTACTGTATGGTCCAGCCATCTAACTTCTAGGTATATATTCAAAAGAATTCAAACCAGGGTCTTAACAGGATGATTACTCACCCATCTATTGCAGCATTATTCACAATAGTCACAGATGGAAGCAACTGAAATGTTCATTGACAGATGGAAAAAGAAAATGTGGCATATCCATACAATGGAATATTATTAGCCTTAAAAATAAAAAGGAAATTCTGGCACCTACTACAACATGGATGAACCTCAACGACATTTCACTAAGTGAAATAAGCCAGTTGCAAAAGGACAAATACTGCATGATTCCACTTATATGAAATCTCTAAATTAGTCATAATCATAAAAGCAAAAATTAGGAAGATGGCTGTCCAGGGCTGGAGGAAGGGAGAATTAGTGTTTAATGGGTATAGAGTTTCCCTTTTGCAAGATGAAAAGGTTCCAGAGATCAATTGCATGACAATGTGAATATACTTAACACTACTAAACTATACACTTAAAAATGGTTAAGATGATACATTTAACGTATGTTTTCCACCACAATAAAAAAAAAAAGAGAGATTTAGAGGAAGACTTCTATATTTCTAAATGCTTCACTTCTGGAAATAATGTGACTAGCATCACAAAGAAGGGAAATGACGATGGCTATTTTTATTACTACTGTCAGGCAAAAGTACTAAAAATCTTGATTTAAAATTTTGTAACTTACTCCCACGGCTCATTCTCTAATGGTAAATGAAGCCAGGTCTTACATTTTTGTTAAATCCTCACAGTATGACTATGAGATGAACACTTTTATTATTCTTATCTTACATAGGAAGCTCTGAAAAGCTGAGTAACAACCCCAGAGTCACAGCGGTAGTATACAGCTGAAGCATGATTCAAATTCAGGCCTACCTAACTTCACAGCCCATATTCTTGGTCACTATTCCCTACTGTTTTTAGTTTGAAAATATTTTTTAAATTGAGGTATCCATTGAAAATTGGCCAAAGAGTAAGGTTTTACAGTGAAGCTACAGTGAGCAACTTTCATTTTCATTCTCTTACTAGTACAAATGAATATGGTGCCACATAAGTTCAACAGGACGCTGAGTGGAGCTAGAGAGCTTAGATTTTTTACATAAAATTTATGTGCTTGTTTTTTCAAGTGGAAAGAAATGGAGTTTGCTTTCCTTCTTTTCTCAAACCTCCTGCTTTGATAGTTGGAGAGTCCAGAGTTTGTGTATTAAAACCTAACTGGGTTATATGAATATGTACATAGGAGTAGGTGAACTAAACATTTATTTGCAAAAAAAATAAACAAGGCCCCAAAATAAAATTAAAAACCACAACAACAAAAACCAAAAAAGTGTGCCTTCTTCAGCATGGGTATTTAAAGCTACAGAGCTCCAACCTTAGAAAATTTTCAGTGTCAGGATTCTGAGGTTGGAAGAGTAGAAGTCATGCTAGCTAGTCTAAACAAAAAAAGAATTTATTAAAGGATATTGGGTGACTCACAGACTCTCTGGGGAGGCCAGACATTGAAGTTTCAAAGACCTACTCAGCTGAGAATAACACCCAGAACAGAGTGTGGGATGGTTCCAGCAAGGGACTCGACTGCCCTGCCTTTGGGCACAGACACTACAGCTCCCACCTTGATGTTGGCCATTGAATGCTAGAACACCTGCCACTGCTTCCTCCATTGGCAATCAATGAACTGATAGATTGCAAAAATAGCCACACATTCTCTTCCCCTGGATCCATTCTTCTGTGCTTCCCTACCACCTGATTCTGGGTTCAGCCAATGGAATGTCAGGAATTGTGGCACAAGAGGGACTTGAAAAGCATGTGTACAGTGGAGCTTGTCTTCTATTGGAATCCCGAGACTGCCACGTGAAGAAGCACAAGCTGGCCTCCTGAATGATTAGATACATATGACCCAGTCATTCCTGTTATCCGCACCTACTAGTAAGGCTTGATAAGTGGTTCAGGCTATCCTACATCACCCATTCATTACCCAACTTGCCAGTTCATGGATGCATGAGTGAACCAAGCAATGATCAACTAAGCTAGCCCAGACCACTTAGTTTGCTCAACCCACAAAGTCATAAGCAAAATAATTAATTGTTATAATAAGACACTATATTTTAGGGTATCAGCAGCAACAGCTACCTGCTATTATTAGTTCACTGAATTCTTTCACATAACTTATCACTTTACTCACAACCACCCTGTGAGACAGGGGGAGCAGGTATATTATTCTCATGATCTGAAAGGGAGGAAATGGAGTCACACAGAAGAATAATGAATTGCCAGATGTCAAACTGCTAATAAATTAAAAAGTTGGGTTTAGAATAGAGGTTACCTTGACACTCTAGTCAAAATGTACACATCAGCTATATTATTTGGTTTAGAGCAAAGCTGAGCCATGATTCCTACCTTGTGGAGTCTTGAGAAAGTTAAATAGGGTAATATATCTAAATGTCTAGCATAATGCTTGGCAACAGAAGAAAATTTAAATTAGCATTCAATTCCTAGAAGAAACACTTTCCTAACCCCACTTCTTTCTTCTTCCTTGGTGATGGGGGTGCCTAACTTTGGGTGTTTCGGATCATCTTAGACTACCTGAAAGACCTTTGCTAAGTACCTACCGCCAAGAATGGTTTGTGAAGCTCACTCCAGAGAAGGGCTTGGCCAACTTTTCTTATGAAGTAAATATTGTCTAGCTAGTAAATATTGTCAACCTTGTGGGCCATACAAACTGTTACAATTACTAAACTCTGCTGTAGTGCAAAAGCGGCTATAGGCTATATGAAAAGAATTGAGTGTGGCTGTGTTCCAAAAAAACTTTATTTACAAATATAGACAATGGGCTTGATTTGTTCCATAGGCAAGAATATGCCAGTCCTCACTCTAGAGCAATATCATTGGTGGCCTTATTAGAATGTAAATGTCCATAGACATTAAGACCATTTTAGAAGATGAGAAATTTGCATATCTAAGACACTCTAGTTTGAGGGATCAATCACACTTGAGCCCCATTATTTAATCATTCCATGAGTAGGAAACAACTTATTAGACCAGCCTTTTGAGTGCATGGACTGCCTTGTTGAAGAGGATTATCTCCTCCTACTAGTACTATGCCTAGCACATAACAGGAGTCTCAAAGGCTTCTAGATGCTCACTAAGACACATTCTCTTCTTTTGTAATAAACCATTGTAGATAGGTGCATAGAATGCCAGTCTCCTTGGCAGCTAGAATGGGCATGTGTCTAAGTTCTCACTAATTGAATGTGAGCAAAAGTGAAGCGTTCAACTTCCCACCTCACATCCTTAAAAGGAATTGCTGTCCCGGATTTACTTTCTCATCTTTCATCCTTATAGTTGGCACAAAAACATACCAGAGACCTAGCTTTGATCATATAAATGAGGACAGTGCTTGAGACCAACGCTTCTCAAGTCTAAGTATGAAGTTGGACTCTTACCTAACCACCATATGCTAAAATTAACTCAATATGGATCAAAGATCTAATCTGAGACCTAAAAGTCTTAGGAAATAGCTTCATGACATTGGATTTGACAATTATTTCTTAATATGACACCAAAGGCATAAGCAACAACAGAAAAATATAGGCAAATTAGACTATAAAAATTAAATTTTTATATTAAAAGATAATATCAACAGAGTAAAAAGACTGCACACATAATGGGAAATATTATTTGTAAATCATACATCTGATAAGGGATTAATATCCAAATATATAGAGAATTTCTAACTCTACAACGTATCAAAAATAGATATCGCTTCTCGGCCTTTTGGCTAAGATCAAGTGTAGTATTTGTTCTTATCAGTTTAAAAATGGACAAAGGACTTGAATAAACATTGCTCCAAACAAGATATACAAATGACCAATAAGCACATAAAAATATGCTCAATATCATTGATCATTAGGAAAATGCAAATTAAAGCTACAATAATTCACCACCTCATACCCTTTATGGTGGTTACTATTAGAAACAAACAACTACTACAAAAAACAGCAACAGAAAACAAGTGTTGGTGAGAATGTGGAGAAATTGTGACTCTTACGAACTTTTGGTAGGAATGTAAAATTACACAGCAGCTGTGGAAATAGTATGATGATTTTTAAAAAATTAAAAGCAGGATTACCATATGATTCAGCAATTCTATTTCTTGGTGTGTAGCTAAAATAACTGAAAGTAGGGTCTTGAAATGACACTAGTAGAGCCACGTTCATAGCAGCATTATTCAAAACTAGGGGCCCAGTGCACAAATTTGTGCACCTTGAAAGGAACTGTGGGCTGTGAGGCTGCAGTGCATCCTTTGCACTCCTGCCTGACCCCTCCCACTGCAGCCCCCAGGGGTCACCAAATGATCTTCTGCCAGTAGCCTTACTCCTGCCACCGGTGCTCCCATGCACTGATGGCGCCAGGCCCTGCTCACACCTGCGTGGAGTGATTGGTGCTGGCACCAGCACTAGGTGTGAGCAGGGCCAGTGCCAGCAGTGGGTGTGAGTGGCGGCTACTGCCTTAATTGCCCCTCAGGAGCAGGGGGAGGTGGAGAAACTCTGAAGGGAGATCAGGGCCCACAGCCGCAGCTCACACTTGTTGATGGTGCCGAACAATTGGGCTGGTGCTGGGCACTGGCAGTGGGTGCAAGCAGGGCTGGTGCTGGCAGCAGGTGCAAGCACCAGGTGGGACCGCAGTGTGCAGCAGCAAAGAATTTT
This sequence comes from Lasiurus cinereus, assembly GCA_011751065.1. NCBI lineage: Eukaryota > Metazoa > Chordata > Mammalia > Chiroptera > Vespertilionidae > Lasiurus > Lasiurus cinereus. The sequence goes on along the minus strand of JAAGEH010000307.1, from coordinate 51,719,330 downwards.
CAGCAACCTCCAAAGGCTCGCCCGGATGACAGTGACTGGTGCCCTGCCTTGGTCTGGCACTCCCGCTCACCTGCTCCACCATCCCACTGCGGGTAACGCCTGCCATGTATCGCATGCAGAACATGTTCTATGGTAGTCAGTGCATGTCATAGTGACCGGTTGTTCGGTTGTTCTGCTGTTTGGTCTATTTGCATATTAGCCTTTTATTATATAGGATAGCTAAAACATAGAAGCACTTCAAGTGTTCACTGACAGATGAATGGATAAGCAAAATGTGTAGTATAATGCAATATTATTTATCTTTAAAAAGGAAGGAAATTCTGACATGCTACAACATGGATAAACTTTGAAGATATGCTAAGTGAAATAAGCTAGTCACAAAAAGACAGATACTATGTGAGGCCACTTAGATGTTTAGAGTAGTCAAAATCATAGACAGAAAGTAGAATGGTGGTGGTTTCTAGAGGCTGGGAGAAGAGGGGAATTGGAGTTAATGTTTAATGTGTACAGAATTTCAGTTTGACAAATTGAAAAGAGTTCTGGGATGGATGGTGGTGATGGAGCATAACATTATAAAGATATTTACTAAGTCTGAGCTGTACACTTTAAAATGGTTATGATGGTAAATTTATGTATGTGTATTTTACCATAAGAAAAACTGAAAGGAAAATAAAAAGAATCACCTGAAGAGTTGGGTAAAACACTGATTCTTGGGCCTGCCACCAGAGTTACTGGCCTAAGAATTCAAATTTCTAACAAGCTCCCAGGTGACCCTGTTGCTGCCCATCCCTGGACCATCGTGCTGCCCTACAGGAAAACAGCTTAACAATAGGAAAGGAATCTGGGTCACCAAATGATCTTCTGTAACAGGGAAGAAAGATGAAGCCTGTGCTGGTGTAATGTATGCCTTTTGTCAGAGCAGCTCAGCTCCCATCCTAATTCAGTTGGTGCTCAAGGATTGCTTGTTGGATAACTGAATATGTAAACCATTGTGTGTTTATGGGCCAAAAGCACATGTTGGTCTGGATTGCTTGATTCTCCTGGGACTACTTCCCTCTCTTCCTACATGCCAGTCCAAGATGGATGATCCTAGTTACTGGAAGGACTGAGATCAATACCTGGAGTGTAGGCAAGGGCACTGCAATTCACTTTTTGCCAACCATCCCCAGATAGAATTCAAGGACAGATGATCTTGCAGGGAACGATGGGTGCATGGGCTTGCTGAGAGAACTTGAGACGAAGAGACGAATGGGCATCACTAGACCAGGAAGGCGCTGCTGTAGTGGGAAAGAATGCTGGTTGTGACCACTTCCTTCTCTTTATTCTGCTTTGGAGTTAAATGCTGGCCTTGCCCGAATATCATGCTGAGACCTGGACCTCAGTAACTCTAAAAACACACACCCTTTTCAGAAATTTGTAATTTCATCATTTCTTGACCAAATGACTCCAACCACAGAAAGGCACAAATTTTCCATTGGGATTTATTCTGCCGCTCCCTTTCGGTGGGTATACTCTTTCTTGCTTGCGTTTGAAACCTCATTCATTATATGAAGTATAGGTTTTTCATAACTGATTTTAAAGTAAGCTTGTTATTAAATATACATATCTTGTCTTTCTCACTCCACGTTATAGATTTGAGACCTCAGATACAGAGCAGTGTATGACTTAGAAAAGCTAAATTCATTCTTTATTTGGCCTGTAGACCATCATCTGGGCTTTGAAGTCTAAAGATCTAGAATTACCCACCCTCTCCCCCACTCTCAGCATGGCCAGGCTCTGATGCAGAAAAGCAATCCAAGACTTCCAGTTTCTGGTTGCAATTGAAGGCTAGTAAATTGGGAGAACAGGATGGAACTGTTTCTTGTCCAGGCAAACAATTTGTAATCATTAAGAAGTTTGAAGCTAATGAAAAGCAATTAATCCAATGGCAAGCGTTGCCATAAATTTTATTCCCAAAGTGAACACACGATACAGGCATGATTCTTGATTTCCGATAAAAAAAGAAAGAAAGAAAAAGAAAATGTGGAGCTATTATTAAATACAAAGTAAAACAACATGAAAAAAAATGCCAGAAGATAGAAGGAATGTGAGCAGGAGCTGGGGGCAGAAGGAGGGAAGAGCTCAGTGAAGGGGGGTGGAGTGGGGAAGAAGAGGGGAAGGGGCGCTGTGCTGCGGAGCTGTGCAGGTTGAGTCCGGTTCCAGGATGGCCACACTAAGGGGCAAGGGACAGAGCTGGCTCCTCCCTCAGGAATCCTGAGCCAGGGCCTCAGCAGGCGGCCCACCTCACTACTCCCTTCCACAGGGAGTCACATGGCGCCCTCCCCTTATGAAGCAAGAAATAAAGAATGACTCCTCATTTCCTGGAACACTTGAGACCACAGGGGAGTTGGCAGAGGGAGGGGAAAATTAAGATTTTTTTTGTGGACTAAGAGAAGGGGGGTGGGGGGGGGCAGAGGGCCCCAAAGCTACCTATGTATCTCTCCCTACCAGGCAGAATTCTGGCAAATGCAGGCGAGGGCTTTTGAGATAGCGTGCGGTTGAAAAGTCAATCAGGGATGCTTCAAGTTCTGCTTGAATCAGACCCTGATTATCACATGGAGATTTCTGCCTGTGAGAGATCAAAATACAGTTTGCTCTTTGGCCATCTTCAGGATACTTTGAATGAATACCTAATATGATCATACCATCTTCCCAACCACTAAGAAAAAGTGTTTTCCCCTTCTTCAATCAGAGATGCCTGAAATTCCTTTAATAAGGGATATAAATTTTTGTGAAATCATTAGAGATAAAAATTTTAAAAGCAAATACCACTAAGGAACAGAGTATACTGAAGACACTCACTGGCAATGAAAAAGTGGTCAGTAAATTGAACCACAGATAAAAATTATTGGTGGCAGATTCCCCCTTGTTTTGACAGAGGGAAGGAGTGCTAACGCTGAGGAGGGATCTCTGTTCAAAAAGAAAAAAGGGCAGTGAATGGGTGATTATACTTAGGGTTGTTCTGAGGGTTGGAGGAGAGACAACAGGACACTTTCAAGCTGGATATGGAGGTATGTTAGCCTCATTGGAGAAGTGATGGAAAATAATATTGTTTGCATTTTATGGAGATGTGGGTGCTTTCTTAATTCTTTTTAAAAATATACTTACGTATTCTGTAGTTATTATTTGAGAGAAATATGTATGACTGGTAGTAGCACAGCACAGTGAGATACAAAAGACCTGAGCACTGGGAGACCAAGATTTGGGCTCTGGCACCAATGAGCTGAATGACCTGGGTCAGTCACTTCATCTCTGAGACTTAATTGCCTCAGACAGTGCTCTAGCTCATGATTTTCTTCTTTCTAAATGGGAACATTTTCTTTGAAATGTTCTCCATTGGAACTGGAGGAGAGGGTTCCAGAACCCTGCCCATTCGGCTCCCCGCTTCCTCCCCAGCCCATGTGGTGCACATCAGAACCTTGGAATAGTTGGAAGTGCTGGCTGAGATGATGGCTCAAGTCTTAGTGCGTTCATCAAAAAAGTGGCTTTGCCGAAACCGGTTTGACTCAGTGGATAGAGCGTCATCCTGCGGACTGGAAGGTTCCAAGTTTGATTCCAGTCAAGGGCATGTATCTTGTTGCAAGCACATCCCCAGTAGGGGGCGTGCAGGAGGCAGCGGATCAATGTTTCTCTCTCACCAATGTTTCTAACTCTCCCTCTCCCTTCCTCTCTGCAAAAAATCAATAATATATATATATTTTTAAATGTGGCTTTGCTGGAGCAGCTTCACAGTCTTTGAGAATCTGGCCGTCCTGTGTGAGAATAAGACACACATCAGCTTTATTCTGCTCCAGGTAATGCATGGGAGTGAGGAGGCTGCTGCTAGTGGGCCTGCAGGTTCCTCCAAAAGGTGAGTAATCTCTTGGCTGCATAGGCTTCCAGAAGATATGGAGGTTCTAGGAACTTTTATTAATAATTATTTTATTAAGGACAGCTTCTATTCCTCACATCTTCTATTCACAATCACATAATCTCCTGACTTCCAATTCAGCTCCTTCTAGTCTACTTGTCCTTTTCCGTCTCTGCCATCCCATTGGTTCTTGATAATAAATTTTGCCTTTGGTGTTTCTATCATATGTCATGGGTGACTTACATGGTTGGAATAGCATACCTTCAGTAACATCTGAGGGGAGGTGTTATCCATTCATACCCCACTCCCATTAGATATAGACAAAACAAACAGGATGTCTGTGCTCTTGTCCTAAAGCTGCTACTAACTCACCATGTAGTCTTGGAGAGCTACAGATACAGACACAGACACAGACACAGATGTAGACATAGATGTAGACATAGACAGATATAGATATAGATATAGATAGAGATAGAGATAGAGATAGAGATAGAGATAGAGATAGAGATATAGAGATATAGAGATAAATATAGATGTAGATGTAGACATACTTTAACATAGACATAGACATAAATATAGATACAGATACAGATATATATGTAGACATATACATAGATGTAGACATAGACATAGACATGGGCATGGACATAGATATAGATACACACATCAAGGAATCTTTTCAGGGCCTCAATGTCCCATTTGTTGACAATAAGCATTTATTGCTTGCCTTTTGGGAAAGCAAATTATTAAGCACTGGAGAGAATAAGAAGTGGCATTAAAAGAAGAGAAGTAATGATACTGATTCTCTTAGTCTTCATAAAAATCAGAGGCACATCCAAAGCCACATCCAGAAGAGAAGTCCAGCACATCCTTAAACATTGAAGCAGGATGAGAGAAATTTGTATTTAAAGCAAAACTATTCTGGCAAAGAGATGTAAAGGGAATCAGAGCAGGCAGAAGAAACAGGGAGATCAATTCCCCAAGTGTGTGGGAATGTGGGAATGCAGGCCTAGGTGCAATGGGGACCTGTGCCAGGAATGACATCTCTCCCCTATGAGGTCAGCACCGGGCAACAGGAAGAACTTGGTCTGGGGATGAGAGACTGAGAGACCCAGAGGCTGCCCGCAGTTTTGCCCTCAACTTGTCAACAACAGGCTCTAAGATGAGGGTGAGGCCTGACCGTCTATGTGGCCCTCCCTGATCCATGTCATCTGTGACTCTCCTTCATCCTTTGTGACCAGAGGGGCCACAGTCACTAGGAATGTTGCCCTGTGTTCTTTGCAAACAGTTTAACTTGTCCCCAGCTCCTCCTAGACCAGTGGTCGGCAAACGGTGGCTCTCGAGCCACATGCAGCTCTTTGGCCCCTTGAGTGTGGCTCTTTCACAAAATACCACAAGTCTATTTTGAAGAAATGGCACTGGAAGAAGTTTAAGTTTAAAAAATTTGCCTCTCAAAAGAAATTTCAATCGTTGTACTGTTGATATTTGGCTCTGTTGACTAATGAGTTTACTGTCCTAGACATTTTCCATATTGATGGTTGAAGGTTATTAGAGCAGTCCCCGATGGCAGAAAGAAAAATTGTGTAATAGTAACTAGCACTTGTGTGGAACTTCTGTGCAAGCCATACTTACCTGCCTTATCTATATTAGTGTATGAAGTAGACACTATTGTCATTCTTATTTTATAGAAAGGAAACGGAGGCACAGATAGGTTAAGCCAGTTGTTCAAGGTCATGTAGCAACATGGTAGAGCTGAGCTTCAAACCTAGGCAGTTTAGTTCTGGACCCCATGTATTAAACCCCAAATTTCATTACCTCTCCATTATAAAACAAGTAATAATGCAGTGGCACAGTAACATATATGGGAAGCCCTTGGCCTTTTGGATCAAGAAGAGTTTTGAGCTCATACAAGGAGGTGTCAGGTTATCTCCGAGTGTGCTCAGGGGCCTTGGAGGATGTCACAGCTACTGTATACATGCGCTGCTGCCACAATATCTATTTCTCTCTAAAAATTAACAGCAACAAAGAAACACGATCATTTGCAACTTTAAAATGAAGCTAGCAGCTATGGGAATCTGGAAATAATATCCCCTTAACTCAAAGGGCTGATGCATTGGTTTAAAAGGGGCTGACTTTAAAGCTGGTATGTGAGTTTACTGGGGCCAATGGCAGGGATGCTAACAATTTATGGAATGCATTTTTGGAAAGGATTAGGGGGGAAAACATGTTGTGTCTTACAAACTCAGAGTTAGGAATACAGCTCTAAGGGGTGAGCATTAAATATCAAGCTTTCAATATGCATAGTTTTTAAGGGAATTGGGTTTGCCTTCTTTCTTCTCCTCTTCTTTTTCAGATCTTACCCAAAGGATCAAATTCAGGCCCTACCGGATGTGCCCAAATCATTTCCATCTGATACCCAGGTCAGCCCAGGAGGCCTGGCCTTGAGGAGCAGCTCCCAGTGAGTACGAGTTGTGAAGGGATCAAGATGGAACCATGTTGGTTGTCTCTGTTCAGTGCGGTCCAAGGCCCTCCTGGCATCATCTCACTGGGTTTCCTCTGCCAGCTGAGTTTTAGAAATGGGCTACTGTTGACATTCTGGCCATCAATTAAAATAAGGAAAAAGAAGCTCTTCATTTGTATTCCATTTTCCTCCCATCTCTTCCTCCTCGTTGCATAAATGACGTGGTTCCCACAGAGTAAAGTTTATAACAAGTGGGTAAAATGAGGCAGAGAGAAGTTGACTGGGGTATGCTGGCTCTGCTAAATTGTTGAGTAACAAGGAAAGGGGAATCCATAGATCGCTCTGTGGAGAACAAAAGCCCTGGTAGCTAAGAGTGTTAAAGCAAAAGGAAAACAACAGGCTTTTTAAATAATTTCTTGGTTGCTATTTCTGGGAATGCTGCTTGGAGCCCACCTGCCTGGCCCCAGATTTTCACAGCTCCCCAAAATACAGAGGGCCTTTTAGCTCTGTGTTTCCCTCCGCTTTGGCTAAGCGTGATCAGACAAAATACACCTGGCAGAAAGGAGCCCAGCTGCTCCTGGCGGCAGCCGTGGTTGCATCAAGGGTGGAAGGGTAACAGGGAGGCAGCTTCGAAGCTGAAGGAGACAGGGAGATGTGACTGGCAGCCGGCACTGGGCCGGGCACACACAGAACCCCTGCCTTTGCTGGGAGAGACCACCGGGAGAGGCTTGTTTCCGCTGAGCCCAACCGGCTAGGCTAGGGCAGGGAGAGGCTTGTTTCATTGCAGACAGTGGTCCTGCCCTGGGAAGGGCCCTGCGACGACGTCCTGCATTCAGCTCTCTAGGCTGCTTTTCTTTTTAAATACTTTTTTTTTCTTAAGCGGTATTAAGTTCACAACAAATTTGAAAGAAATGTACAGAAAGTTTACATTTATATGCCCCCTGCTCCAGCAATGCATAGCCTTCCTTCCCCATTATCAACATCACTCAACAGAATGGTGCATTTGTTACCAAGGATGAACCTACACTGACATATCATAATCACCCAAAGTCCATAGTTTACCTGAGGATTCATTCTTGGTGCTATGCATTCTATGGATTTGGAAAAATGTATAATGACATATGTGTATCAGTGTAGTAGTCATGTCACGCAGAGTATTTCCATTGCCCTAAAAATTCTCTGTGCTCTGCCTGTTTGTCTCTCCCCGGCTTTTCCCCAACCTGTGGCAATCACAGATCTTTTTATAGTCTCCACAGTTTTGCCTTTCTCCGAATGTCACAGAATTGGAACATACAGTATGTAGCCTTCTCAGATTATTTTTTTCCCACTTAATACTATTCATTTAAGTTTCCTCCATATTGTTTCATGACTTGATAGCTCATTTCTTTTTAGTGCTGCATAATATTACATCATCCCGGTATACAGCAGTTTATTTACCTATTTGCCTACTGAAAAAAATGTTGGTTGCTTCCGAGTTTTTGGCAAGTATGAATAAAGCTACTATAAACATGTGTGTGCAGGTTTCTATGTGGACATAAGTCTTCATCTCCTTTGGGTAAATATCAAGGAGCACAATTGCCAGAACAAATGGTAAGAGTATGTTTAGTTTTAACCATCAAACTGTCTTCCAAAGTAGCTCTGACATTTTGCATTCCCACCAGCAGTGCGTGAGTGTTCCTGTGGCTTTGCATGCTCACCAGCATTTGCTATCTAACTGGCAATGTCTTGTTTTAATTTGCGTATTCCTGAGGACATATGATGTGGAGCATATTTTTAATTGCTACTTGTCATCTGCATATCTTTTTTGGTGAGGTGTCTGTTAGGATCTTTGGACCACTTTTAAATCAGATTGGTTTTTTTTTTCTTATTGTTGATTTTTAAGAGTACTTTGTATATTTTAGATAACAAAGATTTTATCCGATTTTTTTAATGAATATTTTCTTTTAATCTTTGGATTGTCTTCTAATTCTCTTGACATTGTCTTTCACAGAGCAGAAGATTTAAATTTAATAAAGTTTAGCTTATCAATGATCTCTTTCAGGGATTGTGCCTTTGATGTGTCTAAAAAGGCATATATACCCAAGGTTGTTAGGTTTTCTCCTAGCATCTAGGACAGTGGTCGGCAAACTCATTAGTCAACAGAGCCAAATGTCAACAGTATAGCAATTGAAATTTCTTTTGAGAGCCAAAATTTTTAAACTTAAACTTCTTCTAATGCCACTTCTTCAAAATAGACTCGCCCAGGCCATGGTATTTTGTGGAAGATCCACACTCAAGGGGCCAAAGAGCCACAAGTGGCTCACGAGTCATGGTTTGCCAGCCACAGGTCTAGGAGTTTTATAGTTTTGTGTTTTATAGCTAGGTCTATGATTCATTTTGAGTTAATTTTTGTGAAGATTATATGACCTGTGAATAGATTCATATTTTGACATGTGGATGTTCAGTTGTCCCAGCAGCAGTTATTTTTTTAACTTAAATTTTTTATTGTTTAAAATATTACGAGTCTCCTTTCCCCTCCAATTGACCTCCAGTAGCATTTATTGAAGAGACTGTCTTCGCTTCTTTGTTCTGCTTTTGCTCCTTTATCAAAGATCAGTTGATTATATCTTTGGGGGTCTATTTCTGGGCTTTCTGTTCTGTTCCATGGATCGATTCATCGATTCTTTGTTTACACAAAGTATTAATTACTGTAGCTTTATAGGTTAAGCATCAGTCCTCCAACTTTGTTCTTCCCCTCCAGTATCGTGGGCTATTTTGGGTTGTTTGTCTCTCCATATAAACTTTAAATCAGTTTGCTGATGCCCATAAAATAACTGCTGCGATTTTGATTGGAACTGCATTGAATCTATAGACTGAGTTTGGAAGAACAAACATCTTGATAATATTGAGTATTTCTATCTATGAGCATGGAATACCTCTCCATTTATTCAGGATGTTTGAAAAGGAGTGATGACAGGGGACTTTTCTGCTTTGTACCTGATCTTAGTGGAAAAGCTTTGAGTTTGTCACTATTAAGTATAATGTAAGTGGAACGATTTTTGTAGATAGTCTTTAGCAAATTGAGAAAGTTTCCATCTATTCCCAGTTTACTGAAGTTTTATTTTGAATGGGTGTTGGATTTTGTCAAATTTTTTTTTGCATCTATTGATATGATCATGTGATATTTCTTTTTTACTCTGTTGCTATAAGGGCTTTTTTAAAATATAAATATTTAATATCATGAAAATATACTTTAAAAATAATATGTTTCTATCATGTACTCTTTTATATACTCTTGCTATTTAAATTGAGAGACTGTAAAAAGAGCTTTGTTTTTCATGTCCCATGGAGCAATCTGCTCAGTACTGGTCACATTTCACTTTCTAGAAATCAAATAAATCACATCAAGAAGCATTTATTGAGCACCTCATGTGCAAAACATATAGTACCTGACACCAAGAAAAATGCCAAGTAGCATATTCCTGTAGCAGTGTTTAAACTTTCTACTTGGGAATCATTTCAGAAGCTTCAAGGGAGTTGCAAAATCACCTTTTCCAATGATAACATCATATATAACCACAATATATGATCAAAACTGGGACATGCCCCTTGAGTTTTACATATTAAAAAATGGAAGCTTGATAAGGCTTGGTGACTTGCTCAAAGGCACAGAGTGAGTGAGGCAAGTTGGTGTCCCCAACAGGCACACCCTTCACCCACTGAGGCAGGCAATGGCAGTTGGCAATATCAAGGCTTAGTCTGAGTCCAGTTTCTGCTGATGATGAGCTGGGTGATTTTGGACAAATTCCTTAACCTCTTTAAGCATCAGTTTTCTCATCTGTAAAATGGGCATAATAATAGTACCTCCCTTGAGGGATTGTTCTAGGGACTAGGAGAAAGTCTACACAAAATGCTTGACAAAATGCCTGGCATAAAACAAGAACATACTTTCCTTGGAGGCATCTCTGTACCTGATACTGTTCTAGGTACTTTCAATGTGAAATTATTTGATCCTTATAACAACTCTAGAACACATCATCATCATTATCTTACAAGAGAGGAAACTGAGGCACAAGCAGTTCACAGACCTAGTGAGAGACAGAGCTGGGATTCAGGGCTTAGGGCTGTTGCTTCCAACCTCCCGCCGTCAAGCCTAAGGAGCAGAACTGCTGCCATTGCTGTCCCAGCATTTGGCCTTCCACCTGGACTCTCTGGCATGTACAGGTGTCTTCTCTGAGCCATCTAACCTAGTGCCGCCTGGGTGTGAACTCAAGTCCAGGCAAAGAAACAGTCCCAAGGCACTTATCAATTGGCCACCATAAACCCAGTGGTTAGTGAGCTACTGGGCTGGCTTCACCAAGCTCTTGGGCCTTGGTGGAGCTCAGCAATGGAGCATCCCTACCTTTTCATTACCAGGAACTCTTTTCATCACCTCCTCCCTTTTCTCTACCTCTTGGGCCCCCTTTGTCTCAAAAGATTTTGCAAATAAATCTTATGTTGGTTAATGAGTTGAGCTATGTTTCTATTTTTAAAAAAATTAATCAAAGATATGTGCAATTACCAAATAGAATCATTGAGCAGCAAAGGATAACCAATGTCATCACACAGGGTTAATAGAATTCTAGCTCAAAGCAAACAAAATTTGACAGTTTAATGAGCCTGTGCAGGCTTAGCAGGCAGGGGCAGGACTTCAATGCAACTTTTAAAAATACTGAAAATAGTTTGAGGGCTCCTAAGGGTTTAGGAATCCCAGGGACTTAAACCAGTCCCATAGGATTCTAAAGATTCCAGAAAATCCCCTATAAAATACAAATACACTTTATTATATGGGCTTTATGTTGGCCTAAATCCTTTTTTTCGATATCTTAATCCCATTCTACTTTAAAGTTTGATATTTACATGAGAATCTCTAAAATTTAAGGATATCCAATTACATTAAAATATTTCTACGCACATATGGTACCCAGGTGCATAATAAATGTAGAAATCATTATTTTTAAAATAGTGGCATGTAGTTCCCTTCCTAGTCATTCAATCTCTGTCTACCAGCCACATGTTTTCAGCCATTTTCCTGTTCCTCTCCAGCCTTGAGCCCCATATCCCTTTTCTTGTTCATAAGTCAGTAGTTCAATAAACTCTTTTTTTTTTTCAATAAACTGTTAACAAATACATACTACAATAATCAGGATTCTCCAGAGAAAGAGAACCAATATAGAGACAAACACAGAGGGATTTATTTTAAGGAGCATGACTGTAGAGGGGACACTGGAAATTCCAAGAGATGATGTTGTAAGCATTCAAGTGAGGAACCCGAGGTACAAAGAATTCACAGACCCTCCTCTTCCAAGGGTGGAAATCAGCAAAAAATGAGCTGTTTTGGTGGAATGCATAAACAATTCACCACCAGACAACACTGCATAGTCTGAAAGGAATAAGAAATTAAAGAGATTTTGCGCTCAACCTGTCGGGAAAGGTGAGCACTGTGACAGCCTGACACCAAAGTGTAGTTGAGTTGTTTAGGGATATAGGTAAGTTATGGAATCTAGGTGTGAAAAGAAATAAATTACAAAGAACTGCTGCTTTCTGGAGACAAAGAAAGCCCTAAGTCAGACACAACTAAACTAAACTCTGATCTACTTTCTTCATATCAGTAAATACTGGTTACTTTTGTGAGAATGAAAAATGTTCTATCTATAAGAGGATATGTTATATCTATAAGTTTCTTGAAATAAATGATTCTTGTTATATACTAATTGTATCTCCCACCCCAACCCCTATGCCCAGATTCATATGTTAAATCCTATTGCTGGTGTGATGGTATTTGGATGTGAGGCCTTTGGGACGTGATTAGGTCATGAGAGTGGAGCCTCATGAATGGGCTTAGTTCCTCAAAGAACTTGTTACACCGTCCACCAAATGAGGACACAGAAAAACAACAGCCATTTGTAAATCAAAAGGTGAGCTCTCACCAGACACCAAATCTGCTGGCGTGTTGATTTTGGACTTCCAAGTACTGCAAGAAATATACTTCTGTGCTTATAAGCCGCCCAGTCTATGGTATTTTTTTTTTTTAATAGCAGCCTGAATGGACTAAGACAACTCTTTGTGAAGGCATGTTACAACAAGTCAACAAAGAACCGCTGCCCATGAGAGATGAAACAGAAAACTTGCGTATTTACAATGGTGTTTGTTGAAGTGGAATTTTACCTGGACATCATCTAAATGACAGCACAGAAGAAGTAGGAACTGTTCTTTCCTTTGGAACAAATGGTTTATTGAGTTTTATATAGTCTTATCTTTTGACACCTATCTTCATAATTCCGCCGTCCTATCTTCATAATTCCGCCGTCCTA
>JAAGEH010000307.1:51678545-51706638 GCA_011751065.1 Lasiurus cinereus | reverse complement strand
CTATCTTCATAATTCCGCCGTCCTATCTTCATAATTCCGCCGTCCTACATCTCATTACAGAATCGATGTTAGCATTTCAAATTGCCTTGGGGTAGTACAATAGCTTGACAAAAGTGGAGGCACAGCCTCTCTCTCTCTCTCTCTTTTTTTTCCTTTTTAATAATTACACAAAATTCACTAAGTATAGAGTTAGTGGCTGGGTTTGGGCAACTAAATTAAGCCAAGTTCACTGGCCCATCCATGGATCAAAGCATTTAGCCCAGTTTCAGACATCGAATTAGACACCAGAGGTCCAAAGTCCCTGGGCCTCTAGGTGGCACAGCCCCCAGAACATTCCAGGGGGATGGATATTTGGCAGTCACAAGCTTGACTGTTATGTCATCCACTGGGAAGGCGAAATGTGTGACCAGAAATATCTCCTATGTGGCAGTTTATGTCCATTTTCTCTGACATAGCCCTCACCAGATATCGCTGTAGAGACCATTGGGCAGTTTTCTGAAACCAAATGAAAACCTAGGAGGTTAGGAAATACTCACACTGGAGAAGAGCTGGAATTGATTAACTATTGGTGATGAAGTCACTTTTTTTTGTCAGGAAGATATTTTTAAGAGACTGAACACTTTTGTCAAGGAAACCCTGAGGCAGCCCGGACAGCCCAAGCCAGAATCAACCCGACCAATACTTTGCCACCAGCCAGCTATCTGTCCAGGCTGGGAGGAGCAGTCTCACAAGGGTCAGGGAGATAGGCTGTCTTCTCGACTAGTCACTGTGAGATGACAAGGTCACAGGGTCACTCATGCCCCCTAAACTGCAGGGTGACCTGTTAGATAGGAGATAGTGAGAGGAGCTCTACAGAGGGCCAGCCTTATCAAGACTGTGGGGTCCCAGCTGACTCTGGCCCTGTGCACAGACACTCTGCAATATTTACTAATACCTTTCATTAGAAAAATAATGCTCTGGAGTCTGAGAGGAGTTACAAAGGATGTAAAGTTATCACCATGCATGAGATTAGAGGTATGACTCTATACAAAACCAGTCAGTAGAAATACAAGTGACCATCAACTTACCATCAACCTCAGCCACACAGAGATCTACACAAATACCCCACCAGCTCATCAGTGGGACACACAGCCAATCTTAGGACAGTAATCCAAGGGCTGAGAACAAGCTGCATGCATGTATGAAGCAGACTCAGTAATCACCTGGAACAAACCTCTGTCTAATTTGCAGATGAAGAAGTGGGGCCCAGAGAAGGGAAGTTCTGTGACCAATACAGTTAGGAGGAGGCAGAATCAGAAGTCGAACCCTAGGCTGTGGAGCCGTCCAGGGTCCCCAGTCCTGCCCTTGCTGCCTGCTTCCTCTTGTGAGTTATGGGGAAGAATGAAGTGATAGAAGCCAAATAATCCAACAATCTGGGTTTTAACCCCAAAGTGCTTCTCAATAATCAAGACAGCATGTGACTTTGCCTCTTTTTCAATAAAATGACAGAAGAATAAAATGACAAATTATAAAAATAACATGAGGACAGTCTTGCCCCTGAACTTATATCTTCCTAACATAGTTATGTCAGTCTATCTTCCACTCTTAGCACTGCTTTCTCATTAAATTTAGGCAAGCATGGTAGTTAAAGTATAAGTGCTGAAGCCAGGACCCTTGCCCTTGCTGGCTATTTGTATGTGACCTTGAGCAAGTCCCTTAAAAGGCAAGTTTCTCCCATACTTTCCTATTTGGAGAGTAAGGAGGTTGAACCAGATTCTCTCAAGATTCTGTTTAGCTCCATTATGATGGTGCTTCTATTTATTGAAGAATGTTAAAAAAAAAAAAAAAAAGGAAAATGTGCCAGTTAGAGGAGGAGGTGGATCAGGGAGCAGGCAGTAGTGAGAGAAAGATGGATCTAAGAGCCTTTTCCCTCAGCTTGAAAACTGGCTTCTCTTATTTCTCCTCACCTTGCTTTTGCAATGCTTGTGCTTGACAGAGGAAGAACATAGGAACTTTGAGTTGCCACTGAGAGAGACTGGGTGGTCAGGAATAGGACCAGGAAGTCTTGGTTACATCACACAGCAAGTGACTGGCGAAGAGTTTGATGCAGGTTGGCTATTTAGGCCCAGGCCAGATATGGAGGGTATCAATGAAATATAAAACTTGGAGGTGTATCAGCTGGGGTGGACTAAGTGATCACCAGGGTTAACCCCCTAACTAGCTTGAATGCTGTCTGTGGGGGAATTGGAACTAATGAATGAGAATGCCTGAAAATGGGGCCCAGGGATCTGCAATTTCACCAGCACCTCCGATGACTTTTAGACTTAGGTTTCAAAACCACTGATGTGGTCCATCCCCTTGCTTACGAATGAGACTCAGCTAGTTCTTTTTCTCTTCTTCCTTCTAGTGGTTGTTCAATGTAGAGAAATAGAGCTTAATGTCAGCATTGCTCCCTCTTGTAAGTTACAGTGTGCAAGGGGCTAGCAAATAAGTATAGAAAGAATGTAGGTGAGAAATAGCTAGCAAATTCTCCAGGCTTTGGACAAAGGTGTATTTTCTTTTCTTTCCTTTTTTTTTTTTTTTGTCTATTGCCCTTCCCCTGCTCCGAAATGTATTAATACTGGTGTTCATCACATGGTCTCAAGTGTTACCACGGTAAGAGAAAAGCTTCCTGAGAAAGGAGACCCTCACCCTTCACAGAACTCAGGGAGCAGGTGAGAAGGGGCTATGGAGGGGTTTGTTTCAAAAGCAACTGTCCTCTCTCCACTCCTACCTCTAGCAGAGTCCTGACCTCTCACTAAAACCGTTTCTCTGAGGTCAAGGACTAAGAACAAGCTGCATGCAGATAAAAACATCAGTCTTTTTTGCAGCTGACTCACTTGAGGTCACCCCAGGGAACAGCAAGCCTCTCTGTAAAAGGCAGGAGCAGCTTGATTTGGGGCATGTATAAATTAGGAAATGTGTAGTTCTGAATGGAAAAATAATAGGTAGTTTTATTTGCAGAACCAGCAGACAAATTTGGCGCTCTGTGTGCTAAGACTTTTAAATATTTACAACCAAGAAGCTACGGGAGTAATTAATGCTTCTACAGAAACCTTTCAGATGGAGGATTGCAAACTTCCAAGGGTCCTTTTCTGCATCTTTCTATGGATCTTTTCAACACTTTTTTATTTTTTTTGTAATTAATGGTTAAATTTTCCTGGATCGCCTCCACAAATAGTATATGGTAACACTTGGAATGCTTCCAAGGGTCCAGAGCCTAGGATATGGCCACAATGCAGAGATAACAGCTCTCCAGCAAAGAGATCCCTTTGCTAAAAAGTAGGTAGAGATGCTAAACCCATTGCATTTTAACACTGAGGCTCATGAAACCTTCTTGCCCTGGAAATTCATTCTGGAAAGTATTTCAGAAAGCCTGTGAAGTTCATGCCCTGTTAGAACTCATGCTACTCATAGGAAGTCATGACCAAGCCCCAGCTCCCAGGAAGAGGCTTCTTGGGGATAGTAAGACTGGGGAGTTTGTGAACTTGACCTTCCCAGAGTACTCTGGAGAGGGGAAGAGCTAACCCAGAACTACACACTCCATGATGGCACCCTTCTTCTGCTCTCCATCGTCACCAATGAGAATGCCAGGCCCCCACTGGCATATTCCACACCCTAGGGAAGCAGTCCTAGGAGAGTGACAGCAACTTGTCCCAAGCCCCACCAACGTGAGTGGCAGAGCTAGGATTCCAATTCACATTTCCAAACCTCAAAGCCACACTGCAGGATATAAGTGCCTATGGGGCCATTTTCAAATGATTATGAAAGTAAGATTATGCTTTCAATTATTGAGGAGTGCTTCACTGACCCTCAGGTGCCTTATCTATAAATTGGGGCTAATAACACCCACCCACAGAGTTGTAGTGAATATTGAATCAGATAACACATGTGTGTTAAGCATCCAACATTTTTTTCTGGAACTCAGAAGACTCATAAAACCAGAGAGCTATTATTTTTATAGTATTTGGGGAGTAAAAAGAAATGAATGGGTTAGTTGAAATGTGCACATTTTTTTTTCTATCATCCAATGCAGAGATAAATCAATGATCTCTGGGAATTGAAAAGAAGTGTTACAAATTTTCAATTTAAACTTGACAAATCTTTAAACCAACTGACCAACAAAAGAGTAACTTTTAGGATCAGTTGTAAGATATTGGATGGAAATGTACTCAAGGCTCTTTTGAATAGAAAAACAACTTACAGAATTATAAATATAAATAGTAAAGGGATGGAAACCACACACACACACACACACACACACACACACACACACACACACACACAAACACTGGCATAATACTCAACCTGCCAGACCATGAAAAGAAGATAACCATCCTTCTTTCCACGTGTAGTACCCACTACATACTGAAAACGGTGCAACACATTTCCTGAATGACAGGTGAAGACCATTCCAGAGGAACCACTTTAGCAGAGGAGAGTAACATGACAAGTTTGCATCAGTAACAGCTGCTTTTACTGAAGCAATAATACTTATTAGGAAGGCTTTTGCAAATATGATGTTCCTGAAATTGTGATATTTGATTGTTTGAATGGAAAATGCTAGAAAGATGTGTTTATCCCTACTAATCAAAAAATGCGGGGAAAAGAGTAGAGTTTTTTGTTTGTTTATATGTATTTTTTGTTTTCCTGCACTTATGTAGCTGTTGGGGTTTATAGGAGGAATTTCAGAAAAATGTATTGCAATTTCAAAGAGTATATAAATTAGTTAAGTACCTAGATTAATAACATATGTAAAAATTCACTCAAAATGGACCAAAGACCTAAATGTAAGACCTAAACTATAAAACTATAGAAGAAAACATAGGGCAAAAACTTCATGACCGAATTTGGCAGTGAATTCTTGGATCTGACACCAATGACACAGGCAGGAAAATAAAAAATATACAGATTGGGCTGCATGAAAATTTTAAAAATTTGTACCACAAAAGACCCTATCAACAGAGTGAAAAGGTGATCCACAGAATGGGAAAATATTTGCAAGTTATATATCTGATAAGGGATTAATATCCAGAATATATAGAGAACTTCTAAAACACAACAAAACCAGCAAAAGACAACTTTAAAAATGGGCAAAGGACTTGAATAGACATTTCTCCAAAGGAGATATACAAATGGCCCCACGAGCAAATGAAAAGATGCTCAAGTTCACTAATCATCAGGGAAATACAAATCAAAACTACAATCACTTAGCTGTTGTGGTTCAGTGGTTGAGCATCAACCTATGAACCAGGAGGTGACAGCTTGTTTCTAGGTCAGGGCACATGCCCAGGTTTCAGGCTCCATCCCCGCTGGGGGGCATGCAGGAGGCAGCCAGTCCATGATTCTGTCTCATCATTGATGTTGCTATCTCTCTCCCTCTCCCTTCCTCTCTGAAATAAATAAATCAATAAAAATATTTTTGAAAATCTACAATGATATACTGCCTTCCACTCTTTCATATGGCAGTTATTTCAAAAACACGGAGAAAATGGCAAGTGTTGCCAAGGATGTGGGAAAATTGAAACTCTTAGGCACTGTTGGTGGGGGTGTGAAATGGTACAGCAGCTGTGGGAAAAGGTACAGTGGTTTTAAAAAAGCTAAAAATACAACTATCATTTGATCTAGCAATTCTACCCCAAATCATTGAAAGTAAAGTCTTGAAGAGATATTAGAAAACCCATGTTCAGAGCAGCCTTACTCATAACAGCTAAAATATAAAAGCAACTCTAGTGTCATTTGATGAATGAATAGATAAGCAAAACAGTGTATGCATACAATACGGTAGTATTCAGCCTTGAAAAGGAAAGAAATTCTGACATATGGCACAACATTGATGAAACTTGATACATTATTCTAAGTGAAATATGCTAGTCAAAAAAAGACAAATATGTTCTGATTCTACTTATATAAGGTATGAGGTACTTAGGATAGTAAAAATCAGACAGGCAAGTACAGTGGTTGTTGCCAGGAGCTCAGGGGAAAGAGGGAAAGAGAAAATTAATGTTTAATGAGTACAGAGTGTCAGCTTTGCAAGATGAAAAGAATTCTGGAGATGGATGGTAGAGCAACATTATGAATATATTTAATACCACTGAAATGTACTCTCAAAAATGGTTAAGATGATAACTTTTATGTTACAGTATTTTACAACAATAAAAGGAATTTAAAAACAAGAATAAAAACTAAAAACTAAAGGTACTTGTGGCCAAATGCTCTATGAGTCAAAGACAGAAGTAGTTTTATGAAGTGAGATGTTAGATCCGGGAAAAGCTTCTTGGTATTTGAATATTCTATAAGCCCAGTGGTTCAAAGCTTTGGGAATCCATGAGCCAGGATAATTTTTTTTTCAATTAGAGTGTGTGGATCCAATGAAAGGTTGACAATGTTTGATTTTGCCAAATAAGAGCATTAAAAAAAACACAACCCTAGCATCTATTATCATCAGTTTTCTACAAAAGAAAGGACTTTTTACATCTAAAAAAGGGTAAGAAAATAAACAGAATGAGAGAGGCTTCTTTCCAGGAAAGGTTAATAGATAGCCTCAACCTGTGGCCTACGTTTCTGGCCAATATCTGTTCTTTCCTTCCATGATATGCTGCAGGACTGTGCTTTTCAGCCCCCACACATTAGGCGAAATGATGGGTAGTTCTCACCAATGGATGTGCACAGGGATGCATGCCAGCTGTGGGCCAGGGACTAAGAGCAGGTGTGCCCTTTCAACCCTTCTTTCCCATGTCCTGGAAGATGGCAGAGCCCCTGAATGGAAGGAGTTCAAGTCCAGAATGACCAATGAAAGAGTTGTCACCTTTATGGACTGTGAGAGGACTGAGAAATAAACCCCTATTTTATTAAACTACTAATACTGGGGGCTGTTTTTTAGAGATACATTATTTTTTACCTTAACTAA
The DNA here is from genome assembly GCA_011751065.1 of Lasiurus cinereus. Classification (NCBI taxonomy): domain Eukaryota; kingdom Metazoa; phylum Chordata; class Mammalia; order Chiroptera; family Vespertilionidae; genus Lasiurus; species Lasiurus cinereus. The sequence continues at coordinate 51,699,710 of JAAGEH010000307.1, read as the reverse complement.
TCCAAACCAATTCGTAGTAAATATATCTGTACATTTATTTATAATATGATTTTATTATATTACTAGAAGCCCAGCGCACAAAATCACATGGCCCTATCCATGCCCTCCCCAAGCAGGCCTTGTGAGCTCATTTGTGCCTCGCCAGTCCCCATTCCTCTCTCACCAGTGTTGAGTGTCTGAGCCGTTGGCTGCTCTGAACTGTTTGGCTCTTTCCCTTAGTAACAGCTTTTACCTTCTACCTCAATTCCTCTCCCAGCTCACATCCTTCCCCCGCCTGCCCCCTCCTCCCACCCCTCCCCCGTGGCGGGAGCACCTTTGCTTGCCACCTGAGGACCCATGCTGCGCTCCCGCCCCTGCCCACCCTGCACCCATTCCCTGAGCCCTCTTTGCCGCATGGCCCCTGGAGAGCCGGCACCATGGGACAGCGTTAAGTCTCGGCCCACCCGCATACACCCACCACACATGCAGCCTCCTGCTGATCATTCGCTGTGGCATGATGACCACAGGCTTTTTATAATATAGGATATGTATGCATTAACTTTTCTCACTGTGCTGTGAACTAGTGAAAACTTTATCACAAGGCTGCTTTATACTGCCTGGATTTAGAAGTTTAGAAACTACAAAAGTAGTTAATGAATTCAACTAGAAGAATCATGACACTTTTTTATAACCTTTGGATTTTTAAGTAACTCCAGTGTAAAATTTACTAGTTACTTTAAATTTAAAAGTATTCCTAAGAAATAATAAGGAATTACATACAAGGTGTCCTCCCAAAATGTATACACACTCTAACAGTTGATAGCTCAATTTTGAAAATGAAATGTATTTTAATAAACATTGCCTTTATAATTATTCAAAGTGTGTGTGTACATTTGTAGGGAATACCTTCTTTGATGATTGGGGAATGGGAATCATTTCTCCTTGGTCTATATCCATCTACTTTGATACTACTTAGCCTGTAAGAATCCTGTTGTTTTATTCAAGGTCTGCTGAATTTTCTGACTCAGCTGTATTACTTAGAACAAAATTGTCCAAGGGGCCCTATAAAAAGTCACTCCAAATATAAGTGATTATAAGCCAGAATATAATAATATGAAGATATGCCCAGGAAGGAACCACAGCACATATCAATGCTTTGCTAAATAGTTCCTAAGCAATATATTTATGGCAAAATCAATTTACAAAAAAAAAACTCTCTTCAAGCTAAAGGTAATATATTTTATTTTAAAAAATATATTTTATTGATTTTTACAGAGAGGAAGGGAGAGGGATAGAGAGTTAGAAACATCAATGAGAGAGAAACTTCAATCAGCTGCCTCCTGCAACCCCCTACTGGGGATATGCCCGCAACCAAGGTACATGCCCTTAACCGGAATTGAACCTGGGACCCTTGAGTCTACAGGCCAATGCTCTATCCACTGAGCCAAACTCGTTAGGGCAAGGTAATATATTTTAAAGGGAGATAAAGGTCAAATGGAATATAGAACTTACGGTATCTGAATGTCAATCCTCAGTTTGACTCTGAAGATGTTAATGAGAGGCAACAGTAAGGTTTGATGGTCATGTGTCCTGACAAGCAGGTTCATGCATCAACATACAACAGCATTATTTTAGTGTTTCAGATATAATCATACATTGTCTAACTCCAAAAAATCCCTGGTATCTCAAGAAAATGGATATAATGGAGACCTTTAGAACAAGTTTAATACACACACACACACACACACACACACACACATACACACACAGTCAGTCTTGTTGCATCAAGTGACAGCTCAGTTTTTGCCCAAAGATTAGCATTAGCCAATTAGATGACAGCAGGGACCACTAGTTGTTCATCTGATAATCGCCTCAAATAGTACACACATGGACCAGTCTACGGACAGTGCACATGCAACACCTCTTCATTAGTCATTGAAGAGCTCCTTAATTCACAAGACTTTGGTCTAAATGACTTATGGCTCTTTCCAAAAACTGAAGCCATTTTCAAAGACATAAAGTACATGTTGTGAGGTGGAAAGAGCCCTTTACTTGGAGCCAGAAGTTCTATTTTTTTGTGTGTGTTTTTAAAAAATTATTATTATTTGCCAACTATGTGTTCTTGGCAAGGAACTTTACAGCTCAGGGCCTTGGTTTTTTCATGCCATGGAAGTAATGCAAAGTATTAGGGATGTTTTGAGGACAAATGGGATAATACGAGGTATAATTATTTCTTAGGTGTCATTATAGGGATATCAATAGCCTCTAAAAGTAACTTCACACAAAGATTTCCCAAAATATTTGTATTCATGGAAGTTAATTGAATAGTTTTTTTTCCCCTCACAAAGGAGAGAGTTCTCATTTGTTGCCCTAATCCTGAAATGTTGGTGTAAAACTCTGTCACAGTATTACAATCTGAGGGCTTAATTAAACGGGTGACAATTTGACGATTTTTACCACCCCTTTTCTTTACTGCTTACTAAGCAAAGGAATGCTGTGGAGACTAAAATGAGAGGGAGACAGAGATTTAAAATGGAAAGCACCATGACAGGCATCTGAAGTTCCTCTGCATTAGGCTCTGATTAAAGAATGGAAAATATTTTGCAATAAAAATTCTTGTCATTAGGCCAAACACCTTTGTTAGATTAGGTTCCTCTTGGGAGTGCTGGAGCTCACTCCTGGGCAGGCACCTTATCTCTTTAGGGACTGACTGCCCATCTGAGACCAATAATCTCAATACAAAGCTGTCTGAGCCCAGCATTGGTAGGATTTAATTTTTAAAATAGATTGATATAGGATTAAATTGCCCAGAAACAGTTAATATCCTAATGCCTTCATAATTTGCCCTGTTTAAAATAATAGAAGCACAATATTTTATACATTTCTACAAAATGTCTAGATGTTTAGGTATAAAATATGTTTATATGTCTCATTATAAAAGTATAATATTTTGTACATTTCTACAACATGTGTTTGTTTATAGGACATTTTTAAATTATAGAAAAACATAAAGAATAAAATAAAAATCACCCATTATCATACTTTATTTTTGAGCCTATATATTTTTTCTATGTATGTACATACAGGATGCGGCAAAAGTAAGCTTACAGTTGTTCATATGGAAAATAAGGCAGTAATTAATAAATGATAATACAATAATAAACTGCTTTGCGTACTCACAACTGTAAATCTACTTTTGCCCACCCTGTATTTATGTTATCTATGTGTAAATATGTTACACACTTCTAATGAACACATATTTACACACTGTTAGGAACTGGCTTTACGATTTAGTATGTTATGAACACTTGCTCATGTCATTAAACATTCTCCTACTGAATGATAATAAATGGCTGCCGTATAGCTCATTGCAGTGGGCTTAGTGCAGTCTGGCCAAAGGGTCAGGGAGCCCCTCACTGGCTGGCTGGCTCAGCACTTCCCTGCCCCTCTGCGCTCCAGAGAAATGTGTTCTGGTGAAGACACCTCATGGAGGCACTCTCTGGCATTCTCTGCTGTGCCTACCCGATGTTCCCTGTGCTGTCCCATAGGGTTCAGCAGAACCGGCAGCCAACCCTCTCATGTCTGAGGACTTTGACAGTCTGGAACTGGCCCTTGGGGGTGGGAGGTTGATGGGGTGCCTATGGCTATTCCATCTTGCACATTAAAAGAGGCAGCTTCACCAGGAGTTAATACCATAAGCTCTGATTTCGGGCAGACTGTGTTTAAATCCTTGTCCTATTACACATCAGCTATTGGACCTCAGGTAAGGTTGCCTAACCAACCTGGGTGAGAGAAGATAATAATAGTAATAATAATAATAATAATACCTATTTTATAGAGCTGTTGTGATTATTTAGTAAGAAATTTGTGCAAGGTCAGAAGGTAAGATAACTTACAGAGAAGAATCACAAGAATGTAGGGAAGATCCTGGTGATGGTGTGATGATTAATTTTATGTGTCAGTTAGCTAAGACCATGGTAGCCAGACCATTGTCAAAAAACAGTTCAGATGTCACCATAAAGGTATTTTTTAGATGTGATTAACACATCAGTAGACTTTGTGTAAAGCAGATTATTCTCCATAATATAGGTGGGCCACACTGAAACAGTTGAAAGCCTTAACAGAAAGACTGACCTCCTCAAGGAGGAGGAAATTCTGCCTCCAGACAGCCTTTGGACTTGAACTACATCAACTATTCCCGGGGTCTTCAGCTTGACAGCCTGCTCTGAAGATTTTGGACTTATCAGCTCCCACAATCATGTGAGTCAATTCCTAAAAATATCTCTCTCACTAAATATATATATATATATATATATATATATATATATACACACACATATATATACATATATTGATATAGATATGGGTATAGACATGCACATACACATCTTTTTGGCTCTGTTTCTCTGGAGAACCCTAGGAAATACAACTGTTAAGTAAAGTGTCATAAAAGTAGAGAAGGGTAAAATGGAGGAGGATGCTCAGGTAAGGTCAGTGCGAAGGGAAGAGAAAGGGGATTATTGGCTACTAGAGGCCCAGTGCATGAAATTCGTGCACTTGGGGGAGGGTATGCCTCAGCCAGCCTGCACCCTCTTGCAGTCCGGGAGCCCTCGGGGGACATCCAACTGCCGGAGACTGGTCTACACCAGCCTAACCCATCAGTTGGACATCCTTAGCACTGCCACAGAGGCTGGAGAGCCTCCCACCACCACTGCTATGCTTGCCAGCCATGAGCCTTGCTTCTGGCTGAGTGGTGCTCCCCCTGTGGGAGCACACTGACCACCAAGAGGATGCTCCTGCCCCCTGGTAGTCAGTGTGTGTCATAGTGACCAGTCATTTCACTGTTTGGTCAATTTGCATATTAGCCTTTTATTATACAGGATATTCAGAGCAGGAACCATGTCCTATTTATCTTTGTAACCTTAACACTGTCCTGGTGTACAAGTATCAAATAAAAAAAAAGGAAAAAAGAAAGAGGGAGAGAGGGAAAGGTGTGGGGAGAAGGGAAAAAGGGATGGAAAGAGGGAGAAGGGAAAAAAGGATAGAAAGAGGGAGAGGGAAGTGGAGAGGGAGGGAAGGTCAAAAGGAAGTCTCAAGGAGACTGGAGGCAAGGTTGTGGTCTAGTTGTCCTTCTCTCCTTTTAACCTTTTAAACAATGCCTAGAGTATTCCTTTTCTGCCTACTTTAAAGTCAAGTAACAAGCACAAATCTCTTACCATTTCCCCCCAAGCCTTTTACTTCATCAGACACCTCTCTCATCTATATCACTTGGAGGTCTAGCCAACAATATCTTCTTTTTAAATGAAAGCACTTAGTCTGGAATCTGTCTTGGCACAGCCATAATGCTGTGCTTTGATTATGGATCGGCTGGGGAGACGGGACCTGGAAGATGAATGCTCGGATTGCTGGGTAATTACAACCTGACCACCAGAATTCCCCCCTGTGGTTTCAATTGGATGCATGCACTGCTTTCTGTCCCTGGCATGTGCTGGAGTCACCCACAAAGCAGCCACATTCCTGCCCAGGACACAGGGGCTGTGTCCCGTCTGGGACAATCCTGGAGGGTCTTCTGGAATGAGAGTAGAAGCAAAAGCGATGGGTTATGGAATTTTTATGTTAGTTTTGTCTATTCTCAGGGCTGGGTTAAGGCTGGATTTTCTCTTTTATGGTGAAATTGCAGCAGTCTGGGAAGGCTTGAATCCCCACTGTACAGTTAGTGCCAGCTTTTCAGTGAAATTTGTATTAGATGACTACCCAGCCCCAAAAAAGAGCTCCCTAAGGTGGAATCAGACATATCTTCATGTAAAGTTTTCATAACAGAAAGAAGAGGAGAACCATACCTGAAATAATTGTAGTGTATTTGTTTTATAATCTGTCCTAGGACCATTCTCATTCACCCACTCACTCATTCAGTCAATTCATCTCAGTCTTAATGAGAGTCTATCATGCATAAGGCACTTGGAAATAGATCAACAAGGGGTACAGGGTAAAGGTACAAAAATGTGAGAGGAACTTGAAAACCACCTTTGACGTTGATAAAGGACATTCTGGAGAGTTCTCAGTATTACTTCCAAGCAGGTCAGCATGTGGAAGTGACATTGTGTTCACATTTTCCTCTCTCACTTTTTATTCCTCGTTGCCTAGGCACCCAGTGGACATACCTCTTTGATAGTTTGATTTAATGCCTGCCTAGAACCTACACCGTATCCTTCATTTCCACTCCAAAGCAAACTTACCTGACACAGGTCCTGTTCTTCTCTCCTGGAAAATAGCCATAGTAAACAATTTTCTTTTGAGGGATTTAGTTGACCATGTGATTGGCTCCCCAACATCCAATCCCTCTCCCCATCTCTGAAGAGAATTGAGAATGACAAGCGGCTACATGTGACTGGAAGCAGAGGCCTCTGGGAGATGCAGTGTGTCTCAGACCCTGTTCTGTGAGACATGAGTTTGGAGAGATATTCATACATACTCCATAAATAATTTAAAAATGGAATGAACATGGGAAACATAACATTCTATCCTCCCTTGGAAATTCTCAAGAAAGGTTAGCATAGGCTTAATATCCTGCAGTAAGGGGGAAGAGGGGAAGTACTAATTTAATTTAATTTAATTTATTTTAGGAGTAATCCCAGGTGGCAAAAATGCTTTCCTATGGAATGATGGTCCACAGAACACGAGTTTGGAAAATACACACCCAAGCTTACGGAGTGAAGAAAGAACGTGGCAATGGAGGGATTTCAGACGACTCCCTCCAAACAGCAGAGAGTAGAAATGTCTAGAATCCTGCATCTTCTGGCCAAGTTGCCCCTCCTCTGCAGGATCTTTCAGTCCTTGGGGTCCCTCCTCCTATGGTCTCTGCTTCCCATGCAGAGAAGATTCTGCAGAGAGGGCCTTGCTCTGCTCCTGCTGCTCCTCCTCTCAGACCGTTTCTTCTCTGTGCACCTCCCCATGCTGGTACCAGGTGCAGCTTCACAGTTGCCTTGTGGGGGTGGGGGCTTCATTTTCCTGCTTATTTGTCTCCATTCCCTTCCTGCATTGTCACATGTTATCAGTGGAGCAAGGCTGGGCCTTGTGGCAAAGACCCCATAAGCATAGAATCCTCGCTTAGTTTTAAAGTATATATACTTCACTGTTTTAAAAGGAACTACTGTAATAAAGATGCTCTCCACCTTACCCTGCACCCAATTTTAACCTATAAAAGACCATCGCTACAGTGACTTGTGCTGCTTGTGAGCTTGGTTAGTTCAGTTGTGGAAATAGCATTTCTCTTGATGTCTGCGTGTCTATATTTGAAGGTCTTATAAATGTGCCTTTGAACAGACTTGTAATTCTGCCCTGATCTGCTCCTGAGTGCACATTACCTAGGATGAATTATTCTAAGTGTGTCCCCTTCATTAACATGGGAGTCAGTGTGCTTCATAAAATGCAGCGTAAGTCTTGGGGTGCATATGTTCAGCATATGCTCTCCTGATGGACTAGAAATAGATTCTACAACAATTGAAAATGTGATGCTTTGCATTATGATAGTATCATATTATAGCAGTTTTAGTTCTGTGCTCTGACCTTCCTATTTACAAATGTTATACATATATGTATATAGTAGTGTGTGTGTGTGTGTGTGTGTGTGTGTGTATGTGTGTGTGACAATTTGTGTTTATATTTATCTCTCTCCCAAGTGGGATGAAATAATTACCTTTATAACAAGAAAAACATCAAAATAATGATGACAAGCCTGACCAGAAGGAACCACCTGTCTGGAAAACAAAGGCCATGTATGCAATACTGTCTCATAAAGTCAGGTAGCGACAAGAAATGGCAATCATTATTTGTCATTGGGGTTCACCTTTTATGGTGCTAAAAGTTACTGGATGTACTCATGCAGCAAAAATTTGCAGGATAGTCTATGATGCCTGCCAAGTTACAATGGTATTTTGAAACAGAATATGGTGAGAGTAAAAATTAGGCTATTGACATCTTACCTCTTGAGATTACTGTTCCTAGAAAAGTGAAAATAAACTAAAATTAAATCTGACAATGGCCCTGGCTGGTGTGGCTTAGTTCGCTGAGCACCCAACATCCCATGGACCTACTAGTATAGGTCACCAGTTCCATTCCCAGTCAAGGCATATGCCCAGGTTGTAGGCTCAATTCCCAATAAGGGGTGCACAGAAGGCAGATGATGGATGTTTCTCTCTCTCTTTTTCACTTCTTCTCTTTCTCTCTAAAATCAATAAAGACAGCCCTGACCAGTTTGCTCAGTGGATAGAGCATCAGCCTGCAGACTAAAGGGTCCCAGGTTCAATTCCGGTCAAGGGCATGTACCTTGGTTGCAGGCACATCCCCAGTAGGGGGAGTGCAGGAAGCAACTGATAGATGTTTCTTTCTCACCAATGTTTCTAATTCTCTATCCCTCTCCTTTCATCTCTGTAAAAAAAAATCAATAAAATATATTTTAAAAAATAAAATCAATAAAGACATATATTTTTAAAAATCTGACAATGAAAATTCACATGCAGCATCATACAGAGTAGACACATTCTGTGAGGGAGAAGGGAATGCTCCATCAGGAGAGAACATTGGTAAGCTTTCTATTACTGACCATGCAACTGGCTACTATAAAAATTTAACCACTGCCACTGACTGGCAAGAGGCAAGAGTATGGTGTGCAGGAGTCATCACTCAGTATGCTTGATGAATTAACTCAGAGGCTGCGATTTTGTGAAACCTTTATAAATCTAGTGGTTGAGGCTCTGCTTTGCTTGCCTCTGCATTTTAAGTCCATATAGAAAATACATGAGAAAAATGTTACTACTATCTAAAACTTTTGACATGCACAATGAAAGAAGAGAATTTGGGGTGTTTAGGTCAGTTTTTATCACACCATCAAATAAACTGGCAAAAATATAAGCTAGCTGAACAGACAACAGGGAAACAATGTCAGGGAAGAAAGTCAGAAGAAACAGTTCATTCCAGAACCATAACCAAAGTTAATTCAGTGTTCACTGAGTTATGTGTCCTAGCTATTGATAAGATGGCAGCTTCTTTTAGAACTGCATTGCATAGTTCATACCAATGGACAATTTTATTAACCAATAGTATTCACATTGTACATTTTCATGTTTGAAAATGAACAGTATGAATAATGACCTCTAAAATCTACTTTTTCATGCCAAATATCAATGCCACATTAGATTTTTAAAAAAATCACTGGTATTTTCTGTGGTTATTGATGTTGGTAAATAAATTCCATTACCACATTATCTCTCACATATAACAAGGTTAGACCACTGTAGTTTTTTTTAAATATATACAATAGATTTTAATATTTAGAACATTTTTAGGTTCACACAGAAAAGCTGAGTAGAAAGTACAGATTTCTCACATACCCTTACCCCCAACATTCACGCAGTTTCCCCCTGTGTAGTACACTTATTAGAATTGTTGGACTGATATGGGATACATTATTATTAACTGAAGTTCATAGCTTACATTTGTGTTCACTATGTGTGCTTTACAGTTTTGTGTGTTTTGACAAATGTGTAATCTCAAGTATTCATCATTACAGTGTCACACAGAATAGTGTCACTCCTAAGGACCACTTTGGTTTTAATAACCTGAAAGAGCCCACTTGGGAAGTCAAAGTAACATTGTTACATTGCTCACAACCTCAAATAAAGCACCAGAAACTAAAATGAAACCCATTTCATTTCTACTCAACACATTTCCATTCAACACATTTCATACTAAATTTACCTGCTTTGATCCTGTTGTGAAGGAACAGGAGGGGAGAGAAAGTAATGAGGCAGGAGGAAAGGAAGGTGTGATGCAGTGCATCAGAGGGTGCTGAGCCCACCTCCTAGCTCCACCACTCACTGGCAGGGATTCTCCTGCCTCAGCCAGCTCAGGTTCCCTGTCCCCAAAGCAAGGGGGTTTGACGCATAACTACAAAGGCCTTTTCTTTGAGCCCCAGGATTTCTTGTGCTGATTGCCTTTGGAGAATTCAAGATTTTTTTCTTTTTTAAGACTCAGAAAACATAAATATAGAGATTTCTATTTTAAATTTTATCAATTTAATCAATAAATAACATGGTTGAGCTACAGCTAAAACAAACAACAAAAAAGATAATAATTCAGGTTATCTTTATATATAAAAGGCTAGGTGTCTGTCCATCCAATTGGTAGCTATGATGCACACTGACCACCAGGGAGCAGACGCTCGATGCAGGAGCTGCCATGATATGCACTGGTCAATTAAAAATAAATGGCACCATGGACCTGGCACCGACAAACCAACACTTGGCTTCCCGAAGTGGGACACAGGACCTGCCACCATTCCAAAGTGATGCTCTACCAATGCTGCCAAGACTCCATGGTACAAAATGTGACCCACAGCCCAGCCCAGCCCAAAAGTTGCCGCTGTGGGTACCAGGTAATGATGTCAAGTAGTAACACCCAGCTTCCTCTCCCTAGCAACTAGCCTTCTTGGAGTTTCTTCAGCCCAGGAACACAACTTGCTTTATAGCCAGGTGCAAACATTTTACAGTTTAACCAAATGTTTGTTAAGTGTTTTCCCATGCCTCAGCTCATTTGATCCTCAAAGAATCCTGGAGTAGGTACATAGGAAACTCGGTAGAATCCTATTTTCTTTTCATTAACAAGATGTGAATAGTGATATTAAAATATTTATTCTAATTAATTTCCTTTCAAAGTGCACAAATTCATGCTCTGGGACACTAGTTTTTAGATAAGAACCCATAAGTACATTTCTCTTCATCTCCCTCCTATGCATGGACAAAGTTTATAAAGAACATTCTTAAGGAAATGGAAAGAAAACCTGATATTAATGTGCAGATGTTCATAGAATGTGGACCCTTCATTTAATACCAGAACCATACTAAAGTCGGTTAGTGCTTCCCAAAACAAGAGTGGGATGGGCAGTTTTGGTTGTAAGTGCTCATAAATTTATTCTGAAACCTTGGTTTCTAGATTAAATACATTGCTTAAAGCCCTCCACTTGGCAAAGAACAGAGTCTCCTAGAAAGAGTGAAATAGAAAAGGGGACCAATGGCCTGTCCAGTGTGGTTTAGTGGTTGAGCCATGACCCATGAACCAGGAGGTCAAGGTTCAATTCCTGATCAGAGCACATGCTGGGATTGAGGGCTCCATCCTCGGTAAGGAGCATGCAGGAAGCAGTCACTCAATGATTTTCTCTCATCATTAATGTTTCTATCCTTCTCTCCCTCTCCATTCTTCTTTCTGAAATCAAAACATATTTAAAAGAAAAAAAGGGGGGGAACCGAAGAAAAGGACTTGGTAGCTGGAGAGTACAACTACCAACCATCAACTCAGACTTTTTAAAGAAATCTGAGAAGGAATTTCTCAAAACACTGAAATGTTGCTGTGAGGGCAGTCTTTTGTCATCAATGGGTGTTAATCTGCTTTGTTTTGTTTATACATCAACTAGAAGCATTGTGCATGGATGGCATCTGCCTACCCCGATTGGCTGGACTGGTGTGGGGGGAGGGGGGAGAGAGGGAGAGGAAGAAGGGGTGTGGTAGGGGCTTCAGGCAGTTGGCTAGCTGCCCTACTCCCCCCTCCCCCATGTGGGAGGTGATGGGGGTGGGCCAGTGGGGGGCGGGGTGGGAAGGGCCTGAGAATGACCCACTGAGCTGGAGCTGAGCATGGGCCCCAGCCTTCCCAGGGAGGACTGCCTCACCAAGGAAACAGAAACCACCGGAAGGCTCTGCAAATAGGCCCTGAGCTTCTTTTGGCCAGGCAGACTCAGAGCTGGTGTCTCTGTGTGTACATTAGACACAGCTCAGCACTTACCTTTATCTGTTGGTCAAATCCATTGCATAGGAAAATGTGTTCCCCTTCTTTTTTGGGGGCCCTTACAACAAATACAGACCAATTGGAAGACATGGGCCCAGTGGCAGAGCCAGGCCCACAGTCACCAGGAATTTAGGCCTAGCAATCTCCACAGAACAGAATACATTGTTTTAGTATCTTTATTCTCCCCTAAAAAGTGCACAACTGCTCCTCTTTAGCCAGGAAAGACTGAACTAAGGAACCAAAGACTGAGTTTCCTTTGAGATGGGATCCACTGGGAGCCGGCTAGATGCAAGGCCTCTCACAGGTGACTGCCTTCCCCCACAAGCTCAATGTGCTCTGAGCTGGTCCATTTCTGGTGGTGCCGGGTCCTGGGCTGCTGGTCAGGCAGCAGGTCCACAGGGTTTCTCTCCACCGCTTTCCTGGCCTCCTGATCAGTACCCTCTAGCCAACACACCAGGCAGCTGTCGCTAGAGCTGGAACTCAGAGAGTGAAGGAGCTGGACCTGCAGGTGGCCAGGCCAAGACCCCCACCTCGCTTCTCAGTCCCACTTGAGTGGATTGAGACAAAGCCTGCTGCCCAAATCTGGCACCACATGGGGAGGATCACAGTGGGGAGAGGGATGTCTTGACCTGCCAGCGTTAGTGATGATCATCTCAGTGCCCAGCTGATTGAATTCATCCCTTAGAGCCTGCATCTCAAGCTGCATGCTCATGCTGGCTACCTTCACATTCTTCTTTACCAGCAACTTGGTGGCAGCTGCCCAATTGACTCTGGGGCTCTGGCTCTGCAGCAGAGCTGGTGGCGGGCCCTGCAGCCAGCACATCATAGCAATGGGTCATTCTGGTTGTTCCACCATAATGGTCGGTGGGCTTTTATTATATAGCCTAGAGTCCCGGTGCGTGAAATTAATGCACTAGGGGGGTGAAAGGGAGGATTGTCCCTCAGCCCAGCCTGCACCCTCTCCAATCTGGGACCCCTGGTTCTGATTAGTCAGTTTCTATGCCAATCAGTGTCAAAAGCTCTGCCTCCTCGCAGCCATTGGCTCCTCACACTTCACCCAGATTGGTTCTGATTGGTCAATTTCTATGCCAGTCAGCATCTCTGGGCCTATCAACAGGGCCTGATCAGAAAGGTAGGGCCGATCAATAGCCCTGGTGGAAGCCTGGAGAGAAATAGAGGGACAGCTGCTGGCCAGACCCAGAGAGAAAGAGAGAGGCAAGTGCTGAGCAATAGCTGCCACAGAGGCTATGGATCAGACTCTGCTTCTCTCTCCGGGCCCAGTTCGCAGCCTCCTCAGCAGTCAGTGCTGGGTCGCCACAGCAACACAGTGCTGACTGCAGGACTGACTTCCAGTTGGTCAAGCCTCCAGTCGTGAGGGACCCAGGGTTTTTATATATTAAGATGGCCCTGCAAGTGTGCAAAGGGAAACTGTTAAGATCCTCAAGCCAGTTGGATAAAGTGATAGCAGCCCCCAGTCCTTGGCTGACCCTTTGGGGAGTGAATTCTACAAGGTAATTTGCTCAATAGCCAAAATGTTCAGAATCCACCACAAAAGAGACCTTCAGTGGGTGTTTGCTTTCTTGTTTTTATCTTTGTTCCAATTTAGTTGTACTTTGAACAGCACAGAACCTTAAAACAGTAAACAATTTTTTATAGGCTCTGCTCTGAGTGGTAACTATACAATATGATTTTAGTGCGTAGCCCTAGCATTGCCCCTGTATTTCATTCTGTGCAGCCTCACACTTTGTTCACTGGAATCCTGCAAACATTCACCAGGGATGATTGTGGCATCCAGGTGAGCCCCAGGCTCTTTGCTTCCTTGCATAGCATGGCTGAAATAATTTGGAAGAGTGTCTCTTCTTCAGGGGGCTGGGAAAGAATGATGAATGGGTGCCTTGTTCTGAGGCACCATTCTGATTTCTACAAGGGACACAACGGATGGACAGCTGTTAATCTCTGTGTTTTCATGAGCCCCACCTTGCTCTCCAATAAGATCACTCACCACGTGGAAAACATGTGCCATGGAGGTGGAGCAGAGTTTCACCTTATTCATTAGGCTTGAGTCCTCCTTAGTGACTTCTGTAAAGATAAACATGGGGCTGTGCAGACACAGTGAACAAGAGCCCACTTCATACCAAGCACAATGTTAAATGTCTCCTATGGCTTTCAGTTTCAACTCTTAACATCTGTGATCTCCCCATCTCCATGGCAACATAAAGTAAATAATAAAAATAGTTTAAATCCAGGAAAAGCACAGCGGGGATGGCTGTCCTGAAAGAAAACAAGGGCTTCACAGGCATTCACATACCAGCAATAGGGCCCATGTAAAACTTAACAGTCGATCGATAGAATCAACTGAGTGGATAAGGCAGAGTGTGGAAGCAAACAGATGCAAAATGTCAGATTGCTTGAAGAAGTGTCGTCTGCTTTCAATAGGAGGCCTGAAGGGAACATTGCTCCTTATATTCATGGGCTTGTACGGTACGCATTTCACATGTGTACCAATGTGTTTTGAATTATAAGCCTGTTCCATTACACTGTATTTAAAGGGAACAGTGGATTATAAAAGCAATAGTATCAAGCAAAGAGCTGGGAACTGCTGATTTAGTTTCTGCCACATAGTTTCTTGGTAAAGCTGTGGTCTGCCAAATAGACCTCCTGGGTCTCCTCCCTACCTGCACCCCAACAACCCTGGGGTATTCCTCCTGTGCCCCTACCCTCCACTGGAGGGAGGCAAGATGGTGCATTTGGGAGACTCCTAGTCCCCACAATTGGTGTGAGAGCAACAAAGTGGCCTCTGGGAGAGAGGAATGTACCCTCGAGGGCATCTGAAAACCTTCAGGATAGGATATTTTCAAGAATGGGGATTTTGAGTTAAATTAATTTTTTAGTTAACTGTAGTGACTGACACTGTGACTTTGACCTTTCAATTCACTGAGCCTGGTTTAACTCATCTTTAAAAAAAGAAAAGGGACTTCATGACCCTGGAGTTCTACCGGTCTGTGAATTAGACACAAAGCATGATTTTGTTTCAGCCTTTGTGGATAAAGACTTAGAATGTCTGTGTTTATGATAGCACCATAGCAAAAAATGTGCATGGGCTACCACCAGATGTCAGTGTGTGTGTGTGTGTGTGTGTGTGTGTGTGTGTGCCCGCGCAGCTTAGGGGAAAGACTGAGGGCACCAGAGTCCATTTCAGGGACTTACTGTGTGACTTGGGGGAAGTTATTCAATCCTTCTTGGCCATAGTGTCTCCATCCCTGCCTATGGGAAGAATAGTCCTCACTTTACAGCATTGCTGTAGGAATAATTGTAAAGGATCAATAAATGATAGCTGTTGTATTTTTTAAAATTTTTGGGTCAGTTGCTCAAAGAATATTTTTGATCATGTAGGTGAGATTTTCTAGAAGTGAGACCCCTTGTGCAGTGTGGTTTTTGAAAGCAATCTTAGTGCTTCGTGATGCTAATTCCATTTGGCACTAAGTATGTGTGAATCTACACTTAAGATCTACCATGTTGGTTTGTGCTGGGGTTTTCTTTTTGTTTGTTTATTTGTTTGTTTTGCTTTTTAATTTCTTTTTACTCTGTTTCCATCTTTCTCCTAAAAATAAAGTCTAGCTAAAGCATCCTGGCTAATTTAATAGTCAAGAATAGTTGGGTTCTAATGAGTGGAGGTTTTTATTACATGAGTTGTATACAGGCATCTTGCCACTTTTTCAAATTAAAAGCTAACCAGAAGCCAATAGCCATGAAGATGGCTCTGGAGCAGGCTCGCTCTATATTGTTCCTTTCTTCCAGCTAAGTTTCTCTTCATCTCTCTCTTTCTTATCTTTCCATGACTCTCTTTTTGTATTCTTTCTCCTTATCTCCTGATTACAGTGTTCTCTTTGTTCCAACTCTGCACTGTGTATTCAGCGATATTTTGCTACTTCTTTACCACTTCTTATGCCATCCCTGCCTTCCTTTCCTTTTTATTTTCTATATGTTTACTTCACTGATCCACAGGTCCGCTTATGGAGGGTCCCCTTTTCTTTAGGATAAATGCTGGAGGGACCAGTGGACTTCCTTCTGAGTGTAGAGAATGGACTTGCAGCTAACCACTGGGTGGGTTTCCGAAGGACGGCTGACGTCAGAGATTCCAACCGCTCAGGATTGAGACACATCAGGCTGAGCATTAGCAACTGTCCAAGGTCACAGTGACTCCAGGGCACTGAGACTCTAAGTAGGCCAGGGAAGAGGGAGCAGAGTGCCTGTGGTTAAAAGAGTAGCGTTTGTATTTGATTGAAAGGACAAATACGGCATCTGTACTGCCTGACCTGAAAGGATTTGGGGGAAAAAAAAAAGAAAAGAAAAAAAAGAAGGCTAAATTAATCTCTATCCCAGTTTTATCATCTACAAACCCCCAAAATAGGGTTAAGATAATTGATGTATGCAAGTCATTGGCCAAACACAAACACAAGCTGACCTCTAATATTAACTCTGATCCCCATCCAAATCTGAGTGCTAAGCCCACCTCTACCAGTTATCAGCTGCTAACCTTGGATAAATTACTTAATGTTTTCACATTTCAATTCCCTCTGTAAAAGAATGTGACACCTATATCTTTTTTAAAAATATTTTTTAATTGTTAACACTTTACAGATGTCTCCCATTTCCCCCTCTTTACCCACTTCCATCCAGCCCCACCCCCGCCCCCTGGCCATCATTACATGCTGTCTGTGTCCATGGGCTTTGCATATACATCCTGTGGCTAATCTTGTCACCATCTTCCACTCAATTCCCCCAC
Source organism: Lasiurus cinereus (assembly GCA_011751065.1). Lineage (NCBI taxonomy): Eukaryota > Metazoa > Chordata > Mammalia > Chiroptera > Vespertilionidae > Lasiurus > Lasiurus cinereus. The sequence goes on along the minus strand of JAAGEH010000307.1, from coordinate 51,683,110 downwards.
ACCCCTGCCCTCTGAGAAATGTCAGTCTGTTCCATGCTTCTATGTCTCTGGATCTATTTTGTTTGTGAGTTTATTTTGCTCATTAGATCCCACAAGTGAGTGAGATCATGTGGTGTTTATCTTTCTCTGACTGGCTTATTTCGCTTAGCATAATGCTCTCCAGGTCCATCCATGCTGTTGCAAAGGAAAGGAAGTCCTTCTTTTTTACAACCTCAGAATATTACACTGGCGACACCTATATCTTGTATAATTGTAACCGGGATTAAATCAGATCACATGTGAAGTACATCCAGGTAGTTTGAGGTTCCTGTGCAGTTTCTGCCGCTTGGCCTGGGGTTTTAACATTTCAGAAATGCTTTGTTCATGTGAAGAGTAGTTTAGGGTCAGTTTGGCTCCATGCCCTACCCTAATCCTCATGCCTTGACATTAATTGATAAGATAGCCTCTCAGTATTGTGCTATGCACCACTGCTCTCCATAAATCCACACATACTTGGCACCCCCAAATTCCTATTTGGTTCACTGATGATTTGAGTTATCCTCTATGGAAGAAAAAGTTAAAAAAAACTGCAGGCTCAAAACCCATTTTCATACTAGGTCTGTTAAGAGCAACGGATGGCAATTTTGCCCCCCAGGTCATTGGAAAATGTCTGGAGATGTTTGTTGATAGTCACAACTTGGGTTAGGGTGGCATTGGGTGAGCTGCCCTCCATAACGGCAATCGGCAATCGTGCTGAAGTTGAGGAACCCTTACTTAAAGGTAGCCAGTCAGACGAATCATTTTGTGAATAGGGCTTTAGTACTCACTACTTATTAACCCTGAAAAAAAAAAAAAAAAGGTCTGGCTAGCGAAGGCATTCAAAGGCATTGCAAACATTTTTTAAACTGAGCTGCTGTGATGCATTGAGAGAAGCATGCTTGCCTTTGGGACAAAAAGCTCTGTAGTCTTTTGCACGCAAAAAAAAAAAAAAAAAAAGTGCTCAGGGCTTGTTGCTATTCAGCAGCAAGAGAATCTGTCCATAAAAGGGATGGACTTCGCTGCCCGGAGGGATTCCCTGCAAGGGTTTCCCTTGTGAGCTCCAAAGTCCCTGGAAAATGGCAAGGTTGGCCAACCTTCACCAAAGGGTGTTTATGTTCCCCTGGAAGTGAGAGGCGAGAGGCCGGCCGCGGGGAAGGGCAAGGGCTCTCTCGCCCTAAAAAGGGGTTGTTTGGGAACCATCGCGGACAGCACGACTAGCCAGCTTAACTGGGAAAGGCCCTTGAAGAAACGACCTGGGGTGTGTTTTTTTTTGTTTTTGTTTTTGTTTTTCTCCTTTTTTCTCAGCGGAAGCCGCGAGGAAGGGGTCAGGAGGGGAGGGCGCCGGGGGGCGGGCACTAAGAAGACACGGGTTGGGACCCCAGCGCCTCCAGCTGCCTGCTCTTCGGGGACCCTGGACAAAGAACGGAAAATAACTAAGCTTGCTGCCCGCCTACCGCCGGCCAGGCTGACTGCTGGTTTGGCATAGACAGCACAAATTCGCTTCACTTTTCCGATAGCAGCACTTTGAAGTAGCTTGGCTGGGCCAGACAGGCAGTAGCTGGCTAAGCCACGCGAGCTTTGCTGGGCTCCAAAGCCATGATTTCCCCACCATACCACACCGCTCCCCCCACCCCAGCCCTCTGAGCCTCTTTGAGCCTCCGATTCCTTGCTTGTGAAATGGACAAAGTCCGTTCACCTCCAAGGGCTGTGTTGTTCAGAAGGTAAATTTGGAGCCATCTGTGGTCTGGAGTGGCCCTGGCCTCCAGGGGGCGCGCGACCTCCTCCCGTCTCCCTCCCTCCACGCCTCGGCCTGGCTGGTCAGCTTCGAGGACGTTTGCAGCCATGGCACCCCTGGGGCACAGCAAGCAGTGTGCTGAGCCAAAGGCCCTGCGCCCCTCCAGGCCCTGGCTTCTGTCTCCTCCTCTTTCTCTCTAAGAAACGCACATTCAACCCCCTTTGACTAGGAAGCCGCAAAGGCGGGTGACGTCAACTCCCTCTCCCGGTGGCCTCCCTTTTCCCTGCCTCTGCCTCTTCTGAGGACAGAGCGAGATGCAGTGTCCAGGGGCTTGCTCCTTAGAACCGGAAAGACCTGCTACTCCTCCTCATTGTCCTCCAGGGCCGCTGGCCCGGCCTGCGCCCCTCTGGCAGCCCAGGCAGCTCATCCGGAGGCCTCAAAGCAGGTCTCTTTCCTTACCCAGTATTTTGGGACAATGATGTAGAAGTGGACAGGGACAGACCTCCGCAGGCCTCTCTCCCCTGGAACAAAGGGAAGCCTTCCTGAGCTCAGCTGGCTCCCCAAATAAACTCCGCATTTGGATGTGGGATCCAAATCTGCTGAGAACAGTCTTACTTTGCCCTGGTTTCATAATTTGTACACGTATATCTCTCTCAGGGAGGCTTTCCAATAGCAGGGTTCAGCTATTCCTCATTTTCCAGACCACATATGATCCAACACCCCCCCTTAGTCTGCGGGACCCCCATTCCTAACAGTTGGTGCTTGACAAATGTTACTCCTCCCTGAAACATAAACAGAGCCTGGGAGATCAGACAGTTTTAAGGAGGTTTCAACTTTGGGTCCCACTACCATCAGTGCTAAGGGAAGCTTTCCCTCTCTCTCGTTGGGCAAGTTCTCTGAAAGTTTTGGCCAGTGCACTAAGGCCTGAGACAGAAGCAAGATACGTCTGTGTGGAACAGAGAGCCATATTTATCATTATAGTTTGGTTTCCTTCTTAGTTTGAATTATGTGGATGTGAAATATTCCAATGCATTATCTATAAACAACATTTTTTAAAAATGTAAATTCTCCGTTTTTTTTTTTCCTGGAGGTGGAGGTGAGGGGAAACCTCAAGAAGAGTCCATTCCAGATCTGGCGGGCTGAGTGAGTCTAAAACCTTGGTTAGGCTGTGTGCTCGGTGGTGGCCCAAAGAGCTGGGAACAACCCAGCCCATAGCTGTTGACTGTACTGTGTGAACATTCTATTGCCTACATGTTCTAGAGCTTTGTGAGTGAATGTGGTGCCTCTGGTCCTATTTTTGCTTGCTTGTTTGTTTGTTTTTATCATTTGCTGTTTTATAAGAGAAGATTCATTTTATGTCATACAACAATTTCATACAAATGTCTGTTAGTGCTGGAGCTGAAGCTTAAAAAATCTTCTTAAAGCCCTGGACTTTATGGAGTGTGGCTCAGTTGGTTGGGAATCCTCCATGCACCAAAAGATTGCCGATTTGATTTAAGGTTAGGGCACATGCCTGGGTGCAGGCTCCATCCCCGGTTGGGTAATGCAGGAGGCAGCTGATTGATGTTTCATTTTTAAAAAAATATATTTTATTGATTTTTTTACAGAAAGAAAGGGAGAGAAAGAGAGAAACATCAATCAGTTGCCTCCTGCACACTCCCCACTGGGGATGTGCCCGCAACCAAGGTACACACCCCTGACCAGAATTGAACCCGGGACCCTTGAGTCCGCAGGCCGACACTCTTTCCACTGAACCAAACCAGTCAGGGCTGATGTTGCATTTTTACGTTGATGTTTCTATCTTCCTCTAAAAATAAATAAAAAGTCATTAAAAATGTTCTTAGAACTAAAAGAGGAACTGGCATACTTTTTTCTGCAAGAGCTGGATAGTGCATATGTTAGGATTTGCATGCCATACGGTCTCTGTCACAGTTATTCAACTCAGCCTCCAGTGCGTGGAAACAGCCACAGACAATCCATAAATGAGTAAGTGTGACTGTGATCCAATAAAATTGTGTATTTGGATACTAAAATTTAAATGTTGTATAATTTACACTTGTCAAAAAAATTCTTTCACTTTTTTCTTATTGATTAAAAATGTCAAAAGCAGGAGGAGAAAATGGCGGCGGAGTAGACGGACGCGTCTGGAGCTTTGTCGCTGGGCAGAGGGAGAGAGAGCGGCTGAGAGTCGCATTGGGAGTGTTTGTTGGCAAGCTAGGAGTCAGTTGTCCTCCAGGGGAAGGCGGGGAACTGCTGGAAGGGGCTCTCCCGGCCAGGCAGCCCCACTGCCACGGGGTTTTTGTTGGCCGGAGCCACCAGCGTAAACGCGGAGCCGGAGCCATCTTGCAGTGGGAGGTGGATGTCTGCGGCGCTCTGAAGCCTTCGGCTGGGCACCCATCGAGCAGCCAGGACCCAGAACTCCGCTCTCCAATCGGCGCAGACACGCAGCGGAACCAGAGATCCACCGAGCACACGGAAAGGTCAGATTGCGCCTGACTTACGGGGGAGGTGGATGTCTGCCGAGGTCTGAAAGCTGCGGCTGACGGAGGCACCCACAGAGCAGCCAGGACCCAGAGCGCGGCTTCCCAGGCGACACAGACGCGCAGGCGGAGGATTCAGAGATCCACACTGCGCGCGTGCGTGGAAGGGTCAGACTTAGCCTGGGCCAGGGGGCGGTCTCCTACCCCCGCAGGGCAGAGACGCGCACTGTGGGAGCCGGGCTGTGGGAAAGCTGCCTCTGGAGAGGCCCACGGAGGTGGTCAGGACGTGATCCCTGAGTGTGAAGGCAGACCCTCTGAGCTGTTGACGGAGG
>JAAGEH010000307.1:51630281-51672063 GCA_011751065.1 Lasiurus cinereus | reverse complement strand
AATGCGATACCATCTTACACCTGTCAGAATGGCAATCATCAACAAATCAACAAACGACAAGTGTTGGCGAGGATGCGGAGAAAAAGGAACCCTTGTGCACTGTTGGTGGGAATGCAGACTGGTGCAGCCACTGTGGAGAACAGTATGGAGTTTCCTCAAAAAACTAAAAATGGATCTCCCATTTGACCCTGTAATCCCACTCTTAGGAATTTATCCTAAGAAATTACAAACACCAATCAGAAAGGATTTATGCACCCCTATGTTCATAGCAGCACAATTTACAATAGCCACAATTTGGAAACAGCCTAGGTGCCCGTCAGCAGATGAGTGGATCAGAAAACTGTGGTACATCTACACAATGGAATTCTATGCTGCCATTAAAAAGAAGGAATTCTTACCATTTGCAGCAACCTGGTTGGAACTGGAGAGCCTTATGCTTAGTGAAATAAGCCAGTCAATGAAGGAGAAGCATCACATGATCGCACTCATTGGAGGATAATAAAGAACATTATAAACTGATGAACAAAAGGATAGATACAGAGACAGTAAAGCTTCAAACAGACTGTGAAATTACAGCAGGAAGATTAAAGTTAGGTGAGGTAAATAAGAGATCAATCAAAGGACTTGTATCTATGCATATAATCATAACCAATGAACAAAGACACTGGGGGGTTGGGGTATGCCTGGGAGGGAGGGGGGGCAATGGGAAGATATGTATAAAAAATTAATTAAAAAAAAAATGTCAAAACCATTTTTACCTTGTGGGCTGTACAAAAACAGGTGATAGTCCAGATTTAGCCCCCTGGAGTAGCAGTTAGATGACATAAAATGCTACTAAACAAATGTTATTTATGTATTTAAAAACTTTGTTAGAAGTAAAAATAAGTTATAATGTTTATTGATTTATGCAATGCACACACAGGCATATGCAGGCATGTGCACGTGCGTGCGCACACACACACATGCATATGTACATATCCCCATGGAAAATTATTTTTAAATTGTTAAGGATGATGTGCTCATAGAAATCATTCAATGTGAAACTAGATCATTCTTCAAGTATCTGTGTCAGAAAGGGCAAAAATAGATGGCATTGTGAAGTCTTATAAATAATAGTTGTATTAATTGAGTACCAGTTAAGCTATAGAACCAAAAAGATCTAAAAATACTGTCACTTGCATCAGTGTATGTCTTTTTATGTTAGAATTTGGGTTGGCAGCCAGATCCCTCCTGTATTAGTCTTCTGTCAACCTCAACACTCACTTCTTACCTCATAGTCCATAATGACTGCTTCACCTCCCACATCACATCTACATTCCTGTCAGTAAGAGAAGACAGAAGGGGAGGGCAACTTGGTAATAATATTTATTTTTTAAAAACACTGCTTTCACCTTCCAGCCAAGATGGGATAACGAGAACTGGATTTATCTCCTCCCTTCAAACAACAGCAACAAAAAGGCATAACATGAAACAATGGTTTTCAAAATATTGGACATTAGGCAACAAAGGACAGTGATTCTGAAAGACAGGCGACAAAGGAGGTGAGCCCTACCCGTTCTCCCAGGCCTGTGCAGAACAGGAAATCTAGAGGTGAAGATGTGGGGCTGGGAGTCCTGGGAAGGGTACGAGGGGCAGAGTACAAGAGCAGAGATACATCCTGCAAGGCGAGCCTGCCTGGACACCTACAGAGGTTTCCCTCATCCTCATGTGCGCACTGGTTCCTATAGGTGTGTAAAGAAACTTGCCAAGGCCTGGGAAAGAATCACCTGAAACTATTAGTAGAAAATTTCTCTAAAGCTCACACAGAATCAGGAAGCACTCCCCTTCCCACCAGCCAGAGCAGAAAACCCTCTAATTCATGAGCATCAGGGAGCATTCTCAGAGGGCTTTGCCTCAGTTGGAGCAGTGGTCCCTCCTAACATAGTTAAAACAAGACCTAAAAGGATCCAATTGTTTCCAAGTGCGATGGGATGAATGGTGGCCACAGATATCCATTTCTGATTTCTGGAACCAATAAATGTTACCTTATTTGGAAAAAGGATCCTCACAGATGTGATTACATTAGGATCTCGAGATGAAGAGGACATCTGGTTATCCAGGTGAGCCCTAAGTGCCATCACAGGTGTCCTTATAAGAGGGAGGTAGAGGGACATTAGACACACATGGAGGAGACAGTGATAGGAAGACAGAGGCAGAGATTGGAGTGATGGCCAACGATGCTGGCACCACAGAAGGTGGAAGAGGCAAGAAAAGGCTCCTCCCTGCAGACCCTGGACACGCCGTGCTGACACCTTGATTTTAGACTTCTGGCCCCAGAATTGTGAAAGAAAAAGAATTCTTAACTGTTTTAACTACTGAGTTTGAGATAATTTGTTGCAGCAGAGCAGCCTCAGGAAACCAATACACCAACTAATTTAACTGCATCCCATAACAAAAACTCAGCAACATTTAAAGGAATGCAAAATCATTCAGCACCTACCAAGATACAATTCCCGGAGTCTAACATCCAACCAAAAATCATCGGGCATGTAACATAACAAAACGAGAAGAAAGAGCAATTAGTCGAACTGACGCAGAGAAGAGCCAGAGGATGGAATTAGCATACACTCCTTCTCTGTAAGACCAGGACCTGATGCTGCTGTGGATACAGCTAAAATCCGGACTTCTATCACCAAACGATGACACGGAGAACACTGGCAGACAGCTGGCCGTCTCAGCCATGACAGTAAAAACAAAACAAAACAAAACTTGTCTTACCAGTTGTCTTAGTCAGGATTTTATAGTTGCAAACAATTGAAACAGATGTGATTGATTTAAGCAGAAAAAAAAACATTTAATAAAAGGATATTGTGTATTTCACAGACTTTAGAACCAGGCTTAGAAACTGAGCAGGAACAAATGAGGCCTGGCAGCAGCCAGGACCACAGCCAAAATCTTGCTCCAGAGCCCAGCTAGTGAGGATCACGCCAGGCGCCACAGCCTGCCCACCGCTTGTCACATGTGCAGCTGCTGTTCCTCAGCCACGGTTGCCACCAGAAACGTCCTATTGTTGACCCCGCTGCTGTCAACCTTTAGCACGGGTCCTCCTTGTCTCTGTTTCCTTGCAGCATCAGCTAAAGGCTGCACTGGATGCATCCGGCAGACAGAGCCTCAGTCATAGTCTGAGCCTCACGAGGTCTGGGAGGGTGTATCTCAGCTTCTGCAACATGAAGCAAGTTTGCCTTGAATCAAGATGTATAAGAGCCCTGGCCTCAGCATTGCTAAGTGGTTAGAGCATCAACCTACGTACCTGAAGGTCCAGGTTTGATTCCCAGTCAAGGGCACGTACCTCAGTTGCAGGTTCAATCCCTACCCTGGTCAGAGTGTGTTGGGGAGGCAGCCAATTAATGTGTCTCTCTTACATCAATGTTTCTCTTTCGCTATCTTCTCTCTCAAAATCAATGAAAAAGTATCCTTAGGTGAGGATTAACAACAAGAAAATATGTCTATGAAAAGAAATCTTCTCAAAACTGGAAGAGGGTACAGAACCTGAACAGCCAAATAATAATAACAATGATGATTGACCAAGGTCCATTCTGCTGATATTAGTGAGCTGTGAGTGCAGGGCAAAAGGCAGATCTTAGCATTAGTGACTCAGCTCCTACTCCTTAGGACCCAAGGCTATCGCTCAGCTAAATCTGCCCTTACTTTTTATTCCTGATTAATAAATTTAGTCAGACATATTTGAGATTTATGAATGATCACTAAGGAGTAAATCATCTAAGTCTGTGTTATTACCTTCCTATTTTTGGTGAGTTTTTTTGTTTGTTTGTTTGTTTTTACTAACGTTAGTTAACTTATTAGTTATCCATTGGCTACTAACCTTGGTATCCAGGATAGGGAAGAATAAAATATGAAAAGAGAATGGCAGCCTGGCAGGTGTGGCTCAGTGGATGAGCATCAACCTATGAACCAGAAAGTCACAGTTCAATTCCTGGTCAAGGCACACTCCCAGGCCTGACCCCCAATAGGAGGCATGCAGGAAGCAGGTAATCAATGATTCTCAACATTGATGTTTCTCTCCCTCTCCCTTTCTCTCTGAAATCAATAAAACAATTTTATTTTATTTTTTTAAAGAGAGAGAATGGCAGATAGTTAAACGGATGGTTGAGAATGACTTTGGCTCTGTTTTTGTCCTGACTACTAGTTTTCTGGATTAATTCTTTAACCTGATGAATCTTAAGCAGTCACCTATTCTCCTTTACTGAAAGGAAGTGTTAGATTAGGGGATGGCTGACTGAAGGACAGTGTTTTAGATAGCTGCATTAGTGTGTTTTAAGAGTAATGGGGAGATTCCTATGCTGTCCCAGTAGCTCTGTCCTTTGAAGTTAATTCCTTGGACCCTTTCCATACTGCTCTCATTAAAATACAAAATCACAGGAGTGAGTTTTTCAGGTGATAGCTAACATGCACTACAGAGTGCTTCAGGCACAATTTAACTCATTCTTCCTCACAATAGCCCTATCATAAGGCTATTATTGTTACTCCTTTCCTATAAATGAGGAAAGTGAAGGACAGAGAAGTCAAGTAAACTGCCCTAGGCCACACAGCTAGTAAATAGTATAGCTAGGGTTCAGACCCCCAGAGTCTGCCTCCAACATCCACCTGTTTAGCCTCCATCCTTTGCTGTTTCTCGCCTAGGTGAGAGGTGACAGGTACAGGACACAGGGCAGGTAGGTGCTGATGAAAGGAAAAAAGGAGTCCAGGTCTAGTCACAGCACAGCCCACAGAGGGCAGACTTGTGTCCAGGTGGGGATTCATAGGAAAGATGCACAGCATCCCTTATTCCTGGGAGTGAAACTTAGCTGTCTTGTGCACACTGGCCCTGACTTCAAGGCTTGGCCTTCTGAAGGGGCCCACAATTAATTCCATACCTAATGAAACTGGCCAGCGCTACCTGCCTCCTTGAGGTACAAGGACAACAGGGGGAAAGAGGGGCCTATGAGTGATACTTAAAGTAATATGGAAGATTATTTGTTGTCTTGGTAACAAAGTCAGCAACATGCATACCAAAGAAGCAAGCTCCCGATGGAGAGAGAATGAAAAGTGTGGGTCCATTGCTAAATCTACCCAAACAAACAGATGTCTGGAGTCCCACAAAGGGATGTAGCCCCTGGATGCAGGCTCTGTGGGCTCTAAGCCCCAGAGTCTTTTCACTAGAGAGAGGAATTCACAAAGCACCACATAAACAGAAGTAGTCACAGACCTGGAGCCATGGAGTGGCTGCCGTTGCCACTGCCGAGAAATTTACTAGCCCTCAAGTGAATTATGAGTTTGAGTTCTGGGGCGCTGCTCCTTTCACAGAAAAGGCCAGAATCCACACCAGGATTCACATTCCGGCCTGAATATCTCTCTGCCTCTCTGTCAGTCCCTCCTTCCTTCCCTCCCTCTCTTGTTCTCACAGCATCCACTGGGTCTGACTGTAAATATAAATCAGACAACCAGGAACATTAGAAGATAAGTAAGGAGAACTAAAACCAAACAGCACTGAGCAATCCTCCAGTTTTCCCACCCACACCAGGCGATGGTGGAGAAAAACAGGAAGGCATCTGCCAAATCCATCATGCAGAGACTCCAACTTCCCAATTTTTTCATCATCAAAAGAGAGGCAGGTACTATCAGCAGAAATAGGCTTCACAAACAGTCATGCCAGCACCAAACTGTGATTTAAGCTTTTTAAAAAACCCAGACTTATGGCACTTAGACTGATAACAGATTATATCTCAGAAATGTCTTCTCTCTGGCATCCTGTTTTATGAAGAAACACAGAAACTAGCCATGTGGATTAGTCTATAATTTGAGGGCCTTATTCATCTTTTAGAATTAAAAAAAATTAAAACATTGGTTAATACCATAATTAGGAACAACACAAGTTACAAAATAGCAATATAGAAGGTAATTTTAGGATTAAAATAGGCTTGGCTTTCATGATTCATAAGCTTTTATGTCAGACAAGCTGGCATTTGTGTGTGTGTGGTGGGGGGGGGGGGCGGTGTTTGGGGAGGACGGGAAAGGGGGGGAGTGGGGAGACCCGCAGATTTAGATTGCTGCACTCAAAGGAAAGCTGCTCTTGCCAGCCTCCACCCGCGGACTTATCCCACAAGCCCTAACACACTGCTTGTCATAATTGGTTTCGCCTTCTGGTCTACCTCCTGTGTATTCCCCTCACCTGTGCGGCCCACCCTAGGCTTCTTTGGTTCTAATTCTACCTCTCCATCTTCTACCCTCCGCTTTGACCTTCTCCTTCACCACCACTAACCTGCCATGCTAGAGGTTAGAATGAAGCTCCTCCTACCTGCCCTGAAGCTTTGCTCTATCAGTTTCACACAGTCTCTTACTCCCTCCCTTCAGCTTCACCACTGGATCGTACTCTCTGCCTGTAATCATATAGTACTCAGGTCTCTCCTATCCAAAGCAGCCAACCAACCAAGGAAAACCAAATCCACAGGCACACACATGGAGCCATTTCCCTCCTGGCAGCCCACTCTTAAAGCAAATGTCCCTCTCTCTTTCTCTACATCACAAACTTCTTTAAAAAGTCATCTCTGTCAACTGCTTCCATTCTGATACCATCCACTCCCTAATCCTTGCAATCTGGCTTCAGTTTCCAGCTCCAAATATAAGTTTTTTTCTAAGAATCTTCCCTTGACCCTCTTCTCCATCCTCTCTTCCTCTGGTAAATTCATCCAGTTTCATGGCTTTTTTCCTTCCTTCTCTGGGACATTTCTATATCCCATTCTCTATCCCTGACAACTCTCTTGGCTCCAATTTGACTTTACCACCTCCTTGCTGGATGTTTCCACCCATACAGCCTACCAGTGTGTTAATAGGTTCAAATCTAAATTCATCCTTTTCCTTCTTGAACATTTATTTCTTCAAAATCCTGTTCATCAAGATTTTACTAATCACATCAGTTCAAGTCATTCATAGTATCTTTAATTCTTCCCTCTTTTTTGTTCCACATCTGCTTAGTAGTCCAGTCCTGTCAAGTTTGTTGACAACATATATCTTTTCTGCTTGTTCTTGTGTTTTGTTTTCACTGATATTCTCTAGTTCAATATCTGACTTCCAAACATTCTTATTTAATGCTGTGACCTCCTTACAGGTCTCCATCCTTCTAGTCTCACCCTCCAGAGCTGCACCTATATTCTGACACATTGCTACCACATTAATCTTCCCAAAGAAGATTATAAACACATCTGTTTATTTTTCTCTGCAAACATTTTCAATGGCCATCCTATGCCTAAAGCATAAAGACCCAAATTCACACAATACACTTGATCCTCTCTACCTTTGGCCCCAAACTACCTCTCAAATTTTTTTTCCTATGAGGTTTTTTTGTTGTTGTTGTTCCCATTAGTTCTTTGACCACAAATCCACAACACATGCTATATTTTTCTATCTAACAGCAAGTAACAAAAAACTCAAAATCACTTAATAACTCAATGTATTATTTATAGCTATTGATAACTAAAAGTATTGATTAAATTATATACTACATATATTATGTACTCTCCCTATATAATTATAATAAGAAGTTCAGAAGCAGGATGGGCCTGGGCCTGGAGGTCCCCTCTGGGATTCTACTTCTTTATAATTCTCTTGAGAGCAAGGAGCTCTCCTTTGCTAATGATCCCCACTTTGGAACTCACACCACTCTGATCACAGTGTGCTTTGTATTATAATTACCTGTTACCCATCTTATCCCTTTGGGGTTGGAGAAAGACCCAATAAATTACACCCTTCTCTCCACCTGAGTTCTGAACCAAAGGAGTGAGAGGAAGGAGTGGCAGATAAGATCAAAACAACATTTTATTATTGACAAAACTGGTTCTGAAGAAAGGTGCTTTGTTGTGCTGCAACAATAGGCTTCTTAACACATGAAACCCCAGAATCTGGCAGACTCCCGCTTGCTGTCCCAGCAGTTGGACAACACACCTCTCTGGAGAGGGTGAGGTTAAGTGGTCCTTCCTAGTCAGGTGTCTGATGGTTATATCCAAGTAACTCACTTCTCCACTGGACAAAAAAAATGTCTCCTTAGAAACCATAGAAGAACTCAAAATCCTCTTGGATAAAACTGCAGACTTGACTGCGAGTGTTGCACATTGGGCTACCAGTTGAGAGTGTCACACACAACCCGGCCGCCCCACACACACACACACATCCCGCGTGGTTCAGGGTTTAATTTCAGAGTTTGGGCTCTGAAGAAGGCCGCACACAAATGAAAGAGACTAGACAAGAAAATATTAATTTGGGAATTGGAGGCCAGGCAGAAGCCCAATAGAGGGCTATGCTTTGGTATGGCCTTGCCATCCTTTTTATTCAGGTCTGGAGTATACCCGTAGCCCTTCGGCAGGCAATTCCAGTAATAGCTCGATGATAGCCTATCAGCAAGGATTTACATAGACTAAAAGGTGGAAGTTGCTTCAGTTCCCTTTGTCTCCACCAGACAGTGGGTGTATGGCTCTGACCCTTGCCAGAGCCTCAAGGTTGACCAGCCTTCCCAGTTCCTTGTCCACACCTCTCCGCTAGTGAAGACAATGGGCAGCTCCCAACACTTGGTGAAGTTAAGGACTGAATTTTGTACATGTTTTTATCTTTTGTACATCTGTCAATGTGATACACACATTGGGTGCTTAATAATGTCTGCTAAATTATAGTAAATGAAATATCATAATTATTACATCTAAGTTAAATAATAAATACATGACATGCAATTGCTATTATTCAATGTGTATATTTAAGTTTGATGTATTATAATAATATGAATGGCCATACATAAAACATATTATATAAAATTATTTATATTAACAAATTATATTAAAATTAAAAGGCTACTAATGTGTAGCAGTGACATTACCAGAGACTTACAGAGGCTAAGTTGGTCATTACACCAAAAAACAAGATATTCTTAATCCTGCAGTTTAAAGAAAGGCTCATAGAGAAAGTGGATACATTTCTAGTTCCTCTTGGCCTCCAGAGGTAATCACCAATAAAACAATGCTTCCTATAAAGATTTATTTGTTAAAATCATACTGAATCTGCCAGATTTTCTTTCATTTCAAAGTTGATGAGGAAACTTATTTTATTTTTCAAGAGTGAATCATTGTGTACCACCCAGACATTTTATTTAATGCCAACCATCTGGATATGCAGAAAATTAGTGTTTGAGATTCACTGCCTTCAATTTTTATTAAGATATTTGGTGTCAAGTAGATGCAGCACAAGTGTCTCTCTTTGAAGTGCCTGAATATTGACACGTCACCTCGTCATAGCACATGATTTAAAATTTAGACACACTACTCTATTTGGAGGGGTCTTAATGGAAAAACTCACTGCACTTTAACAAACACCATTCAGTATATTTTAATAACTACATTCAGATGGGTGAAGAATTGAAGTAAACCTTGGAACTTACACTTGGGTGGTAATACCATATATGCACGTAATCTGGTGAGTGTGTGTGTATCGTGCAGCACACTTATTTGGATAGCAGTCAAACACCTCTAAAGGAATGGTATTTCTCTTCATCTCCTCTTCCTCTTCTCTTTCCCTTTCTGTGTGTGTGTGTGTGTGTGTGTGTGTGTGTGTGTGTGTGTTTGCGCGTGTGCCTAGCTCTAGATGGAACTTGATGCTCTTAGCAGAAATGAATTTATATACTTACTCCAAGTGCTATTGGTTCCTTCCAGTTGCTCTTGGGGCTTGAGTTAAACTTCATTTTATGACCATAAGGGACTTTAAAGTTGATTTTGGAACTTCTTGTAAAATTTCATGGCTATCCAAGGTTAAACACTGCAGGGCGGTAGAGCTATATAATAAGCCCCTCAAGGAAACCATTGACTAATAAGGGAATGCCCTCTAAGACAAGACAGTGTTCCTGGGCTTGTTGCTGCTTCCCTTGTCAGACAGTGTGGCATTTAGGGGAGGGTAAGCTTCCAGGTGAGGGGAGTGCTGCTTGCAAGCCCAGAAGCTCTGTTCAGCCCTGTAAGAGCTATTGACACCTATGGCTCCTAGGAAGACCCCTAGGGTTCTGTTATGAGGGGCTTGATAGTATCCATGGAGAAATATCTTGAGGACCCTGCTGAGCACCCACTGGGAAACTGATGACATTATTACCAAAAGGAAAAACTCACCAAGACACTGAACAAACATCTACAAGAGCTACTCTTACCAAAACCCCAGAGTGGAGAGGAGTGACCAGATATGGTAGAGTATGTCTTTTTCAATGTTTTAGCCCTTCAGGCTTCCTGCACATGGTATCTTCCATGGAAAATGGGAATATAGGTCTTTCTCTTTTATGTGCCTATTGGAATAAAAAGAGTGAAGGCAGAGGTCACTTTTGGTTTTAAAAACAATCATCACCAATATAAAAACCCAAACCAAACATCTCCTTTATTTTATTTTTATTTTTAAATAAATTTTTATTGTTCAGATTATTACAATTGTTCCTCTTTTTTCCCCCCATACCTCCCCTCCACCTGGCTCCCACCACACTCTGCTCTTATCTCCCCAAATTGTCCTCATCCATAGGTGTATGATTTTTGTCTTGTCTCTCCCTGTACCCCTCTCATCTCTTTCCCCCTGAGAATTATCAGTCCACACCCTTTCTATGCCCCTATTTCTATTATATTCACCAGTTTATTCTGATCATCAGATTTTCAATTCACTTGATTTTTAAATTCACTTGATAGATATGTATTTGTTGTTCATAATTTTTACCTTTACCTTTTTCTTCTTCTTCCTCTTCTTAAAGAATACCTTTCAGCATTTCATATAATACTGGTTTGGTGCTGATGAATTTCTTTAGTTTTTTTCTTATCTGTGAAGCTCTTTATGTGACCTTTAATTCTGAATGATAGCTTTGCTGGGTAGAGTAATCTTGGATGTAGGTTCTTGCTATTCATCATTTTGAGTATTTCTTGCCACTCCCATCTGGCCTGCATAGTTTCTGTTGAGAAATCAGCTGACAATCATATGGATGCTCCCTTGTAGGTAACTAACTGTTTTTCTCTTGCTGCTTTTAATATTCTCTCTTTGTCTTTTGCTCTTGGTATTTTAATTATGATGTGTTTTAGTGTAGTTCACTTTGGATTCCTTTAGTTTGGGGTTCTGTGTGCTTCCTGGACTTGTAAGTTTATTTCTTTCACCAGGTGGGGTAAGTTTTCAGTCATTATTTCTTCAAATAGGTTTTCAGTATCTTGCTCTCTCTCTTCTTCTGGAACCCCCATAATTCTGATGCTGGTATGCTTGAAGTTGTTCCAGAGCCTTCTTACACTATCTTCACATTTTTGGATTCTTTTTTCTTTTTGCTTTTCCAGTGGAGTGCTTTCTGCTTCTTTATATTTCAAATCTTTGACTTGATTCTTGATTCCTCTAGTCTGCTATTAGGTCTCTGTATAATATTTTTATTTCAGTCAGTGTATGTTTAATTTCTAGTTGGTCCTTTTTCATCTCCTCTTGGGTCTCGCTAAACTTATCCATTTTTTTCTAGGAAATTCTTGAAAAACCTTATAAGCATGGTTTTGAACTCTATATCCAGTTGTTTGTTTTCCTCCATTTCTTTCGTTTGTGGTCTGTTCTTTTGTCTTCACATATTTTGCTGTTTCCCTGAGTTGGTAGAGCAGCTTTGTGTACTAGTTGTCCTATATGGCCCAGTAGCTCTGCCTCCCCAGTTACCTGAGGTGGACACTCTTGATGCACCCCTTTGTGGACTGTGTGTAAAGTCTTGTTGTAGTTAATTCTTGATTGTTGCTGGTATCACTGGGGGGAATTGACCTCCAAGCCAATTGGTTGTGAGGATCAGCTGTATCTGTGTCCGGAGAACTTCTATGCTGGACTCAGCCTTAAGACTTACAAGATTGCAACAGCCTCTGTGCTGGGCTTGGATGTGGTGGAGTCTCAGGGCTAAGCAGACAGCCTTGGCTTCCCGTCAGCCCTGCCCTACATGGCAGCCCCTGGGTTTCAGTGCCTCTGGGTAATCGCTGCAGCCCTCTCTGTGCGCACACATGCGTTTCTCCAGACCTCTGCCTTTCTGGGTCCCTGAGTTTCTGTGCACTCTAGGGACCCGTATGAGTCTGGGTCTCCAGGGTCTCACCCGAAACTGGGGTTCAGTGCAGTTGGACCTGGATTTCAGTGCTGTTGGGAGGTTCTGTTTTCCTCTTGCTAGAGAAAGCCAGTGGCACAATCAGCAGTCAGTGCTCTGTGTACGCATTTTTGTATGCCCCCAGACCTCTGTCTTTCGTGGCTCCCCTAAGTTTCCCTGCGCTCCTTTCTTTTCACGACATTCCAGATTCCCCCTGTATGAGTCTCGCCCAGAACTGGAGTTCAGTGCAGTCAGAAGTGGGGTTCAGTTCAGTCAGGATTTTCCGTCTCCCTCCCGCTAGAGGAAGCCAGCCAGACCCCCCGCCACCCGTCTTCTCCACAAGCGTGTCTCCATATCTGTTTTTTATAGCTCCTCTGAGTCTTTGTGAGTCCCTCTCTTTACTTCTACTTGTAGAGTTTTCACTCAGCCAGCTTTCCTGTGGTTCTGGATGGTGTCCGTTCTGTCTTTTAGTTGTAATTTTGAAATTGTTGTATGAGGCAGCAGTTTAGGTGTTCACTTATGCTGCCATCTTGGTTTCTCTCTCCAAACATCTCCTTTAAATAGAGAGGATAAGTATATTATAGCTGAACAGACAGCATGAAGTCCAGAAATCTTTTAATGGAGGTGTAAGAGCAGTAAAAGCCTATAAAGAGAGTCTCAAATTCCATTTCAGGATGTGACCCAGCAAAGAGGATAGCACATGTATGTATTTAAAACTCTTTGTACACTTACATATGTATGTGAGTATGTAGAGCTACAGAAAAATGCACACTCATTGATGCACACCCCCAGCTCCCTCCCCTCCCCTCATCTAATCCACATTCTACATACTCCCAGACTAATCCTTGCAAAATGGTGATTCTGAGCAACAGGACCCCTCCCTTGCCTTTCCTGCTCAGTCACTTCAAACAAAAGTCACATATATGCCTACAGATACACAAGAGGAGTGGCCCTCTTTGTCCTTTATAGAACAAAGCTAAATGATATACCATATGCCCAATGACATTTGATTCAGCTAATGCACACTACCATGTCAAGATGACCTTAAATCCCCAGAGAACAAGCCTGATGGTGCTTGATGATGGGGCATATCACAAAGAAGATTGCTATGTATGCTGCTCTGGACTCATTGTGCTGCTCCATCGTGAAGATTCATGTTTCTTAAATCAGAAGATTCTTACCATTCCCTTTCCCAAGTTGCCTCAGCTCCATTATCTTTCCTTCATTTCTAGAAATCCTTTGACTTAATTAAACCTGCTCAAACTGTCTTTTTAAAATCTTAACTTCCCTCTCAAATTTCCATCTCATTATTTCTCTAAGCCGCATTCAGGTATGTTGTAGCTTCATTTTCTTGTTCACAAATTCCTCTTCACATGTGTCTAATCTACTGCTTCATCCATCCATTGAGATTTTTATTTCAATAACTATGTATTTTATTTCTAGGCTTTCCATTTTTTTTATCTGCCTTTCTTTCCCTTCCTTCTTTCCTTCCTTCCTTCCTTCCTTCCTTCCTTCCTTCCTTCCTTCCTTCCTTCCTTCCTTCCTTCCTTCTTTCCTTCTGTTGGCATCCTGTGTTTTTCTTATGGATTTTTTTTCCTTCTATAATGTCCTTAATTATTCTAAACATGTTTATTTTGCATGCTCTTTCAGATTGTTCTAATAGCTCCATTCCTTGCTGGGTGAGAGGTGATGGTGGTGCATTCTGTTAACTGTAATCTCTCTTGACTCTTGCTCATGATGGATTTGTCCCTTCAGTGCTTTGCAATTTCTTTTATTGTGAGTTTATTTTGGGTGGGGTTTGCTGATTTTTGTGAAACTACCTGAATTCTGGATTGTAAAATGTTTCTCCAGCGTGTTTTTGTAATTGCTTCTTCCAGGCACTCCCACAATATGACTCGCCAGGGACCCGTTTTTACATTAATTTCTTGGCTTGAAAGTGGCTGGCCCATTCCAGTAGGACAATTTTTAAAACTGAATTCATGTGTAGAACAGGTGCAGGGTTTCAAATTCTCAGAACAGACTTTTTCCACAGAGAGAGACAAATGAGTTTCTGTGTCATTTTGCTGAGGTGGTTGGGGAATTTCAGCTTTTTCATTTTTATTTTTTTGGTCAATATTCTTCTTGATGGTTCAGGCCTTAGCTTTGTGTGTGAGTCTCATTTCCACCCCTATCTTTTTCAGGCTCAAGGCTTTATCTATTGTGGTCATTAAAACCCAAGTTCCAAGGGTTATAAAGATCTAATTCTGAGGGCAAATAGAGAATCAGTTCACATGCTAACTTACCTTGTTTTATTCTTTCTCTTTTTGTGATTTTCTCTGTTTCCTGTGATCTTAAGTTTGCTTTAAAAATAGTTTTGTTTTATTTTATCCTGAAATCCTAGGCATAACTGAAGAAAAAGTTTTCAGGGCATATTAGCCTGCCTATTCTCAGAATTAGAAGTCCTTTTATTTATGTTTTATATTTTCTTCCCATATTCTTTTTTAAAAAATATTTTTTATTGATTTCAAAGAGGAAAGGAGAAGGAGAGAAAGATAGAAACATCAATGGTGAGAGAGAATCATTGATTGGCTACCTCCTGCACACCCCCTACTTGGGCTGGATTCTGCAACCCAGGCATGTGCCCTTGGCTGGAATCTAACTCAGGACCCTTCAGTCCACTGTGCGATGCTCTATCCACTGTGCCAAACCAGCTAGGGCTTTCTTCCCGTATTCTTAAATCAAGACTTCATCACTTTCTGCTAAGACTGATGCAATAGCCGTCTAATATATTTTCCCCCAAGTTGTCTAAGATACCATCTCTCAGATGTTTCTTTCTACAATACCACTTTGTTCTTTTGATTTCCTAGCTTAACAACAGTTATTGGCCCCTAAGTTGCCTCTAAAATAAAGTTGAAATTTCTTGTCCTTGCATTTAAGGTCATCTATATTCTGGCATCTAATTAAATATATTGAGTGAAGATTTTTGATTTTTTTCTGTTGAATATTTTCATTAACAAATTAAGAAACTACTATGTTATATAAAATTGTCAAATGGATTCCCATCTATAGGACCAGTGGTGGTTGTTTTTTTAAACCTATTTTAATATGGGTTGTATTAGTCCTTGTGTTACCCCAAATCTTAGCACATATCCTAACCTCAACAGGCCTTCAAAGCCTCTTTCTTAATTTACCTAGGGAGAGGACATTGATGATTAGACTTCAAGTCATAAAAGAAATATAAGTTGGGTAGAGCTTTACCATTAATGGTTTGAGGAGCTAGTCTGTTTTCTACTATGTTCAATAAGAGAAAACTATGCAGAGGAGCTCAGTCCATAGAATGTGAGACAAATGGCACAAATCCAGTCTTAATACTCTATGCATTTTACAATGACTTTTAGTTTTCAAAGCATTTATAATTATAGTTCATTTGATCTTTATAGAAACCTTTAAAGTCAGTAGAGGTAGAGCAAGTTTAGAAATAAAGAAATAAGTCCAGAAAGGTTATTCATTTATTCACTTAACAATTGAACAAATATTTATCACATCAACTATGGCTGGGGATTTAGCAATGAATGAAATGGGCCAAGGCAGTTGGCTAATGGATCTAGCAATCTTACAGTTCCAAGTAATGGTGGACTTGGAATTAGAACTCAGCTATTATAATTCCTGCTGCATCAAATACCCTACTTGACCTGATACTTGACCTGAAATAACATATAGGTCCTACTTAAATTATGCTTGCTGTCTGTTTTAGAACCAGGCTTGCTGCTCATTACACTCATTTTCTTTTTCTGCTGAGCACAGAAGTAGACTGCATTTCTCAGCCTCCTGTGCAAGTAGGGGTAGTCATGTGACTGAATTCTAGCCAGTGAAATATTCAGCAGTGATATGTGCTATTTCCAGGCTGGACCACAGAAACACTCCATGTGTAATAGTCTCTACTTTTTCTTCTTTTGCTGCTGATCTTTTGCAGAGAAATCTAAGGACCAAGCCACAAGAGAGAAACTACCAGGTGGAAGAAACTAGATTTCCTCAATGACACATGGAAGGTAGCCTGTCAATCAGGGATACTTCATGTGAGTAAGAAATACATTTCTATTGTCTTTGTCTTACAGCAGATAGCATACCCTAACAAATTCACCCTTCAAATTAAAGCCTAAAATAGACCTACAAGGGTGGTAATCAAATGACATAACTTTATTCTTAAGGAATCTATTAAATGATATCCCCTATGTTCTTTATTGATAACCTAGATATAGATATCAATGTTTTCATTAAATTTAAAGGACATACTAGCACTCTAGGAAAAGTTAAAATAGTAAATGATATTCAACAATGCCATAGACCCAAAATGTCTTGATATTAGCAAGGCATTTGACAAGGGGTTTACAATAAAATAGTGAATTAGGGACACTCTCAATGAATTCAAAGCTACTTAAGCAATCATACCCCAAATCCATGGTCGGCAAACTTCAGCTCATGAGACACATGCGGCTCTTTGGCCCCTTGAGTGTGGCTCTTCCACAAAATACCATGGCCTGGGCAAGTCTATTTTGAAGAAGTGGCGTTAGAAGAAGTTTAAGTTTAAAAAATGTGGCTCTCAAAAGAAATTTCAATCGTTGTATTGTTGTTAGTTGGCTCTGTTGACTAATGAATTTGCTGACCACTGTCCCAAATAATTAATGGACACATTTAAGTCTGCAGCAGGTTCTGCAATTGAAATAGTGGGTTAGTCTCTTAGTCTTGTTTTAGTCAACATTTTTACCAATGTCTTGCTTGAAGATAGAGTAGGTATGCTGATCAAGTGTGCTAGTGACACAAATCTGGAGGGGATAGAAATAAGATATAAGAGAGCTGACAGAATCAAGATTCAAAATTATCTTGACATGCTGCAATGCTGGGCCAAAACTAACAACATGAAATGTAATAAGGATAAATGCAGGGTCTTGTTTTTAGGTTCAAAAATGAATTATAGGAATAGAGGATGGAGAGCATGTAACTTGGCAGCCGTTGATATAAAAAGGCCCTGGAGGTCTTATTTGAGCAAAGACTCACTTTGCGCCAGCAGAGTGATGTGGCTGCACAACCTGAGCTGCACTCACACTCCTCTGATGAAATTCGAGTTCTTTATGTTAAAGTTCTGTGTATGTTGGAAGAGTGACAAACTAGAGGCTACTCAGAAGAGGTGATGAGGATGATGAATCAAGATGTCCCTGTCTGTACCCATCACACACCTTTTGGGTATTGCATCATTCTTCCAGCTTTGCACTATACTCTGTCTTCTCTACTGGATTATAAGCTCCAGTAACAAATTAATAATAATAATAATAATAATAATAATAATAATAATAATGGCATCAAAAATGGTTAGAGGCAACACTGATTGAGTTTTTCCCTTGTGCCAAGTACTTCTCTAAATACTTTACATGTATTGTCTTATTCCACCTTCCTGGTAGCCCTGTGAAATGGATTGTACCAATGTCCCCATTTTACAGATGAACTAAGGCATGATGGGGTTAAATCCCTCAGTAAATGGTGCAAACATGGAACAAAGTCAGGCATTCGACTCCAGGTCTGGTGCTCTTAACCCACACACTATCTACCTGATCCAGCAGTGAAACTCCCCTGCTTCAAGCACTCAGTTAATGCTCACTTTAACAGGGGGAAGCAGAGAACAACAGAGAAACCAGCACTTTTTCCTGATTAGAGCTGGGGACTTGTCTAGAGTTCATTGCATATACGGAGAGAAATACACTTAGGAGGTTTGGGCATGTGTACTAAGTCACATGAATAATAATGTTCTATTTTACAGTTAGTTTTTGGCTTTCAAAAACATTTTATTTTTTATTCAGGCACCATTGACATGTAGCATGATGTTAGTTCCAGGTGTCAAAAGCCTTTTATTTATTCTTATTTTTTAATATACTTTTTATTGTTGATAGTATTATACTTTTAAACAACCTTAATGTCATTTAGTCCTCTGAATTAAACATGGCAAACTTAGAATGAGCAAGTAAGCCCAGAAAGGTTACATTTGTTCAATCATCTATGTATTTATTCAACAAACATGTATTAAGTGCCTATTATGTTCCAGGCACTACAGCATGCTCACAAGAACCTTGTAAAGTAGGTGTTATCTCCATTCCACAGATAAGGAAATGGAAGTCCTGAAGACTGCATTAGCGCTAGCACTGAGACACACACACACACACACACACACACACACACACACACACACACGCGGTATATGTCTGGGCCCCTATTCTGTATCTTTCAAAGGATGGGATTGGAACAGTCATTTCCTCGCTGCCTCATTGTCAAATTTCACAGTCCTGTGTGCTAGAAAGGAGTTTCCATGATATCTAGTTAGTAGTTGAGTAACTAATAGTTGAGCCCTTGGTGCCCAATATGGTGTTCTTACCATGAGACATGTGAAAAAAATCAAAGTGACATTTGTGCAAAAGAGAGTCATTACTAGCAGTAGGGGTGAGAATAGAAATAAACACCTCTTAAAAAATGAGATCACCCTTGGAGAATGCTTTGAGATCTTTGGGAAAATGTGATTGGGGGTGGGTGGAGCGTGCTGGGACACCTTCCTTCTGTGGGTTCCAGACATTCCAGGCTCCTAGCCTCCCAGCTGTGGAATGTCCTGGAATGTGCTTGAATCAGTGTGGGATGTGGGGCCTGGGTGCAATGAGGCTTGGCTAGCAGGGGCTGGTCTAGACCCACCTGAGATCTCTGGTGTGGTGAAGCAGCACTCAGAGCTGGGAGGTGCAGAAACTAAGAGGAAACGCAGAACTTGTCCCTGCAGGGCTCCCTATGAGCAGAGGGTTGGAGCTGAAAGAACACAGTGGTTCATCTGTCTGTTCTTACAAGTACCCACCATGTCAGCATCCACCCAGGCAGTGAAGGGTAAGGAGTGTTGGTAGTGGGACGAGAGGCAGAGTGTTTGGTCTCAGGTCCTGCACATTCTTGGAAACTCTCCTGCTTGCCTCTCTGCCCTGTGCAGCAGCCTTTAAAGTTGTGTCAATAAAAGATCTTTCAGGGAGGTTTGGTATGCTTATCGGGAGAAAGATTTCTGTTTCTCTCCAGGGGAGGTGTTCGAGACCCCTACAATTCCCAGCACTTCCCAGAAGAGAGTTCAGGGGAAGGAAAATTACTGCCTGGGGATCAGTCCCTTTGGCCCTGGCTTGGTGCCTCTATGGAGAAGCATCTTAACTTTCATTGCCAGAGGGTGTTTTGATTCTAGTGAGGGGAGAGGAGATCAGAAAGGAAATAAAAGCACAAAAATGAAAAACAAAGAATTCCTGAAGGTCTGATAAGCAGTCCAACTATGCACCAAAACATAAATATTTGGCCAAATTAGTTACTCCAAACACTTCTTATTTCTCAAAATGAGCCCTACTTTTATTATACTTAGAAGTTTTTTAGCTCTTGACAACCCTGTACAACTCTAAGGGGGTAGGGATTTGAGTTCATTTCTCTCCCTGAAATCCCAGAAAATACTTACCTTCTTCTCTTTGATGCCTGGTAAAATGATTTTGCACTTTTGCTGGCCTTCTCTGTACAATCACTCAGGTAGCATTTTATTAATGATCACAAGCAGCATGTACTGGAAAACATTACCTTGGAACTGATCTAAAAATCCCTAATGGCTCTGGCCAGTGTGTTCAGTGCTTAAAGCATCAGCCCCAAAATGGAAGGGTTACTGGTTCAATTCCAGTCAAGGGCACATACTTGGGTGGTTTGCTCCCTTCTCCCTTTCAGGGCATGTAGGGGAGGCAACCAGTTGATGTGTCTCTCTCATATCGCTGTTTATCTCTCTCCCCCTCCCTCCCACTCTCCCTTTTACTATCTCTTAAAAGAAATGGAAAAAATATCCTCTGGTGAGGAATAACAACAACAATAACAACAACAAATAAATAAATAAATAAATAACTCCAATGGTTATTAAAATATACTGCATCCTAATATATAATCTTTTTTTTAATTTTTTTATTAATTTTTTATTAATTGTTTATACATATCTCCCCATTGCTCCCCCTCCCTCCCAGGCATACCCTAACTCCCCAGTGTCTGTGATCATTGGTTACACTTATATGCATGCATACAAGTCCTTTGATTGATCACTTATCTACCTCACCTAACATTAATCTTTCTGCTGTAATTTCACAGTCTGTTCGATGCTTTATGATTTTTGTCCTCCTGTCTTCCTGAAAATTATCAGTCTACTCCCTTTCTGTGCTCCTGATTCTATTATATTCACCAGTTTATTCTGTTGATCAAATTTTTAATTCACTTAATTTTTAGATTCACTTGTTGATAGATATGTATTTGTTGTTCATAATTTTTTGTCTTTTACCTTTTTCTTCTTCCTCTTCTAAAAGAGTACCTTTCAGCATTTCATAATAATACTGGTTTGGAGTTGATGAACTCCTTTAGCTTTTTCTTCTCTGTGAAGCTCTTTATCTGCCCTTCAATTCTGAATGATAGCTTTGTGGATAGATTATTCTTGGTTGTAGGTTCTTGCTATTCATCACGTTGAATATTTCTTGCCACTCCCTTCTGGCCTGCGTCGTTTCTGTTGAGAAATCAGCTGACAGTCGTATGGGTGCTCCCTTGTAGGTAATGAACTGTTTTTCTCTTGCTGCTTTTAATATTCTCTCTTTGTCTTTTGCTCTTGGTATTTTAATTATGATGTGTCTTGGTGTGGTCCTCTTTGGATTCCTTTTATTTGGGGTTCTGTGTGCTTCCTGGACTTGTAAGTCTATTTCTTTTACCAGATGTGGGAAGTTTTCAGTCATTATTTCTTCAAATAGGTTTTCAGTATCTTGCTCTCTCTCTTCTTCTGGCACCCCCACAATTCTGATGTTGGTACGCTTGAAGCTGTCCCAGAGGCTCCTTACATTATCTTCACATTTTTGGATTCTTTTCTCTTCTTGCTTTTCCAGTTGAATGTTTTCTGCTTCTTTATATTTCAAATTTTTGACTTGATTCTTGCCATCCTCTAGTCTGCTGTCAGGACTCTATATAATATTTTTTATTTCAGTCAGTGTCTCTAGTTGGTCCTTTTTCATCTCCTCTTGGGTCTCACTAAATTTATCCAACTTTTCTAGTATATTCTTGAAAAACCTTATAAGCGTGGTTTTGAACTCTATATCCAGTCGTTTTTTTTCCTCCATTTTTTTTGTTTGTTATCCCTTCCCTTGTCTTGGCATTTTTCCTATGCTGGGGAAACTTCTGTGTTGAATTCAGCTTTATGATACCAGACGTGTAAAGCCACAGAAGCCTCTGTTGAGCTTGGGAGGGGTGGAGTCTCAGGGCTTAAGGGACCGCCTTGCTTTCCAGTCGGCCCCGCCCTCCACGGCCCCTGAGTCTCACGTGACTGGGTAATCACTGGAGCAGTCCTTGTGCATGAGCGCCTGCAGTGCCTCTAACCGCTGCCTTTCCGGCTTTCCTGCGCACCAGGACCACACGAGTCTAGGTCCCCAGGGTTTCGCTCGAAACAGGGGCTTAGTGGAGTCAGAAGTGGCACAGTTGGGAGGGTCTGTCTCCCGCCCACTCACGAAAGCCAGTGGCACAATCAGCAGTCTGTCCTGTGCGCAGTGCCGTGCGCGCCACCAGCCCTTTGATCTTTTGCGACTCCCCTAAATTTCTGTGCACCTCTCCCTTTTCACAGTCCAAACTCCCCCCGTATGAGTTTCGGCTGGATCTGGAGTTTAGTGTCGTAGGATAAGGGGTTCAATGCCTTTGAGAGTCTCTGTCTCCCTCCCGCCAGAGAAAGCCAGCCAGGTACTCTGGCACCCGCTCTCTCCTCGCACGCGTCTCCGTACCTCAGCTTTTTGCAGCTCCTCTGGGTCTCCGTGAGCCCCTCTCTTTCCTTCTAGCTGTAGAACTTCCACTCAGCCAGCTTTCCTGTGGTTATGGATGATGTCCATTCTGTCTTTTAGTTGTAGTTTTGAAATTGTTGTGCGAGGCAGCAGTGTAGGTGTTTACCTATGCCGCCATCTTGGATTCCTCCTAATATATAATCTTTGACAGTGCTGTAGACTAATTTCTGTTCACCTTGTGTTGAAATACCTTTTGAGATTTGCATACCTTTTTTCATAGAGTTTCTCACAAATATAGTACTCAAATCTAATTTATTTATACAATAGCATGGTAGAAATCACTTGTTCCCTTGGAGAGAAGAATTAACATCCATAATATTGAATATTTTGCATCATTTTCATGCAGTTGGTTAGTTCCTCAATGCAGTCCTCTAATAAATTCAACAAAAAAATGGCCAATCAGATCAGTTGTTTACTATCATTTTAAAAATAAGTGGGATGGGCTCAGGTCTATCAAACACCAGATCCTTCTTTTCCTGTAGCACTCATATTTGAAGGAATTAAATTAATTAAACAATGAGTCCATTAAACTGAGGTGGCTTTAAAGCCTTGGTAGCCTATATCAGCTACCCAAAACCTAAGCCTGCAATGCCTCAGGTTAAGAAATCAAAACCTAAGCACAACCAATCGCAGTCAACTGGGCTTTCCCAGATCAGGCAAGCTCTTATGCTACAGCCAATCAGATAATTTTCTTGCTTTGCTTCCACATCTTATCTATAAAGTCTTTTCCCAATTTCTGCTGGTGGAACATTCTTAGCTACTTCTGGTATGTATGTTGCTGCCTGATTTTTTATTTTTGCTCAAAAATCTAAAAATTTAATAAGCTTCAGTTTACCTTTTAACAAGCAGGAGGTCAAGGAGGGAAGATGAAGGAACCAAGCTCCATGGTTAAGCTCTTGACCAATGGGAAACTTATTTTCTAGTGGCAGTTCAGCATGCTTCATAGTAATGAGAAATATTTTATTAAAGCTTGCAGTGGGTGGTGTTATGCAAAGCTGTCACTTTTTAGGCAAAGGAAAGTGGCTGAGGAAGTATTTTTCAAGCCTGCTCTCAGGCCTGAAGTCTTTGACCTCATTCCCAGGAAGCAAAACCAGGAACCAAATCCAT
The DNA here is from genome assembly GCA_011751065.1 of Lasiurus cinereus. Taxonomy (NCBI): domain Eukaryota; kingdom Metazoa; phylum Chordata; class Mammalia; order Chiroptera; family Vespertilionidae; genus Lasiurus; species Lasiurus cinereus. The sequence goes on along the minus strand of JAAGEH010000307.1, from coordinate 51,648,966 downwards.
ATGTTTCTGATGGAGTCAGTGTGTAGCTCAGAGTTGAATGCAGAAAATCAGAGGCCCTGCCTTTTTAGAGTTAGCATTAAATATTTATTCTGTTCTCTTCTCTTTTTGTACAAAGAGGAAGGAAGAGGGATAGAGAGTTAGAAACATCGATGAGATAGAGACATCGATCAGTTGCCTCCTGCACGCCCCCTATTGGGGATGTACCCAAAACCAAGATACATGCCCCTGACCTGAATCGAACCCGGGACCCTTCAGCCCGCAGGCCAACGCTCTATCCACTGAGCTAAACCGGTCTCAGCTATTCTGTTCTCTTCTATCACCAAATGTGTCTGTGCATGTGAGTATATGTGTGTGTGTGTTTGTGTGTGTGTGTGTGTATATGTGTGTGTGTGTGTGTGTGTGTGTGTGTGTGTGTGTGAGAGAGAGAGAGAGAGAGAGAGAGAGAAAGAGAGAGAGAGGCAGAATGAGAGAGAGCAAGCAAGATTGATTATTGAATTTTATGTAAGAAACATTGAGCCTATTGAAAGTACAGAATCTTCACCTATTATGCAGACATTACCTGAATTACTCTGAAAGTAGGCAATATCGAAAAACACTAATCCAAGTAAGCTCACTAGAATAAGATTCTTCAGTAAATATTACCTCTGAGTCTTCCTGGTCACTATAACTATCTGCAAGTCTCCTCAAAGGACCCTTTCCCTTTCCTTGACTCACCCACCCCATTGTTATTGTCCTTCCTAAGCTTCTGGAGGCCGTCTCTTTTTGCTCTTTATAGGGCTGTTGAAATGCCTATTCCTCCAGGAAGCCTTTCTTGGAGAAAAGAAATGATGATTCTCCCCCTTCTCCTCTCCCTCCCCCCACTTTCTCTGGACTTGCATAGAACTTATACTTCTTTATGGCACTGATTTATTATTCCACACATCAGAGCAATTTATGTTCATGTCTTATCCCATCTTCTTATTGCATCTGACTTGTAAACTCCTGCAAGGCAAGATCTCTGATACATCTGACTGTGTGCCTTCACGTTATTGAGCACAGCACCTTGTAGGCACTGTGTTAAAAGGCACACAAAAGTGTAGGTTTATTAATGCAATGAATGCATCCCAAGCCAGACCTCCTGCACAGCAGTAGCATGCAACCTGCATGTTCTACAGGGCATAAAAGAACCTTTCAACTCCTCTAAATGTCAGATAAAGCTGTCCCTTCTTTTCTCCATCACAACTCAGTCCCAAGCATCTTAAATTTGGCCAGAATGGACTGAGCAGTTTAGAGCATCATAGTTTAAGTAAACATTTTTCTTCTTCTTTTTTCTTAGGAACACATGACACTTCGCTGGACAAAAAGGAAAAATATCTGGGTGGGAGAAATAGGGTGGGGCCAGTGAAGCCTGCATTCCACTAGCTACTGGATTTAGTTGAAAATAGCAAGCTGTTCTCAAGAACTCTGAATTAAAGTGCCTCCCTCACACTGTACTCAGGGGTGCCTTTCTTGAAGAATTGAAAGCAGAAAGATGTGGGAGCTAAGAGCTAAGCTGAACAAAAGGTAACTATTTTAAATCAAAACATATGCAAGAGGCAGTTGCCACTCAGCTCTCACTCCTTGGACCTATCTTCTCTGATAAATTTCCCTTGGCTACATTTTTTAAAAAGGGGAATTGTTGTGTTTTTTGGTTTTTTTTTTTTGTTTGTTTGTTTTTTTTGCCATTCCTTAGAATGGTGATTTAAAATATTCATTGTCTCCTTTTAGTGTCCTAGATAGTATGCCTTTCATCTCCTGGTTGTTCTATATCATACCTGGTATGTTGTGGTCTGACTTTTAAGTAATGAGTAGATGAAGAGTAAATAGTAGAAAATGAGAAGAAGAAAAAAGTAAGTTGGAAAAGAAGGAATTCAATGCTTGTCTCTTTTGCTCAGTGTCCAAAAGTTTTGGAAGACTTGGGAAAACTTTTTTTGTGGTGGTGATGGTTGAATTTATTTCTCTGTTTGTGGTGGATAGTGTTATGTCATGATTGTGTGGGTGGGATGAAGCAACTGCTATTGGTTCAGGATGATTGGAGAAAACCTATGGGACAGTCAGTGGGAAGAGCTTAATTGGGCTGGAATTTCCAGCAATGGTACCTTCAGGGCTCAGAGCTTAGATTCTGTCATTTGGATATTCTCTTATTTGGACTTTTGGGAAAGGAGGAAGCTGGTGAGAATTAATGGCTGACTGAACAAAAATAAAAGTCAATTAGTCTAGTGAGGCTAGAGAAATAAAAAGAGAAAAGTGACTATTCTTCTTCACAAATACAAAGAAATATCTGTCATGCCCGCAACTAACCATGGAGGTGAGGCAAGGAGGTGGAGCAAGAAATGGTACCTTTAAAGGACAAGGCCAGAAGATTGAGATAAAGGGCAGATGTTAGAATGGATCTAACCTTGGAGAATTTCTGGATGCAGAAGGTTAAGATGCACTGCAGCCTGGGACCCAGCGGCTTATTCTAACATTGTGAAGGAATTCTGTTTAGCCAATCCTAGAGGGGGCACTTTTCAAAGTTCCACAGACAGCAGGAACGTTCAGTGGTACCAAGGAAATACATGGATTTCTGAGGTACCAGACGTGCCAGGGTGGACTACATTTCTGTAATGTAACTTAATTTAAAGAACAGACATAGGTTTCTTTCTAGAGGTCAGGGTCAGACCAAGAGGTTCTTGATCTCACAGAAAGAGCAGATTCTCAGGCCTCTGTAGGAAATGGTTAAACTCCAGAGGAAACTAGTAGCAGGTGGACATCTCTGGAACTAGAGAAGTATGAAGAAGAGACAGAAGCCTGAGGAAGAACCCTTCAGAAATCCTAAGGCAAGTGCTCTGATAACATGAGAGCACTGGGAGCTACAGGGTGACGCTGGGTGCTGTCCCTCAGAATCTGTAACCCCACAAGCATCTAAGTCAACCCCCTCCAATCTATGGCTTTCTCTGCCACATTTATGTCCATTGGCATTCCATCCTGGGTTCAAAACCCTCCAATGAAAGGACACTTAGCACTTTACCACCCTCTCCAAACATCCAGCCTTTCCTCGGTCTCTTTCTTAATCAGGAAATTCCTTTTACAAACCTCACCAATTGCCTTAGATTTTTTCTTTTCTTTTCTTTTCCTTTCTTCTGTTCACTCAGGGCTTTAGCATTCATCTCCTGTGCTTTTTCTGTCAACTAGGGTCCTTCCCAGAGACAAAAACCTCTACTAGCTATTTGAGCAAAGAGAATTTAATGTATAAAAACTGTTAATAAATTATAAAACTGTTAACAAGGTCAGCAAAAGGGTACCAAGAGAACTCTAAGATATCATGGAGGAAGTAACAATTGGAGCAGCTATCACTCCTTGGCCTGAAAGAACAAAAGGAAGAACGGAGGTTATTAAAATGTAGGAACTTAAAGGAGGGCTCCCACCGAGCTGGAATTCAGATTTCTGAGAAGAGGCTACTTGGCTGGTGTTGGTGTCTCTGAGCTTGGAAGAATGACCTCAGGAGACCTAGATTTCTGAGGAGGGAGCACAGATCAGTTGTCTTTGGGGATTGGGTGGAGGGTTGATGTGGCAAGTATTGGAAAAACTGCAAACTAGATTCAGCTGCTGCTTCTAGAAGAAACTGCTATGTGTTCTCATGACTTCAAGACCTGCTAGCATACAGGAACAAGCCCTGTCCCTTCCTCCATTCAGCCTAGCGGCCTCCCTCTGGCGCCTCCTATTGGCTCATCAAAGAGGGGACCCTAAGATCAAAGCAGAAATGTGCTTGTTGTGCAAAGCCAAATAGAGAAGGGTGGATCTGGAGTTGAGAAGTAACACCTTAATTTCTGGCACACGCTCCTTAAAGTACTAAGGGATATAGTTCCTGGTTCTTTTCCATTATAATCATGTTTTGTTTTTTTTGTTTTTTAGTATAGCTAGAATTGTATCTGTGGCCTTTCTGGGCACATTTCTTGGAGGGAGAACTATGCCTTTCTTTCCTAGACTTTAAAAAATTCTGTCTTCCTAAAGTGTAAGGCACATGTGTGATTATGCTTATCCTTCATTCCTAGTTATTGAAATAAAAAAACCTACTTCCACTTTATTAAAGTGAAGACAAGTCAGGAACAGCCTACCCCTACATAGTCAATGGTCAATCCTAGATCTTCTATACTAGTTTTATCTGTCAGAAACAAGTAATTAATTTTCTTTTCCTGACCAGGTGGCACATAGCAAAGTTCCAAAACAAGTCGTTTGTGTTCTTCCCTAACTCACTCATTCGCTATAGTGTTTCTATTGGCAGGCTGCTCAGGTAAATACCTTCTTGACATGTAGTACCACCCAGTCTCCCTTTTTAAAAATTTGAAGAGAGGGAGAGAATGGGGGGGAGGGAGAGAGAGAAACCAATCAGTTGCCTCCTGCCCGCATCACCCAAACTCACAACCTGGGTATGGGCCCTGACTGGGAATGGAACCTGCCACCCCTTGGTTTACAGAATGACTCTCCAACCAACTGAACCACACCAGCCAGGTGTCCAGTCTCCTGTTATTATGGGCCTGTTATTTGAGAATAAGACATGCTTTTCTATCACTGTACCACTGTATTTTGACCTGGAGTGCCTTCCCACCATGTCTCAAAAATCACATTATAGTATCATCTCAAGCTTACTATGTTTACAACACACACTGGGCTTGTTTGTGTGGACTCTGGATTGGATTGCTCATGTCTAAATTCTTGTTTTCCTACCAGCTGTGTGTGTCCTTGTTCAAGTTACTCAGCTTCTATAGGCCTCATTTGCTCCATCTGTAATATGAAAGTAATTACTACCTACTTTATAAGGTTGTCCTTAAGTTTAAAAGTGATATGTACATAGTAAATAGTCAACAACAGCTATCCTAATAAAAGAGTAATATGCAAATTGACCATCACACCTAGACACAAGATGGCTGCCCCCATGTGATCAAAGATGGCTGTCCCCATATGGACACAAGATGGCCACCACAACATAGCCTGCAGGGAAGGGCAGTTGAGGGAAGATAGGGGTGACCAGGCTGGCAGAAGAGGGCAGCTGGGGGAGACCAGGCCAATAAGGGAGGGCAGTTGGGGGAGACCAGGTCAGCAGGGGAGGGCAGTGAGGAGGACCAGGACTGCAGGGGAGGACAATTGAAGGGGCAGGCCTGCAAGAAAGGGCAGTTGGGGCGGGGACAGGCCTGCAGGGGAGGGCAGTTATGGGTGACCAGGCCAGCAGGGAGGACAGTTAGGGGTGACCGGGCCAGCAGAAGAGGGCAATTGGAGGATACCAGGCCAGCAGGGAGTGCAGTTGGGGGGAACCAGGCTTATAGGAGAAGGCAGCTGGGGGCGGGGGGGACCCAGGTCTGCAGGGGAGGGCAATTGGGAGAGACCAGGCTAGCAGGGGAGGGCATTTGAGGGGGACCAGAACTGCAGGGAAGGGCAGTTGGGGGGTGGGGGGACCAGGCCTGCAGTGGAGGACAGTTGAAGGAGACCAGACCGGCAGGGGAGGGCAGCTGGGGGGAACCAGGCCTGCAGAGGAGGGCAGTTGTGGGCAATTAGACCAGCAGGGAGGGCAGTTAGGTGTGACCAGGCCAGCAGAGGAGGACAATTGGGGGAAACTAGGACTGCAGGGGACAGCAGTTAGGGGGGACCAGTTCTGCAGGTGAGGGCAGTTGGGAGTCAGCAGTCCTTAATTGTGAGAGGGATGTCCGAGGTCGGACATCCTTCAAGGGGTCCCAGATTGGAGAGGGTGCAGGCTGGGTTGAGGGACACCCTTCCACAGCTCTCCTACCCCCGTGCATGAATTTCATGCACCAGGCCTCTAGTTATTAGTATAAAGACTTTAAGGCTGCATTACTTTCATCTCCCATTTCCCCTCCAATATTTTGGGGGTATAAAACACTAGGCATCTCTCATATTCTTATTCATTTTCTCATCTTATATTGTTCTCTACAGGAACCACTTTCATAGGTTTATCAAGGCGATTGTCTCCTTCTCCTTCTTTATTTAATTTAAAGTTTTTCAATCATGTTCCTAGTTTCTGGTCAATATGCTTTCCTAGCCAACAACCCATCATTCATTCCAATACTTAAGACCATAATTTTTTAAATTTTAAATCTTGTTTCTCATTAGAGAGATTTTGAAATCTCTATTGGGACATTCAACTCAAGATCTTTCTTTCTCTTCAAAAGTCTTTTTTTTTTTTTTTTGGTAGAGTAAATTATAAGCCCATCATATAAGATATGGAGTACCATTCCTTGCCCATGGCCTCATAGATTCTTTCTGGGTAATGTCATTCATGAAGCATTTTAGACTTCCAATTCCCAGAAGCAAGTTAATAGAGATCTTCAGGTGGCAGAGGAATCAGGAGAGCAGACCTGAGAATTTAAGGGAATAACTTTTAAAAGCTTCGTAATCCATCTTGGGTATGCAATATGGACAAAATGCTTATTTCATGTACATTAAGTTGGGCATCTTGATACTATCAGAAAATGGAACCATTTGCAGGATACCAAAGAATTGTTATGTAGTTACAGTAATCAGTCAAATAATTTCCAAGTTAATTTATTTTTTTATTTTGTGTTTGTATTTGCATACAAAGCCCAATGCTTTTAAAGGAATAAATTATTATTTCAGTATGTAAAGGTTTAGCTTCTTCTATTGGCTACCCCAAACTATCCAAGTTATAAAAGTAAAACTATATATTGTATTATAACACCTTCATAAATCAACCCCCAAGAACCAGAGAAGAGGCATCCCGAGTGGGGAATTTCATATGTGTCCATGCATGTACAGAGTTCAGGTTCTAGCCAATAAAGATATCAAGAATGCCTAACCACTATGGAGTAATTATGCAACTTACATTTCTGCCAATAAATTTTGAGGCTAATTTATGCCAGGTAGGACTATAAATCCAGTGTTTGCCCCAATTATCAAAAATGTGCTCTACAATCTTGACATATTATTTTCAGAGAGAAAATATACAGTGGAATGTCACGTTGGGTCTGTATTGTAAAATCTATTGGAGATTGGGATGGGATGGAGAGTCTGTCTGAAGAAGGCTTATCTCTGAAAAGATAATGTTCACTCTAGACCCAGAAGCTGTGATGACTTTATGAACCTGGAGCCTGAGCTCTCCTTTGAGAAAATAATGAGAGAAGGCATCTTAATTCCTTCAGAAAACATGATTAATGTCTGTTTCTACCTGAGAAATGTTAGTTTAATTGGAATGTGGTGCAGCCTGGGCATCGCTAGATTTTTTAAAAGCGTATCAGGTAAGAAGTGGCTAGGGTTAGCTGCCTTGGGAGTGGCTCCTACCTCAAGAGAGCTGTGGCAAAGTCCATGGGCAGAGATGTGACCAGGCCACATTGTTGTAGCCTCGACATTCTTTATGCTCCCACCTTGTAGCATTGGTCCTTGATTATAAATAATCATCTATTGCCTGCAGTTTCATGCTTCTGACTCCCAGGTACCTACTGATCCCTCTCCAGCCTGCTCTGACTCCCAAAGTTTATATTTTCCTTCTGAGTGCTTGGTGCTTGTCCACTCTTGCAAACTCTGGCCTCCTGATTTCCCAACTGCCTTTACAAGCTTGATTTGAGGCAAGCATCTGACTCAGCTTTCTCAGCCAGGGCAGAAGGCTGGGGATCTTTCATAGATAGCCCCTGAATATATTTATTAAGCATGAGACTTCTGTAGGATGGGGGTGAGGTCCAGGCGTGTTCATCTAGATAGCAGTCTTCTTCTCGACAGAAGACATCAGCAGAGCAATTCTGGATCAGACCAGCCTGGGTTTGCATCCTGAGTAGGGAAATCATAATAGAAGAAGAGAGAAGAAGCCAAGGTGAGCAGGAGTTAGGTTCCCGAGCAGGGGCCTGAGGTAAAGAAGAGAGAAGTATCATAAAGGGAAGGGTGTGTGTGTGTGCACGTGCAGTGGGGCTGGGGGTGGAAGGTGGAGGGGAGGAGGTGTTGCTGGAAGAAATGGTTGATGGCACGTAATGCAATCTGCTTCAGGTAAGCTTTAGGTGTGTAGAAAAATGTCACTCTTGGCTACTGCAGTTTATACAACTGCCATTGTCATTTAAAAAATTCTACAATATATCCTCTTTGTGGCTTTTTATTACCACCCTATCTTAAGGTGCAAGCACAGAAAGGAAGTGCATATTATTCAGTTGAAGTACATATATTCAATTTGATTACAAACAAGATTGAACACCTTTGTATATGCTTACTGTTACTTGGATTTCTTCCTCCATGATTTCACTTTTTACATCCTTTGTCTGTTTTCCCGTTGGATGGTTTTTTGACCTTTTCTTCTTGTGGATATAGAGATGCTTTATATATACTGACTTTGATCAGGGCACTTCAGGGTACCATTCACCTTGTAGTCTACTTGAATGACTCCCTTGGTGTGCAGAGCACAACCTATGCAGCCATACCTAGCAATTCTTAATTTTTGTAATGACTTATATAAATATTTTAATCTTTAATCTGGTTTCTTGTCTTTGAACTCTGCTTGGGTTATGTTTCATAGTAATGAAGTCATTTTTAAAAAAAATTGTATCTATTGGTCTTTTTCTTTGTGTTGTTTGCCTTCTTAGTCTTTTTTTTCTCCAATGGTTTTTCCTACCCAAGATATTAAAACATTTTTTATTTCCTCTGATTGTTTTTATAGTTTTTCCATGCTTATATCTTTAATGTATATGAAAATTATTTAGTGAATGATGTTATAAAGGGATCTAAACACTTTTTTCTCTAGTGGATGACCAATAGTCCCAACAAATTATTGGATAGACATTCTTTTTTCTTATCTAAAATACTACCTTTACTATATACTTTTTTTTCTATATTCAGGAGTCCATTTTGGGGGTCTGCATTCAATTCTTTTGATTAAAATAATATTTGGAGAAGTTATTCATTTAACTATAGTACTCAAGTGTTATCACTATAATAATAAGAGAGAAACATGCAAATTAACCATCACTCTGCTACACCAAGCCATGCCCACCAGCCAATCAGGAGTGAGTATGCAAATTACTCCAAGATCGTGGCTGGCCACGGAGCTGGAGCAAGCAAGAGGCTTGGGTTGCTCCAACAATGGAGAAAGCCAAGCTTCCCACCCACCCTGGCCGGCCCTGGCCTCCACTTAAGGCTACAAAGTTTCAATTATAGAAGATAAATAAATCCCAGCAAGAATGGTGGCAACCATGGAGCTAGAGCAAGCAGGAGGCTTGAGTTGCCCCACAAGGAAGGAAGCCAAACTTCCTGCCTGCCCTGGCGAGCCCTGGCTGGCTCTGGCCTCTGCTCAGGGCTACAAAGTTACAAAGTTTCAATTATAAGAGAGAAATAAATCCTAGATACTTGCTTCCAGTTGGCCCTGGCCTCCACTCAAGAAGGCGCTGAAAAAAAAAAAAAAAGGAGGGGCTGGGTCCTTGGGTTGCCTCGGGGTGATGAGACCAGAATGGGATGGCAGGGGCTTATTGGGGTAAGCAGACCAGCAGGGAGGGGTAGTTGAGGGTGAGCAGAGCAAGCCATCAGTGGGGGCAGTTGGAGGTGATCAGGAGAGCAGGGAGGTAGTTGGGGGCGAGCAGGACAGTGGGGAGAGAAGGTAGGGGCAAGCAGCCAGCAGGGGGAGCAGTTGGGAGTGATCAGGTTGGTAGGGAGCATTTGGGGGTGAGTAGGCCAGCAGTGGGGGAGGCAGTTGGAGGCAAGCAGGCCGGCAGGCAGAGTGGTTAGGGGCAATCAGACAGGCAGGCAGGCAGGCAGGCAGGTGAGCACCTGGAGCCAGCAGTCCGATTGTGAGAGGGATGTCCAACTGCCAGTTTAGGCCCAATTCCTGTAAACCATCAGTAGTCCATCCTTCGAGGGGTGCCAGATTGGAGAGGGTTCAGGCCAGCCTGAGGAACACCCCACCCAGTGCATGAATTTCATGCACCAGGCTACTAGTCTATTAATAAGTGAGAGGTTGATGTTAAAAGAAAAATCTAGTGTACATTGATTTTTAATCCATAGTATACAGGTTGATGTTCGAAAAACTATGTATTGTAAATGAATAGATGTCTTACTTCTAAAAGGAGGCTTCATCATTCTCAATAATCTGTTTGTTTTGTCATCTTTATAAAGACCCTACACTGAAGACCCCTCCTTAGATACTGTTATAAATATAAGTGTTAGAACTGGTAGATCTTACGTAATTCTTAGACATAAGATCCTGGTGCTCAGTTAAATATCCAACTTATTTTATTTGTTCCTGAAAATTACGCTTGACTTGAAAGCTCTTAATCTGACTTAAGTACATACATAGTAAATCAATAAAAATTAATTAACATGTCTTTTAACTTTAAATGAATTGATTGCTTGCAACAGGAGTCCAAAGATATTGTAATCATGTGTTTTTCCATGTGGCTGTAAGAACCTAAAATGTAGAATGCCTCCGAATATCACAGTCTGTTGAATAGCAGGCATTGAATAAATGTTTGAACAATGAATGAAGCTAGTACTAGGCTAAACATTAAAAGCATCGTTTATGCTTTCTTCCTTTTACTTTACTAATTTACTTCATCCAGAGCAGCTATTTTGCTCTCTTTGCTTTAAGATATTAGAACTTGGCATGAATCTGATTTTCTTAGCCAGAAAACTTGAGTCAATTTAATTGCCTTTCTTTGGGACTCATTTAAACTCAAGACTTAGTTATTTGGTTATTGGTTATAAAAACACAACTAGCTGAAGTATTGTGCATATTTGCTTTCCATATGGACCAATGGAATGAAAACTATGCTCTCCCTTCTCTCCAGGAAGTGCCATCTATACAGAGTAGAATGTGAATGACTCCCTGGACTTGTGCAGTGCACACTACTATTGTCCTTCTACCCCAGTACCCTTTCTTTCTCAATATTTTTTTTAACCAGAAAGAGCTACCTGTTTTAGAATGTCTACCTAGGATGACAGCTTGCTCAATCACACAAGACATAGTACTGTTGACAATGCAGGAGCATCTATTGACAATGGGAGGTTTGCATCTGGAATCAAGCTTGTGGTGCAAGAATTCTGTTCAGTGTAGCAAGTATAGTCTGTATCTACCACCCAGAAACTTTCAGTGAGTATATTCCACATGCCAGTACTTTTGAGTAATACTGGCTTATTCAAACTATCACGTGCAGCTCTGTTCTTCTTTATCAAAGCATGTGTGAGAGAATGCAAACTCAAAGTCAACACTCCTTGGTTCTTAGAACTGAAAATTCATTACAGATCTTATAATTTAACCATCTCATTTTAGAACTGGGATGACTGCCTTGTTGACTGGACTTGGTTATATGTATAATCATATTAATTATATTAAAAATAAATAAATGAATATTAATGTACATGTAAACTTTAAATGATCATTTGGGATAAAAATCCAAATATATTTATAAACACATGAAGTTAGTCCTCCTGTCTGTAAAATGTTCATAGCACCTATTGTGTGTGTGTGTGTGTGTGTATGTGTGTGTGTATAATTATAAGAATGTGAGAGTGAAGAAGTTACTGACTACCATCTATTAGACTGATAGGAATGGTTATAATGTGGAACAATTTTCAGCTACATGAACAATTCTGGCTGGCTGCTTTTTACTTCAAAGTTTGTTTTATTTTGTGAAGCATTTTCTTATCACATTTATTTATTATTCTTCAAAGGAATGCTGGGAAGGAGATTTGTCTTTACTGCTGTTCTCATGTTGACATGTGAGAAAACTAAGTTCACATAGAGCTTGACATTCTCTTCCTGGAAATACATACTTAAAATAACCCACAAGATCCAGTTAGCTATCTGGCACTGAGCTCAGTACCCTCTTCTATTCCCTTCTCTTCCAGCCCCAGGGTCATTCACACAGATGAGACTGATGTCACGTGGAAATCCCCCAAATCAGTCTCCATGGGACACTGGATTAGGCACATTCCCACGTGGCTCTTTCTGAATGTAAAATAATATCTCAAGATTCTGTAGCTCTTTTTAGCGAGTGCATTGTTATCACTAATTATATATATCTATGTATAGATATATATAATTGATTTTTTACAGAGAGGAAGGGAGAAGGATAGAGAGTTAGAAACATCGATGAGAGAGAAACATCGATCAACTGCATCCTGCACCCTCCCCAGGGGGGATGTGCCCACAACCAAGGTACATGCCCTTGACTGGAATCAAACCTGGGACCCTTCAGTCTGCAGGCCGACACTCTATCCACTGAGCCAAACTGGTTAGGGCTTAGCGAGTGCATTGTGACTTCCCATATAGGCTTCAGTGCCAGGTATATCCCCATTATTGTTATTAAAAGACACTCGGATTCAATTAAACCTATGCCCTCCAGCAATTCAGAGCCTGTAAATGTACTGGTGAGAGACCAATCATTCCATAGTTATTTATTGAGGCACTGACCTGGAATTATAGAGATAATGATAAAAAGATCTGTCCCTGTCTTTAAGAAGCTCAAAGTGCATGGTAGGTACAGATAAGTAAAGAGGCAATTGCAATTCAGTAGAATAAGTGCAATTATATTGGAAATTCACTGCATTGTGGGCTAGGAGGAGTATAAAACTCAGATATGGACAGTCAAAATGGCTTCCTAGAGGAAGGAAGGCCTGGGAGAGCTAGCTGGACACAGATGTGGGGAAACAATGTTCAATGAAGAGAGAACAGTATGTATGACCAACTGAGGACAAGAGGCAACAAAGCACATTGAAGAAAATGAAAAGCATTGGATTTTTTGAACATAAGTGAGAGTATGAGAATGTCTGTGCAGAGAGGGAGGTGAGATGACTAAGTTGCTAATGGAAAGATAGGAGCTAGATTATTCTATGATGGCCTTGTTAGCCCCTTTTAGATGAGTAAACTTTATCCATGAATCATTCATTCACTCAACACATTTTGTTGAATATTTACCATGTACCAAGAAAGAGTGCTGGGGATAAAGCAACAAATAAAACAACATTTCCTCAATGAAATTCTGTTCTAGCGAAGGGTGGAAGTCAATGAACCAGCAGCCAGTGAGGCCCTTTGATATGGTGGCATCCCAAGGAGATCTAAAGTGCAAGATGGAATCATGCAAATCTCTACAGGACAAAGAGAGTCACACATGTGAAGGGCTGGGACAGCCATGTGCTTGTTATGTTGTAGGAATAACCCGGAGGCCGTTCTGGCTAGAGCAGGGGGAGAGAGAATGGAATAGTAAGATGTGAAATCTGAGAGGTGGAGGGGGAAGATGACAGAGGGACTTGTCAGATTTTATTCTCAGTGTGATGGGGAATCAAAGGAGAGTTTTCAACAGGAAGGTGGTATGGCCCTGTTGGTATAGTTCTAGTTGCAGAAGAAGAATGGATTGAGGAAGAGGTTGGGAATGAGGAGTCAGAGTAGGCAGGAAAACCAATTTTATTGCAGAAAACCAGATGCACAATGTTGACAGCCTCAACAAGGCAATGGCAGTGGGACATGCTACAGATTAGAGGCAGAAGAGAGTAAATGGAAGGATACTAAGGGGCACTCTGCCTTAGTCCCCAAATACTTTCCCACAACTTGCACATTGTCTGAAATTTTCCCGATTACAGTATCTCTTTTGAGTTTAAAGAATTGACAATCTTGTTAAAGCAATGCTATTTTGATCTTAAAAGCATAGCATTTCAAGAGAAACATAAGAAACAGATTATATATTTAACACAATATAATTCAAGTTAAAATAATATTATATTAAATTAAAAATGAATGCACACAAAACAATACTTCATAAATTTGGAGAAAAGACATACGATACAAAATATGCAAAATAAACAGAGAACAGTGGCCTACAGTGCAGAGAAGTGAAATAAGAGGATGTTATAAAAACAGCATCAACAAATTTTATTTTTGCTTCTCCCCAGCCCCACTCCCTGCTCCAACCCAGTTTTCCAAAAGATATCTTATTCCAACATTTAAGAAAAACTTTGGTGTTTTCCTTTCTGTGCAGAGTGGAATTTCACCAATTTCTTTGGAATGACAAGAATCAGAAAAAGTTCTGTGGCTGCTAAAACCACTGTTCTATAATCTATGGAGATGCAAGGTCTCATAGACAGAAAATTTGCAGTAGATTAATTTAAAGTTAAAGAAATAAAGCTGGCAGTCAGGAGGCTACTTGGGTTTTATCTTGGTTCTATGTTGATAGTGGTAATCACTCATAGCTAAGTACCTCTTAACAGTTTATAAAGCATGTTTACATTTATTAATCTATTTGAACTTCATATCAACTCTTCAAGGCAGCTATTTTACAAATGAGGAAACTAAAACTCAGGAAGATTGAATGACTCATTATTGTTGCTTAACTTGTAGTCTGTACTCTTTCTGTGTTCTGAGGGAAGATTCTTAAACTGTCCCTGCTTTCTTCCCATAAATGAACATTATAACATTTACCAATTAACTTTATGGGCATGTATCAGAGGAAAGTGGTGATAATATGGAAGGCATGGTTATTTGGAGTAAAAGTGCTAAATAAATAAATATATAATAGTAAAGTTGTTGATTTTAAAAGGCAATATATTTAATGAATCAAATTATGTCTTTAATTAATTATAATTATTAAAACACTAGAGGCCCAGTGCACAAAATTCATGTGGTGGGGTGGGGGGATGTCTTTCAGCCCAGCCTGCTCCCTCTCAAATCTGGGACCCCTTGAGGGATGTCCAGGTAGGATTAGGCCTAAACAAACATTGGACATCCCTCTCACAATCCAGAACTGCTGGCTCCCAACTGCTTGCCTGCCTGCCTTCTTGATTGCCCCTAACCGCTTCTGCCTGCCAGCCTGATCACCCGCTAACCACTCCACTGCATCTCTGATTGATGCCTAACTGCTCCCCTGCCAGCCTGTTTGCCCCTAACTGCCCTCCCCTGTGGGCCTGGTCACCCCTAACTGCCCTCCCCTACAGGCTTGATCACCGCCAACTGCCCTCCCTTGCAGGCCTGGTCACTCCCAACTGCCCTTCCCTGTTGACCTGATTGCCAACAACTGCCCTCCCTTGCAGGCCTGGGCCCTGCCAACTGCCCTCCCCTGCTGGCCATCTTGTGGTGGCCATCTTTTGACCACATGGGACAGTCATCTTGTGTGTTGAAGTGATGGTCAATCTGCATATTACTCTTTTTATTAGATAAGATAGAGGCCTAGTGCATGGGTGGGAGCCAGCTCGTTTGCCATGAAGTGTGTCCTGAGTCAGGGTGGGTGCTCCCTTGATGCATGGGGTGACCTGGGTAAGGGGCCGGTGGTGGTTTGCAGGCTGGCCATGCCCTCCAGTGACTCAAGTGGAGGCCCTGGTATCTGGAATTTATTTATCTTCTACAATTGAAACTTTGTAGCCTAGAACAGAGCCAAGCCTTCTGCTCCCACAGCCATTAAAACTTTGTTGCCGTAAGTGGAGGCCTGCTCGCCAGGGTGTGCAAAAAACTTGGCTTCCTCAATTGCCAAGGGCAACCCAAGCCTCCCTCCTGCTCTCTCTGTGGCCATAGCCATCTTGGTTGGGTTAATTTGCATACTCACTTTGATTGGATGGTGGACATGGTGGGTGGGCATGGCTTTGTTGGTGTAGTGGAGGTGCAGTCAATTTGCATATTACTTTTTTATTAGATAGGATTAAATACATTAACACATAATAGATGTATTAAATTAATAAAATATATATTACTGTATAAATAATGTATTAAAATTAATATATGCTTTATGTGAAAATAAATTAATATCTGTACTAATAAAAGTAAGATGCTAATTAGACCAGACATCTTCTAGACATCCTTCCAGACAAATTCATAGTGGCAGGGGCCAAGAGAGAGATGGTTAGGGATGAACAGGGCAGCAGGGGGAAGCAGCTAGGGGGCAATCAGGCTGGCCAGAGAGCAGTTAGGGGTGATCAGGCTGTCAGACAAAGGGGTTAGGGGTGATCAGACAGTCAGGCAGGTGAGCAGTTAGCAGCCAGCAGTCCTGGATTGCAAGAGAGATGTCCGACTGCAAGTTTAGGCTTAATCCCTGTGGCAGTCAGACATCCCTGAAGGGGACTTGAATTGGAGAGAGTGCAGGCTAGGTTGAGTGACCCCAACCCTCATGCATGAATTTCATGCACCAGCCTCTAGTATAATATATGTATTTATATAGATAAATATCATTATTTATATATTTATTATTATTTTTGAAATATTTGCAGTCAGGCTGTTAGCAAATATCTGGGAACTCTCAAACTGGACCTCCACCATTAGGCAGCATTATCCATGGCTTTCCCAAGGAAAATAAAGACAGAATCCAGTGTTGGATGAAAGATCATTTCACCTTTTAGCTAAAACCTTGGCTCCAAATCCAGGGTATCCCCCAAGTGAGTTTGGCTTGCCTACAATGCATATTCCATCTTAAAGCAAGGCTAGTCCAAACTACATCAGCCAGAAAAATTAAGAGGAAGTATGTGAAGAAGGGAGTGGAAGAAAATAGCTAAGCACTCTCCTAAGTGAGTGTAACCCCAGCTCTCCTTAATACTCCAGCTTGGTCACAGTAGAGCATCTGACCCCAAATAGATCCGCCCTAAGGCTTTAGTCCCTAGTCCCTAGAAGGTGTTGCCCAGTCATCCTCCTTGAACTTGACCAATTTCTAGCACACGTTTTGAAGGAAGAGAGGAGTGTTAGAATGCTGTATTGGGACAGTTGCTGAAAGATCTCTTAGCCGACAGTTCCCACTCTAAGAACCTCTAAAATTTATTCATTCATTCCATAACATTTTGTGTTAGGCATTATGCCAGGTGCTGGGATATAGATATGAGTACTTGATAACATAAACATAGAGGGGGAGGCTGTGAATAATCAGTTTGAATGAAAACTTCCCAGAAATTAGCCATTCAATAGAGTAAGTAAGAGATATAAAAGTGGTCTAAGGACATACATTCTAAGGACACAGATTCATATAAAATGTGAAGAGATATTCAATTAAAAATAGTGCATAGACTTGAGACTTGTATCTTGAAAGAAGGCAAGATAGATGGCATAACAGTCAAAGAGAAATCTGGTATTTTAGAGCTTTAAGGAGAAGAATATACCAGTATTTCTCTAGTGTAAGTTCTACCAGCAATTGGGTTTGATTCTTTAGGCAGAAATATTCCTAAAGAGAAACAATTTATCAGCCACCACAGACTGCTGGCATCATCCCTCCACAGTAGCCATTGGACAGGAACCTTGGTTCAATTGACTACCTCAGTTTTCTGTATCAGGATATATTTCCCACTTTAAGAGGATAAATTGGCACTCTAGCTTCTAAATCAACTCTGGCCATACCTATTTGTTTGTTATTTTTATTATGGCTATTCTTCTCTACCTTCCAGAAGTGTCACGTGAACCAAGCATCCCCAAAAGTCCATACATGGATAGTTCTGTTTGAAGTATGCCTGGTATTCATGAGCACCTGGGAGGACTGCAGTCCTTGGTTCCCCTCCCTCAGCCACCTGCACTTCTTAATTAGGGTAGCAGCAAGGAGACTCCAGGGTTTATGGCCCTGACCCAAATCCACACTCATCGTTCCCCAAACACTGATTTGAATGCTCAGTTTCGTTACTGATTGTGTGAACAGTTGAACAGAAATCGTTTTCATCAAAATACCTTAATATTTTGTTTGTGTTTTTTAATTCGGACCCAAAAGAGAAGATAAAAGGGAGAGAAAGAAATGGGTGTAATATATGGTTGGTGATTTTAAGATATGGCCCCTATTTTTAAAAGTTCTGTCTTGTTACTACTATGTCATTAGGACATCATAGAATTGAAAATGCTTAGCAAGCACTCAAGAGATAATTGTTAATTATAACTAATTAACTTTTAATTAAATAACTGTGGTCTAGTTATTAATTAAAGAAATCGTATGTACATATCTAATTAAATAAGTCAAATAAGTAATTGATAAATAGAATGTGAGCAGGTCTGACAGCAGTTTCCATAGATAGTTCGAGAAGGATTATTGCTTGAGGTCTGAGATTTAAGGAATGGTTTCCAGGTAGATCTGGAGCTAGAACTGACTGGAGAGGCCCCAGGTAAGCATGAGGTGGGAAAAGCCACAGGGCTGAAGTCCCTAAGGCAGAAGGTGCATTCCACAATCAGAGAGGAGGGAGATGGGGTTGTGTCGAGAACCAGAGGAGAGGCGAGAAGAGGGGTGATTGTAGATCATTTTAAAAGGCTCAAGTTGGACCTCGTGGAAGAAGGAGGGAGGGGCCCAGCATAAATTAATCATTTAGAGAAATCTGACACGAAATGAAAAGAGAAGAGTGAAGCTAAAAGTTACAAGAGTTTGTCAAAGGACTACCCCCCCTCCACTTTCACCCCCCGCCCCTATCCAAGCCTGGGCATGGTTATTCACAGAGGGCGGTGACCAGGGGAGAAGAGGAGCGTGTGAGGCAGCCTGAGGTGAGATGAACCTGAACCCAAGTGAAGGCTCCGGAAGAGGAGACATGGAGCTGCCCAGCTATCTCCCGTCTTTCTCACTCACGCTCCTGGTGACACGAAGTGCTCAGACCTCCAGCATAGCTTGGTCGGTGATTCTCGGAATCTACCTAATCTACCTCACACAGTTATTTTGCTTGCTGTAAACAGCCATCTTTTCCCATATATTACCAGACTCAGCTATCTCTTTTCTCTCTCTCTCTCTCTCTCTCTCTCTCTCTCTCTCTCTCTCTCTCT
>JAAGEH010000307.1:51578233-51630271 GCA_011751065.1 Lasiurus cinereus | reverse complement strand
CATCTAAAGTAGTCTGCCCCCCAAGAAAAATCACTGCCTCTCAGATGACATTCTTTTAGACCAAAGCTACAAAACCTCACCCAAAATAGATCAAATATTTTAAATGTTTTCTTTATTTGCTCCCCTCACAAATATGCCTGCAATGCAAAGCCAATTATGAGACTGGCATTTCTTTTTCCTGAAATGAGTGGAGGATATGTTCTATGGTTGGGAGGGGACACCAGGTCTCCCCACGTGGTCTTGGTGGGATTTCAGACAGTCTTTATTAAGCATGGGCCAGGAAGAGGGAACGCACACAGCTGGGTCTCTCTTAGCACCTGCCATCTGGGAGTCCATCCTGCAGGTATCTGAGCTGCTCCATTAGAAGGGTAGTTTTTGAATAACGGCCACAATGTTTTTACAAGATTATAAAAGGCACAGAGCTTAACACTAAGCCTTGCAGATAACAGATGCTCAGCAGTTGGTTGAATGAATGAATGAATGAAATTAAGAAAAATCCAGTTAAGGCTCTCAGTGACTCAGATACCCATTGGAATTCAACAGGAATTTCTGCAACCTTTTTGCTTTTTCTGAGGCTAGAGAAAATCCAATAGCAATAAATATGGGGAGAGTGGAAACCATAGAGATATCCGGTTATCCTCCACAGCTCCAGAAATAAGGAGACAGAGATTTCCTACAGGGAGACAGGGAATTGGCCAGCCCTGTCAGTGGACATGTGGGAAAGGTAACATTTGTCTCAGATGCTGCCTCTTCTTTTCTGGGTTTTCTCCGATGCCCTGTTCCATTTCATCAGGTCCTTACCCTGACCCCAGACATCCAATGCCTTTCTTCTTCCACCCGCTGGCCCCAGAGACCAGCCTCACTTTCTTCCTGCCATGCCCCATCAAAATGGAAGTTGGTATGGTTCCAAATGTTTTGTTATACAGACCCACAAATAGTTTATATGAATGGAATAATTCCCACTGAACCTTGTGTTTTTGAGATCCAAGTGCATCATGTCCGCTAATTTTTGCCACAATATAGTATTCTGTTCTATGTAATAGTTTATGTAGCCTCTTCCCTGCTGACCGCCATTGGGGTTTTTGTAAATGGTATTTTAATTACGGACAATACTCTAATGAGCTGCCTTTTACATGTGCCCTTACTAAAGGGTGCTGAAGGGTATGAGAGTTTCCCGAGAGGATATTCCCAAAAGTGGGATTGCAGGATAGGGATGCAGGTAATGAACATCCCTGATATACTGCCAAATCACTCCAGACAGTGAATATACCAATTCACTCTCTTATCCAGCCTGTAGAAGAATTTCTTTCTGCACATTATCAGCAACATTGAGTTTTGCAAGATTAAATGTCTTTTCTGTTGGCTATGAACTGGCAACAGTGTTTTAACTTGCATTATTCTGCTTTGTGCTAATGAGGTTGTGCATCATTTCAAGGTTTTTTGGTCCTTGTATTTTCTCTTCTGTGTAGTGTTATATCCTAGAACTATTCTCTCTCGCTCTCTCTCTCTCATTAACTTTAGACATTTTTGCCATCCTAGATTCTAATCTTTTGCTGTATATATTACACATTTTCTCTGGGCTTTTCTTTTGACTTTGTCCATAGTAGCTTTTGTTGAACAGAAGTTTTTATCTCTTGAAGTAGCCAAAGTGTTTTCAGTTTAACTTAATTTCTTTAGTTTAATTTTTACTTAATATCTATAAATATTATTTAGCCTTTTCTTGCTGAGAAATGGTCCAGAATCTCAGAGTGTACAACAACAAACATTTACACGAAGTCTGGGTCAGCAGCGACTCTGCTTGTCCTGGCTGGGCTCCCCGAGTCTCCTCAGTTTGGAACTCAAGCTGAAGAGCAGCCACGATCTTTTCTGCGCCGTTGTAACAAATGACCACAAACTGGGTGGCTTAGACAACAGGAGTTTATTCTCCCATCGTTCAGAAGGCCAGCAGTCCCCAATCAAGGTGTTGACGGATTGTTAGCTTTTCCTGGAGTCTCTGAGGCAGAATCTGTCCCAGGCCTCTCCCCTCGTGGTCACTGGCAATCCTTAGCATTCCTTGGTTGTACATGCATCACTCCAGTCTGCCTCTGTCGTCACATCCCCCTCTCCTCTGGGTCTTGGGGGTCTCAAATCTCCTTCTGCCTTTTTCTTTCTTTTTTAACCAAAGACCTACATTTTATTATTTTTAATTTTTTTTCAATTCTAATTTATAGTCAACATTATTTTGTATTTGTTTCAGGTGTACAGCATAGTGGGTAGACAGTCATCTACTTTACAAGTGTATTTCAAGTACTTGCCTGGCACCATACACCGTTATTACAATACTACTGACTATTTTTCCTATGCTGCACTTCTCATCCCCATGACTATTTTGTAACTATCAACCTGTATTTCTCAATCCCTTCACCTTTTTTCACCCAGTTCCCCAAGTCCCTCCCCTCTGCCAACCCTCAGTCTGTTCTCTGTATGTGTGAACTGTTTCCGTTTTGTTTGTTCATTTATATTGTCCTTTAGATTCCACATGTAGGTGAAATCATATGGTATTTGTCTTTCTCTGACTCACTTATTTCACTTAGCATAATACCCTCTAGGTCCATTCATGCTGTCACAAATGGCACGCTTTCATTCTGTTTTATGGCCATGAATTATTTATCTTCTTTCTTCTCTTTGTCTTAAAGAAGACCCTTTAACATTTCTTGTAATACTGGTTTGAGGGTGATGAACTCCTTTCGCTTTTTATTGTTTGGGAAGCTCTTTATGGGTAGAGTAACCTTGGTTGTAGGCCCTGGCTTTTCATCACATTGAATATTTCATGCCACTCCTCTTGCCTGCAAAGTTTCTGTTCAATCAGCTGGCAGTCATACAGGTGCTCCCTTGCAGGTAACTAACTGCTTCTGTTCTGCTGCTTTTAAGATTCTCTCTTTGTCTTTAAACTTTGGCATTTTAATTAGGATGTGTCCTGTTGTGGGCCTCTTTGGGTTCATCTTGTCTAATATGATATCCACCTCTCCCTGAAAATCTACACCTCCCTCGGTGGACATTTCATTAAATAACATTTTCATTCACTCAGTTATTCAGGCAATAAAAGAAGGCGTCCTTGATTTCTCTATTTTTCTCACATCCCTCATCCAAACATTAGTGAGTT
Organism: Lasiurus cinereus; assembly: GCA_011751065.1. NCBI lineage: Eukaryota > Metazoa > Chordata > Mammalia > Chiroptera > Vespertilionidae > Lasiurus > Lasiurus cinereus. Next base: position 51,627,129 of record JAAGEH010000307.1, on the reverse strand, counting down.
TTAATGTGTCCAAAATTCACTAATTCCTCAGTTCCCTGAGCACAACTACCCTAGTCCAAGCCAGCATCTCTTGCCTATGAGAAGGCAATGACCTCTTGCTGCCTCTACACTTGCTATCTGTTATATACAGGACAGCCAGAGTGAATTTTCTCTCTGCTCAAATCTTCCAGTGACTTTCCATCTTACTTAGAATAAAACCCAAAGTTCTTACAATGGCTATAAGACTCTGGATGATTGGATCTGGCCATTGGCAATCATTCCTCCCCAATTTCTTGCTGTCAAAGATGCCTTCCTTCATATATCCTGCTTACTTCTTTATTTTATTCACCACTCTATTGAAAACCTTTAGAGATGACCCTTGCTTTTCAATAGTCCTCAATTCTTACTTATTTTTTCTTTATAGCACTTTTCACTACTTGACATTATATATTAATTAATGTTCCATGACTCTCCATCAAAATGTATTTTGTTAACAATGCCTAGAACAGGTTCAGGCATGTGGTGGACACTCAATAAATATTTGTCCAGTGGATGAATGAACTATTTGGGAGGAGGGAGTGGGATTTGTTTTCCTATACAATAGGGTAATTCTACTATTTATTAAAATTTCAAGTGTAAATATTAACTATGATTAGCTCTCTTACTCACCCTCATCCTGCTAACATGTTCTTGCCTGTTATCCTTGTATCTAATAACATCATCATTGTCTTAGTGAAATCAATATGCAGTATTTACATTGTTATGACAGTGTACATTTTTCTCATCTATAGAGTGTGCAATGATCGCTTTTCTTTTCACATACACACACACATTTTGTTTTTCCTGAAATTAAAATGATCTTCATCTCACATTTATTGATTTTCTGTGTGCTTAGGAAAAATGCTTTCTCCCAAGAACATACCAGGTAATCTATCTTTTTTAAAAAAAATATGTTTTATTGATTTTTTTACAGAGAGGGAGAGGAATAGAGTTAGAAACATCGATGAGAGACATCGATCAGCCGCCTCCTCCACGCCCCCTACTGGGGATGTGCCTGCAACCAGGATACATGCCCCTGACCAGAATCGAACCTGGGACCTTTCAGTCTGCAGGCTGATGCTCTATCCACTGAGTCAAACCGGTTTCGGCCCAGGTAATCTATCTTGACTTTTCCTTAAAACATTCTTCCTGGAATTCTCTATTCCAATCTCTGCTAGTTGCTTTTGGGACCAGATATTGTCACGTCTTACCTGCCCACTGCCTGACGTTCTGAGGCCAGCACTTCTCTTCAGAGAATATTCTCCATTTTCTGGCTATTCCATCTGGTTAAGAGAGCAGGGTTCACTAGTTGTGCGCGTGTAAGGATTTTTGCTTGCGTGTTTGTTTGTGTGAGGGTGGGAGAGATATATGGGCTTTTCACTGTTCCTTATTCATATTTTCAATCAGACCTGTTTTCTGCTCCATCTCTAACCTTCAGAGGTTCTCAGGGCTTCCAAATCCAGAGTTTTTCTGCTTTGGAGTCTCATTTCAGCTACTTTCTTGTCCTTGCCGGTGCACTCCACAGGGCCAGAGTTCAGTTTCTCAGCTCTGTTAAGTCAATTACCATCCATTCGTCCATTTTCCATATTGCAAAAATTGGCTGACATCTGAACTCTGTGTTGACTTCGTTCCAACATTCTGTCTTGTGAGATTTATTTATGATTTTTTATTTCTTTACTCTTTTTTTTTTGTGAGGTTTGGACAAACAGCAGAAATAAATGAGTGCTGTGCATTTTATCTGCTAAGTATAACTATATTCTTAATTTTTTTCAATCTCATTCGTAAGTTCTGTTTTTTATTATTTTCAGAACCCTTCCATATTATATCTATTGTGAAGATTATTCACCTACAATTTTTCCTGTTTTTCAAGTTTTGCTTTTTATGCAACTTAGTTTCTTTTAGTGTTGGGTGGGAATTTTGAAACTGATTTTTTGGTCTCCACACAACCAATTGTAACATTGCATTAAGAGAATGCTCTACTCTTCCCCCCTGATCTGTAATGACTCTGCTATTATTTTAGAAGTTTCCACGCATGCTTGGGGCAGTTTTGAGGATTTCTACTTTGTTCTATTGACCTATTTGTTTGTTCCTGGGTCAATACCGCTTATCTTTATTAGAGATGCTCTAACGTATCTCAGTATGTATTTTTAGATCTTTATTTTTCCAAATGAATTTTAAGATTATTTTGTCAAGTTCTACAAAAGATAACATTTAGAGGTTTTAGTTGGAATATTAAATGCATAGGTCAATTTGAGGAGAATTCACATCTTCATAATTTTGAGGTTTGCCATTCAGAAAAGTGACTTATTTTACCATTTATACAGGCCTTAACTCCAGTTTTGTAATTTTCTTGCACATATTTTGTTATGCTTATTCTCAGATAATGTACATTTCTGCTATTAATATGAGGAGTATATTTTTCCATTATATTTTCAAATTAGAGATGGCTGGTTATAGAATCTTTGGACTTTTCTATACTGAACTTGATCCCAATAATCTCGCTATGAACTCTTTTATTCATTCTAATATATTTGTTGGTTCTCTTGAATTTTTTATACACATATTCACATCATAACAAGTAAAGGTATTTTTTCCTTCTAATTCCAGTAGCTCTTTTTTTGTTTGTTTGTTTGTTTTTAAATTCTTTTTCTTTGTTTTGGCTAGAACTTGCAGCTCTTTTCTTCACTTGTAGAAGAGACAGTCATCCTCATCTTTTCATTGATTATAATGGGAATATTTTTAATATTTCATCATTAAGAATAATTTTTGCTGTATGTTTCTGATAAATGTCTCTCATTATGAGTATAAAGATTTTTTTGATAGTTTTTAAAGGGCTCCTTTTTTTCTATAAGTGATTATGAATTTTACTAAGTATTATTCTTTACCTATCAAGACAATCTGTTTTCTTTTTTCTATTTATTTTTTACTTTTAAACTGCTAATGTTATATAATGCATCCATAGATTTCCATATTTTAATCATTTCTGCATTATTTCTTTTTTTACACTATTGGATTCAATATGCTAATTTTTTATCTAGGTTCATAAGTACACTTAGTCTAATTCTCTCTTTGTGTGTGTGTCTCTCTCTTTGTAGTGCCTTTGTTGTTCAAATTTGCTATCAACATTCTACCGGTCTGATTTCATTGAGTTTCTGGAAATACTTTATTTGAATAAAAGAAGGGGTGTGTGTGTAGAGGGCAGGGCATGGGGGTGTTCTGCTGCCTTTTAAAATGTTCAAAATATCTGTTCTGTTCAGCAAAGTAGATATTTTAAGCTAGAAGAATGTATGTTTTCAATGGAACTACATGAAGTGATTTCAATTTAAATGAAAAAGTATGACCTAACTTTACTTTTCCCAAATTGACACACAAGCAAAATATAATTGCTCACTACTGATCTACATGATTACAAATAGTCAGCTGGAACTGAAAAAATATGAGTCATCCAGATGTTTCCAAATGTCTCGTTAGATTTGTTATGGTTGATTAGGCAGAGATAGCCTATGCCAGACAAGCTGTTCTTTATCTGGGATGATCCAAGTGGGAACTATATTCCACAGAAACTTCCTATATAAATCCTGTGTATTTTTAGTGTTGTTTACAAATGACCTCTGGAAAAAGTAAGTACTATGAGAGTTAAGTTTCCCATGGCAGAAATTGGCAACTTTATCTTCTTCTTTCTTTTTAGTCCCTTTCCTGTCTTTTTTATTCTTACTTAATTAAAAAAAAAAGACAATGAAAAAATAATGTTTATGGTGTATATTAATTTGCTAAATTATTTTTCCAACTATTGAGTTCCTCCACAATAAGTCTGTTTTCAAATACACAAAATAGGCTGAATGGCTGCTCATCCATTATACCCTGCATCTGAGGTATTTAGAATTTATCTAGGGAAACATACTTCTCTTTTCTAAAAACATGAACCCAAAAATATTTAGCCATTTATCTTCTAAAAACCATATAAAATGCATGTCCTTTCCATGTTTCCTGCTGATAATATTTTCCCCATTTGTAGTGCAACTTTTCTTTCCTCTGGGAAGCTGGTACTTATTTATTCATAGATTGCAAATTACGCCCTGATGCCGTACAACCAAAAGGCATTACTCATACATGCTGGGAGAATGCTGCCTAGGATATAATCAGCAGCGGCCATGTAAAACAGCACGTTAAAACAGGCCTCGCTGAGTTACGGACCATACTGTGCGGGCCAGCTCCTATCTTCAGCCAGCCATCACTGGTTGAGTTGCTTTCAGAGATCATTGAAGTCTGCTCTACCCTGTCTTCAAGATCAGCAGTTTAGCAGACTAAAAGGTATCTATTCTACCTTAATAATCTGTCCAGATATGGAACAACCCCTGCAGCAGTACTGTGTTCTCAAAGTTTATTTCCAAGTCAGTCATTTGGGTCCAGAAGACATTTTCCCATAGGAACAATGTTACAAATGATGGGGCTGCACAAATGCCTGGTTGAGCCACCGTGTACTGGAAATGTGGCCTTGACTGTACCATTCCCACCAGCCATTATTTATTCTGCTTCTCTGGGAAAATGCATTCTCAGTTCTAACTTGGGATGCCTGTAGCTCACCTCTCCCTCCGCCTGGCAGTCTTCACTGTAGCTTTTTTAGGCTACACTGCAGTAGCAGTTGGGGAGAGGGGACAGGGTAGTCTTTCCAAGAGTATGGACCATACTGCCAGGAGGCACTCATCACAAGATGAGTCTCGGATGGATACAGAAGCCTCTGGGTAACTTATTCCTGCTGGAGGGCTGTAGAAGGACACCATCGATTTGGACCAGTCAGTTCATTCTTCCGAATGAGGCACAGAGGTCAAGAGACTTTTTCCTACGTAGAGATCATTTCCAAGACATATCTTCGTAAACAGGGAAAGCCCTACACAGTAAAACCTCAGATTTTTTTTAAAGACCAAGCTTCTGGACTTGCAAGTAGCCAAGGAAAATATGTTAACTCTTCTTTGTCAGGGATGAAATAGTCTCGAAACACATGGCAATAAAAAGGCATAAATCTAGCACCTGGCCCCAGACCTGACAAATAGGAGGTGCTTATAACTTTTCGTTGTTGTTGAATCAAGTACTGATTGAGTGAATTCTATATTTAAAAGTACCAGACCTCGCAGATTGAATGCACAGGTGTGCCAGCTAACTTGATTCTAATTTGGCAGCTCCTAATTCTGACCCTCCCATAGCACACATCCTACCAATGAAGAGTTGGTCGGAGTACTTTCAAGAAGTCACTAGAACATTAGTGTCACCTCTGTGGACATATGAATTTATCTACACCAGCCCCAAAGTAAGTGCTGGCATTTCCATGCCCTTTCTTTGTGCATAGTTTCTTGCAATAGCTCCCCAATGACATATCTGAGGAAACAAAGGGGCAAGGGAGAGGGAGGCAATGTGGAAAATCAATAAGGATAGCCACGCTGGTAGGACCCTACCTTGCTGAGTGTCTGGTGCTACACTTATTCTGGCAAACATTGCCTGCTCTAAAATACCCCAGCTTTTTTGGTCAGTTGTTTTTATAACAAGTGTAGACACATTTTAGGGGGCTGTGCCTCCCTCAGGTTAGAATTTAGACTATACACCAGTCCTGGCTCCCCAGTCATTTCAGCCTTTAAAATAACATAATGATTTTATTTCATTTCGTATTTACAACCACTTTTGCAAGAAATATACTATTAAGTCTCCCTCAATTAAAAAACCCTTCCCCACCCCAGCCCCACCCCCACCCCCAATAAACTTAAGGACTATGAGCTTGTAGTTTCATAGACTGTGCTTTCTTTCTTTTCTTTTTTTTTTTTAAAGTTCCATTGGTGTTCCACAAGACAGCCTCTTGCTCCAAGATTAACATTTCTTATGATTGTTCCTGACAATGGATTCACTTCCAGAGGCCCTGCTAAGGATAACCAAAAAAGGGCATGGAGCAGGCTGGTTTTGGCAAGCCTGCACGCCGTTTCTGAGCTTTTTAGGTCTTGGTTTTTCTGATGAGTGATTTCCTGAGCATGCCTAGGGAATGACAGGCATCTCCACGGGCAGGCTGCATCCACCTCGGCCGAGGTGTCGTCATTGGCTGCCTATTAGAAAAACCTACAGGACAATGCATACCGCCGACTGCCGACTGTAAACACAGGGGATGTGTGTTCACTTAGCACGGGCTTCTGGGCGGGGCCAGGGAAGGGCGGTCTGCAGTTTTATTGAATAGAGCCGTGTGTATTCCGCTGCCTGCCTGCCCGCCTGCCTGCCCTCTCGCTGTGCTCCCGCGGAAAGAAGTCCGTCCTTCCTCTCCCACTCCGTCCCCGGGAAGAAGTTCCAGCCTATGAGGTAAGGCGCAGAGGACTTTCTTTTCATCTCTTCCCGGGAGGCCGGGGACTTGCTCCCCCGGGGCTCCATTCAGCCTTCCTGGGTAAGGCAGCCGGGGACGCGAGGCTGGACAAGCCAACAAGCCATGCAAATCCTCGGAGCCAGACCGTGCCTCGCTGCCCTGCAGATGTTCCCGGAAGACAAGCTGGAGGAGATTTCAAGTTCTGTTCTTGGAGTTGGGACGAGAGGGGGGAGATCTAGAGGGGCGTCTCTGCAGGGACCACCGGTAACTTCGAGGAGAAGAGCCTTTTGTTTAGGAGTGCGATGGGGGTGGTACCTGATCGCCCAGGGACACGCGCGCGTGCTGGGCTCTCTGCTCCCACCAGCGGTCTCTGCTGCATCTTCTGTTAGCAGAGATTTAAGGAGGCTTTGCTTTGAGCAACAACTTTTTAGGTGGATGAGAAGCCAAAAAGGGATGCTTTTTTAACCAAAGGCATTTGCATTTTATTCTGCGACCCGTACTTGAGACTAGACTTCTAGGGCTGCCAAGAGATAAGGTCAGAGGTAGAAAGAGCACTGGCATGGAGCGCTCGCTGGTGGTGGTGGTGGGGGGGGGGGACCGGAAAGGGGGGAAAAGGGGTTTTAATGTAACTGATCTGATATTTGCTGAGACAGAAGATGCCTACCACGATCTGTTTCCTATAAAACCTAATAATGCGAGAATGCAGGCACTGGTGCGTGTGTTTTGAAGAACTCACTTTCAACATCCCACCAAATTATTTTCTGTTGGAAAGTGTGCCCGCGTGTGACTGGATTATTTGAGAAGCTGTCGGTTGCAAGTGGGTTCTAGAAAGGAACGACACAGTCTTTCAAGAGAGTCAGACATATTTGGGCATCTCCACAGTAGTACAAGGCAGCTGGTTGGTAGTAGCCTGAAGCTCCTTTTAGAAAGAGCTAATTGTAAGGGGTGGAGGGGATTTTAGTGCTGTGGCAATACATGGTCAGAAAAAATGGATGAGAACAAAGTGCTTGGTATTCTTCTGTTACCAGGGCTATGCAGATGGACTTGTAAACTGAAGTAGTAAAGTCTTTCTACTGTGGTTGGCAAAACCAGACACGCAGCACTGGAACTTAAGTGAAGACTAGTGGCAAAAAGGATGAATCTGATCATTTCTAAAGTAAATCTTGGATATTCAAGGTTTCCATCTCTAAACGACTGGCCCAATTTGATTTTATTCCATGGAGTGCGGTGGTTTCGGTGTTGAGAATCATGAAATCATCTCTTCTCTTTGTATTTAGAAGTTGGGGGATAATTTTCTTGAGAATGCCTCTCTCTCCTCCCAGAAGTGATATATGATAACAGAATTCCCTGTGAGTTTCTTTTCCTGGAACGGTTCTGAGTAAGTGTGAGAGAAAGGCTGCAGGCGAGAGCTATAGTTTGATTATCATCCTTCCCTCGAAGAGATCAAGTTCCAAACTATTTCCACAGTGTTTTTCATGTCAATCAAAATACGGAGAGCAATTTCTTTTTCAACTGTTCTCTAAACCATGTAGGGAATGCAGTTTGGAAGGGAATCTATAATCTTGGTATCTGAGGATAGATTCCATTTCGAGATCGACATCTCCAAGTCCCTGACATTTCCTATCACCACTCTCTCCTCCCCTCATGTGCTCCTCACTTCCCAAAAAACATTATTTAAAAAATAATAGTGCTTTAAGTGTTCTACTGTATATAGTGATGGAGCAAAGGGATTGATATTTTACTTTATGTTGAACTTTAGGCAGCTCTTTGCACTGCTTTCCTCCTGTTAAATAATAGCTAGAACACATCTCCACAAACAGGGAGGTAAACAGAACCTAATGGAACCACAGTGCAAGGATTTTCATTTTATTAAAATTATTTAATAAAGAGAAATACATGGGTGTACACACCAGGAGTATACAATGGGTTAAACCTGTGGTGGGCAAACTGCGGCTCAAGAGCCACATGCAACTCTTTGGCCCCTTGAGTGTGGCTCTTCCACAAAATACCATGGTCTGGGTGAATCTATTTTGAAGAAGTGGCGTTAGAAGAAGTTTAAGTTTAAAAAGTTTGGCTCTCAAAAGAAATTTCAATCGTTGTACTGTGGATATTTGGCTCTGTTGACTAATGAGTTTGCCAACTACTGGGTTAAACAATCGGCAACACACTGGGTTTTTCCATTGTTCAAACCCAATAGAAATGTGCAACTTACATAATTAAGATAAAAAGATTGCTTTAAACACAACTCTTTCATTAAAGGGGAGAACCAGGTTTGAATTGCAGCTTAAAGGATTTAAATGAGATACACACAATTATTCTCCCACAGTGAGGCGATTAATAATTCTAGTTGGCTCCTATGATTGGCGTGGGGATCTTCTTCTCTGGGGCAATAGGTTGGTCCTTTGTCCAGCCATGGAAAGTTCCAGAATCCAGCCTGGGTATTCTCTGTTCTGTTAAGTAAAAGGCATCTCAGTAAGTCTTTTCTTAAAGACACACGTAGTTGTCGCCATTTGTCATTTTCACAGTAGCATATTCACTAGTCGGTCATTCTTTAGCAAGACAAAAAACTGACTTATAGATGGGCATGGTCCCCATCTGCCTGCAATTGATCACATGTCTTAGAAATGTGGTGGGGTAAGGCCAGGGTGGGGGGACAGGGGAAAACGCTGACAAAGTGGTATGCAAATAACATGGTAGGACTGAGGAGGAGGTTAGAAAGATACTGCCAAAGAATTTTCAACTTTAAAACAGAGTTTTCTGGGTAAATTCTCTCGGAGTCTGAAAATAGAATCATTAGCTCCTTACTGAAAGTCCCTCCTTTGTCAGGCTAATCCAAGTTTGTTATTGGAGAGAAGCCCACAGATTCTGAGTAATTGGGTAATTTAAAGAGATGCTTGTAGTTCAGACTTCACTCATGAGCACTGACTGCTGTAGAGCTTTGTCTCCACACCGGTTCTCCTCAAATAGCCTGACCTCTGGGAAGGAAGCCATCCACTCTTTGACCTCATCTGTCTTATGGGCATTTTTATGCTTCTCCTACCTCCCACGGTGGTTAAGGTGTCCAAATGAGATGAGACCCCCATCTTCTGTACAGCTATTTCCTCCAAACTGCCTGCAGTTTGAGTCTTCTGGACATTATGCTCATCTTGGCAGGTCTCATCCCCACTTCTCACCTAGTATGCCTAGTTATCTGCTCCTTCTTCATATTTGAAGATCCTTGTGTGGGACTTTATGGGTCCTCACTCTTTCTAGAACCAGGGAATGCTGGTCCACCCCAATGTTGTCTTAATTTTGGCTTTGATAGTCAAAGACAAAAAGACACAAATATTAGGAGATAGAACAAGATGGGTCATCCATGGTGCAAGGCCATAGCCAGGAATCAGGAAATCTGAAGATTCAGTTGAGTTGAAGACCGATGACAAGGTGCTGACAACAGAAAGGCCTTAGTAAATGAGGCAGCTTCTCTGCCTCCAGCCAAAAGCATGGAACTAATCCCAGCATGTCAAGCCCGGGCCTTGCAGGGAGGGTGAGATAATCAGGAGCACCTGGCTGTGGTTCCTGTTGCTATTGAGACCAGACTGCTCCATGGATCTGGCCTCTCACCTCTGTTTGCTTCAGTCTTTAGTATCCCCAGCTGGCTCTCCTGTAACTGACTACTGGTGTCATCCTTAATTTCCCAACCCCCAGTCCTCCACCTCTACCACCTTCTCTAGCTCCTCCATCCTCAGGTCAAAAGGGGGCTTTCCTGAGCCAACGCTAATTTGCAATGGCCCAACTCTAGGATGAGGCTCAAAGAATAGCTCAGGGTCAAGCCCAGATGGGTCTGAGATAGTGGAAAACCTCTTCACTCTTTAAGACAGAAGGAGAAAAGTTAGAACAGCCAGAGTTGATGTGAAGAGCAATTTTTGTGGAAAAGAGCCATTCTGTTTCTCACCCCCAAACTCACAATTGGCAGAAGGAGGGTGCGTATTGTAAGAGGAGGGTATGGCCATGAAGGAGAGGTGATGAGGTTGGCCCTGCCAGGTGTTCTTTCTGGTTGTTGTTTTGGGTATCTCTGGGAATCTGTAAAATCCCTAAATCCCAAAGGTCCTTTGTGAATCCACTCTTTGTAACTGACCAGGGAGAAATCCTTGAGCTGGAAAAGGTTCAGATGGGAGTGGTGGAAAGTCTTTAACTCCATTGGAGACAAGGGTGGATGGATCAGAGTAGAAGTGTTCTTTCCTATTTCCCTGGTTCTTCGGAAGGAAGGAAGGATGGCAGAAATGCACAGATGTATAGAAGGAGATGACCTCAATCAGCCTCCATTTCAAAGAAAAGGAGATCATCTCTAAAGAAGGAGTTTTCTGGGGAGACTTAGAGGCTGGAGAAATCAGGAATGGCTGCTGGTGAGTGTTGCTGAGAGAATACTGAGAGTTTAATAACAGGATTGCTAAGCAGCAATGAAGGAATAGTTGGAAAATAATTGTTTTTCAATATTGTAAGTGAATTGAGTGTTCTTAGTAAATAATCATTTTAGTGCATAGCTTTTCTTTTAAATGCATATATATCTGTGATGGATAACATGAAGATAAATTTATTTTTAATCATTTCCTGAGGATTTTGGCATTGTTCTATGAAAATGTGGATGAAAACACTTGACTTTAAGGAAATCATCTCACTTGGAGAGAGACAGATTAAGTAGGAAGTTGTAATTAGTTCCTTTTACACCCACATGTAACATTCCCAAAATGTGAAACTAGGCAGATTTTATCTACGTGCAAAGATGAGCAGGCCTAAGGTCGAGTGCTCAAGGGGTCCTATGTCCAGGATCATAAAGGACATTAATTCCATTGGAGTCAGTGAAGGGTCTAAGCCAGATGGATATAAAATACAACAATGGACTAGACTGAGTGAAAGAGAAACAGCAAAAATCAGACACCAGGTAGAGGTTTAGAAACCAAGGCAGCCTATGGACAGGTGACATATGTGAAAGCACTTGGCACAGTGCTCAGAACAAATAGACCCTTATGTTAAATAGCTTCAGTAGCTCAAGTAAAGGGACAGGAGTACAAGATACATGTGGACTAAAAAAGGGATGGAATCACAAGGAAATCCATGAACAGAAGCCAAGCTAGGAGTAGGGTCCAAAGAGAGAGGAGTTGGAATCAAGGTGGATGGAGGATCACAGCAGATGTCCATGAGCGCTCATTAATGTGCTTCAGCTATAACACATGTGGCTGATTCTCTTTGCTGTTCTATAGACTGGAAAATTTCTTCTGTGCTTCCTGGTCAAATTCTGAAAGAAGAGATCTGATTGGTTCAGCTTATAACTATTGTCTTTGGCAAAAATTTTAGGGGACATCAGAGTTTACTGGCATGCCTCTGGAGAAATTACCAGTGGGTCTGGCAGCAGTAGTCACCCCTGAGGGGGGGAGAGGAAGCCTAGTGGGCAAATCTAGTTAGAAGAGAAAGTTAGGCATGGAAGGCAAATTAGCTAAAATGTCCAACAGCTGTCAATGAATAGTGTTTGAATTTTTTTTATTTTTATTTTTGTGACTGAATTCCTAGCGAGGCAATCACCCAGTGTCAGGGTCATAGAGTATAGTACTTAATGACCACTTTGGCAAGGCCTAATAAACCAGCCTTGAGGGAGGTTAGCCTGGAAGCTTACATTACTGATAACCGAAAAGATAAGAATTATGGATAATCATGTTAGAAAGATTCGAAAGAAAAACACTCTGGTGATTTTATTGGCAAGAAGCTTCATCGGAGTCAAAGATGTGATTATGTTCCCCCCAAACTAAGGCAATCTTTAAAATTCAATAAATAATGGTTTCATAATGTTAATAAATAAAACCTACTACATTTCAATGTAAATCACAATGCTTAATAAGATTACTGCATCAAAGGTAATGAACTCTTTATCAGTGAAAATTTCAGTTCTCGGCAATGTTCCCAATGTAATCTTTCATTCACTGAACACCTGTCTCATTGTCTGTTGAGAAGTATGAGAAAAAGAACCCATCCTGTTCTGAGCTAATTCTTCGGAGACACGCTGATCAATGTAAGGCCAGGCCTGAACGTCCAAGGCCAGAGGGGGTCAGGAGAACAGAATATGAGGAACAGATAAGGGATCTGGAACTGTTTATCCCAAAGGAAAGAAAATGTAGGGGCCACATGGCTGTCTTCAAAAATTGGGAGAACATTTATGTAAAAAGGGGAGAAGGCATTTGTGTTTCTCAGAACAGTAGGACTGAATCCACATAGCTTTCATAGATGTTTTTTAGAAAAAAAGAAAAGAAAAGGATGGACAGGGCTTTAGGAGTCATTTGGCCCAGAGAGCACAAGTAATTTTTCATCTGTTTGCCACCTCCAGACAATTGGCAGTGGCCATCTGGAGCACTGTGTTGAGAAGGATTCTGAGTCTGAGTCTAAGCTTACCAGGGTTGGAAAGTGCTATCTCTGATAGTGATGTGGACAAAAAGGGCCATTGCTACTCAAGTGCCAGGCTTTCTGTTATTGATGTGGTCCATAGATAGGTATCTAACCTTTGCCCCTCGGCTCCCTGAGAGACCACAAAGTCATTGCAAGAGAGAGGTAAACGAACCCATATACACGCAGCAAATATTTTTGACAAACTAAGTAAGTAGCATATCTTACATAATGTTGCAGAAATATTTTTCTAAGGTTATAGGTGCATTATGATAATGAAATGTTCGTTTATTTTACATAGTTATTGAGTTCATAGTAGCTCTTGGTATTTTGTTTTTTCAACCAGTGGACCTAAAAGAAATAATTATATTGTGTGTGGGAAGGTTGTGCAAGACGTTTGGGATCTTAACAAGAAATTCTTTTTAAAAAAACGAACCAGTGATTTATTTTTCATCTTTCTAGCCACAACTAGTAAAATTATACATGTATTTGTAGATTTCTTTGGTAAAATATCAGTAAGATTCTAAAGGCAAGAAACATCTTTTTTTTTTTTCATTAATATGCACACACTACCTGGCACATCACAGAAGCCCAATAAATATCTATTAAATGGAAGAACAAAGCAAGTGACTTGACCAAGGTCACCTAGTTAATTTGTGGCAAAGGTGGTTCCAGGACACACGATTCTTAAGTCTCAAGCAGTTAACCTTTCAGCACACCAACCAGTTTATTTCTTCTACTAGCAAGAGAGGGTTCCATTTTAACATCTCATGGATTGCAATTATACAATGCAGCCCCCATTTGCCTATTATCCAGTAGGTTTTAACCAGTATCTTATTCAGAACCAAGTGTAGGGCTTTTTGAAAACATGCATTTCTGAGATCCACTCCCCGAGTACATAAATCATAGTCCCTCAGGATGGGGGTCCAGCATCTGTAGGTGTAAAAAACTCCCCAACGATGCTGCTAAAACACCCTGACTCTGAAACCACAGATGAGTAAACAAATAAATATGCAATCATAAGCATACATTATGAATGCAATTAAACAACAGAGGTATTCTGATTGGCTCTCCCATGGAGAGTCTAATTTTACCTCTGAACCTCTCTGCTTAATTTATCGTAGATATATGGAGCAACTTATTCCTCAGAAGCCTAGTTGTTTGGTTTTGAATCATTTCTTTCTGAAAGTCACAGCTGTGTAATCCAAATCATCAGTTTTGTGAAGTCTCCCGAGAAGGGCTAGATCACATATGTGAACATCCCCCGGCTTCCCATACTCCTTTGGTTTGGGCACGAAGCTATCAACCCTGTGAGGTCAAGCTCTCTGATGAGATTTCCAGTGTCTGCTTTTGTGGCAAGAATAAAATTTCTCATGGTATTTCCACTTCCTGTTCCAGGCACCATTACTAAGTGAAATTTAGGCTTCGGGGGAAGGGTGAATGAGGACAAATTTTCTCTTTAAGTAGCTCTGTCCTTAAGATGTTACTTTAGAAATGTAACTTACCAAGAAAAACAGAAGATTTTTTTCCCCCTCTGTTTTCCACTTTGTGGTAAGGAGTGTACAAGTCCTGGGTGGGAACAGGGGAGAAATTCCTCCGCCTTCACCCTACATCTCCTCTGGCTTAGCTGCTTCCTTGGAGGTCGCATAAGAGACAAGTGGAAAGGGGCAGACAGCAAGTCCGTCTCTAAGGTCTTTCTTCACTCAGCGATCAGGAGTTACATCCTTGGTGTTGCTCAGCAGAACCTACCATATTCAGGGCGCTGAGTACATAAATCATGATCCCTCAGGATTGTGCAGCTACAAGCCTCTCTGCATGAACGACCTGGGACAATGAAAATGTCAGATTGCTACTATATTTGTACCGGTGCTATTTGGTTTACAAAGCTGTGCTTCCACTGTGTACATGAAAGCAGGCTTGCTGGAAAAGAGCAGCTAAAAAGGAATGAGATTAGGATCCACGTCTGCATAATGACACCATATTAGTCTCCTTTCCCTCTGATTAATGATTCTCTCTCATATATATATATATATATATATATATATATATAAATTTTTTTTTTATTTAAAAACCCAAGGTACTAAATACTCCCAACTTATTCCTTCCTAATTATTTTACTATGTTTTACTATTATCTTTGCTCTCTGGAGATTAGTTACGTTTACGGTTTCTGTATGATGGAAATACTATAAGATGCTGTGCAAATGAACTTCTCTTCCCAATTCTTTGTTCATTGATGGTATCTTGGGAGCTTGAGATTAACCATTTATACTATGGAAATTTGCAAATGCCACAAATCAGACTCCTCCCCCCACCCAGACACCCCATTAGCTTAGCAGACCACTATGGCTTCAAGTTGGTAAAATTTGCTTCTACACAGGAGAGCTAATCAGAATATCTCTATTGCTTAATTGCATTCATAATGAATGTTTGTTATCAAATACTTATTTTTTTACTCATCTGTTATTTAAGCTTCTAGAACATAAGCATCATGAAATCAGGAACCTTGTGGGGGGTTTTCTGGGCTGTGACTTGAATCTAAAAAAGTGTCTTGCCTCATGCTTAGTAGGTGCTTATTATGTGAGTTAAATGAGTAGAGGAATAAGTGTTCTTGATTTCTTCTTGATAAGAAAGCTGAAGCCAATGTTCATGTTTGAATTCATTGATTCCTCTCTAATTATATCATTACTGAGTGCTTGGAACCATACCTGGCCCATGCTAAGTAGCATATACATAGTTATTAGATCAAAATCAAATAGATATTCTTCATAACAACCCATTTACATATGAATAAACTGAATTACAATTAGGTTAAATAATACATCTAAGGCCACATAGCTCCTAAGTGGCAGAGCCAAGATTGAAACCTGGCTCCATCCTCCCTGTGCTCAACCGCCACGCTGTACTGACTGTTGCTAATGATTCCTATTGATGGAAACTCTTGTTTTGTGTGTGGCTCTAGAGGTGTGACCCATATAAGAACAGACTGAAATTAGGAAGACTTGATTTGAAAAATTTACCATTTTCTAGCCTGTTTCTTCACCTACAGAAAGGGTTTATTATTCCTTCCTTTTGTGGATGTTATAAGGATCAGAAGTAATATCACTAAACTGTGCACATAAGTAGCTATTATCCGTGACTTCCTATGGAGGCTCCCTATGCCCTTGGCCACACACTCTCCCAAGTTGTCTCGTCCATGGTCATAACATAGACGGGATTAAAGGAGCCAACTTGGACAATAGATACCAACTATAGGAAACCCTATTTCCGGTTAGCATAAGCATTTTCTAATTAAATAGTCTACTCTGCAGAATCAGGCAACCTCCCTCATCTTTCAACCACAGAGTTTTCTCCCTTACCCTGTGATTGGATCTGTGCTGCCTTAACCATTCTAAATAACCTTTATCTAGTACAGCAAAGGGGTTTTATTACACCTGAGGCTGGATTGTTATGTCAGTTTTCAGTGTTTCAGACCTGGAATGAGAGAGGGAGAGAGGAGAATATTAAGACTTTATCTGGAGAAAAAGAACTGAACTTGGGAGGAAGTAGGAGTAGAAATGGAATAGTTATCCTGAACCCTTGTAGGTGGTGGAGAAGATTAGCTAGCTGTGTGACAGGCACTGTTGCGTTGAAGATAACTACCTCAGGGCAGTAAAGTAAATAACTTGCCCAAGTCACACACTGGCAAATGGCAGAGCTGGATTCCACCGGCTCTCTGACTTCAACCCTTTCCATGTCCCTACAGCTGTCTGTTCTGTGTCTTTCCCTAGGAAGGCGATGGAAACCAGAGCAGGAGCTTTCCATAACCAATCATTATAACTTGTCAGAGAGCCACGCTGCAGCTCAAATGGACAAGCACACTGTCATTCGCTGCCATATAAGGAAGAGGGCTAAACACCATTTCTCCCACTATTGACTCCAGGGCTTACTCAAGGCAGTTAGACAGAATGATAAGCTAGGCTTATAGAAGTTTTTAAAAAAGAAGAACAGAGAGAAAGCTGTAGAAATACTTTTGTGGGTTTTTCCCTGATAGCAGAGATCCTTTAACAAGCAGGTTTTATAACTTTTCCCCAAGTCAAGGAGAGATGTTCTGGAATTAGGTACTGAAGGATTAGACTCTTTGTCCAGATACATTAAGCTGTTTTAGTGTTTTATTGTGTCAAACTTAGCTATTCAGAAGGCCAGGTCACAGCTGATTCTGTGAGGAGTAGTTGGGAAGTCCAGGACTAGACTTCTCTATCCAATGTGAATCCCTTCGCCTGGCCAGCCAGTCTCAGACACAGTATTTCTCAGTCAGGCTTCATATTTAAGTTTGATCTTTGCCTCAATCAGGTACAATGGTACATCAGAACATGGCTGTGTACCCAACTTCATGGAGGAGGGAGAAACTTAGGCATGAGTCGTTGAAATTATTTACTCAGGATCAGCAAGTATAATCTTTTCATAGAGGTACCTGATCTTTTAGATAACTCTACGAAGAAATCTATAAAAATTCTTGTCCACTTCTCTTAGCCTAGACTGCATCTGGGGTGTTTGTTTCCCTGGGGCTACTGGAACAAAAGAGCACAGAGTGGATGGCTTAAACACAGCAAACATATTGTCCTACCGTTCTGGAAGCTCGAAGTCCAATATCAGGGTATCAGCAGGGTTGGTTTCTTCTAAGTGATCAGAGGGAAGGCTGCCCCGACTCTCTTCTTGGCTTATACATGGCTGTCTTCCTTTTCAGGTAGCATTCTCCCTGTATGCGTGTCTGTGTCCAAATTTCCTCCTCTTATAAATTCACCAGTCGCATTAGATTAGTTCCCACCCTAATGACCTCATTTTTAACTCACTTCTATAAAGGCCCTATCTCCAAATATGATCACACTCTGAGGTACAGGGGTTAAGACTTCAGCATAAGAATTTTGAGGGAGACACAATTCAACGCATACGATGCCCCAATTCAAAATGATAGTAGAAACCCATATGGCATATTTCTGAAGCCCTAAGTACCAAAGACCCTATTGCTGGGGGCATTCCCTCTTCCCTCTAGGTCTGGGGAATGCTTAGCTAAAAATCACTTCACCTTTTGCCCTTGACATTTAGTCTCTCCTTTTTGCAACACAAAATCCTGGTCCAGCAAAAAGTCAAGAGGGCTCTGAAATGACACATTTGCAGGGCAGCTTCATGTACTGCGGCCTATCTGCCAAAGCCTGAAAAACCATGGGGGCAGACAGTCTGGTATGTGGCCAGCAGAAGTGGAGGAGGGGGTTGGTGGGGGGCACTCAGCCCAGGCTGCCTGCAAGTCTGAGAGGCCCAGCACTAGGAGGAGGTGAGCAACCGTGGAGCAGTCGGCTGTCCCAGGAAGCAACAACAGATGAGGCTGTTTGCCTGCACAGGGTGAAAGGCAAGGTTGGTGGTTTCCAGTCATTTTTATACATGGTGGTCATAACCACTGATCTCATAATGCAGGGGGAAATGCTAGAAGCCTACACATATTTGTGTTGTGAATCATTTGCCTCTTCTCTTTGTTCCCTTCTAGCTCTTCTCCATCCATCCTTATATCGTTATACACTTTTTCTGTCAATGGCCCTTCTATCATTATCCATGTTTGGCATGGTTGGTTACAAACAGTTCAGGCATTACACCTTGTCTCCTTTCCCCCTTTTTTCTTCCACAACCATTTCCCTTTTTCCCCTTCCTGAAAGCTCTTCTTGGTGTTTGTTTCCCAGCCTAAGTTGTGATATGGCCACTTCTTGTTGTCCTAGGCCAGAGGTGGTCTATGGAGAGGGTGACTATATCATTATTTTCCATATTAGGGCACTTGAGAGAGGAAGGGGAGCTAGTGAGAATTTCCCTAGGATAACAGTTCTAAAGGGGGCCCATCCCCGGCAACCTGGGATGGAGGCAGTTTCTGCCTCCATCCATCTCACTTCACCTAGCAACCCTCCCTCTGTTCCTGTACCTTAAACAACAACAACCAACTTTTAGGTCCTGATTCTTTTTTGTTATCCCACCCCAAAAACCTTTATATATTTTTGTCAATGTGCATTTCTATTTTCCTTTATCCTCTCCTCACTTCTCTCCTACTTTATTCTGGGTCTTGTCTCACCACTTGAATTCCTCTTCCCCTTCCCTTCCTGCATCTCCAGGAGGCCACAGCTGTCTGCCATACTACACACAGGACAGATTCCCTGCGCTTCTGAGACAGCTGCACACACACCCACGCACACACTACCACCATCAAATGTTACAACATGCTTTGGGACTCAGTTGAGCCCTTATTGGGTGACCCACCACTTCAGCACCTCTTCCAGAGACTAGAACAATCCCTGCGCCTGTAAGCAGCCATGCCTAAAACTACCACACAGACATGTTCTGGGCATGTGTCTGGGATCTTACAGGAGGCCATGTGTCTGACATGTGTGCATGTTGAAAACCTAATGCTTGAAAAAGAAAATGATAGTTAAGGTAACTGAGCATTGCCTTCAATATGATTTTAGCAATCTGGGTTATTTTATTCTTTTCAGTAATATATACCAAAGGCCTACCCATGGCTGCTATTTAGCATAAGTAGAAATACACTTCGAGGCCAAAAGAAAGAGAAAACATTGACTTAAGTCCCTTTCAAATGTAGTTCTTTTATGGTTCGATCATCTGCAACTTTGGGTTCATTCTGAAGAATCACTTCCATTACCCTTTGAGGTCACGTGAGGGAGGCTGCAGCTCCTTCTCTCCACCACACGAGCAAGGCGAACATGTTCCTCCTGCAGTTCACTGCAAACCAGTCCCTAGATGTCTGAAATACTTGACAGGGTAGCCCTGTGTCAGCTGGAGAAAGCTGTTCTCATCCTTTTTATTTAGTTGTTTACTTACTGTAATAATTTGTTTTCTCTCCTTTTTTGCAAGTACCCTAACAATTAATGAATGGAAGAAAAACAGTGAAAGAGGATACTTTATGAAAGGAAGTAGGGTTCTGTCAGTCCCTCCCTCCCTCTTTCCCTCTCTTCTTCCTTCCCTCCCTTCCTTCCTTCTACTCCTTCTATCCCTCCTCCCCCTCTCCCTCCCACTTTTCCTCTTCTTTCTATTTTTGGTTTCTTCTCTCTTAAGATTTATGCAGTTGGAAATGTTCTGTTGTTGTGGAGCTTTTATGCTTTGACCATGATGGCTTTATGTCTCTCTTGCTTAGATATATCTTTTTTTTTTTTTAAGATTGCTGATGAAAAAAAGGAAAATTCCAAATACTTCAACCACACTCTGCAAGGAAGGAATATAGTTTTGGCAATTGTGGAATGGGAATATCTACCAAAGAATGCTCTCTTGGCCCCAAACTGGGTAGAGCGATTAAGTCAGCCAGCTGAGAACTGCTGACCCACCTGTGTTTGAGTAAATAGGAAATGAATATAGGAGAATCTTTTTTTTAAACATATTTTATTGATTTTTTACAGAGAGGAAGGGAGAGGGATAGAGAGTGAAACATAGATCAGTTGCTTCCTACACACCACCTACTGGGGATATGCCCTTGACCGGAATCAAACCTGTGACCCTTCAGTCCACAGGTCCAGTCCACAGGTCGACGCTCTATCCACTGAGCCAAACCAGCTAGGGCTGTAAGAGAATCTTTTAAAACGTTTGTGTTTTTCCCTATTTCTGCTCTTAGATATGTTGAGAAAATAAAATAACTACTCTTCCCATTGGGAACACTTTCTAGCTTGCTAATTCTTTTTTCTGAGAGTGTTTGCAAAAAAGCTTAAAGTTCTTGATATCTTGGCCTTTCTGTTTTGCAAGGTCCTCAGAGTTCAGGAGGTGGTCTAACAGAAGAGTGCCTCAGTTCCTCCCTCATGTCCATAACTGATAGCTTGTCCCTTCCCTGTAGCACCCACGGAAAGATTGATGAGATCTTGAATATAAAGGCACTTTTAATGATATTATGTCTTTAATACACTATTTTCCTTTTTCTTTTGAAATCTGAAGACTTTTGCTGGTTGGTTTTTTGGGGAAAATGTAAGTCATGTATTCATAAAGGAAACTCTAGTTTCAAAGTTTAGAATTTGAGATTTTCAGAAATGATCCCATGTATGAGGGCTTCAGTGGACTTCTGGGGCTACCCCAAACCCCATTTCAGACTTTCTTTTTCTTTTTCTTTTTATGTTTCTTTTTTTGCTTTTGGGGCAGTTATAGTTCTTCCCATCCTCGCCTTTAAAAGCAAAATTGACAATCATCTTGTTTGGAGTCAATCTGAAACTTCAAAGTGCTAAAAAAGTATGCCTAAGGCAGATTAACATCCACTGTTAGCCTTTCCTGTAATGTAGTCAGGAAAGGTTTTTAAAGTTTTATCTAAAATGGAAGCACATAGCAAACACCTGTAGATCTTATTTAGCATCATGTTACCCTCAGATTCACTCAACTTGTCTTTCCCTGGCATTTAAATTTCTAATACGTGAGATCACATAGGTAAATTGTATGCTTTGTAATGTTGATTTTGGTATCTGTAGCTGAATATATTAAAATTTTAAAATACTCTAGGAACTTAAGAGGAAGAGTAGAAGACAAACATGTTTGCTCCCAGCAAGTTGAACAAGCAATCAGATGGACTGTTTATATGTATTATTTAAAAAATACTTTTATTTTAGAATAGGTTTTAGATTTATAGGAGAGTTGCAGGAATATTACAGAGTTCTCTATACCCACACCCGATTTCCTTCATTGTTAACATTACCATGCACATCTGTGGCAACTAATGGAACAATATTAATACATTATTATTAACAAAACTTTTTACTTTATTTGGATCACCTTAAGTTTTGCCTAAAGTCTTTTCTGTTTAAGCCCCTTAAAACAGAATCATGTGTTATATGGTAAAAATGTGTACCTGTTGGATAAATTAATGGATAAAGTGATTGTCAGTAAAATGACAACAACGTTAAGGAGGTAACCTTGAGTGAAAATTGCATAAGCAGACTCTTTTCTTGAACTCTTTTCTCTGGTCTCTGGTTTGTTCCCTGTGAGGTCACTAGCGGATTCCTCAGCCTGCCCCACCTGGTGCCAGGGGCCGGAGCCCTGCAGCTGCTGTCTGAGGCTGGTCCTTCCAGACCGGTGGTAAGGTCAGCAGCACCTTGCACTTACTCCCAGTCTAAGGCAAATGCATTTAGTGTTCACCTGGCCAGTGAGCTGCTGAAACTACCCTAAAGTTGCACCATGACACAGTGACTTGCAACAGCTTTGACCTTAATGAAGATTAAAAAAAAAAAAAAGGCCTGGTTCATGTTTTCCCAAATCTTGAAACCTATAGGATTTGTTTTCAAACACCAATATTAATGAAAAATATTTATTACTGACAGATCAGTGACGGAGGGCTTGCTTTATAGAAATCATTGTAACAAAATCTTACCAGATACTGAGCTTCCAAGCATTCTTTGAAATATATGAGCAGCAGACGATAGAAAAAATTCTGTTTAATTCAGTTGCTGCTTTTGAGCAACTTGATGGTGTCAGGCAGGTGATTCAATCTTCTGGAGCCTCAATTCTTCTGATGAAGGGGTTGGATTAGATGTGATTTCTCCTTATGCTAACCTCATTTGGATTTGTGACTTTAAAACTGTCCCACATAAGGCTTATTGCTGTCTTTGTATCAGAGTTACTTTCTTGTGATTTTACTGACAATCACTTTAAAGAGGAGAAAAATTAATTTTAGTTTAAATAGTAAGTACAAATGAGCTGTCTTCAAGATAACTCGTTATTTGATAACAGTTGGTTTGTTTTTAAAGTTTACTTTTTGTGTAGAGACACAATATAACACATGCAATGGTATCAATAAAGATGGAAATATGTAATGATGACAAAATGTAGCTATCATCCTTGGTATCTTCGTATCAAAAAATATATATGTTACCAATGAGTGAAAGCAGTATTTTTGACTCAGAAGTAGTCCTTAAAACCTCCTAATAGCAACAAGATCAACACTTTGCATTGGTTTTCTAAGTATATGCAAAGCAGGTAAGAGATACCTTTCATAAAATGAATGATGAGATCACTCTCAAATAGGAAGACATCAAAGTGAAGGAAGAGAGTAAATAGCTCAGGACTTGGGGTACAAATGGTTACTAGGGTTAGCCATCAGCTTTGGTCTTCCCGTTCCACATGTAGCTATATAGTTTACATAAAGTATCTCTCCAGAGGATCAGAAAGAACAGATTTATGGAACCAGATGTGAGTTAGCATTTCTACAGGTGTGGCTCTGCAGCTGAAAGAACATGTTGTACGAGGGATGGAGTTTCTCATTATGTAATCAATATAAATTACCACTAGACTTTCACAGAGGTTGATAAAGCAAACATGTGTCATTTGGATTGGCCTCTGGTATATGAAAGAAACTTGCTTCACTTGGGGCACAACGTGAAAAAATGCACTATTTAGTATTTTTATAAAAGCCTTGGTAGCCAATACCATCAGAGTGATCAGGCAAAGCAGTTCCAGTAAGCACGCAGAGGAAATAGCTGGTGAATAGATGGAAGTGGCGTTTATGTGTTTTCCTTCATCAAGAAAGACAAGGAACAATTCATAAATATTTATAAAGTCTCTCAGCATCAGATAGGAGAGGGCCAAAAGGATGAAAATGATTAGAAGACTAGTGAAAAACAAAACAAAACACAAGAGGAAAGATGAAAAAGAGTAGAATTGGTTGAACTAAAGAGGCAAATATCTCATTTAAAATGGCACAGAGAGCCAGGCCTATAAAAAAGATTAACTTGGGCCAAGAGTGAGTAGCTCAGTTGCTTAGAGTGTCAACCAATACTTCAAGGTTGTGGGTTTGATCCCTGGCCAGGGAACATACAAGAATTAACCAATGAATGCATGAATAAGTGGAACAACAAATTGATGTGTGTCTCTCACACTCTCTCTCTAAAAATCAATAAACTAAAAAAAAAAAAAAGATTAACTTGTTAAATTGCAGAGCATTTACAAAATGAGTTAAAATGTTTATTAACTTTGTGTCAATAAGTCACAGAAATGGTTTTATCTTATTTAAATTTTTTTTCATGATTTTATTTTTCAATTACAGTTGACATTCAATATTATATTTTGTTTCAGGTGAACAGCATAGTGCTTAGACAATTATATAATTTATGAAGTGGTCCCTTTGACAACTCTAGTTACAACTCAGCACCATACACAGTTGTTAACAATACTAGTGATGTGGTGCATGAAATTCGTGCACATTAAAAGGGGATTAGAGGAAATATTTTTTATATTAAATCTTTATTGTTCAGATTATTACATTTGTTTCTCTTTTTTTCCCTCCACAGCTTCCGTCCACCCAGCTCTGACCCCTCCCTTACCTCCCCCACATTGACTCATCCATAGGTGTATGATTTTTCTCCAGCCTCTCCCTTGACCCTCCCCTACCCCTTTCCCCTTGAGAATTATCAGTCCACTCCCTTTCTGTACTCCTAATTCTATTATATTCACCAGTCCATTCTGTTCATCAAATTTTCAATTCACTTACATTTTAGATTCACTTATTGATAGATATGTATTTGTTGTTCGTAATTTTTTATCTTTTACCTTTTCCTTTTTCCTCTTCTTAAAGAGTACCTTTCAGCATTTCATATATTACTGGTTTGATGGTGATGAACTCCTTTAGCTTTTTCTTATCTGTGAAGCTCTTTATCTGCCCTTCAATTCTGAATGATAGATTTGCTGGATAGAGTATTCTTGGTTGTAGGTTCTTGCTATTCATCATGTTGAATATTTCTTGCCACTCCCATCTGGCCTGCATAGTTTCTGTTGAGAAATCAGCTGGCAGTCATATGGGTGCTCTCTTGTAGGTAAGTAACTGTTTTTCTCTTGCTGCTTTAAATATTCTCTCTTTGTCTTTTACTCTTGGTATTTTAATTATGATGTGTCTTGGTGTGGTCCTCTTTGGATTCCTTTTATATGGGGTTCTGTGTGCTTCCTGGACTTGAAAGTCTATTTCTTTTACCAGATGTGGGAAGTTTTCAGTCATTGTTTCTTCAAATAGGTTTTCAGTATCTTGCTCTCTCTTTTCTTCTGGCACCCCCACAATTCTGATGTTGGTACACTTGAAGTTGTCCCAGAGGCTCCTTACGTTATCTTCACATTTTTTGATTCTTTTTTCTTGTTGCTTTTCCATTTGAGTGTTTTCTGATTCTTTATATTTCAAATCTTTGACTTTATTCTTGTATTCCTCTAGTGTGCTGTTTGGTCTCTGTATAATATTTTTTACTTCAGTCAGTGTATGTTTAATTTCTTAGTTGGTCCTTTTTCATCTCTAGTTGGTCCTTTTTCATCTCCTCTTGGATCTCGCTAAATTTATCCATCTTTTCTAGGATATTCTTGAAAAACCTTATAAGTGTGGTTTTGAACGCTATATCCAGTCATTTGTTTTCCTCCATTTGTTGTTGTTGTTGTTGTTTGTGATCTCTTCCTTTGTCTCTGCATTTCATTATGCCGGGAGAACTTCTGTGTTGGATTCAGTCTATGGTAAAAAACTTGCAAAACTGCAAAAGCCTCTCTGTTGAGCTTGGGAGGGGTGGAATCTCAGGGCTTAACAGACCACCTTGCCTTCCAGTCAGCCCCACCCTACTTGGCCCCTGGGTCTCACATGCCTCTGAGTAATCACTGGAGTGGTCCCTGTGCGCATGCGCAGTGCCTCTAGACAGCTGCCTTTCCGGCTCCCCTGCGCTCCGGGACCATATGAATCTGGGTTCCCAGGGTCTCGCCTGAAACTGGGGTTTAGTGGAGTTAGAAGTGGCACAATTGGGAGGCTCTGTCTCCTGCCCACTAGTAAAAGCCAGCGGCACAATCAGCAGTCAGTCTTCTTCGCGCAGTGCTGTGCGCACCACCAGACTTCTGCCCTTTCGCGATTCCCCTAAATTTCCGTGCACTTCTCCTTTTTCACAGTCCAAACTCCCCCTGTATGAGTTCCGGCCGGACCTGGGGTTCAGTGCCATAGGATAAGGGGTTCAGTGTAAGTTGGGAGTCTCCCATCTCCCTCCTGCCAGAGAAAGCCAGCCAGGCAATCCAGCACCTACTCTCTGCATGCATGCGTCTCCCTACCTCAGCTTTTTGCAGCTGCCCTGGGTCTCTGTGAACCCCTGTCTTTCCTTCTAGTTGTAGAATTTCCACTCAGCCAGCTTTCCTGTGGTTCAGGATGATGTCTGTTGTTTTTTAGTTCTAGTTTTGAAATTGTTGTGCCAGGCAGCAGTTTAGGTGCTCACCTATGCCACCATCTTGGATTTTCCAAGGAAATATTTTAATATTGCTATTTGCTTTTTCTCCATAATAGAAGTGTCAGAGATGAAATAAAATTAGTAAAATGTATATGAAAACCTTCCTCCTGTCAGAGTCTGGGGCACACCATCGGACCCAGAGTCAAGTCCCCACCCACCAACATGCACCTCAAAATCATGTGAGACCCAGACCCGGCCACTCCCCCAACCATTGGACTAGATCCAGACCCAGCCATTTCCACCCTTGTCAAGCCCTGCCGGGTAGGGGGTGTAGCCTCAGGTCCCTGGCCAGGCACTAGGGTGGGAGGGTGTGGCCTGAAGTCCCCCAGCCCAGACTGGGGCAAGGGGTGTGCCTTGAGGTCCTCTGTCAAGCCCCACAAGGTGGGGTACTTGGCCTGAGATCCACTGTTAAGCCCCGTTGGGTGGGGGGCATGGCCTGAGGTCCCCCATCAAGCCCCGCTAGGTGGGGGGGGGGTGTAGCCTCAGGTCCTCTGGCCCTGCACCAGGAGGGGGGCGCAGTCTCAGGGTCCCCCACCAAGCCCACTGGACAGGGCATAGCCTGAGTTCCCCCGACCCAGTACTGGGGGTGTACCTTGAGATCCCCTGTCAAGCCCCGTAGGGTCGGGGGGTGGTGCAGCCTCAGGCCCCCTGGCCTAGTACTGGGGCGAGGGGTGTGGGAATCTCCTTTCACATCCCACGTGGTTCAAGGTTCAGGGTTCAGGTTCTAGAGAAGTCCACACACAAATGAAAGAGACTAGAAAAGTATTAATTTGGGAATATTGGGAGCCAGGCAGGAGCCCACCGCTAGGGGGAGAACTACCATGCACTCTGGCCTAGCGATCCCTTTTATTTAAGACTATAGGATATACCCATAGCCTTTAGGCAGGCAATTCCAATAATAGCCAATCAGCAAGAATTTGCATAAGACTAGCAGGTGGAGGCTGCTTCAGCACCAATGTCTCAACTAAACAGTGAGTGATTAGCTCTGACCTTTCAGAGCTTTTAAGGTTGACCAGCCTTTCAGGTTTCCTGTCCACACCTCTCTATTAGTGGGATAATGATCGGTTTCCAGCAGGGGGATGTGGCCTGAGATCCCCTGTCAAGCCCTGATGGGTGGGTGGTGCCCTGATGTGGTGCTGGGGTAGGGGGCGTGGTGTGAAGTCCCCTGTCAAACTTCACCTGGTTGGGGGTGCAGCCTGCGGTCTGCTGGCCTGGTGCCAGGGTGGGGGACGTGGGCTGAAGTCGCCTGTCATGCCCCACCTGGTGGGGCCTGAGGTACCTTGGCCTGGCACTGGCGGGGGGGGGGGAGGTAGCAGCCTGAGGTTCCCTAGCCCCGCACCAGGATGG
Organism: Lasiurus cinereus; assembly: GCA_011751065.1. Taxonomy (NCBI): domain Eukaryota; kingdom Metazoa; phylum Chordata; class Mammalia; order Chiroptera; family Vespertilionidae; genus Lasiurus; species Lasiurus cinereus. Next base: position 51,599,788 of record JAAGEH010000307.1, on the reverse strand, counting down.
GAAGTGAACTTTGAGGTCCCTGTCAAGTCCTGCCAGGAGGGGGGCATGGCCTCAGGTCCCCTGGGCTTGGCGCTGGGGCAGGGGGTGAGGCCTGAGGTCTCCATCAAGCCCTGCTGGGTGAGGGGCGTGGCCTGAGTTCCTCCAACCCAGTACTGAGGGTGCACCTTGAGGTTCCCCCGTCAAGCCCCACTGGGTGGGGAGCATGGCCTGAGGTCCCCTGTCAAGCCCCACGGGGGCGGGGGAAATAGTAGCCTCAGGTCCCTGCTGATTGTTTGTTAAGTCTCCTTAAGGGAACTTGGCCTCAGCTATGGGTGCAGCCATCTTTGTGACAGAGTGATGGTCAATTAGCATATTCCCTTTTTATTAGATAGGATTATTATCTATTTCCCTATGCTGTACTCTATATCCACATGACTATTTTGAAATTACCAATTTTTACTTACTAAAAAAAAATCTTTAGTGTTGAAAATATTACAGATGTCCTTTTGACTCCCTCAGCCTCACTTCCTCCTCCCCCCCATGCCTTCATCAAACTATTTTCTGTGTGTTATGCATATATGCATGTACTAGTAAGTTCTTAAACTCTTCCAGCGCCTCCCACCACACCATTCCTCCTTCACAATGAAATTTATCAGTCTGTTTCCATACTTCCATGTTTCTGTTTCTGTTTTGTTCATTAGTTTATTTTGTTCATTAAATTCTACACATAAGTGAGCTCATTTGATACTTGTCTTTCTCTGACTGGCTTATTTTGCTTAGCATAATATTCTCCAGGTCCCTCCATGATGTTTCAAAGGGTAAGAGATCCCCCCCTTTTTTTTGCTGCTGCATAGTATTCCATTGTATAAATGTACCATAGCTTTTTAAAAAATATTTTTATTTATTTCAGAGGGGAAGGAGAGGGAGAGAGAGAAATAGAAACATCAATGATGAGAGAGAATCATTGATTGGCTGCCTCCACTGGGGTTAGAACCCACAACCTAGGCATGTGCCCTTGACTGGAGTTGAACCCAGGACCCTCAGTCTGCAGGCCAATACTTTATCCACTGATCAAACCAACTAGGACTACCACAGCTTTTTTATCTTCTCACCAACTGACGAGCACTTGAGCCATTTCCAGATTTTAGCTATTGTAAATAGCACTGCTTACATTCTTTCTGATTAGGATATATTCCTAGAAGTGGAATCACTAGGTCAAATGGCAATTGCAATTTTAGTTTTTTGAGGAAACTCCATACTATTCTCCACAGTGGCTGCACCAGTCTGCATTCCCACTAGCAGTGGACTATGGTTCCCTTTCTCCACATCCTTGCCAGTACTTGTTTGTTGATTTGTTGATGGTAACTATTCTGACAAGTAAGATGATACCTTGTTGTCATTTTAATTTGCATCTCTCTGATGATTAATGACTTTGAGCATTTTTTTATATAGCACTTGGGCATCTGTATGTCCTCTCTGTAAAAGTATCTACTTAGGTCCTTTGCCCATTTTATAAATTGGATTGTCTTCCTTTTGTTAAGTTGTATGAATTCTTTATATATTTTGGAAATTAACTCCTTATCTGATGTCATTGGCAAATATGTTCCATCATACAGTGGATTCCCTTTTCATTTTGATGGTGGTTTCTTTTGCAGTAAAGAAGCTTTTTATTTTGATATAGTCCCATTTTTTTATTTTTTCTCTAGTTTCCTTTGTCTTAGGAGATGTATCCATAAACATATTATTATGAGAGATGTCTGAGACTTTGCTGCCTCTGGTTTCTTCTAAGACTTTTATGGTTTCAGGACTTACATTTAAATCTTTTATCCATTTTAAGTTTATTTTTGTGTATGGTGTAAGATGATAGTCTAGTTTCATTTTTTTACATGTAACTGTCCAGTTTTCCCAACACCATTTATTTGAGAGACTGTCTTTACTCCATTGTATGCTCTTGCCTCCTTTGTCAAATATTAATTAAGTGTAACGGCTTGGGTTGATTTCTGTGTTTTCTGTTCTGTTCCATTGGTCTATATGCCTGCTCTTATGCCAATATGAGGCAGGTTTGATAAAAAATGGCTTTGTAATATAATTTGATATCCAGTATAGTGATTCCTCCTACTTTGTTTTTCTTTCTCAAAATTGCTGTGGCTATTTGAGTTCATTTTTGGATCCATATAAATTTTTAGGTTGAGAATCCAAGATGGCGGCATAGGTAAACACCTACACTGCTGCCTTGCACAACAATTTCAAAACTACAACTAAAAGACAGAACAGACATCATCCAAAACCACAGGAAAGCTGGCTGAGTGGAAATTCTACAACTAGAAGGAAAGACAGGGGTTCACAGAGACCCAGAGGAGCTGCAAAAAGCTGAGGTATGAAGACGCATGCGTGCAGAGAGCGGGTGCCGGAGAACCTGGTTGGCTTTCTCTGGTGGGAGGGAAACAGAGATTCCCAATGGCATTGAACCCCTTATACTACGACACTAAACCCCAGATCCAGCCGAAACTCATATGGGGGGAGTTTGGACTGTGAAAAGGGAGAAGTGCACAGAAATTTAGGGGAGTCACAAAAGATCAGAAGGCTGGTGGTGCGCACGGCACTGCGCGTAGAGGACCGACTGCTGATTGTGCCGCTGGCTTTCACGAGTGGGCGGGAGACAGACTCTCCCAACTGTGCCACTTCTAACTCCACTAAACCCCGGTTTCAGGGGAAACCCTGGGGACCCAGACTCATATGGTCCTGGAGCGCAGGAGAGCCCGGGGGGGGGGGGGCAACAGTCTAGAGGCACTGCGAGAGAGAGCACGCTCACAGGGACCGCTCCAGCGACTACCCAGTCACGTGAGACCCAGGGGCCGTGGAGGGCGGGGCGGACTGGAAGGCAAGGCGGTCCCTTAAGCCCTGAGACTCCACCCATCCCAAGCTCAGCAGAGAGACTTTTGCGGTTTTGCAAGTCTGGTATCATAAGGCTGAATCCAACAGAGAAGTTCTCCTGGCATAGTGAAAATGTCGAGACAAGGGAAGGGATCACAAACAAAAGAAATGGAGGAAAACAAATGACTGGATATAGAGTTCAAAACCACACTTATAAGGCTTTTCAAGAATATCCTAGAAAAGTTGGGTAAAGTTAGAGAGTCCCAAGAGGAGATGAAAAAGATCCAACTAGAGATGGAAAAGGACCAACTAAAATTTAAACATACACTGACTGAAATAAAAAATATTATTCAGAGATCTAACAGCAGACTAGAGGAAGGCAAGAATCAAGTAAAAAGTTTTGAAATATAAAGAATCAGAAAACACTCAAATGGAAAAGCAAGAAGAGAAAAGAATCCAAAAATGTGAAGATAATGTAAGGAGCCTCTGGGACAGCTTCAAGCGTACCAACATCAGAATTGTGGGGGTGCCAGAGGAAGAGAGAGAGCAAGATACTGAAAACCTATTTAAAGAAATAATGACTGAAAACTTCCCACATCTGGTGAAAGAAATAGACTTACAAGTCCAGGAAGCACACAGAACCCCATATAAAAGGAATCCAAAGAGGACCACACCAAGACACATCATAATTAAAATACCAAGAGCAAAAGACAAAGAGAGAATATTAAAAGCAGCAAGAGAAAAACAGTTCCTTACCTACAAGGGAGCACCCATACGACTGTCAGCTGATTTCTCAACAGAAACGATGCAGGCCAGATGGGAGTGGCAAAAAATATTCAATGTGATGAATAGCAAGAACCTACGACCAAGAATACTCTATCCAGCAAAGCCATCATTCAGAATTGAAGGGCAGATAAAGAGCTTCACAGATAAGAAAAAGCTAAAGGAGTTCATCAACTCCAAACCAGTATTATATGAAATGCTGAAAGATACTCTTTTAGAAGAGAAAGAAGAAAAAGGTCAAAGATAAAAAATTATGAACAGTAAATACATATCTATCAACAAGTGAATCTAAAAATGAAGTGAATTAAAAATTTGATCAACAGAATAAACTGGAGAATATAATAGAATCAGGAGCACAGAAAAGGAGTGGACTGATAATTCTCAGGGGGAAAGGTGTGAGGGGTATACAGGGAGAGATTTGACAAAAATCATACACCTATGGATGAGGTCAACGGGAGGGAGGTAAGGGTTGAGGGAAGGGGTGGGAGCTGGGTGGAGGGGAGCTATGGAGGGGAAAAAAGAGAAACAAATGTAATAATCTGAATAATAAAGATTTATTATTTTTATTTATTTTTAAAATATATTTTATTGATTTTATACAGAAAGGAAGGGAGAGGGATAGAAAGTTAGAAACATCGATGAGAGAGAGACATCGATCAGCCGCCTCCTGCACGCCCCCCACTGGGGATGCGCCCGCAACCTGGATACATGCCCTTGACTGGAATCGAACCTGGGACCTTTCAGTTCGCAGGCCGACACTCTATCCACTGAGCCAAACCGGTTTTGGCTGAATTATAAAGATTTAATTAAAAAAACGTTTTTAGAGTATTTATTCTAGATCTGTGAAATATGCCATTGATATTTTAATAAGAATTGTGTTGAATCTATAGATTGCTTTGGGTAGTACGGATGTTTTATTGATGTTAATTCTTTTGATCCAGGAACACGGTATATTCTTCCATGGTATATTGTTCCACATTCTTGTTTATATCTTCCTCTGTTTCTTTTTTCAATGTCCTGGAGTTTTCTGAGTACAGATCTTTTACCTCCTTTGTTATGTTTATCTTTGGCATCTTAATATTTTTGTTGCTATGGTGAATGGGATTGTTTTTTTTTTAGTTTCTCTTCTGAGAGTTCATTATTGGTGTATAAAAAATGCCATCAATTTCTTGGTGTTCATTTTGTATCCTGCTCTATTGCCAAATTCAATTATTAAATCTAGTAGTTTTTTGGTGGAATCTTTAGGGCTTTTTATGTACAATATCATGTCATCTTCGAATAATGACAGTTTTATTTCCTCTTTTCTGATGTGGATGCCTTTTATATTTTCTTGTTATCTGATTGCTATGGTTAGGACTTCCATAGAGTGGTGAAAGCAGACATCCCTGTCTTGTTTCTGTTCTGAAGGGAAATGGTTTTAGGGTTTATATTAGAAATCCTATGTTACCCATTGAATCAGTTTCCATGATCACTTGAGAGTGTCCAAGAGTATTTGTTGTGTGTGTGTGGTGTGTGCGCTCCTCTTGCAGTTGAGCCTTGATTGCTGTTGGCATGTCAGTGGATGGGATGACTAGCTGTGAGGATTGGCCATGACCACAGCTTAGTAGCTGCTATGTGAGGACTGACTGCACAGATCAGGGTTTGCCTCAGCAGAGTCTGGTCCCTGCCAAAACCTCCCTTTGGGTGAGCCACATTTAGAGCTCATCAGATGGTGCTCCATTGTGGTCTGAAGCTGGCCATCGGGTGTGTTGGTTCTGGAGGGACTTTGAGACAGGTCATTGTCAGTTGCTGCCTGTGACTAGCTCAGGGCTACCTGTTAAGAGTTACAAAATGGCCCTAACTGGTTTGGCTCAAGGGATAGAGCATCTGCCTGCGGACTGAAGGGTCCCAGGTTCAATTCCAGTCAAAGGCATGTACCTTGGTTACGGACACATCCCCAGTAGGGGTGTGCAGGAGGCAGATGATCGATGTTTCTCTCTCATCGATGTTTGTAACTCTCTATCCCTCTCCCTTTCTCTCTGTAAAAAAATCAATAAAATACATATATTTTTTAAAAAAGAATTACAAAATGATCTGTGGCTTATAGCTGCCTGTGCTGGGTCTGGATGCACATGGCTGGGGGAAGGGGCATACTACAAACCAAGGTTGGTTCTTATGAGTGCTGGGCCTGAGGCATGTCACCAAAATGGAACCTACTATTGCTTGCTGACTTCCCATAAGGCTCAGCTGCTGAAAGATCCTCTGGGAGAATGCAAGTTGGATGAGACAGGGTCTCAGGGAGTCACCAGGATGGGGCAAGTGGTGTTCAGCAGTTAATATAGATTCAGATTTGGTGCCAGTACTGGGCATGAGGCCTCTCAGCAAAACCTTAGGGTACACCAAGACTAGCTGCCACCTTCCTGGGGCCTCAAACCTTTGTGGTGGGGTAGGGTCTTAGGAATTCATCAGGGTGGAACTAGTGGAGTTCACCAGATAATGCAGATTCAGAATTAGTCATGTTGGGGGAGAGCTCAACACAGGGACAATGTCAGCCATCCCTCTAGCTCTCATCTTGAATCCACACTTCTCGGTTTCTCTCTTTTTGTCTCTGACATCCCCAAGCTTGACAGAATTTCTGAAGAGTTTTTTAGGAAAGACTGCAATCCAGACCTAGGATGGTTGCCACCAAAAGAGCCTGACCATGGGCAACTTGGGTGGGGTGAGGTCTCAGGGAGTCATCTCAGGGTGGAGCTAGTAACGTTTACCAGGCTAATGCAGGTTTATATTTAGCTTTGTGGGGGGAGGGCTTAACATAGGGTCATTGGCAGTTGTCCTTCCAGTCATCATCTTGAAGCCACACAACTCCTTGTATGGCTGTGGCATGCCTCGAGCTACTATCCCTTCGCTGGAGTCCAAGGTGAATGTCTGTGAGCGAGAATTTTCATTTGGGCCTTTTGGAGCATGACTGGGTTTCTAGCAGCCTTCTATCTCACCTGGATGGATGGAATCCCCACTGATTTTCACAGGCAGATGTTATGTGGGCTTCCCTTCCCAGCACTGGTGTCTAAGCTGGAAAGCCTGGTATGTGGCTGATTCCCCCTTGCTTTTTAGAGAAGACCTCTACAGTTGAGTTATCTCTACATAGGGGTTTGGGGCCAGCTCATTTTACATCTTCACACCTCTTACCAGTCTTGACATGGCTTCTTCTTTATATCCTTGGTCATAGGACTTCTTTTCAGTTTATCTTTTAAATGGTTATCTGGGTTGGTTGTCCCATAGTTTGTTGTAATTTTGGTGTGGTCATGGGAAGAGGTGAGTACAATGTCCTCCTGCTCTGCCATTTTGATCAGAACCTGGTTTGAACATTGCTACTTGACTTCTCATTTGCTTAAAGCTTTTTTGATTTATTTTAACTTTATTGTTCAAATCTCTATAGTAAAAATTCTTAATCTATTAATTTCCAAGAGAGCTGTGTCAATTATCTACTATAAAAATTGTGAATCTGTCATTTCTACTTTAAAATTAGCCATCATTGTTGTTAAAATTAGTCATGTGTTTCAAGGCTATGTTGTTTGATACACATATGTTCATGATTTTTAACTCTTCCTGATGGGGAATTTCTTTTATTCATCTTAAATTCTATTTTGTCTGCTAGCAGTGTTCCTACAACATCTTTCTATTGTTATTTACTTATTATATAACTTTAAATCTTTTATTTTTTAATACTCCTGTGAATTATTGAAAATGGATCTCTCATAAATAATATGTAGATAAATTTCTACATATAGTAAAAGAGATTTCTATTCTTTGATGTACAACCTGCAATATAAAAGTGCTACATTTTTATCTGCAATAGTAGAAAGTTAGTAAAGCCACATAGTCAAGACCATTTGATATTGGTATAAGAATAGACAAATAGATCTGAGAGACAGAAAATAAACTGCAGAAATACACACCAACTTCTCATCTATCTAACATCATTATAATTGAATAAATATTGCTGCTGACTACATAGTATACTATGATTACATATTATGTTTTACAGTACTACCTTCCTCCTCTTTAATGACAGTCTTCTGTCATTAAAGTGACATCAACCCTTTTCAATATGGTCAAACAAATTAGGTGATTTTTTTTTTTTAATCTAGCTGTTCAAAATCTTTACAGTCATTTGAGGAATTTCCTTCCTAGGATTGAGAGGAATTTCTTTTGCATGTGGACTGAAATCTGAATCCTTTGTTTCCTTGATCCCGTTATTCCTCTTTCTTTATTCCCCTATTTTGATGGGAAAGATTATCTAGTAACTTCCTGAACATTGGTACAGAGGAGACAAAAGTTTGTAGTGTTTTTTATTTAGCTCATACTTTGATTATTTGGCTGGGCATAGAATTCTAGGCAGGAAATTATTTTCTCTAAAACTTCTCAAAATGTGCTTGCATTATCTTCTAGATTTCAATGTTGATCTTAAAAAGTCTAATGCCATTTGGATTCCTGAATATTTGTTTATTCCCTAGTTTTTTCCTCTCTGGAAGTATATAAAATCTTCTATTTTTCTTTAATATTCTGAAATTTCATGACCATGCTTCCTGGTATCATTTGGATTTTTATTCATTCTGTTGAATACATAATAGGCCTGGTCAATCTAGAAAAATACATCTTTTAGTTATAAGAATTTTTTTTTGTATCATTTTGGTAATAATTTTTTTCCTATTATATTCTGTGTCTTCCCTCTCTCTTCTAGATCTCCTAAACTGATCTTTTGATTCTGTATTTTCTTAAATAATTATTTTTACTTTTCTGTATTTTTTAAAATATATTTTATTGATTTTTTTACAGAGAGGAAGGGTGAAGGATAGAGTCAGAAACATCGATGAGAGAGAGACATCAATCAGCCGCCTCCTGCACGCCCCTCACTGGCGATGTGCCCGCAACCAAGGTACATGCCCTCGACCGGAATCGAACCTGGGACCTTTCAGTCTGCAGGCCGACACTCTATCCACTGAGCCAGACCGGTTTCGGCACTTTTCTGTATCTTATGATAATATCTGGAAGGTTTCCTTAATTTTGTCTTTTTATTCATTGTTTTTTACCTTAGTATTTTTAATTTCCATTAGTTCTTTTGTTGTTTTTGTTTAAGAGGTTCCTTTTTATAATACACTGGTATTTTTTTCAAATGTTTAAAAAGGATCTTGGGTAATGGGCCAGGCGTTGCAGGGGTCCCTCAAATGTGCCTTTGGATCTTTTATCCTTGGGCATTCTAGTTTCCCTGGAGTGAAGTCTTCCAATTTCTTTTCTGTGACTGGGGGGTAATTGAGTGTTATACTTTCATTTAAAAGTATGTGGTCAGTACACAAACTCTTACCTGCCCACTGCCTGACGTTCTGAGGCCAGCATTTCTCTTCAGAGAATATTCTCAATTTTCTGGCTATTCCATCTAGTTGGGAGAGCAGGGTTCACTGGTTGTGCACGTATAGGATTTTAGCTTGCGTGTTTGTTTGTGTGAGGGTGGGAGAGATATATGGACTTTTCACTGTTCCTTACTCATATTTTCAATCAGACCTGTTTTCTGCTCCATCTCTCACCTTCAGAGGTTCCCAGGGCTTCAAAAAGACAATGTTTTTTTCCAGAGATATAATAATGCTCCTGTCTCCTTGGAAATATCATTTATATTTTTAAGTGCTTTTCTGTTCCGGCCTCACCCATATTTCCTCTGGTGTTCCTATTTTCTGTTGTTTGTGCTGATCTCTGTTTTTCATTGTTTCCTCAGAATCCTGGTGATCCCTGGCTGGCTGTCCATATATAGGTGCAAAGCAATAAAGCTGATTAGAAGCTTTGGGCACTTGGGCACTAATGTGCTAACTGGCAGAAAATAGGCCAATGTGGTTTTTGCAAAAAACAATCACCAAATATCTGTATCTCTAGATCATTTTCCTTGAACAAGTTTATCCAAAGATGACTTTCACAATCTCTTCCTAGTGGTAGAAGGCTAAGTCCCAGCATTCTGAGAAGTCTTAGGGCATTGCTTACATTAGTGGTTGGCAATCTCATTAGTCAACAGAGCCAAATATCAACAGTACAATGATTGAAATTTCTTTTGAGAGCCAATTTTTTTAAACTTCTTCAAAATAGACTTGCCCAGGCCGTGGTATTTTGTGGAAAAGCCACACTCAAGGGGCCAAAGAGTCACATGTGGCTCATGAGCCGCAGTTTGCTGACCACTGACCTAAGCTAATTGCCTGCCTCTTTATGATGAATGTCGATACTTTCCAATTATTAAGTATTGGTCTTGCTTCCTTCCAAGTGAGTTCAATGCTACATGAGTGGTGAGTTACAATGGGAACAAGTCTCAGAGATTAGGCTCTAAACATGTGCAGTCATGCATTACCCAGCGGCACGAAGACAATTTAAAAACTTGTTCTGTACGCTTGGAAAAGGTCTCTCTGTCCTTTTTATTGCTGCGACAAGCACCTTATGCAAAAGGTTCACTCCCTGAAAATGTTACGATATTCTGATAGCAGCAGGATCAGCTTCCCTTCTAGCCAGGCGCAAATAGGTCATTTCATTAAAATGGGCATAGTCAGAATACAACCTCAATTTAGGGTACTCTTCCAGATCAAGGCTTGCCAGATTCTTAATTCTTATACACACAAGGATGGAGATGCCTGTACAATCATTTCTAGCCAACCAATCACATATATTGAACATTCATCCTCTTGCCAAGTGAAAAACTATTTCTACATATTTTACTGCTTTTTAGTAGACCTTCAGGTATGAATTTAGTGGTATTTAAAACATCAATCATATGCTTTCTGGTGTGTGTACTTCTAACTAAAGTCCTTCATATAATAACTAACCATAATATCTAGCTTCCAAATTAGAGTTAATTTATACACACATGCATACATTGTCCACACTGAAGTACTTAAAAATGCATAACACTGAACTAAGTCTTTGAATATAGGTGATGAGGGTCTCATCCCCAAGGGATAAAAAAAAAAGTAGTTACAGGTTTTAGATGAAAATAAAATAATAAGAAGAAAATAGTACAACTAGGGGGAAAGACTAACTCATAGAAAATCTATATTTTTACTAAAGAAATAATATGAAGGCTAGAATCTATGAGGATTTTATATTTCTCCAAGCGTCTTACTTTCAAGTTAAAATCACCAATGAAAGTTCATGTATAATATTGGGGACACAAATAATATATCTGCTACCAATCTTGCTCCTGGCCTTTGACTGACATTGCTAATTAAATAGCTTCAGAATTCTTTTCAATTCTAAGCAGCTGAAGCTGGTAGATTAGAATTGATATACAAGGGAGAACTGGGTGCAGGACAAAAGGCATGGAATCTCTACAGTCTGTCAGGCTTAAGGAAAATACTGAACCCTTTTGAGCTTCCATTTCCTCCCCTGTAAAGAGGTAGGGATGGGTGTTATAAGAACTAAGTGAAATAATATAAATAGCTTAGCATAGAGCCCATAGAGGTTCAGTAAATATTAGTTCTCTCCTCTCATAGCCATAATTTCCACCCACCCCCCAGCTGATATATGTTACTTTTAGCTCATTTCTTTTCCAGGTGAACACCTTCATCTAGAACAAAATGTACATTCAGCAGGGTACAGTTGTCTCTGTTTTGACTGTCAGTTTTAGTCATGTCTGTCGTTTTTTATTTTCCAACATGAAAAGAGAGGTTTAGAGTAGTCACATTGGAAAACAAAGAAAATAAGATTAAAATTCCCTCAACTCAGCTTTGGAGCCACTCAAATATTAATGCCTTGACAGCTTAGTCACAATTGCAAAGGGCTGGGAGCCAACATTTTGCTTTGTATTGCAGAGGTGATGAGAACATATCTTCATTGCTAAAAAAAAAAATTAAGTTATACAGACAGAAATGGGGCATGGGAGCCAAATTCCACAAGAACACCCTCAAGTTTAAGGCTTTCCCCCCCATCTTTTGACAATATTTATAAAACCAAAGACTATAAAGTTTTAAAAGGAATCTTGGATGGCTTACAGATATAGTAAGGTCACCCAAATACTTAGTAGATATTGCATTTTTATAAAAGGTTTTAAATTGATGAATATTATTCTCAGAAGTAGCATAAACTTAAGAATCATAAATGCTTACTAAAAGTAAACATATTATGATTAGTTGTCAATTGCTGTCTAATCGGCCCAATTGGCCTAATGCTGCATTTTCAGCACACAGACTTAAATCCTGTCCATATGAAATAAATCAAATGGTTGGAGAGGGCCAATGGTCCAATGGTGTACTCTCAGCTGTTTTAATCGGTGTTTTCTAAATACTCTCAGTTTCTGACACACCACACCTTTAAACTGCCAGATTATGCCTGCTGAGGAATCTATTCTTTCTTTTCTGAGTTGGTTTTAATTATAGCATGATTTATTTACAAGAATACGTGCTATGAACTCACTATCAGTAGGATTGATGCATGTCGTTTTTTCCAATAGTTTATATACTCTTGCCCAGCACCCTAGGAAACAGTGTGCCTTCTGAGATGCTTCATGGAGGTCAGAAGCTAGTCTGCAACCATTCAACAGGCTAGTGAAAGGATCAAACCATTGACTTCTTCCTGAGTGCTCCCCCTTGTGGTGGAAGAAGGCTTTCTCTTTTCCTGCTCCCAAGCATGTGCCAATTTTTGAAAGGACAGTGATGAAACTCACAGTTTACTACCTGTGAAGTCTGCCATGACCTTCATTCTGTTCTCAGCCTTTGCATTCTCAGTCTGTGAGGGCCTCCCCATTCTCTTTTAGCTGACAATGCAGCTGGTGGGTGTGTGTGGGCAAGCTTCCTGGGCAGCTCCTGGCACATGTGGGAATGACTTACCACCCAGGTTGCATGCATATTTCCTCAAGAACATGTCTGTTAACATGAGGTGTCCAGCTCAGAAGACTGTTTCTTTGGTCTTAGGTGCTTTTCCATTCACTCTCTAGTGATTGAAAGTCAATCCATAATTCCAGATTCAATTCACATACCACCACCCCCTCATTGTTTCAGTCGGAATGAATGCTTCTCCTTCTGAGTTCCCACAGCTTGATATCCTTGTATTATCTCTGCCCATTGGGGTGTACTATTATTGCTCCCTCTACTTCACCATCGGGCAGGAGCAAGCTTAATTAATCTCTGTAGATCCTGTCTTCACTGCCAAGCACAACTTCAAGTACAAAGTAGAGGGTCAACAAATGCTGAACTGGATTCAACTAATTGAAGATAGGAATGTTCATTGATATTGTATTAATTTTTCTAATATTACCCTACCTGCCTGGAAATTTTACCTGGGGGAGGAGTTGCCAAGTACAATTAGAGTTTTCTAAACACACAGATTGATAGTATGGATTGTTCAAAAAAGTTACTCAGGGTGATCTGAAATTCACTCTTCACCATCTCTCATCCTGGTTGAGAACTTTCAAAGAAGTCTCTCCATCCAAGAGACATCATTAAGAACCTTCTATTCATTTTATGAACTAGCCATGGAGGCATTTTCATCACACTTGAAGTTGAATTGACTGATAGCTCAGACACAATGGAAATACTTAGATTATCTTAAATTGCATTTAAACAAAATCATTTATGAGCAGTCTATAAAAAAGGGCTTCTTAGATGGGCTATTTTTAATGTGTCCTACACATTAAAATTGTAGTGGGCCAATGTTCCCTCTTTGCCTGTCACTCCAGATACCCATTTGGACATGTTCTCCCCCTGATCTGGTCTCTCGCCCCACTGGCTACAGAGTAGTGCGTTTTTGTTTGAAAGGGTCAAAACATTCAAAATCTGACATCCAAAATATGTGCTTATTTTTTTCCCTGAAGTCAAAACCCCTGAAGTATAAATTCTTTTTAAATGAAGAAAGCAGTGCCAAAAGGAATGAAATATTTTTGGTCCCTCTCCAAAGCAGAGAGATAGCACTGAAACAGGAAGTGGATGATTTAAATATCCACTCGGCATCTTGGCAATGTATTTATGTTTAAGGGACTTAAGGTTAAAAGGTTTTAGTCTGGACTGGGAACATCTATCTTCCCCTAGGGTTTGGAGCTTTGGGGAAAACTTTTAAGCACTTATTAACATTTGCCATTAGCCATTTTTCTGAGACTAGACTGTAACTGAGAATGCCATAGAACAGTGTTTCTAGCATACTGCATGCCATACTGCTTCTTTTGATTATCATTTTAGCTTGGTATGGTGGAATATTGTTTTATTTTCTATAAAGAAAAAAAGTCCCTGGTTCTTTTAACTACTTCTCTCAAAGCTGTAACTACACAGAATGACAGAATGAGCAGAATGCAAACTTGGAGTTTATTTAATTGTGTGTATGCTGCTCCTAAGGACCACATAAGTGCACATCCTCTAGGAAATTTCTCCTCATTCCTGTCTGAGTTACATGCCTCTGTGTTCTTATAAGAGCACATGTCCATAGCCCCATCATTTCTTGTCTTTTCCTTACTTTTTTTCCTTCTCCTTTTCCTTCCATTTCTCTTCCTTCCCCTTCCTCCTTTTTTCATTCTTTCAGATAGTAGCTTGTAGGCCATTTGCTGAACTTTCGATTTTATTCTATACTAGAGGCCCAGTGCACAAAATTTGTACACAGGTAGGATCTTTAGGGCTGGCCAGCGATCAGGGCAGATTGGGGCCTTCTGGCTGCCAGCGGGGCCTTCCTTCCCCGGCTGCCAGCTGCTGGCTGGGGCCTTCCTTTGTTCCGTGCCACCCCCTGGTGGTCAGCGCATGTGATAGAGAGTGATTGAATTCCTGGTCTCCCAGTCAAACTCCCGAGTGCATATTAGTCTTATATATATATGGATGAATCAGGAAGCAATTGGAAAATTGTGACTTAGAGTTTACATTTGGCTTCTGTGTTGAGAACAAAATAGCAGGGTGAGGGGTTGGAGAGGGAGCTGATGTAACTAAAAGATAATGATGACTCAGGCTAGGCTGGCACTGGTGGAAGTAGTGAAAAACAATCATAGTCTAGATATGCATTTTGAACATGGGTCATCAGGATTTGCTAATGAATTACAGTGAAAGAGAAAGGCAGTGGTGTTCTGGAGCCAGCTCATTGGAGCTTGTGGGAACTGATAGTTAAATCTTTAGGAATTTGGTGAGCCAGTTGTTAAACACAAGCCATATCACAAATTAAATTATGTAAACTTCTAGTTAAATATTATATTAAAACAAAAGGTAATACATACTAAAAATTTATCACTCCCTAATTATTTACTACATGTACAATTGTTTGTGCCCTTGAAATTATTTATATCCTTTGTTTCTATGTCGTGGAAATATATAATGATATGCCACTGTGCATTTTTTTCTAACTCAGTGTTCAACGGTGTGACATGTGTAGCTAGAGACTGATAATGGTGGGAATATTTATACAAGGAAGTTGGGTCTTCCCCTATGACCCACCCTTCAGAGCTGAGAGCCTGCTACACGTTTATCAGCACACCACTTGGAAGAGGAGTAAAAAATGAGCTTAAGGTTTTTTGGTTTAAGAAACTGGGAAATAGAGTTTTCATTTACCAAGTTTAGGAAAAATAGAGAAGGAGGAGATGTGGGGGTGGAAATCAGTAGTTTGGTTTGATACATTTCAGATTAGTTTGACAGTTATGCACCTGATTGGAATTGTGAAATAGGCAATTGGATGTACCAGTCTGGGATTCAGAGAGAGGTCCTGAGTGAAGATATATATTTGAGAATCATCAGCATTTGCATGATATTTAATGCCAAGAGACGAGATGAGATCAGGGCAGTTTGTTAGATAGAGAAACAGTCCAGGACAATTTCTGGAGTCCTCCAACCTTTAAAAATCAGAGTGAGGCCCAGGAATCAGCAGAGGAGACCAATAAAACAGCTAATTGTAGAAGGAGAAGAGTATGATATGCTAGAAGCCTAATAAAGGAAGGGCTTCCAAAAGGAAGAAGTGATAGACTATGTCAGATGCTAATAGGTTATATAAGATAATAACTGATCATTGATCATTGGATTTAGCAATGTAGAAATGTTTATGATCTTGAAAAAAAAAAGTGGGGGAAAAATTCTGATCAGTAGAGACAACT
Organism: Lasiurus cinereus; assembly: GCA_011751065.1. Taxonomy (NCBI): domain Eukaryota; kingdom Metazoa; phylum Chordata; class Mammalia; order Chiroptera; family Vespertilionidae; genus Lasiurus; species Lasiurus cinereus. The sequence goes on along the minus strand of JAAGEH010000307.1, from coordinate 51,584,097 downwards.
CTTCCCAGAATTTTTGCTGAAAGAGGAAAGAAGACTGGAATAGTTGCTGGTGAGTCATGCGCCTTTAGTTCTTTTTTCTTTTCTTAATGTAAGATGAGATATATTTAGGTGTGCTTGTATGATGATAGGAATAATCCAGTGGAGAGATATACACTGATGATGCAGATGGGACAATTGCTAGAACAATAACTTTTGGGTAAGGTGTCAGAGGATGGAACCCAGATTGTAAGTGGAAAGGTTGGCCTTCAGTAGGAGCTTTGACAAAGAAGGCTTTATTGCAGCAGGAAAGAAGTTTAAATTATCTGAATTCAACTCTAGATCAATTGGAAAAGATAGTGGTGGGAGCCTTTGAAGTTTTCATCTGATTGCCTCCATTTTTTTAAATGAAGTTGAGTAGCTGAGCAAAGGAGAAGAGGGGGTTTGGGAGGTTTTAGAAGAGAGGATATTTGAACTTGGGAAACATAGAATTGCCAGATAGCACTAAGGACCTACGTAACATTAATGGTAATGAATTTTAAGTAAAATCAGTCAGTTTGCTGTGAGTTTTCCTGCAGTTGGGTTCAGCTGCCGGCTGCTATACCCAGTAGTGTTTAGAGTGATGAATCATCTGATGTTATTTGGAAAAGGAGGTGGGTAGCTGAGGTATATTGAAGGACAAAATCATTAGAGGAAAGGAGCTCAAGAAACTAAGAAGCCAAGGTATTAGAAGGATCTTGTACATGACTATTTGAAATTACTGAGAATTATGGAAGACATTGCATTGAAAAAAGTTACAACCAGGAGCTAAAACCTTCTAGAAATAAAGGGGAATAATGCATGGATCAGTAAATGACTGAAACAAGGAGGGATAGTGGGTAATATTTTAGAGAAAAAATAAGGTATGAAAAATGGCAAAGAAGAGTAAAGAGGACATCTCCTTCAACTCCAGACTCTATGGTACAAGGGTATGGATGTCAGAAGGACTGTAAATTGAAAGAAGATATAAGAAACATGGAGTTGGACAAAACATTCAAAGAAGAGTTTAATATATAGGGTCTTGGCTGATGACTGATCCTGAATTCTAGAAACGTTAGGAGAATGTATGATGTGAGATCAAAGCAGGAGATGCATAGAGCCAGTTGAGTATGGGAATATGTGTGATGCAGGAGGATCTGGAAGTCTTGGGAATCTGCAGAGTGTAGGGCATGATAGTCAGTCCTGATGGTCTCACATGCAGGCTGTAATCCTAAGAGTAAGACTATAATGAAAAGGAAGGGATTTCCTTTCAGGAACATGGAGAATTCTGGGTGCTTTTTCACTCCTGCTGAGAGGTCAGTGGGGGTTTAGGGAGTGGTTGTTTACTAGAGCACACGGCTGTAGAGACCACCTTCACTCCTGCATAATAATCATTCCCTCTTTTCAGCACTTATCTTACCATGGTTTAATAACCTGTTTACTTGACAGTCTTCCTCACAACTTGAACTTTATCTGGCTCATGTCTATATCCCTACCCCTGGAATTCTACTATAATAAGCTCAGGAATATGAATGAATGAATGAATGAATGAATGAAAAAATCTAAATGAATGGTAAATCTGTAATGACTTAGCAATGTGGGGAGGGGGAAAGCAAAATATCAAACAAAGTGAGAAGCAATTTCTGCTCCCATCCTAAAGCTTTTCTCAAAAGACTTCTCCCTCCTGAATTTTGAACTCACTAGACTTTTGACTCCCACTTGCAGTCTGAGCCCAACCCCTTGCCCTCTAGGTATAACCCCAATAGATGAGTCCAATGACCAAGCCCCAGTTCCCCTCAGCCTGGCTCACCTCACTGCTTACCAAACTCTGAGAGATCATCTTGACTGAACACAAGATTGCCCATTCACTGATGTACTAGTAGTTAGGATGAGCTCCTGATGAACTACCTGGCCTGACTTCAGTGGCCCAAAAAACCATCTCCTGCTTCCTACCTGAAACAAGCATTGTCCGTGACTGCTATTCTTCAGTGTACTCAGTTCAGTGGTGCTATCTTGTTTTGTACAGGAATAATAATTCTAATTAGCTTCAGTAGGCTTCAACTTGAGAACTCTTGGAGGGACTATGATGGGTGGCTAAAGGAATTTCGTGTGTCTTATACTAATTGGGATCTACTTAAAAAGTTTAAATTGTACGTTTAGAATCATCTGGCTTTCTAAGAATGATATCTATTTTCAGTTTGCCATATATGTTGTCACACTATAATGAGCACTGAGAAGATTAAAAAGAGGAGCAAAGTCAGGGGTATTGAGATTGTTAAAATGTGGGTAAAAATAATGATCACACATAAAGCCATAAATAGTGGGGTCAAATAGTATGTAATTAATGATAGAAGGTAGATTTAGACCCTAGACAGAAAATGGAAAGCTAAATGAGAACCATTATGGTCCAGTAAGGCATCATGGAGGAGATAGGTTTCAACTGGGCCTTAAAGCTTAAGTAGGATTAAGACTTACTTGTTAAAGTACTTAACAAATACTTGTTTAATACTTGTTACTTTTTAAATAGGATTAAGACATCAATGTTAAGTTCTTATCATTCGTTTGGAAAATAAAATAAAACAAAATATGTTGAATGAAGACATTTATACTACAATACAACATAGACATTATTGTGAGACTATATGGTGAATTTGCTGACCTGATGACAGTGGAAGGTGAATGAATATTCAGGAGTAATGCAAAATAAGGTGAGTCAATGGTAGTGGTTATAAACATGGCCTCTTGGGTCTACTGTTGGGAGTGTAGTTGACAGATGCCTAAGCAGCTGCAATTAAAATCCATGTTCCTGCTGAAGTCCCACTTTCAATGAAGCCACACTTCCAATGGAGCTCATCAGGGATATCAAGCAGGCTCGTTCCTGGGAGATATGGGGTTCCTCTGATGGGGCAACTTTGTTTTGAGGACTCCCCTGGGCCTTGCCTGACTGTAGTCTCAAACACTTTCACCCCACCTGCCTTTTTTTCTTTTACAAAGGTCAGGCTGCATTCCAGGCTGTGGTCCTCCCAGCCTCTCCTGCAATCAGCAGTGTCCCTCCAATGAGCTACTGTGATATCCTTACCTGCTCGTGCTGAGACATCAATGTTAAATTCTTATCATTGGTTTAGAGGGGTGACCCTCATCATTTCTTCTGGTTCCTAAAGTTGAGGGAGTGTCTAGGTTTATGAGATCCCAGTCCAGAGTTTTACTATGGCTCCCAGAAGCTAGCTGGTCCTAGGGTTTTAAGTAGACTGAGCAAATCTAGTGAAGTAGTTAAACTAAGAAATTTGGTGTTTGAATCAAATGCATAGAAAGAATGAAAGTAGAGATAGAATACTTACCATGATTTATAAATGTAGGATAGTCTCAAAGGAACTTGTTATCAAATAAAACATTTTTTAAATTAAATCTCAAAGAAGACACAGTATTTTTTAAGTGTATCCTCTAGTTGGCATATATATTCCTTTAGAAAACTATTAATTCCTTAAGAATTTTTTCTTTAATTACTATCCAGGTTCATTCATTTGTGAATTTGTCTAATGTCTTCTTGATCAGATCTAGAATATTAGTTTGCTCAATGCTGGTTCTATTTTCTCTCAGTGTAGCTAAGGTTTTGCTAATTTAGTTCAGTTAGATAATTTCCTTCCAATGGCAATCATCCTTTAGCCCTAATATTATGTTTTTCTGAAAAGATATAATGGCTGTGTGCACAAATATGGACTGTAGTGTTTTAAAATAAAACCAAATTTTATATCCAAATAAGAGTTGATCTCAGTATATGGTCCATATGTGTAATATTTCAAATGAGCAGATATACCCCTATCTCTGTGCTAAGTAAGGCTGAGGAGCACAAGGACCCTTGTCATGGCCTTCAGCCCAGGACTCTCACAGTTGATCAATTAACAACCATTTATTGACAGGAATGACTGGAATTCCTGCATTTTTCCACTTATTAATTTTCATATACTGGAGAGATGGGGACTTGACTAATTATATTAAGAAATACTCCAAAATATTTGAAAGAGCTTATGATGCCATTCTTAGATCATGTGTACATTCTCAGAAACAAAACCATTCCTGAATGGTCTCTTCCTGTTCAGCTAATTTAAGCTAGCAGATGTCTGTTTTTTATGTACAACATCAATTAGTTGGAAGATTCATGTTTATGTTGCTGCTTTGACTGAACTGGCATTTTGGAGGATTTATAGAATCTTCAAATGAATGGGTAAAATTTAGAGAGTAAGGACACTTTGAAGTAAGCTATGCTGGCATATGATCAATATCTTCAGCCAAAAAAACGGGAGAAGACAATTCCAGTGCTTCCAATGCTGCTTATATTTGATTGACAGCTCCATAGCTAAGTCAGAAGGTAGAGCAATAAACTTAAGTTTCTTTGAACTTTTCTGATGAAATCTGTTTTCTTTCTGCTTTTATAAATAGTCATTTACCTTTTGTTTTGGAAAAGTGGCTGTTATAGGAATAGAGGCAGGATTCACTGAGCTGGATTATCTGTTGTAGAGAATGTTAGTGTTAACACCCGAGCCATGAAGTGCTGTTTACATTTGGTAGGAACTTGTAATTGCTTCCGTTTTCTTTTTATCTTATTGTTTTTTATCTCTAGCATTTTTATGTAGGGTCAAACTTGCCAGGAACACACCTCTGGAGTAGTACAAGGTGGACAAGTTTGCTTGGGGCTGGGGGGGGTGGGGGAGGTGGGAGGAGGACTTCCGTAAACTATGTTAAAGAAGAATTCTATACAGATAGTTAACAGTCTCAACAGACAGACATGTGCTGGCTTGAGCTGGTTAAAAGGACTTTTTCCTTTATTTGCTATCTTGACCGTTGATATTAATTTTAATATTTTTCATTTTTTAACTTTCTATTTTGAAATAATTATAGACTAGCAGGAAGTTACAAAAATAGTACAGAGCAGTCCCAAGAACCCTTCACCCAGTTTTTCCTAGTGCTAATATCTTACATAACTACAGTACATTATTAAAACCCAAGAAACTGACATTGGTACAACACACCGATCTTCAGATAGGAAGGACTTTTTCAAACAAGAAGTAATTCAGAACAACCACAGCCTTCCTGTCCCTTTTACAGGGAAGTACCTGGGACTTATTTATTGGGCAATTTTCTATACTTTGAAGAGACAAACTCACCTTCAACTGAGCTCTTTTTTTTTTAAAGTTTTTTATTGATTTTTTAAGAGCGAGGAAGTGAGAGGGAGAGAGATAAAAAGATCGATGAAAGAGAAACATTGGTCAACTGCCGCCTGTACAACTCCTACTAGGAATTGAGCCTGCATCACAGGCATGTGCCCTGACTAGGAACCTAACCAGCAAGCTCTCAATGCACAATGCATGGGATGATGCTCAACCAATTGAGCAACATTGGCCAGGGCTCAACTAAGCTCTTTTTAAAAATTATATTTTTTCTAAAAGATTGTCCTCATAAAATACAACCTGTTAAGGACAGAACACAGTCCTTGTTCCATTTCACAAAATATACAAAAGCTAAATGGTCAAACCACATGGGAAGGCAGAAATCAGTTAGTTGGCACAAAGTATTTAGGAATTTAAGGGGAGCAGTAATTCTCTTACTCACTAATTCACTATTTAAGAAGTCTTTCAAGATAGAAGATACTGTTTTTTTATTTCCCCATATAGGATTTGCCTGAAAAATCACAGGTATGTGGCAGCAAGATTGGAAATTTCAAACAATAGTGTCCCTCACAGTAACTTTCAACCATTTAGCTATAATTTCATCTGTAATGAAGCCACAAGAGGTTACCCTTTCGTCCCTTTTCCTTTTAACTGTTTCTGAGTTGTATATGCAAAGATCACATTCCTTATAAAAGGAGGCAACAC
>JAAGEH010000307.1:51366501-51578223 GCA_011751065.1 Lasiurus cinereus | reverse complement strand
TGAGTTGTATATGCAAAGATCACATTCCTTATAAAAGGAGGCAACACACCCATATAAGCATACACGCATTCACAGAGTTGAGTTGTTTTATTTTGTTTACTGCTATATAGTTACACTATACTGAGTGCAAACAGCAAAATATTCTGAGGGGAACACAATGTTTCAAATTTCAAGATTCCTATCTTATTAGTAATGAGTTTCATTTTACCAAGCAAGGATAGAACACAAATGTGGAAGTACTCCATTAAGGTCAACAGTAAACCCGATACCATCTAGACTAGAGTCTAGATTCTAGACCAGATTGAAGACTTGATTTGAAGTTTCAACTAGAATTTCATCTGACACTTTTTGCTTCTTAGGTCTTAACACTGGTTGATAAGATTAAAAGTAAACTGCTTTCTGATAACTAATTATTGCAGAGGGCCTTCTACTTAAAACATACATGTATTTTATTCATGTGCTTCTCTTTTTGAGGGGTTCAATGTTTATTTGAGGGAGGTTTATGTCAATTATCTAATCAGAAGCAGACCCCAACCTCTGCCAGACATATTTTGGAATGTGTGGCCTACTTCAAAGGAAGGTTCCATGTCTCCTTCCCCAGATGAACCCAATTTTTCATAATAGGAGAACAAGGTAATTAGATTTTCTTTTTTCAGAGGAAAAATTATTTTTAGGCTGAATGTAATGGGTCATATTTCTGTGCTCAGTAAATCTTGCAATTGTCACTCCACTCTGGAAAATGTAACTCAGCGAGCCACCACTGTGCCAGAGCTTCTGTGGGTCACCACAGAAGCAGGTCAGATGGCAGCTGTGCTCTGAGAGGCAGCTGGACACAATGTGAACTTGGCATCGATGACACCCTCCAAGATCGAAACCAAACAGTCAACCCGTGGCAGGAGTCCACATGCCAACATTTTTGTTTATTTGTAATGGAAAATGTTAGGAGGTAAAAACAGGAGACTAGGTGCCAGGGGTATGTGGTAGAGATTTCAATCGTGTTTGGTCAATAAGGAAAATCAAAACTGGCCACTCTACAGAGGGCCTTTTTTGAAAGGAAAGACAGTAATCCAGATCCCAAATCCAAATGAATGTCTTCTCCTCCTGTCTCCTTTGCAAGCTCTTCTGATTTTGCACAAAGCAGAAGGGACAGAGAACAAGGAATCTGACCACATGGCATAGTGACCCCGGATGAGGCCCAGGAGGAAAAAAAATCAAGGCCTAGAGTAGAGAACACACTTGAGATATGAGTAACACTCTCTGGGAGATTAAGGATTCTCCACTCCATTCCATACCCTCTCACTCAGCTACCTGAAGTCTCCGCCCAGATATCACTTGTTTCAGAAAGCTTAAAAGACTCAATTCAGCTAATTCCTTTTCTCTGTGCTCTGATAATACCTGATACTTTCTCTAAAGCAAGATTATCACCCTGAATTGTGATATTTAATACTCATATCCCTACTAGACTGCAAACTTAATAGGACTCGGACAATGTCTCTCATATTTACAGTTTTATCTAGATACCACTTTAGAGTATACAAATTATTGGTAGAAAAGTTATAGTACAAGGAGAAAAAATCATTTTTGCTGCTCCTGGAAGATGGCTTTTTGACCATATTATCCACTAGAAATATTTAGATGATCTGAAGATTTACCTTGCACTTTAATTAATATAACTGAGAGACTCTGTGAAAACTAGATGTCCATAGCTCCCCCATTTAAGAACAAAACATAACTCTGAAATATTGACCAAATATTTTCTTCTGGGTGGTGGGGTGGGAAGAAGCAGAGGTGGTGAAGAACTGTGGATAAAAATATATTAGCATTTAAAATATATATTAGCATTTGTATTATTTGAACATGTGGACAATGGGATTCATTCCTAGAAAATTTTTAAATGGTAACATAAAACTATAATGACCATTAGAGGGGAGGAGAAAAGAAAAGTGATGAAATTATTTATTTGCCTTTAGTCACTAGAATGCAATTTTTTCGATTATTCTACTTAATTTGTTTAAATACAAAATGAGAGCTATGCAACTGCTGGTGTTATTATATAATGTAAATGTTATATACTTTAACAGTGTAAAATAATTATATCACTTAAAATTGGGGAGGGACCAAGTGTAAGAAAAATGAAAGTATACAAATTTCCTTATGTTTTATAGTAAAATAGTAAAATCAAGTAATGTCTAAAGATGGCATATATAGTTCAGATAACAATAATTATAACTCCAGCCTATCTATCTATTCTTTTTCTATCTATTTATCTATCTATGCATGTATGAATCAACTATCCATCTATGTATCATTTCCTTGTTTCCATCAAAGATATAGCAATTCTTATAAAAATGGGTACATTGCAACACACTGAATTCTCCTGTTGGCCAGACACTTATAGGGGAAAGTCTGAAACTATTAATAAAACTGTTGAGACTATATTCATGAAACAACTGACAACTTTGTGGCTTTTCACCAAATTCTTGCTCAAGGCAGTGCCAGTCCTTGGGCAACTCTATATTATTTTGGGCACAGAACTGCTTGCTAAGTTGAAGTTATACATTGAAGGGAAATCAGAAATGTTCACTTTTAGAATTGCCTGTTTGGTAAGGTGCCAATTACTGTCTTTTACTATGCCAATGTCTGGGATCCAAATAAAGTTTGCCAGATACATAGAAAAATGTTATATTCCCTTGCTTTCTACTGACAATTTATTTGGTGAATGATAATGGGTAAATGGGATGAAGGGAGACTTGTTAGAATTTCTAGAATCATGTGTCTGAACAAGGCATAAATTTGACCAGTTCCACTGTCAAACTTATTACCCAACAGGGAATGAATAAGGCATGTAGTAGACTGACCAAGGTTTTATTCTTCAGTCGAATGTCATAGTTTTCATAAGAAACTTGACAAAATTTGATGTTACAAAATTTTTAAAGAAAAATACTAACTTACCTAGCATACTCCTCGATGTTTTAGGTGTTTGATAATTATTGTTGAATGAATGCTGACACTATAAATAATTTATAACATTGATACTTCCAAAGTATTTTAAATTCCTAAAATATCTCCTCTTACCATCTCCTTTTCAAACTTTCTCCCCAAATCCTAAAACTTATCCTACTTCACTTTTTTGCCTTTATAGTACCTAATTTCTCTTTTGTTAGTTGGGTCTGTCTCCCAGACTAGATAGATTGTAAATTCTTTGAAGGCTAAAACCATGCCTTAATTTACCTTTGTTCCCTTTCTCTGCATTATGATACTATAGTACTTTACATATGAAAGGTCTGTACTTATGTTGAGTTGACTTGAGATGAAATTGGTGGATGGGTCTATAGAAAACTTTACCTATAAATAGGCCTTTGGTAAGGATCAGAAGTGATCATAAAGGTGAAAGAAGTATTGCTACTGTAAAGTTCTAAACTGGTGTTAGTGACTATTATCACACCCATTCCTAGGTTGGAAAGTTTAACTTCAGAGCTCTTAAGCAAAAATTCTAGAAAGTCTCTACTCATCCCATTTACCCATTATTATTCACTAAATAAACTGATCTCCTCTGGAACAGAATAACCTCCATGGATCATTCTGCCCACCCAATTGACCCCTCATCTACCTTCCTTAAAATGCCAGTTTCTTGGGGAAGACTTATTTTAGCATTCTCTTTTTGTATACATAGACATCACCTCAAAAGTAAAATTTATGTAATTTTTATCCAAAAGGTGTTTATGGGAATATAATCAGGCAAGTAGCTGAGGCCTTAAGCACTTTATAGAATAAACACAATATCTAGATATTTTCATGTTTCACCGATTCATTTTGACCATAACCATAGGGCAGCAAATACCTGCATAAAAACTAAAGAATTCAGCCTCTTCGATGACTGATTCCAAATAACCAAACATTAGGTATCATGTCATCCACATCTGTTTGATAGAATGTGAATTCTCCCCTCTTTAACCAGATGGCTTCAGCCATAGATAAAGCATGGAGACTTTTTCACATTTTACATGGTACTTGGTGTTGTAGAATTCATCTTTTGTACTGTTCTTTTCCCCCTTCTTGCTATTGCCTGGATCTCATTAGAAACCATTAGTGATGTAATACTAAACCTATGGAATCTTAAACATGCTTTTAAAATCCTGTGGAATAAAGATGTCTCCTACCAAACCAAAAATGCAGTGGGAATAGACAAAGTTACATTTCTTTAAAAAAAAAAAATGACTCATGTCATAGTTTCCAAACTGTTTTGACTAAAGCTTCTCAAAATAAACTTTCTGCAATATGCAGACTTTGATGTCTGACTTAAAAAAAATCATTTCTCAAAGATACAATTCAATCCTTTTTTGGGTGTTCATGTATTTTTGCAGATAACCTGCTTTTATTTCAACCAGTGAATGACACAATATTAAATAGCCATCAGACTAAGAAAGAAAAGTATGTTTGAAGTGGTCTTAACTCCTACATAAACCAAATATAAAGAACATGCCATATAATTTTTTAAATTACCACAAAAATAGAATTTCCAGAAACTTACCAAAAGGGAATTTGGTCCATTAAGAATAACAAAACAGTTTAGATGTCATGAAAGTGGAAGATTAGGAGTGCAGTTAAGCTTAATAATGATATTTTTGATTCATATGCTATTTCCTAGGCTAAGCAGCATTTTTAATTTTTCACAGTCTTGAACCTTAATCCTTGAAGGGTAATTCAAGTTTCAGAGCTTACATACTGCAATTTGTTTGGGGTGGCAATTTGCCATTGACTTGCCTCCGGGTTCTTTTGTACTCTTCCAGCTGAGGGACTCAAAGGTGGTCATTTATTAAGTCCAGTTCTACATATGGCCACTGAAACAACTGATTTTCAATCAAATCTGTTTTAAAAATCCAAACAACCAGCTTTTGTTCAGTTGATCAGATTGATTAAAAGTATTAATTGCTTCTGTTCAAACAATAGTGAATGAAATAACTGGATCTCTGGATATTCTCTCTCTCTCTCTCTCTTTCTCTCTCTCTCTCTCTCTCTCTCTCTGGAATAGTAGAAAGAGGATAGATTGAGATCTGGGTCCTGATTCCAACTCTTTCACCTCTAGATAATGCTTACAAATTTCGTAACTACTCAAGTCTCCTTTTTTTTTTTTTCATCTACAATGGAGAAAAAGAACACTCACCTCATGGGTTTGTTGGAAACATTAAATAATGTGGCATTTGAAACACACTTGATGTACAATAAATGTAAATTTCTTTCCAGTTCTCTCTCAGTTGCACACATGGAGTCTCTGCTTTTCTTTTTTCCATTGTCGTAGGAACTTCTCAACAAAACAAAACAAAAAAGAAGATAATATTTGACACTTAATCCATTCAACTATAATAAATATTATAATGTAAGATATATCCTACTTGGTCTAATCTAAGTTCTAGAGCCCAGTGTCTCTGATGATGGTAAGAAGTGACTGTTGTTGGAATTTCTGTTATTCCCTAAGATTTTCAAAAGCTCCAGAACTTAATGTTACCTTACAATCGTCTTTTCCTTTCCTTCAGAGGCCCTTTTATATCTATCATCCAATAATGTTTCTAAACTCTTGAGCGTATAAGCTTAATGTATTCCAGTGTTTACTACCTATAATGTAAAGAGGTTATTCTAGTATTTGACCTGAAAATATCATTTCAAAGCATTCAAATTAAGATAAAGCAGGAAATGCAGGGTGGGAAAAGGACAAATTAACATCTGTAACATGACAGCCAAGTTTAATAGAAAATGAATGGGCTCATACATTCAAGAAGTCTTGAACTTCAATTCCAGCTCTGTCTCATTCTTATGCTTAGAGTTTTTAAGAGGATGTTATATACCCAATTGAAGCAAATTGGCTTTGTTAACTTTTTTATGCTACCAAAAAGTTAATTTTGGATTTCCTCTTTCAAAACATTTATTTTAATGAGTAAGTAGGGTAGTTCAAGGACTTTAAATTGCTCTAAGACATCTAAGTATTAAAGAGGAAAAGAAATGAGTATATTTTTCCCTGCGTAAGGATAATTTCAAAGCCTAACTTTGAAATTTGTATAAGACTTATAATATGTATATTTCAAAATAACATAGAGATTTCTCCTTCAGTGAAGTCATTTGGAATTGATTATTTGTACAATTTACAAAATTATATTCAATTATGCAATTAATGTAAAGACCTCTAATTACAAAATATCCCAAGGTCATTCTATAGTTATAATAAAAAATGATCTTGGTCCTTCCTGTAGATTAATCTCCCAAATGATTTATTAATCATTAATAGTACAATCCTTAGAACTAGGGTCAGAGTTCAGTGTTGCATCTGGGAGGGGATTCCTCCACAGACTAATCAGAGGATACTGGGATAAGTTGGGGAGAAATAAATGCACATTTCTAGATTCTTCATTGACTATGTTTTTCTCCATGGTTTTATTGTAACCATCTTAATTCAGGTTTCAAGAATCTCCAAACTTATTTACATACCTCTAGTTTAGTTCCCTTTTTTGCTCTATCTCATTATATACATTTTGAATCTTCCCAAACTACCATTTATATGAAAAAAATCTTAGTTCCTACTGTTGACTCCAAAGATTAAGTGCAAAATTGACATCGAAGTATATAATTAATATAATCCACTTCCTGAAGTCCTCCCAGGCAGGGTATTGAATGTCACCCATGAGTGCACGCTGTGCCTTTCTGCTGAAATGACTTCACTCTTTTCCTGAGCAAGAATGAAATATCCTCACTCTTCCTATCTAGTGATCCGAATATTAATGTTTCTCTAAGAGCCAATCTTCTTTTTGAAACCTCTCCCAAGTACTGCAACCCATCGAATCAATAAATGACAGTTTTTTAGTCCATTCTTCATCTTTTTGCGGTTGAAGAGAATGAGACCTTCAGAGTCTGTGACTTGCCCACAGTCACATGGCTAGTTCAAGAGGGTCACCAGAACTTAAAGTCAAAAAAAGTACCAGTCAGTACTTTTAGCACACAACTGGCATTTTACTTGTAATGTTGTTTTTGTATTGTTGGATAATTGTTCGTAAGTATGTAACCTGGAAATAACCAAGTTCTTCCTGGGTTACTCTACCCTTTTATATCCAAATAAAATTATTGGGGCCACCATCTCAATATTTCTGGGAATCCCCAAGCAAAAGACAAAGTGGTGGGAATGCTCATGCTTTTTTGTCACATCCTGCTCCAAATCCCTGTCACCTTTTACAGTTGCCCATCTCTTCCAATCTCTCTGGGTTCCATCCTGAGCGTGGAACAGTTCCTTTTCCCCTCGTTCCCATAAAGCTGTTGTGTTTAACAGACTTTGATGAATGGTTTGACTGGATCACAGTCGAAAATTAAATATTAGCCAAGGTGGGCATTGGGGCCTACAGAGGAACAAGGCTAAGTCTGTATGGCTGAGGAGAAAAGCTGCATTTTAGCTCTTTGGCTTAATTTTCTCCCAAGCATTTTAGGGGTAAGGTTCACCTTTTACAACCACAAAGGAAGGTTGAAATGTTTACAAAACAAAACTGTCCTCTTACCCTGAGCTTATGCCCTTAGTAACTCTAAGAAGCAACACATTTTTTACATTAATTTTTCTTTAACTTGGGCCAGATGGAATCTTTAGACAGCACTCCCATCCTTACTGACCATCTCATCTCAGGAGTCATTGGGTTTATTTTTCCCTTTCAATTTCTATGTACATGGTTGAAAGAAAAAGTCGAGGAGTGTTGTGTGGAATGTATCAGGGTTAGGAAGAGGATACAGGCAAAACATGGAGTTTGGTGCTGTTAACTGAGCATTGTCTTCATGTCTGGTATCATTCTACTGCATGTTTCCTCATTTAATTCTCACAATCATGTGCAAGGTACAGTTTACACTTTAACAGAGAAACTAAACAATTTGCAAAACTCAACAAATGCGTTGCAGATCCAGAATTAAATGTCAGAACTGTCTGACTTTAAAACCTTTGCCATGCCTCCATACAACTAAAGAAATTGCAGTGCCTCTTACCAGCTGACAGCTGTAATGGTCCAGGTGCAAGAAAGTGTATGAATGATGGGAATAATAGTGGGAATGGAAGCAAGAAAGCTCTAGTGACCCAAACAGCCCAGGTAGAACCCTCAGATTTGGTTACTATCAACTGTATTTGTGATGAGAGAAAGGGTGATGTTAAGATCATAGTTGCCTTTCAAATATATCAGAGTCCTGGGAGTCAGCAGAAATCCGAATGTCAGTCAGAGGTGCTATTTGAGGAAGATGATGGGAAATCCATGATAGGCCTGAGATGGGAGATGGAGGAGGTGAATTTCTTTTCAGCCCTGCTAAGGTTGAGAGTTCTTTAATTTTACACCAACTCTGAGGACCTTGGCATCTGAATTGGGTATCCCCAGTTACTCAGTTTTCATAACCCAAGAAAAGCAACATGTTCAATAGACTATCCCAGGAGCCCTTTGGGGCAACTTTTATTTATTCATCTTGCCTGTGAGTGGGCAAAGGGGGCAGGTGTCTGGTTTTTGTTACTGCACAGAAGTGCAGTTATGGGCTCATAGATATGAACGAATAAGCACTGTATCTGAACTGAAGTTATGTCTAAACAATGGCCTCAGTGGCACTTTTCTTACAAAAAAGTTGTTAAGTTTGGCAATCCTCACTCTGTTACAGTCAAACATTTTCTTACCATATTAGGTTATAGGGCTATAAGCCAATCTCAAGGCTGGTGGATGAGTAGGTTCTCTGTCCTGAGGCAATTTTCTCGTGGGCCTTTTCTCACTGTTTTAAAAAGAATAGAGACAAATGTGGCTCACAATATATTTTGAGATATGGCTGGAAGGAAAAATAAAATCTCACTGCTCCCCAAAGTATTAGGACTAGCAGTGGAGACCAAAATCAGATTTTTAAGCTGGAAGACTTGGAAAGACTTGGGTATTTGTTCCTTATTGGAAGGCTGTATCCATTTATTAAAATCTTTATCCGGGGGGTGAGGGGCGGGGGGAAGTCTGAACAAAAGCACATTAGCTCTGCCGTGATTTTCCTCTCTTGCTCTTATTACTTGGTCTCTAGGGTTAGGAGGCCAGCATTTGAGTTCTGAGTCCACTACACTGAGTAATTGTAGACACTGAACTTAATTTCTTTGTCAAATGGAGATGATGGACTATCTACCTCACAGGGTTCTGTGGAGAGTCAAATGAGATAGTGCACGATTCAGTTATTAGAACACAAAGCATATTTGTGTGCTTTCCATACTTTCTCTTTCAAAGCATATCTTGTGGAGAAAAGTTTTAGTAGCAGAGAAAATAACATTGAGGTTATATAACTGGTTGTTTTGGTGTACTTTTCTGTTCTTCATTCATAACTTACCATATTTTGCCTTGACAGCTACAAACATCCATATATCCATTCATTTATTTAGTTTATATATCACTCAGCAATGCCAAACTCTTAATAAGTATCCTCTCTGCAAATAGTTGACAAACTTGTAAAACTTCCCTGACTGTCTTATCCTTAGAGTTTTTGAAATATTTGGGCTGTTTGTTGGCCACTTAATTTATTCCATACGTATTGTTGAATGACTGCTCTATTTTAGGTAACTGCAAAACTCTAAGGCAGGGATGGGGAATATCTGGCCCTTGGGCCATATAAGGCCTGTGACGTCATTTTGTCTGGCCCTACCAAGGCATTAGGGGTGAGTTAGTTAAATTTTTGACCAGCCCTAACTGGTTTGTCTCAGTGGATAGAGTGTTGGCCTGCGGACTGAAAGGTCCCAGGTTTGATTCCGGTCAAGGGCATGTACCTTGGTTGCGGGCACATCCCCAGTAGGAGGTGTGCAGGAGGCCGCTGATTGATGTTTCTCTCTCATTGATGTTTCTAAGTCTCTATCCCTCTCCCTTCCTCTCTGTAAAAAATCAATAAAATATATTTTTAAAAAATGTTTGACCAAATATTGCAGGCTAATTTTTTAAAACTTTTTTGTTGAAAGTATTACAAATGTCCACCCCCTTCTCCTGTTGACCTCCTCCACCCCATTCCTGTCCACTACCCAGGCCTTCCCCACACTATTGTTTGTTTGTGGGCTATGCATATATGTATATAAGTTCTTTATTTAATTTCTTCCCATCCCCTTTCCCCTTCTGAAATACATCAGTATGTCTCTGGATCTATTTTGTTCATCAGTTTATTTTCTTCATTAGATTCCACATACACATGAGATCATGTGATACTTGTCTTTCTCTGACTGGTTTATTTCGCTTAGCATAATACTCTCCAGTTCCTCCATGCTGTCTCAAAGAATAAGAGATCTTTCTTTTTTATAGCTACACTAGAGGCCCAGTGCATGAAATTTTGTGTACTCAGGGAGGGGGGGTTCCCCAGTCTGGGCTGTGCCCTTTCACAGTACAGGAGCTCCGTTTTTGATCTCCCCAAAGAGGTAGGCCCTGCTTACCCAACCAGGGTTCCTCGATGGATTGCCCCAAAGAGGTAGGCCAGAGCCAGAGACGCATACAGCCTCCTGGTGATGGATTGTTACAGCATGAGGGCATCATGGCATGAGGGTGTGACAACAGGCTTTTATTAGTATATATAGTATTCCATTGTGTAAATGTACCACAGCTTTTTAATCCATTCATATACTGATGAGCACTTGGGGTGTTTTCAGATCTTAGCTATTGTAAGTAATGTTAGCAGGCTAATTTTTAAGTTGATAATTTTATTATAACCCATGAATGATGTTATAAATATCCAAATGGCCCTTGGCAGAAAAAGGTTCCACACCCCTGCTTTAAGGAATTAGTGGAAAAAGCAACCCAAAATCAGATATGCCATCATAGAGCTTTCAGTCTGTAGGAAAGTCACAAACATTAAATAGGCACCCAAACATAAATGTCATTATACATTGTAGTGGCACATGAAGATAAATAACAGAGCTAAAGAAACAAGTAACATGAAGGTAAATATATGATCTATATATCTAACACAACAGTTTTTAATGTACTATATCTTGGCAATAAATGATAGGATGCTTGAAGCCTTTAGCATATTTGTTATGCTGTAACACAAAAATCAATGCAAATACTATTTCAACTTTGACTAAAAATTTCTTTATTTTTATAAAGAAATGCATAATTGTATATTTATAATATACAATTATAAAGAGATATAGAGGATAGCATTCAGAGATAGGCCTGACTTCACTCATGTGATGATTTTGGGACCTTTTGCAAGAAAGTAAAAAGAAACAAAAGTCATGAAAACCATTAGTATTTCACTCAGCCAATCAATAATTGTCATGAGATGCTCTAGGGTTATAAAGCTGTATGAAATGTGGGTGCTCACTCGGAAATCTCATGGTCAAGAGCTCACACTCCTGGATTGGCCTCCTTGGGGCTCACATAGCCTAATATCTGTGTAGCCTGGATACCATTTAATTCTGGCTAAATGTAAAGTTTTCCTCTCTCACTCTTCCATTATATTTCACATCATGTATTTGTAATGTATTTGTAGTTCTGGTCAAGGTTCTGGAATGGCATTTGTATATAAACTTAGATGGTTCAAGTTATTCACAGTCCTTTGTTTTTCATTCTTTCCCAGTAATATGTCACAATCACATTTCAATGTTTCAAACATACAAAATTGTTGTCATCTCTGGAAAGGTTATTTTAGAATTTTTCCTTATGAACCTGCAAAATCTGTTTTATGGTTATGTGCATAAGCTCTGCTCAGCCTATAATTTGGCCTTCATAGTGCCAGAATTGTCATTTCAAAAAGGACTGAGAACTTCCCAATAATTTTTTGAAGATAATTGCCCAAAAGGTTTTATTAAACTAATTTATCCTTTTCATTTAATTCAATCAACTCAGCTATAAATGTTGGACATAATGAGACTTTTGTTGGTATTTTTGTTGGCATATGAATAGAGGCATTGCTATGTTTAAAAAATACTATCCTTATTTAATATGGGGTGTCCAATTTGAAATATTGAATTAATGTGGCCATGGGTTTCATTGACCCATCTGTATCTTCACTCTATCCTCCATTTGGTTAATAACACACTTAATTTTTTTAAAGATAACAGCCGTTGTGTAAGTTTGTGGCTACAACAGATTGAAGATAAGATATTGTCCATGTTACCATCAACCTTCTATTATAATTGCTAGTTAAAATGTCAGTAGCAGGCTTGAATGGGATTCTGATTATCCACCTTGTGTCCACTTTCAGCCTGGTCCTGGAGAGAAAGACACTGGACAATGAATCAAGATTTAGAAGTAAAAAAGTTTGAACACCGGGGACCTCATTTATTTCTTCACTTAGCACATATTTATTGAGAAACGAATGTGCTAAGAACTATGTGAGGCACTGGGGATAAAGAAGTGAATAAACCATCACAGGTTAAGTGTTCTTACCACAATAAAAATTAAAATAAAAAAGAAGTAAATAAGATATAAATAGTTTAATATTTATTTCCCCCTAGGGAGTTAGCTATGTGAGGGCAGACAGTTTGTTGTATCCTTAGCAACTTTCATTCAATAATTGGAAATAGAATCCCAAATGGAACTGACAATTTGTCTCAAGAGATTGGAATAGTAGAAAGCAAATCTAAATTTTTTTTCTTAATGTGACATATGTGAGGAATGATATTCATAGGAAAGACCCGCTCACAGGAATACACATAGGTAGGCCTTTTTCTTCTACTCAAGAAATAATCCTAGATTGCAGTTGAATGAGAGTCAAGTTCCTAGGAATAATCTCAAATCCTTCCTAATATTGAAAAAAAATAAATAAACCATGTGCAACCTCTAATCTTTGATGATACATATCAGTGGTAATAATGCTGTGACTGACACTGTGGAAAGCCACAGTGGTGTGCCACCATTTCCCAACAGATGTATTTTATGTTGAAGTGCTTGAAGGATTTATTATTTGTTAGACTCTCCCCTCTGTGATTACTGCAAAGACAGTCCAAATTCCAAGGGCCACAAAGAATCAAATCTCAAGATTGCTATTTTGAAAAATTTTAGCTCTTGATAGCATTTGTGGATCAAGTGATGAATTGATCTGATTTTCAAAAACAAATGTAGTGACTGATTTGTCTTAAAATAAAAATAACCAGCTCCTGCTAAACGAACTTGGTTGTTAAGTAACCAAATCAAGACAGAATGGTGTTCTGCAGAGAGAACAGATTTGGGGACCCAGAACTACCTACGACTAGCTGAGAGGCCTTGGGTAAACCATTTAACCTCACTAGGGCTCTCTAGGTCCCATTTGTAAAATGTTGCCAATCATATTTATCCTCCTGACCTCCAGGGTTGCCATGAAAACCACTTGAGAAAAGGGATATGAAAGCTCTGTTTACTGTAAAAATCCCGTGTATTTGTAGTCTTAACCCATTCGTGATATCATGGGTCACTTGGAAATCAGTCCATAAAACGGCTGATCTCATTGACGACAGAAGCATAATTGCCCTGTGACCAGCCCACTTTGTCCCTACCAAACATTCCACACATTTTATTGCGGGACCAGCATCTATGGGAAAAAGTCAAAAGGAGACTGATCAGAGGAATTCCGCTGGCCCTTCCCAGGGCCCTGTGCACAAAATGGTCCCCTGTGCATTGTTATTTTGCTGTGTTTGCTGATGTCCACAGTTTCCAAGACAATAACAGACCGATAACTGGGTGATGATAAACAGACAGTGAGTGTGAGGATATACCAGTTTTCTAGAGCAAAGGCCACTGTATCTCCTCCCTGGGATTGCAGCCGTCCCTGGCTCCTCTTCCCATTGGAAGTGTAAATAGCGGCGGACTTAATTTCCAAAGCTGAGGAATGATATCAACCAGTGAATTTCTTCAGAGCAGCACACACACTGATGGTTTTGCTTTTTGTTACATGGGCAGTGCAAGGTGATTCTAGATTCTAACCTGAACCCTGAGCCTTACCACTGCCCAAATTCCCTGAGTCAGAGTTTTGTGCTTCCCAGTGACCAAGCTTGAGGCTCTGGATTAGGCCTTGGCTCACAGCTCTGGGTTGAAGGAGAGGTGGGCAGAAGAGGAACAGGATCATTCCTCTTTAGGTGTTACTTTACTTTGTGTTTTTTACTCATATTAAGCAACTGGCCATAAAAGAAATATAATATACAGCTCTGTCCTTGAGTAAATTTTAATCGGTAGCTGAAACTAACACTAGAAAAAGCTTTGAGAATACTTTAAACAAACAAGTACATATCAGATAACAAGAATATGAAAATAAGTTTGCTAAATCAATAACGTATGCTTAAATTTTCCACTGGGTTGATTGAATTGAAAAGAAAAATAATTCAATTGCTTTGTTGACCTGTACTCTCAACCAGAAAGTACTGAATTAGGACATTGCTTTTTGTGAATATGCAGAATTCCTGAGTCCCAATTTCATCAATGAGATTGTAAATAAATTGAGAGTATACAGAAATAAAAGGAAGTCAATTGAGTTAAACTAATAATTATTAAACTTATTTTATACTAGAGGCCTGGTGCATGAGATTCATGCACAGGGAGGGAAGAGGTCCCTCAGCTCAGCCTGCGCCCTCTTGCAGTGCGGGACCCCTTGGGGGCCCAATCTTCTCTCCCCAGGATTGGGCCTAAACCGGCAGGCAGACATCCCTCTCTCAGGCCCAGACCCCTGCCACCGCCAATGCACTGGCCAGCCCTGAACCAGGCTTGCTACTTCTTAGCACTGCCTTGGAGGTGGGAGAGGCTCCCACCAACACCGCTGCGCTTGTCAGTCATCAGCCCAGCATCTGGCTGAGTGGCACACTGACCACCAGGGGGCACACTGACCCCAGTGAGAGCACACTGACCACCAGGGGGCAGCTCCTGTGTTGAGCATTTGCCCTCTGGTGGTCAGTGTGCATCATAGCAACAGGTCGTTCTGCCATTCGGTCAATTTGCATATTATACTTTTATTATATAGGATGTCTAAAGCTATGCTGTGTAGTAGACCTCTCCAATTCATCTATGTATATATCCATATGCATAATTCTATAGTAACATAAAAAATGCATTCCATGAATATCATGAAATTCTCCCACAGCATAAAAATTTACCCTAAAATATAAGCATACTCTGGATAATATTACTCAGGATACACAGGCAAAAACTTATATGGAAATATACAATTTAAAATGTAAAGAGGAAGCCTGTACAAGGGTTTGATACCCATATACGCCACTGAAGACATATTTTAGAAAATGTGTGGTGGAAAGTGAGAAGGAGAAAGTGTGGCTAGAAAGCAAGGGGGTGAATGCATTGTGAAGTTTCCCAGCATCTTAAGATGATAAGTAGTCCTGTATTTGAATTGTTTTAGTATGGGCCACTTGAAAAAACATTCAATATTTCCCTTTTAAGATATAGTAAGCCAAAATATATATATGGAAAGTTCACTAAGTCATTGGTAAATAATCTGGTGTTGACTTTTAATCTAGAAATAACTGGCCAAATTGATCCCAGCCTTCCCAGCTATAATTTTCCCCTGCAGAATACATTGATTTGCATTACCTTATTGCTTTCTCTCATTGTTTGTCTTTCTTTCTTTTTTTAATTTTATTTTTCTGCTGGTATAATATATGACCTGGGATATTGAACTTTTATGATTTTATGTGTTTTGAGCTCATAAATTCCCTTTACTTGTCACCTTTCCAGATTGGGGATTTATCTTTTTCTATTCATACTAAAGGCCAAGTGCATGAAATTTGTGTACTGGTAGGGCCCCTAGCAGCTGCCGCCACTGGCCGGGGCCTCCTTCCCTTCCCCCAGACGGCCTGCCCCCTGATCAAACTCCTGGAAGAACCCTGGTTGAGCGGACAGTTTGCATAGTATGCTTTTATTATATAAGATGTTATTTAAAAAAACAATGCTTTTATTGATGTAGAACATACAGAAGAGTATACAAATCATAATTCTACAGTATGATGAATGTTTACAAAATGGATACCATGGGTAGTCAGCATCCAGATTAGAAATAGAACATTATTAGTGCCCTGAAACTCTTCCCCTGCTCAGTCATGTCTCCTCCCTCCCTATCACTGCACCAGGATAGCCATTATTCTACTTTCTAATACCAAACATTGGTTTTGTCTTATTTTTGAATTTCATATTAATGGAACATTATTATTTGTGTGTGTGTATGTGTGACTTACGTTATTTAACATCATGTTGCTGAGATTTACTGCTTGAGCAGTATTTTGATCATTCTAATTGCTACATAGTATTTCATTGTTGCCTTCCATGATTTGTGCATTTTACTATTGATAAACATTAATGTGATTTCCAGTTTGTGGCTATTATGAATATTGCTGACTTTGAGCATTGTAGCTCTTGTTATTTGATAAATGTCTATAGAAATAAGGTTTCTGGGGCACAGGATATACACATATTCAGCTTCTGCAAATATTGCCAAACATACCTCCTAAGTCTGTGGGCAGCAAACTGCGGCTGTTTGGCCCCTTGAGTGTGACTCTTCCACAAAATACCACGGCCTGGGCGAGTCTATTTTGAAGAAATGGCGTTAGAAGAAGTTTAAGTTTAAAAAATTTAACTCTCAAAAGAAATTTCAATCATTGGACTGTTGATATTTGGCTCTGATGACTAATGAGTTTGCCGACCACTGTCCTAAGTGATTATACAAATTTACATTTTCACAACAGTACATGAGAGTTCTAGTTGCACATTAACACTTTGAATTGTCAGTTTTTTAAGTTTTAGCTGTTCTAGTAGTGTGTAGTTTAAATTTGAATTTTTCTAGTGAGTAATGAGAGTGAGCACTTTTCATATATTTATTGGCCATTTTAATATCCTCTTTTGTAATTTGCTTATTGAAATCTACCCATTCTCTTTTTGAGTCATCTCTCTCTCTTTTCATTATTGATTTATGAAAATTCTTTATATATTCTGGAAACAAGTCCTTTTTTCTCAACCTGTGGCTTGCCTTTTCACTTTATTGTTCTTAATTTTAGTGCAGTACAATTTCTTAATTTTAGTCCTTTATGGTTAGTGGTTTTTATGTCCTGTTTACAAGATCTTTGCCTATCCCAAGATCTTTTACTTTATTCTAAAATTTCTAGTATATAAGTTTTCATACTTATATCTATAATCAAGTTGGGATGTGGGGGGTTGGGGATGGATAGTGTTAAATAGAACTCAAGGTTTTATTTTCTTTTTTTCTATATGGACATTCAATTGATGCTGGATTACATTACTTCCTCCAGTGAGGTTACCCTATCTTCTGGTAGTTTATTAATAGAGGAGTTGGGGAAGCTCACTTTAGTTAAACTCGGGCTGAGATGATTTGAAACTCTGCCAGTTCTCCCCCTTCATTTCTTTATTTACATACATTTGTATTCAGGATCAGTATATTATATTATTTTTGTGTTTATTTTGTGTGTTTTACATTTCAGGACAATATTGTGATGTATATCTTGTTCTATTTCTTTTTCTTTTCTTTTTTCTTCTTACTAAGCATTGTGTTTTAATATTCTATTCTGCTTTAATATGTGAGATTGAATTTAAAACACAGTATTTGGTGAATGAGTTCAGTTTTATCTACATGTACCCTATGTTCATTTCATCATCTCTTTATCATATAAGATTCCCCCCACCCCCAATTCTTTGCTGCAGTGAGTGTCCTTGAATGTGTCATTTTATGTACCCTTTGCAGGATTATTTTTGTAATGTGTTCCTAAAGTGGAGCTGGATTATGGACTATAATACGCATATTCAATGCTACCAAGCACTTCTAAATTGCCCTACTACACATCGAATTTTTTTTTTTTGTATGAAGCTATGAACCTTTCATTTGCTCCCTTTCTGTGGATGAACTCTCCAAAGGTCCTATCTGAGATTATATCCCAAAATGCATTCTTCTTTTTCTCTTTCTTGTTTCCATTTTTTTTAAAATCAAAGTATGATTTACATGGAATAAAACTTCCTCTTTTTAGTGTAAACATTTCTACAAGTTTTGACCAATGCATACAGTTGTATAACTACAACCACAGTTAGATATAAACAGCTCTTTCAATTTCAAAATAGTTCTTCCTTCTTGAGCTTCAGAAATGTTGAAAACTGCTGTGTTTCATGAACTTCATGCTTCCTTTCCTATTTTCTCACATCCACTTGTCCTTTGTATCGGAAGAATTCAGCAAATGCCTTGAGGGAGAAATCACTGAATGTGAGGTCACTTTTCTAGGCATTTTTTTCTCTCCAGAAGTCATCCTCTGAAACTCTAGTTACTGCAGCAGCTCTCTGATGTCTTCAGAGTTTGTTTTTTTGGAATTTTATCCAGACTTTCTAGTTGTACTCAATGAGAGCATTGGACTGCCACAAGCTATGACATTATAGGCAAATACCTAAGTCAATCTATCTACATTAAACAGACTCCTTAAGACCTTCCAATTTTTTTCATTGGTATAGGTCTCAAAGGGTAGATGAAATGTCATTGTTGGCAGCTATTATTACTCTGAGTGTTCAATCATAGAAAGAACTTTGTAATCAAACAATGAATTCCAATTCGTACTCTGCTACTTATTACTTATATGACAGAGAATCTGAAACTGTTCCCTTCCTTTCAAATGGAGATGATAAAAAAACAACTGGCTTTACAGTTTTCTTTTGAAGATTAATGGGATAACAGATCAAGCACCTTGCGCATAGTAGGCATTCAATAACTTATAGATATTATGTTATCATTTCTCTTGGAGCTTACACTCATCTCTTAGAAATGATGGAGAAAGGGTGGAAAAGCAATGCCCTTCTCTGAGCACCCTGTTAGATGTTGCGAACGGTGAACTTGATTGAACTGGCTTTATTCACAACTGTAACAAAACATACACAATACTTTTTTCCTTAAAAGATCATAGAATTATACACAAACCATCTGAGTTGGCGCGATCTTGAAAAATCTATTCCAAATGCTTCATGTTACAGATGAAAGAATTGAGGGGCCAAGAGTCGTTAAATGACTTTGTCAAGGTCAATTCATTCGTTAGTATTTATTTAAGTGACCCAAATTCCCTAAGATCACATATTTCTTTCCCTTCTAAAATATTCCTTGCTCCCAGATTCAACTGTAAATATAAAACAGAGACAATTCTCAAGAGACAATTATTAATGTTTTATTGTTACTGGCTCATTCTAAAGCCCATAGATCTATTTTTAAATATTTTATTTTAATTTCTATCCACACAAATTATGTGACTTCCTGCCAACTAAGACTGAAATAGCTACTTACCATTCCTTTACCATTCCAATGATATATCCCGTAGCTTTTCTTACTCTCTCTATTATTAAGAAATAGTCTGCCTTACCCTCCAATGCATAAGACAGGAAAGAGCTCACAAAACCCCACAGAAAGCAGCTCTTTTCAAGTTTACCAACTGAAAGGGGGCTCAGGACCTCTACGTGGGCACTGGTTGCACAGGTGACCACGTGCAGCCCTGGCCTCTCTATGGGAAGAGCAGGTTACCAGCATCACCATCATCCTCATGCTTTCCAGCAAAAGCAGCACTTGGAGAATTATTTTTTGGTAAGCCCTTTCATTTAGCACACATTTTAGCAGCGATCATTCTACTAAAGGACAAATAAGCCTGAATCCCCTGTGGACCAAAGAACTTGGAAGAATTTCGTGATCACAGAGCACACAGTCATTTTATAAAAGCCTCTACCTCACACCAGGATTCCCAAGGGGTCCTCCTGGAACACTCTTTCCCCGGATCTTCCCATGGTTACTCTTTCCTAGAAATGTATTTTCAGCCTAGTTGTCTCCTCTTCGGAGAGACCACCCCTCACCATCCAACCTCTAGTGGCCCTCTATCACAGCACTCTGATATATTTACTCTCTGTCAGAAGTGTGTGTTGTCTGTACCCCACCAGAATGTGCGCTCTGTGAAGGCAGAGTCCTTGCTCATAATAGTGGGTCCCAGTCTGGCTTAGAATAGGTGAATGTGGACATGTATCCTAATACAACCGTTAGGCTGGGTTTCAGTAGTGGCTTCTCTACTTACTTTCTGGTGAATTAAGCAAATGATTTAAATACAAGGAACTCCTCAGTGCTTATCCCAAGATAAAAGTGTGCATCTCACTAGGTTATTATAGTGGTCAAATGAGATAGATGTGTGCCACCTTAATTCACAATAGTTATTACTATGTCCATAATTAAAGTAGAGCATATTATGAAAAAAGAGTCATGAAGGTATATACCAGTAAATATTAAAGTTGAAATCAAAGAGTCCTAATTCAATCACATAAGGTACATTTTAAAATTAATTAAAATTGGATTCTTTCTGTTGGCTACACAAATTTATTCATTTTTATAAAGGATCCCTAATTCAACCTTTGTGATAACTCCCTGCTATAATAAATGATCCTTTGAGATGTCCTCCTTCACCCAACCCTTTGGCATCCATTTGGAAAATGGTATTTTTCTGTAAACACTTGTGATCAGAATTTTAAAGTAGAATTTTAAACACTTTTTACAACTACATATGTAGTGGCAACGTTTTTCCATTTGTGTCATCCAAAAAGGTGCTACTTTCTGTTTCTTGGGCTACTGAATGGCTTTGGCTAGAGGTATCTTGAGGGTTTTCAGAAAATCATAGGTCTTGGAGGACTAGGAATCCAATTGGGAGGAGAGAGAGAGTCCTCCTTTCCTTTATTACACCTCAATTCTCCCACAGTGAATGAATGCTCATACAAAACCTAAATGTCCCCACATACTGCTGCAAAGGAACAATGAATAGCCCCTGGCTGTTTGCCAATGGCTGGGAAGGAAGACCCACTCATTTGCCTAATTTAGCCCAGCTCTAGTGCGCTCTCTCCCCCCCTCCCCCCTCTCTCTCTTTTCCTCTCTCTCTCTCTCTCTCTCTCTCTCTCTCCCTTCTCCCTTCCTCTCTTCATTCATCAAGGGGTCTTTCCTTCCTTATGGTGTCCAGTCTCGACCCAGCCTTGCCTACAGAGAATTTTAGCAACTACCTTTCAGCCAGGTCACCCACAATCTGTGTGTTGGCCGGTGAATTAAACACTGTGGGTTAAGGAATCATGAGTAAAGGTTCACCCAGGCATCTATTTGAAGTTGCAAGCTAACTGGTGGTAGAGAAAGATTTTAAAGCAAGGAGTGAGAGTTTTATCAACTTCCTGGCCCTTTGAACCTAAATCTGAAAATAGAAAGGAAAGTGTATCTGAAGACAAACTCCACTCTTAGTCACTGCCATTCACTTTATGGTTTCTCTTAAAAGCCTTTCAAGCTTTGTCTCACTAACAAGATAGTTCTTGAACATATACACAGACTCTATAGACAAAAAAAAAAAAAGTTTTTCTACTAATACCATTTTCTTCCTCTATTTTTTCTGTACTCATCCCCACATTTTAAAATAAATATATTGAGGAATAGAAAGCAGGGAAAGGGAAATTGGACAAATAAATACTGACCCTCTCACAGTGTTTGGGAAAGGTGACACCGGAAAAGTGGGCATTTGTGCTACTTGTCTCCTCCAGAACCAATAAGTAGAGACAAGGATTGAATCTTTTTGTTTTGTTTTTTCCTTTATTGATTAAGGTATTACATATATGTCCTTATCCCGCCATTCCCCCCAAGTCCCCTCCACTCTTGCCCTCACCTCCCTGATGTCTGTGTCCACTGGTTAGGCTTATATGCATGCATACAAGTCCTTTGGTTGATCTCTCCCCCTTACTCCTAGCCTCCTCTACCTTCCCTCTGAGGTTTGATGGTCTGATCGATGCTTCTCTTGTCTCTGGATCAGTTTTTATTCATCAGTTTATGTTGTTTATTATATTCTACAAATGAGTGAGATCCTGTGATATTTATCTTTCTCTGACTGGCTTATTTCACTTAGCATAATGCTTTCCAGTTCCATCCATGCTGTTGCAAATGGTAAAAGTTCCTTCTTTTTTATAGTGGCATAGTAGTCCATTGTGTAGATGTACCACAGTTTTTTAATCCACTCATCTGCTGATGGCACTTAGGCTGTTTCCAAATCTTAGCTATGATAAATTGTGCTGCTATGAAAATAGAGGTGCATATATCCTTTCTGATTGGTGTTTCTAATTTCTTGGGATATAGTCCTATAAGTGATCTTTTATGGGTGCTTTATTTATATGGCTGGAGATCTGAGAAGGCAGAGAATTATTTACTCTAAAGACTGTCTTAAATCTCATTTCAAGCCAACCTTTTATATAGAGAGAAGAAAAGTGTAGGTAAAGGGTTTGGAACTCAAAAGAAAAGTAGGTAAGGGGGTTGGAATTCAAGGAAAAGGGTTACTCAGATAAAAGCTGCAGTCTGGCATTTTCCTAGTATCCCTTTATCTGCTGACTGGTGATTCTTTATCTGTGTACTGGGCTGCTGACTGGACGTTCTCTCCCTGGAGCACACTGGCTTAGATACCATCTTGGTTGCTTGCAGTCCTCCTGGGGCACAAAGGTTGCTAGAACAATGGCCTTTAGTGCATTAATTACCACGCCTATTAACTGTATAACCAAAGCTAAAAAAATTTTAACTTCTTGAGTTCCCTATCAAAGGTACTGTGAATTTTTTCTTTACAAATTTCAGTGTCTTTCTATATGTTCCTTTACAATCCAGACAGGTAACTCCTTGCTTTCTTCTGATCTCCTAGCCTTCACTGCAGTCTGAGGGTCAAGGGTGGGAGGATCGTGGGGTGGGTGGTATCATCCGCACCGGCATTCCAATATAGGGAATTTTTTAAGGTGCATATTCCCGGACACCTCTGAGGTGTGTCCCATATATTTTGGTGTGTGTATGTTTCTTTAAATAAACTTCCCCAGAAGATGCTGATATGCAGTCAGTCTGAGAATCCCCATTTAGGGCAATAGCACAGCATAAGTGCCACAAGGCCAAGTACAACAGCTAATTGCTCCTTGTTGTATGCCCTTTTCTCGGCACATGGAGGGCACTAAATCCATATTTGTTTATAAATTTGCTCATAGGAACACACTTTGTAATTTGTCTCATCTAACTTCCATCCTCTACTACTCTTCAGATCACTGAGCAAGAGGTCTTAGTTGAGGGGGGTGGGGAGGGAAGGAGCCGACACTGCTTTGGGAAATCAGGAAATCAGCAAAAGCTAATGAAAGCTTAAACACACAAAATTTGACCTACAGTTTCGGGGAATTCACAATCTTTCTTGAAACTCATTCATGTTTTCTGTTTATTCATTCACTCAATATTCATTTTATAATGTCCTACTGGGCACTGGCAGGGAGCTCAGAGCTGGAAGCAACCAGATTATGAACCAGGTTTAGGCAAGCTTTCCAGTTGGGGATGGTGCACAGGTTTTCTTGTCCCCTTCTGAGATTTATAGAAAAGTCCTCCAAAATTTGGCCCACGGTAGAAGAAAAGGAATTTAAATGGGATTTGAAGCTCTTACCACTTTCTGGCTTTATAACCTAGAAGTATAATTATATGTTTTATCACTCTAACTAGATTTCTGGCTCTGTTAAGGCAAGGCCCACATCCCTGTATGCTAAGCAAGGTACCGTAGTTGTATCGACAATACAATAATTACGCACGCATTTGGGATGAGTAGGAAGAGATGGTAGGTATTCAGGGAAGGAAGCTAAAGGTAGCCGAGTGACTCCTCAGAGTAAGGAAAGGGTGGCACCTGGTTTTGCTGACTACCTTAGGAGCCCCGATTCCTAAGTTTGCAAACCAGCCTTCCTCAGATACATACAAACCATAGGTAACACACCAGGCAGGTTTTTGTTTGATTTGTTGTTTGTTTGTTTACCTGTGAAACCTGAAATGAGAGTCTAGGACTCCAGTATCAATTTCTAGCAGTACTATTTCAAGTCAATCCCTTGACCTCTGTGAACTTTGATTTTCTTCCAGTGCAAAATGACAGAGATAGGGGTAGGGGAAAGCAAGGTATATTCTTATGATCCAGTTGAGACTCACATTATTCTTCTGAATGAAAGGCAAGCATTAAAAGGCCAAAGCTGCCATTCCCCACCCATACTCATTTGCATCCCTTGTGGTATCATGTTGGGGCAGGTTTAGCAGTGTTATGGTGACTTACTGTCACAGCTATTAATTCTTTGGTCTAATGTTAAATATTTATTTCTGTGTTTCCAGTTGCAAGAGAGTTAACTCCAGATTATCTACAAGCCTATTTCTATAATTATTTGTAACCCTCCAGTGCCTCCTCTTCTACCAACTGGTCAAGTCCCTAACCATCAACAGCAGAAGACCTTGGGCAAAGCAAAGGGTCATTGAAAGTCTGAAGCTTAGAAAACTTGAAGGTTGAACTTAGAGAGGGGTTATCCTTGACCTTGTTCTAAGGCATTTACCTTAGAGCACTATTGGCATGAGAAGTACTCTCTGTTTTGTATTAACTATACCACCTTTTCTGCCCTATTATTTAGAAGAATTTAGGGATTGATTTTGTAATAATTGTATTTATTTCCTTTAAAATGAACAATATATATTTATATCTATTCCTCACTTCCCTCCTTAAGTTCTAACTAACACTAGTACATGAGGAAAAGTGATATTCTATAATATATAGTCTAAATTAACAAAAGTTCATTCTGCTTAATTGTGTTTCCATTTTTCTTTTATGCTAGGTATCATTAAAACATTCCAAGTTCACCTCATCGAATTCCACAGGGACTGGGGATCAATAAGAAGGCTCAGGCGTGGTATCTGATTGCTTAACCGTGAGTAGAGTTTATGTGACTGGGGGCAGGGTTGGTATTCTGCTCTTAGCAATTATATGGCCTCTCTGCCTGATTCTTGCACCTAATGATGCATTGCAAGAAGCCAAGCTTTCTGCAGTGGCCCTCATCATTTATTTATCAGGCAATCTATCAAGTTCGGAATGAATTGTCTTGTAAATTTTTTTGCTTTATTTTTTCTCTTTTTGCATATATAATATCTTAAGCAAAACAGTCCCCTTTCAAAAATGAAGTCCTTACTTCCTGCAAAGAATGCTGATGACTTGAGGTAATGAAGAGAAGATGAGTCAGTCTTCTAGGGGGAATAGCTCCCTTTGCACAAACACTGATGATGTCAGAAGCATTAAGTACCCATCACTTTCGACAAATTCTTCTCAGCTCGGGGAGAACTTCTACCAGCAGAAAATCTACCTGGGGAGCAGGAAGAGGGGATTTTAAAAGATAAGGGATGGAGAAACTAAAGGAAACTTCATTTGTTCACAATTTTACTAAAGGGCATCAGTAGGATGAAAAGTTTTTAAAGGAATTTAGCATGGTTCTTAGACAATTATTGTTTCAGGATTATATCAGTTACATCCTGGCTACCATAGAAAAAGACCAGACTGGGTGGCTGAAACAACACAGATATATTTTCTCAGAGTTCTGGAGGCTAGAAGTCCAAGATCAAGATGTCAGCACCCTGGCTGGGTGGTGGTTCAGTTGGTTGGAGAGTCGTCCCATACACTAAAAGATATGGGTTTCATTCCCAGTTAGGATACATACCTAGTTTGTGGGATTCCATACTCAGTTAGCATGTGTATGGGAGGCAACCGATCCATGTTTCTCACATCAGTGTTTCTCTCTATTCCTTCCTATCTCTCTATATCTTTGAGTGAGGATTTAAAAAAAAAATGTCAGCAGGTTTGTTTTCTTGTGAGAGCTCTGTCCTTGACTTACAGGTGGCCATCTTCTCCCTGTGCCTTCACATGACCATCTCACTGCATGTATATGTCAGACGTCTCTCTCTCCAAATTTCCTCTTCTTAAAGGACACCAATCATATCAGGTTAGAGCCCATCCTAATTACCTAATTTTAACATAATCAATTCTTTAAAGACCTGATCTCCAAATGCAGTCCCGTTCTCAGCTGCTAGGGATTAAGATTCAATGTATGAATCTGGGAGGAACACAGTTCAGTCCATAATACCCCATCAGCATTTTTTTCATGAGTATGCTGATGTTTAGCTTATTGCACATGGACCTCTCTCTAATTCTCCTCATCTGAACTCCCTTAGCATTTATATCATTCTCAGACCATTTGTCTTTTCTGAAATTTGTTATAGTCCTTTGTATGTAAAGCTGTAATTTCCCATTGACATTTCATAATTTTTGAAATTGAAGAGCATGTCTTTTACATTTCTCAGAACATCAGAAGAAGGTTGGTATACAGTAGACATTTAATAATACTTATTAAATGACTGACTAACTGAATGAACAAATGAATGGATTAGATGAAGCCTTTGAACTATAATTTATTTGCTTTAAGACTATCTCTAAAGGATTATTAGTGGCGCTTTCTCTTCACTTGCTACCCTTCTATTCCCACAACAGGTAGGAATAGTTAAGGTCAAGACTGGAGAGGGCTAAAAGAAAATTGATTAGCTGACTGCAGGAGAGTTACTGCTTTCCTCAGAGAGGTAGGCAAGAGATAGAAAATAGCATGAATTTTCCTAGATAAGGTCATTTTCCTTGAAGATACTGTTTGAGAACCAAGAAGGAAAGACAGTGAGTTTTCACAGAAACTCATTGAGTTTGAGGGGATACCCAAAGACTTATGTATAGAACATAAGAAATATGCAAGTCTGAATTTCAGGTGAGAACTAGAGACAGAGATATTCACAGTTATAACCTACATTTAGGAATTAAAATCATGACAGTGGTTGAGGCTACCCAGAGAGAATATGTGGAGGGAGAAGAGCTGTGGTTTAAAAAATGCCACCAAAAATGGTATGTAGAATGTTTCACTGATAAACGACAGAAGAAAGAAATCATATATATATTCTTTTCAGAGAGGAAGGGAGAGGGAGAGAGAGATAGAAACATCAATGACCAGAGAGAGTCATTGATCGGCTACCTCCTGCATGTCCCCTCCTGGGGATCGAGCCTGAAACACAAGCATGTGTCCTTGACTGGAATCAAACCAGTCAGTATATAGGCTGACATGCTATCCACTGAGCCAAACCAACTAGGACAAGAGAAAGGAATCTTTATGCTACTTCTAATGAGGGTTTGTAAGAACATGCATACTAGCTAATGTGTATGTCTATTTCTCTCTCCTCTAATGTCTTGGTCCTGTTTTATTCCTTCTCCTTTTCTCACTTCTGTGGGATATGCCTCAAACCAGTCTGGGGCTTGCTCTACCCAACTTGGCTCCCTTCTAGCTAACTCCACTCATGAGCATGTGTTTGGCTCCCCAGCTTCCTGTCCAAGAGTCTCACATATCAATACCTTCCTTTGGGACCATTTTCTTCATCAGCCAATGAGAACTGATTAGACTGGACGGTCGGAGAGGCCCAAGTCTAGTCCTTTAATGTCCAAAAGACAGAAGGCAGGTCCTTTTCAGAGTTAGGTGCCATGGAATATTGTCTTGTCCAGAAAGAGGCAAGTTAGGGGGAATGTACCTCTTTTGCTCCCTGAACTCCCTCCGGAGTTCATTGGTCCCTGCTAGTCTCCCTGCAGCACACATGCTTTAGAGGAAGCATTGGAAATATTTTAGGGTTCACAGCATGGCCAGAATGGGAGCTAGTGAGTATAGATGGGCCATGGCTCATGACAGCCATAACAAACTTCTCTCTGGGCTCCACCATCTATTGGGGTCATGTTTACTCCAGCACTGAATTTCCCTAATTTTTTCTCCTTCCTATGATACAAATAAAAAGGGAAAATATATTTCTCTTTTATTTCCTAAAGTGTTATTTATTTTCCTTTCAGTTCCCTCCTTGCCCCCCCCCTTTTTTTTTTCTTTTTCTCTTTCCCTTAGTTCTCTTTTGCTAGCAGAAACTGTTGATTTTCCTTTGGATTATCTGATTATTAGCAAAAGAGGCTATCAAACGTCTGGAGCTTCCTTCTCCTTCTTGGCATACCCCCACCCATTTTTTAAATAATGAATGTGGAGATATCAGCTTGTTCAGGTACCTTCTTCTCTACTTTCCTCTTGATGTTCTTTGAGTAGCCAGGAAGAAAGATGCTAGTTTTCTCATAGCTACCCAAAATGCCAATGACACCCACGTCAGTGACTTTTAAGAAATTGTTTTTTATCTATAAGGAGAAAGGAGAAATTTTGAAGTCAAGAGAAAACAGTTCTGAAATCTGTGAATGGTCTAGGTGAGGTGTTCCAAATGAATGGTGGCCAGTGGCCAGCATAGGTGCCTCCCAACTGTGTTTCATTAATTTCAGGCAGCTAAAGGACTTGGAGGGAAAGATAATTTTCCTATGAACATTTAAAAACAGTGTTTTGAGTTGTGTGCAGGCTTTGCCCTTGTTTTAGAACAGCATAAATGGGAGATTTTTATAATCACCATGGGCCAGTATTTTTGGAGTCCCTTGAAACTCCAGATGGAGTGAAAAGAGGGTTTTTTTTCTTCCCTTTTCCTTGAGTTTTGCTGAACAAGCCTTCCTGGACACCCTTGACAAAGTGTTGGGTCTTCTGTTTAATTCAAGTGTGCCAACACTTGTTAGAATAAGATATAAAGGGGTCTTTCTCACACTAGGAGTCTTTTCTATGGGTTTCTGATTGTGGTTATAGAACAAGGCTCATAGGCGAGAAAGCCTTGAATCCACTACTTCCTTAAGAGTCTTACCCCAAGGGGACTGCTTTCAGATCTTTGTTATGAGACAAAAGGAGGAAAATATACAATGGGATCATCTGAGGGATTGAGAGGACATGAGGAACATTCCCAAAGTTTCCTGACATTCTAGAGACCTTCATAATAAAGAGGGTAAGAGGACATTCCAATGTCACCACATACCGATTTTTAAACTTTGGCCAAATGATGGCATTTTCCTGAGCAGGGAATTACACCTGGCCTTAAGAGGCACCTCCATGAAAGCACACACCCCTGCATAGCATGGCTACTAACGGAGAGAGGTGTGTCAGGGTGGACATGCCAATATGGGAAGCAAAGATAGCAGGGAGGCCGAGACCGGTTTGGCTCAGTGGATAGAGCGTCGGCTTGCGGACTGAAAGGTCCCCAGTTCGATTCTGGTTGGGGGCATGTATCTTGCTTGCAGGCACATCTCGACAGTGGGGCGTGCAGGAGGCGGCTGATCGATGTCTCTCTCTCATCGATGTTTCTGACTTTCTATCTCTCTCCCTTCCTCTCTGTAAAAAAATCAATAAAATATATTAAAAAAAAAAAAGATAGCAGGGAGGAAAACAGTCAATGGTGCCAGGAGTCCTTCTAGAACTTCCAGCCTTTAGTTCCAATAAGCACAAGTGAGTGTGCCGTACAGAGATAGAATGATTGTGCTCTATAGTTGTCAACTCAGACTATCAAGTCTTACCCAAGGTTCCCACTGTGAAGAGTTTGTACAGTTAAAAGACACAGACTCAACTGTTTCTAAACTCTGTTTTGGGATGTTCAACAAAACAAAGTTGTGAACCTCTTGCACTTGCATGCAACAGACCTCCAGTGAGATGAAGTAGAACAAGCACTCAATCCGGGTAGGGGAAAAATCTGAGACATTTTCCTCCCCACTATTCCCTCTATCCCAGGTCCAATTTAATGTCAAATTAAATCTAGATTTTTTAAATTAACATTTACTAGAGGAGATAGCAGAGCTGCATTCCCTGAAATAGATATTTTAGGCCAAACTTATTACTTAGGGTTTTTTTTTTCTCCTTCTTTTTGCTAATTCAAAACAAAATGTCTATCATTCACTCTAACACCAGCCTTTAAGAGCTGGAGACAAATGGAGTCTGAATATTCACGCCCATGTGGTACAAATGAACTGTGATTTCAGGATGCTGGCTGTTTCTCTGACAGGGGAAAAGAGCGGTTGACTAGTTTAATATTTTTGGCTGAACACACTTTGTTCAAGAGGGATGGAAAAGGCCAACATTAATATTGAGTCCTGTTATTTAATGACCCAAAATGATATACCATGGAATGGAGCATCCTGAATTTGGGAAAAAGTGTGTTGATGATATCCAGAAATGCAGGGGCAGGGGTGAGGTGGGAGGCGGAAGGAAGGAGTGCTTCTAAAAGCATTTTCTTCCAGTTTTTCAAAGAATTCCACTCATATGTATATTATGTTCATGATTGTAAATCTGATTCTATCACAGACTTACAAACTTTGTAAATATAAAGACATGTGTTACTATGAGAAACTCTGGGGACACATCTGTCTCCCCCCAATTGCTTGCTAATGGTTTAGAAATAAAAGATGCATTTATAAGTTGGGGTTGTCAGGGAGACTTGGAACCACTATTAGCACCATCTGTCTTTTTTCTTGTTCTTCAAACATATATTCAGTCACTCATTAGTTTATTCACCCTGTATTGACTTGGACCTTCTCCAACCCAGGTGTTATATTAGGTCTGGGCTGCATTAGCAATCCTAGTGTTCCTTCATCCTCTCCTGTGAAATGGACTCTTGTTTTGTTCAACACAATGGAAAATTTAGTGAATCCAATAATGCATTCATTGACGTAAATTGTGATTTTTGATACTTTTATTTGTTTTTCATTGGCCTCATCTTGGCAAAGAGTCATAATATTTTAAATTTCTCTGCCCCTTCACCTACCTATCACACTTAATTATGTGGTTTGTAGGCAAAACACTGCAATGCACTGGCTATATCTGTAATTTTACTTTTCTGAAAATTGCTTTGAAGAATGATGCATAATTGCCCCTGATGTTAGGTTTCCTAAATTCTGGTTTTCATGAAACATTTTTTTAAAGGGGAGAGATAACTGTAGTTTTGAAGTAATTGAAAATTAAAGTCAAAGTAAGGGTGCTGTGATAGTTTTATGGAATGCTCATAAGAATCAAAGGTGAGAGACTCAAAGTGGATTTGCCATGAATCCAATGGAGCTTGAACTGTAAGGCCTATCCCTTGGACAGATTGCTGCTGCCTAACTTTTTACATTTCAGAGAGTGTTCCCTTTCTTAAAGAAGGGCTCCCAACTAATCTTCAGGTCCCACAAAACCTGGGTCTGCCCTGAGACGGACACAAACAATAAACTTAGATGATTCAACATAATGTCTATAGGTAATTAAATAAGGTAAAAAAAAATTGGCCAATACTGTGAAGTATTGTAAGTTGATTTTTTTAAGGTTTTAGAATGAATTCAACTTCTTTTCTAAAGCAATACCCACTTAAATGAAATAATAACTCAGTTTGCCAAAGCACAAGTGGACATAAATAGGACACTAATTTTTACTTCATTTATAAACATCAAATAGGAACTCACCCTAACATGGAGCAGGCCAAACCCTCTGGGCAGGAAATGGCTCCTAGGAAGGGGCATTAGTAAAGGAGCAGAATCCTTCCAGGCGACCACCATCATTTCATCCTTGCGCTGCTAGCCACAGTCTGCCCTGTATTGTGCATTAGTAGGTCTTGTGAGATGGAGTCTAGTTCTCTGATTAGAAGCATGGACTCTGGGGCCAGGATGTAAATCCAAGCTCTACCATTTACCGGATCTGTGGTCTCGAGCCAAGACTTGCCTTCTCTGGGCCTCAGTCTTTTTATCTGTAAAATGGAAACAACAAGATTGTTATAAAGATTTAAAATAATATTTATAAAGTTGTTAGGAGTGGGCTTAGTAAATGGTCAGTGCCACATTACCTTTGCATGAATAAGTAAACGTCTCCATCTGGATTGTAACCCGATATGTGTTCACCATGAATTTACCCTTGCATCTCTGCACAGTGTCTGGCCTGGCCCATGATCAGCCATTAATGAAGGACTCCCTAGATCAGGGGTCACAGACCTGCAGCCTAAGGCCCACATTGACCTGCAAATGTGCTTCCTTTTGCCCAACATAGATTTTTTAAAATTTGTAGTCGAATACTCTTAGGGATGCACACATTCTTCATTTCCCCATAGGCCCCCACTCTCCAAATATTAACCACGTTGGTCCTTGAAAGCATTTGAATTTGTCATTCCTGGTAGAAAGGAATGAACACATGTGTGAGATGCCTACAGTTATTGCCTCTGTATTGGGAGCAGGGAGATGGTGCCACCCAGGAGGTGCCACGTGAGCCACTTTCATTCCCTGCGGCCCTGCTGCAGTGTTCCAATTGACCTACCCATCCCTGTGTCTACACTGAAAGTCACAAAAGTGAAATAAAAATGGATAACTTGAGTAAGAACCTGTTTGAAACAGAGATGTGTGCTACCTAATGTCGGAAATCATTTTCCTTATGGACAGCGTTGACTGAGGCTTTATCAGTCATGATAAGCAAGGTCACACTGCCGTCAGGAGAAACTCAAAAGCTTAGTAATTTAAACAAAAAGGTTTGTCACTCATGCTTTCTCTCTAACCCTGGATAGGCAAGGGTCTCGAGTCCATATCATTGTCATCTTTACTTGGGGACCTCAGCTGAAAGCTGCTATCTGGAGATCTTCCTGCTTACTGCAGTAGGGAGAAAAGAAATCTCTGAAGGATCTCAAATCAACAATTCAATGATCTGTCCCAGAAGTGATATGACACTTCTGTTCACAGTTCATTGGCCAGGACTAGTCACTTGGCCCCAGCTGACCACAAGGAGGTCAGCAAGTACTATTCGATAATGTGCCCAGAACAAAACAGAAATAGAGGACAACCAGCACCGATGGCACAGCTGTGGTATTATTTGGAACTTGGATTCTCAGGCCAGAAGTTTTTCAGAAAGTTCAACTCAGTCAATATTTCCATGTATCTACAGAGGCGCACAAATACCCAAGCACTGTGAGGGGGTAGCAAAGGAGATGTATGCCCTGACACTGAGCAGCTTCAGATTTGCTCTGGAGAAGGAGACATTCTGAACATTTGAATAACAAAACCATGTAGTATTTATCGCCAAAAAGAATAGTGATAACAATGTTGCAGTTGAAAGAGAGGATGGGTCTAGAATAAAGGTAGGACTGAGTTAGCCTCTAGAAAAATAGATGGGATTTGTGGGAGTGGAGGGCATGTTGGGTTACAGAAGAGAGGAAGCAGGAGCAAAGGCCCAGAGGCAGACTTGAGGGCTAGTTATGCAGGACTAGAGTTGTCCTGGCTTGTGTTTGCATGTGAGGATGGGGTAGGCAGAGGACCCTGGTGATGGATACAGTGGTGGAGCTAGTCCACGGAGGACCTCTGAGATCTACTGAGTAACAGGATGGTGGCATGTGGAAGAAAGATCCTCTTTCTTCTCTAAAACCAAATCAAGAGTCTCAGATACCCAATAGCTTCTCAGACCCACAAGGCAGTCACTGAATGGAGACGGTAGTAAGCCTGAAATTGCTCCTGACTCCAGTTTACAGCTTCTTTGATCGATTCTCCTATTAAGAAAGAATATTCAAGTTCAAGTGAAATAGCCTCTCATTGCTGGGGTCAGTTCAGCCCTTTACTGTTTAACATCTGTTTTTGAAATTCAGCTGAGACCCTGACTTAAATCTGTTTAACTTAAAAGGCAGCAAGGGAACATCTTGTTTTCATGAATGTCCAGAGGCTGTATGTCAACAAATAAAAGGTCTGTTTGCGGCATTTAAAGTGGAAGAGTTGGTTG
Organism: Lasiurus cinereus; assembly: GCA_011751065.1. Taxonomy (NCBI): domain Eukaryota; kingdom Metazoa; phylum Chordata; class Mammalia; order Chiroptera; family Vespertilionidae; genus Lasiurus; species Lasiurus cinereus. The sequence goes on along the minus strand of JAAGEH010000307.1, from coordinate 51,544,771 downwards.
TGAGATGTTCTGCCACTGGGGGAGATTTACTGTGGACTATTTGTTTCTTGGAATCATGAACCAAAGTTTGAAAAAATAAGTGGACTAGCTTCGCTTAAATCAGCAAATTTCTGTTTGATGGTGAGTGAGAAACATGCTTGTACAGTCAGAAGGTCCCTGAGCTGGATGGCTTCTAGAAAGATGCCCTACTCTGCCTCCTACTTGAACTACATGGGACCTTCTGTAGTTCTAAGCCCTAACGTGAATTCGCTGCGTCAGTATAAATTCCAGTCGACAGCAACTGATAAATCATTGCTTTTATATTACTCACATGGGACCTGAGGTGGGAAAGAATAGTTCGCCATTCCGCAAACCTGACTAACTACTTCACTCCTCACCCACTTCTTTAGGAGAGAAAAGTGGAGAGGAGTTTGATTTATCAGCACCTAGAAGAGTAAGTGTCTGGCACATAACAGAGTCGATATGTATTTGCTTAATAAGTACAAACTCTTATCTTCATGCTCCCTGTATGAATGCACATCTATATATGGGTTAATATCATTCCTGAAAGCTATCGCTACCTATGTCTTATTCTAGCCCCCCAAAAATTGTTAGGTCATTTCTGTCATTCTCTTTCATCGAAGTTTATGTTTTTCCTTATGTAACCCTTATCCCAATGTCTATTGCTACCTGTCTCCACGATCAGACTACCAGCATGATTAGGGTGGGGTAATCATAGTCACAACTTATGTGTCCCACCAAATAATGTGGCTACTACCTGAGAGGTATTTCAAAACACTTGCTGAACGCTTTTATGGAAGTTTTCATGGTTGTAGAGCCTTAATCACTCTTAACTATTCATGAGTTTAAACACAACAAGGAGGACAATAGGGCTTATAATGTACTTGGATATACAGGGGCTTTTTGTGTGATGACATACTCACATTCATTGGACCATATACTGTACTGAAGATCATGGTGGGATGGGTTGGTCGAACCATCTCTATGTTCTCAAAGTTGTGAGGCCATATCTGCCATTACAGCTGGCCCAGATTAATGTCACAACATGTGGCAATTTAGGATTTATTTTCTCTCAAATAGTTAAGTAATTCCTAGTGGAATTCAACCTGTGGCTTTAACCATATTAGCTAAATTTTGGCCCACCAAACTAGCCAGTAAAGGCAGTAAAAGGATCTCTGGTCAGAAAGATGTTTGGGGTGCCTGGGAGCAAAGGGGAGGAATGGCTTAATATGTACATTTCATTTGTCTAGTGGTCCCTGTAGACCTTTTGGAAGGTCACACAAAATACAAACATTTCATCTTGAGTGGAAACAAACTGGATTCACTTGCTCCATTTTTGCTCTGGCTGCCTGTGTAGACAGGGTTGAAATGGGAATGATTTGTGAGTTCCAAAGGATCTCTAGAGAAATGCTCATTAGTTTACAAGCAGTGCTATTCCACAATAGTTTCTTGCTTTGTATACTTGAAAACATTCCCAAAGAAACAGAGTTGGATGCAGAAAAAATAATGAGAGAAAAGAAAAATAATACTCTGAATTCTGAACAATTCTACTTTAATAGATTGATCTGCCTGCCAGCTGGCCACAGCGTTGACTACTTGTAATATATACTTTTGGTAGGCCACATTTAGTTCTTGGAACTGTTTATATTAGACTGCAGAAACTTAATTATTCTAAAATTGGCAGAACTCACTTTGGTTACTTAATGCAAAATTGCTTAGTCATCTTTATACATAGTGTGGACAGCATTGTTTAAGTGTGAAAAATTGGGAAATGCAAATGTGCTCCAAAAAGATTTTAGTTCAGGTAGAAAAACAAGAAGGTGACATTTTTCTCAAGATGCTTAACAGGTGGTTGCCACATGTTTTAATTTGACAGGCTAGGTGACTGCTGAAGTCCTTGATTACAGTATTTTTCTGTTTTCTTTGTGGATTTTGTCAGAAGTAAAATGCTGCTGCTGCTGCTGCTGCTTAGATTGTATTCTAATCCTAGATTTTTCAAGGTCATAGTTTTCCAGCAAGAGTGTGAGGAACTCTAGCCTCAGCAGTCCGAACAGCTTTCTTGTTCTCAGAAACAAACAAGGATGTTCATTTCAAGCCGGTTGTCACAAAGATCCCCCTTTTGTCTCTTTTCATTTGAATATGTGTCTTACCATACCTGAATTATCTGCCTTCCAAATATAATACAGATTTATAAAGCTTCAGCAAGAAGTGGGCAGGCAAAATGAGTTTCTTTCTTGTATTTTCAAGTCTGAAGTGGCGCCGAAGGTCTCCAGGTTTCCCAGGAATGCCCATGGCCTCATACTCTTCCTATGACCTGGGCTTGGGCTCCTAAGAGAGATGGTGAGAAAAGATAAAAGTCCTATAGCCAATGGGTAGTGACACAGCCTGGGAAGGGTAGGTTCCCAAGCAAACATCCAGAACAGGGCCTTATGTTTCTAATTACTGAGCATGGTTAGAGAGCCAAATCAGGCAACACTTCTTTTGAGACTGATGGAAGCATTTAAATCAGCTCTGAATGTCAGTATTTTCTAATTATGATGGAGGAGTGGCAAGGAATCTCCAAAGGCCTTGGAAATTTGGAGTGTTTCAGATCAACTCTGATTCTTTCAGTTTCTTATTCATCATGTGTCTGCTTTATCCTTCTTTTGCTTTGAACGTCCCAAAACAAGCATATTCCCCCTGTCAGTAATGCCTAATAACCCTTCTTCCTGAAACCAGAATGTCTTTCTAGGACAAGGTTCTTTTCCACTAGAGGAAAACAGCAATTCAAAATCACTATATAAAATGAAGCTCCATTAGAGAGCAACCAAATGATTTGTATGTATGCATATCAGCATAACCAATGGACACAGACACTGGGGCAGTAGGGGCTTGCCTGGGATGGGAATGGCTGACAGGGGGTCAGGAGGGAGGGAGTCAATTGGGAAAAAGGGAGACATATGTAAAATGTTAGACAATAAAATCCTATCTAATAAAAAAGTGATATGCAAATTGACCATCACTTCAACACATAAGATGGCTGCTCTCATGTGGTAAAAAGTGGCCGCCCCCATCTGGACACAAGATGGCCGCCACAAGATGGCCAGCAGGGGAGGGCAGTTGTAGATGATCAGGCCAGCAGAGGAGGGCTGTTCCAGGGGACCAGGCTGAAAAGGGAGCATAGTTAGGGTTTACCAGGCCTGCAGGGGAGGGCAGTTTGGGCAGCCAGGCCTGCAGGGAAGGACAATTAGGGGTGACCAGGCCTGTAGGAGAGAGCAGTTGGGGGCGACCAGGCTGGCAAGGAAGAACAGTTAGGGTTTACCAGGCCAGCTAGGGAGGGCAGTTTGGGGCAACCAGGCTTGCAGGGGAGGATAGTTAGGGGTGACCAGGCTGCCAGGGGAGTAGTTAGGGGGTGATCAGGCTGGCAGGCAGAAGCAATTAGGGCAATCAGGCAGGCAGACAGGCAGGCGAGCAGTTGGGAGCCAGCAGTCCTGGATCAGGCCTAAACGGGCAGTTGGACATCCCTTGAGGGATTCCAGATTGGAGAGGGTACAGGCTGGGCTGAGGGACACACTACCCCCATGCATGAATTTTGTATACCAGGCCTCTAGTAAATAAATAAAAAATGGAGCTCCATAGTGAATCAGTACTGTTCCCAAGGTTACTAAGAGCTCAAATGGAGACATGGCTTTTTGATAATGTGTTAGTAGAGTTTGTCTGTTTGCCAGTTAAGTCCATTGAATAAGGACTGCCCTGGAATCCATTTCAATTCAATATATGTGAACCAATGTTAAATATAAGATATAACAGTCAGATCTTTGAAAGATTACAATCTTCTAGGAAAGACAGCTATGTCCTTAGTAATTAAAATAAAAGCCACAGACTAAGTATTGCAGCCAAAGTATAATGTGGGTTTCAGGGCAAACTTATATCAGATAGTCTTAAGTCTATACTGTGAGCCATTCCTTGCATGAAGAATTGTCCAGGAATCCCCAAGCTAACAAACTGCTGAAACTACTACCTAAATGATTCATGTGAAAACAAAAAGGGAGCAATCTAGTGTTTTTTTAATTTATGATTTGACTGCTGTATAAATGTATATGTTTAAATTATTTATCTATTGTGTCCAAGAGCCATAATGGATAATGTTTCTCGGTTTTGTTTCAAAGCTTTTCATCTTATAAAGCCCTAGAAGATTGTCTCTCACTTGTTTCATGATACCAGAGCACAATAAATGCATTTGATGATCATGATGAATAGATGTTGAAAAAATTTCACTAGTGAGTCACTGGTCAATAATAACATATCCTTCATATAAAAAAATGTTGCCTTTGACAAAGTACCTTCATGATATACCTTTGAATTGTTTCCAACAGGTGTAAATGGATTTGCATTTGGCCATCTAAACTCCCTCACCTTGCTATAATCTTGTATTAACAAGACAGATAACTAAGGCTCTGGATCTTATTTTTAATCACTAATTGGAAGTGTTAGTTTAAAAACCAATCATAGAAAGCAGACTCATAGGTTGCTGATATTTTTATAGCTGAGTAGACCAGAAAGGCCCGAGAGTCATGCACAAGCAAAACTGCTATTGTGTAAAATAAGACAATTTCTGTACCATGTTTGTGATTGATAAAGACCTCTGACCACTGTTGTTGTTGTTGTTGTTGTTGTTTTTTCAAATAAACCACTCTTAGGCCTTATTATGCAACTTAAAGTATGATCTCTCTTCAAACAGTACCTGAACTTCTTTTGCATTTGCCAGGCTGTCTTAGTAGCCAGTGACCAGTCACAGCGAGATTGCCCCATCTCCAAGACCTTCAATAGGAAAAGAGATAGATTACTAATGATGGCATTAGATGATCACATCTATGGTGTAAGATGCTGACCTTTGCCACACCACACATTTTATTCCATCTTTTCAAGGAGGTTATAAGGTCTTTGAAAACAGACACCATGTCTTACATACCTTCATGCCTCTGAACTACATAACATTACTTCACACGGTACAATCAGGGCTTATAGCAGAACTATCCAACAGAACTCTTTGTAATGACATAAATGTTCTCTGTACTGTCTTCTATGGAAGCCACTACACACACATGATCATAGAGCGCTTGCAATGGACTAACAAAGCTGAGGAACTAAATTTCTAATTTTATTTTATTTTAATTAATTTTAATTTTAATTGCTTCATGCAACTAGAGGCTACTGATTGGATAGCACATCAATTGAAACTTCAAAATATATTTCACTACAATCCTAACCAGATGGTCCTTTCACCTCTACCTATTTCCAGTAATAGGGGTTCACACTTTCTCAGCAGTCCTACCCATTGTTAGAGAATTCTGTTGGGGCCAGGACAACCAGACTCACCACATCAGAACTAGCCTCTGATATCAGGCATGCATTTAGAAAGCACATTTATACCATTTATTTATTTATTTATTTATTTATTTATTTATTTATTTATTTATAGCAAAGCTGTTTGTGTGTGTGTGTGTGTGTATGTGTGTGTGTGTGTTTCTCACATAGACACAGGTTGTTGGGAAATCTCCATTTTTGCCTAAAGGTTTACATCTATACCTTTTGCTCTTTTCTAGGGGCCAAGAGAGCAGCAGTGGCCACATGTCCATTCTGATTTGGTATTAACTCCTTCCCCCACCGCCTCGCCCTCGTGTCTTTCACTCTAATTCTCCTTGACTTTGCTGAGGAAAAGTATTTTTTAAAGGACAAAGAAGGAACTATGTTCCAAATTGTCATTTCTCCTCCCTCTTCTAGGAAAACCCTTCAGTTGATTTAGAGATCAGTCCAAATTGCAATCCTGGTTTTCCACTGATTGGCTGTAGTTAAGGAGCTGATGCCAAAGTTCTGTATGTCTTAGTCGCATTTCTTTAAATGGAGATAAATCTATTTTTCTTACGTGGGAGGCCCAAACAATGATAGCCACAGTGTTTTGAACAATATAACGTGCTCTGAATAAGGTGGCAGTATTTGTGATAAAATTTTAAGATGCAACTATAATTTCTAAATGTGTTGTCTTCCCAAGTATTCAAGTTGCTATATATAAACACATCATTTTACAAATCTAAAATGCCTGAAGTATTGCCTGGCCAGTGTGTTCAGTGGTTGAGTATCAGTCCATGAATGAGGAAGTAACAGTTTGATTCCTGGTCAGGGCACATGCATGGATTGCAGGCTTGATGCTTAGTAGGGGATATTCTCTCTCATCGTTGATGTTTCTATCTCTCTCCCTCTTCATTCTTCTTTTTGAAATCAATAAAAAACATATTTTAAAAAATCAAAATGCCTGAAGTATCCACTAAATAGGACCAAAAAAAAGCACAGAGACATTGGTTTTAGTAATTTAAGTCTGTCAGTTCTGATGTTTTACAACTGGAAAATATAAATAGAGAAAAGGTAGTGATAAAAGGCTGAGTAGGGAAAGAAAGTTAAGAAACAGGACATTACCTTTTCATTTTCAGTGGGCCTTTGTGTTCTAGATTCCACCGATTGGAGAAAAGAAATAACTGGAGAAGGCAGAGTTCCTCAGGTTGATCTCATTCACTCTTATTTCTATGTTGCTGGGCTTCACAGATGTGCCTTGATGATTTCATGTATTTTTTTTTTAAGTAGCACAGATTTTTGGAACAAGATGGTGAAGGTTAAGCTCAATTTAAGTACAAACTATATGTTAGAATCCATGTATTTATTTGGCTTTTGAGTCCCAAATGAACCATTTGGTTCAGAAAAGAGCAAAGTAAGTTGATAAATTGAACTTTTTTTAAAGGACAAAAGTTCATTTTCTACAGTCAGAAAGAAAACACTGCCTAGATTTACTGTGTAACTACTGCAAATGTGGGTTTATTCCACTTTGAGAATCATATTTAATCTATTACCAAGGTCTTTAATTCTTTTTGTAAACACTGATCAATCAATTAAATACAGAGATGTATCAGCTTGAGTTATATTTTCTTATACTCAGAATGATAAAATCTATAATAAAAGTCTAATGGTTCAAATCAGCTATAATTCCTGAGTGCCTATCTGTTTCAATAGTGAAAAGATTTTTTAAAGACTGTATCTATTCATAAATGGACTTAACAATAAAGCATGTAGAAAGCAAAATATCAATAAAATATTTAAATGCCAGCGAGAGCAATTGAGGAGTTATGGCAGTTATCTTATTAATTACCAAAATGAATCATAGGTGTTCAAAGAGGGAGCTATCACTTCCAAGCAAGAGTCCTCAGAAAAGACATCATGAAGAAAGTGAATCTGAGCCAAAAATTCATGGCTGAAAATGAACAGGGAAGACAATAGGGAGTCCACTTTTGTGCTGGAATAGTATTAATAATGAAAGCACAGAGGAGAAAAATTATATGACACATTTGAGAGGCAATAAAATATTTTTACTTACGATACCATGAGATGATCTGCTTGGTTAATGCTTTCTAAATCAGAAATTAGAAAAGAATGCACTTAGATTTCAAAGCATTTAGGCCTGGAAAGGAAAAAACATGAACATGCCCTGTTTGATGCAGCCAGCTTTGCTGGATTAGATAGCAGGTATAGACCCATGCCATTACATGGGGTCAAATGAAACTGTGAGCATCATCTGGTCCAATCATCTCATTTTCTGAAGAAGAAAAGTGTAAAGAGGGTCAGTAGGTCTCCTAACTCTGAGTCTAGGTCATTGATTGCCAGGGATTTGTAGAAGAGGTCAATGGAAGTATTTGGAGTGAGTGAAGATAATTTGAAGAGCAGAGGCTATAGATTCTGATGGAGTATGTTACACCCAGAAATTACTTAGTACGTGTAGTGTGAAGAAAAACATCAATGAGTTGCAGTGATGACCCAACAAAAACTATCTCAGACCTTTAGGAGAGACAGACATGGTCCCTGGCTTTCCTTCCCAAGCCCCTGAATCTCATGAATAAAACACAAAGCAGGTAATGGGTGTGGCCCAAGGTGGGAGATGTGTCTGATAAGTCTGGTAGAAGCTTAAAGAAGCAAGAAAACTATTGACTGATTTCTCAACAGAAATACATCAGGCCAGAAGGGAATGGAATGAAATATACAAAGTCATGCAAAGCAAGGGTCTGAATCCAAGAATACTGTAACCAGCAAGGCTATCAATCAAAATTGAAGGTGAAATCAGGAGTTTCACAAACAAAAAAAGGACTAAGGGAGTTAACCACCACCAAGCCAGCAATGCAAGAATTGCTAAAGGATCTGCTGTAAAAAGAAGAAATAGGAAGGGAACAGAGGCATAAAGAATAAAAATGGCGACAAACAAGTACCTATCAATAGTAACTTTAAATGTAAATGGATTAAATGTCCCAATCAAAAGACATAAGGTAGCTGAGTGGATAAGAAAATATGATCCCTATATCTGTCTACAGGAAACCCACCTCAGAACAAAGGACTCACACGGACTGATGGTGAAGGGATGGAAAAAGGTTTTTCACGCAAATGGAAATGAAAAAAAAGCTGGGATAGCAATATTTATATCTGACAAGTTAGACCTCAAAGTGATGGCCATAACAAGAGATAAGGAAAGCCACTTCATAATACTAAAGGAAGCAATTCAACAACAAGATATAACTCTGGTAAACATACACGCACCTAATACATGAGCACCCAAATACATAAAAAATCTTCTGGAGGATATCAAGGGAGAGATTGATAGCAATACAACCATACTAGGGGATATAAATACTCCACTAACACCACTGGACAAATCCTCTAAACAAAATATGAGCAAAGAAACATCAATCCTAAATGACTCACTAGATCAGATTGACATTTTCAGAACATTTTACCCCAAAGCCACAGAATATACATTCTTCTCAAGTGCATATGGGTAATTTTCAAAGATAGACCACATATTAGGACACAGGCAAAGTTTCTTCAAATTTAAGAAGATAGAAATCATATCATGCTTCTTCTCAGATCACAATGGCATACAACTAGAAATCAACTACAAAAAAAGTAATACAAAAAAATTAAACACCTGGAGGCTAAAGAGCATGATATTGAACAACGATTGGATTACCAAAGAGATCAAAGAAGAAATAAAAAGCATGATGGCAACAAATGACAATGGAAACACAACAATCCAAAATCTATTGGACATAGTGAAAGCAGTCTTGAGAGGGAAGTTCATAGCTCTATAGGCCTACCTCAAAAAAGAAGAAAAAAATTGTAATAAATTATCTAACCCTACAACTCGAAGAGTTAGAGAAAAAAAAAAGCCCAGCATAAGCTGAAGGAAGGAAATAATAAAGATCAGAGTGGAGATAAATGATATAGAGACAAAAAAACAAAAAACACACACACACACACAAAAAAAAATCCACAAAAAGCAATACAAAAGATCAACAAAACCAAGAGCTGGTTCTTTGAAAGGATAAACAAGATTGATGAACTCTAGCCAGGCTCACCAAGAAACAAAGAAAGAGGATCCAAATAAACAAAATCAGAAATGAAAGAGGTGAAATAACAACCGATCCCACAGAAATACAAATGATTATGAAAAAAATACTATGGACAACTCTATTGCAACAAAATGGATGAAATGGACATATTCTTAGAAAAATACAAGCTCCCAAAATTCAATCAAGAAGAATAAAAAAACTTGAATAGGCCAATAACTACCAAAAAATTGAAGCAGCGATCAAAAAATAGTCCAGCAAACAAAAGCCTTGGTCTTGACAGCTTTACAGTAGAGTTCTATCAAGCATTCAAAGAAGAACTAAAACCTATCCTCCTCAGACTATTTCAAAATATTCAAGAGGGAGGCATACTTCCAAGCTCTTTCTATGAAACCAGCATTACCTTAATCCCAAAACCAGATAAAGACACCACAAAAAAAAGAGAACTACAGGCCAATATCCTTGATGAACATAGATGCTAAAATTGTCAACAAAATTATAGCAAATCAAATTCAGCATTACATTTGAAAGATCAGACACCATGACCAAGTGGGATTTATTCCAGGTATGCAAGGATGGTACAATATCCACAAGTCAATAAATGTGAAACATCACATAAACAAACTGAGAGACAAAAATCACATAATCATATCAATTGATGCAGAAAAAGCATTGACAAAATCCCAACACCCTTTCTTGATCTAAAATTCTCATCAAAGTGGGAATAGAAGGATTGTACCTCAACATAATAAAAGCCTTACATGACAAATCTACAGCCAATATCATACTCAATGGGCAAAAACTAAAACCATTTCCACTAAGAACAGGAACAAGACAGGAATGCCCACTTTCACCCTTCCTATTCGATATAGTACTGGAAGTGCTAGTCATAGTGATCAGACAAGAAAAAAAAATAAAAGGCATCCAAATTGGAAAAGAAGAAGTAAAACTGTCCTTATTTACAGATGACATGCTATTATACATAGAAAACCCCAAAGACTCCATCAAAAAACTACTAGACCTAATAAATAAATATTGCAATGTAGCAGGATATAAAATTAACACCCAGAAATCTATGGCCTTTTTATACACCAATAATGAACTCACAGAAAGAGAAATGAAAAAAAACTATCTCATTTACCATTGCACTAAAAAAAATTAAGATACCTAGGAATAAACTTAACTAAAGAGATAAAAGACCTGTATTCAGAAAACTACAGAACATTGAAAAAAGAGATAGGGAAAGACATAAACAAATGGAAGAACATACCATGTTTATGGATTTGTAGAACCAACATCATTAAAATGTCCATACATCCAAAGCAATCTACAGATTCAATGCAATCCCCATTAAAATACCAATGGCATATTTCAAAGATCTAGAACAAACTCTCAAAAATTCATTTGGATTTAAAAAAGACCCCGAATAGCCACAGCAATCCTAAGAAAGAAGAACAAAGTTGGAGGGATCACAATACCAGATATCAAGCTATATTACCAAGCCACATTTCTCAAAACAGCCTGGTACTGGCACAAGAACAGACATGTGGATCAATGGAACAGAACAGAGAATCCAGAAATCGACCTAAGCCATTATGCTCATTAATATTTAACAAAGAGGCAAGAGTATACAATGTAGTCAATATAGTCTCTTCAATAAATGGTGCTGGGAAATTTGGTCAGATACATGCAAAAAAATTGAAACTAGATCACCAACTTACACCATGCATGAAAACAAACTCAAAATGGCTAAAGGGCTTAAATGTCAGATGGGAAACCATAAAAATCCTACAATACTTAATAGGCAGCAAAATAGCAGACATATGTCATAGCAATATCTTTACAGACACAGCTCCTAGGGCAAGGGAGATTTAGGAGAAAATAAACAAATGGAATTACTTCAAAATAAAAAGTTTCTGCCACAGCAAAAGAAACCATCAACAAAACAACAAGAAAGCCCACAGCATGGGAGAATATATTTGCCAATGATATTTCGAATAAAGGTTTAATCTCCAAAATTTACAGAGAACTCATAAAATTTAACAAAAGGAAGATAAATGATCCAATCAAAAAATGGGCAAAGGATCTAAATAGACACTTTTAAAAAGAGGACATACAGAAGGACCAGAGACATATGAAAATATGCTCAAAGTCACTATTCATCCAAGAGATGCAAATCAAAACAACAATGAGATACCATCTCATACCTGTCAGAATGGCTATTACCAACAAATCAATAAATGACAAGTGTTGGAGAGGATATGGAAAAAAAGGAACCCTTTTGCACTGCTGGTGGGAATGCAGACTGGTGCAGCCACTGTGGAAGACAGTATGGAGTTTCCTCAAAAAAGTTAAAAATGGAACTCCTATTTGACCCAGTGATCTGACTTCTAGGACTATATCCCAAGAAACTAGAAACACCAATCAGAAAGGATATATGCACCACTATGTTCATAGCAGCACAATTTATAATAGCTAAGATTTGGAAACAGCCTAAGGGCCCATCAGCAAATGATTGGATTAAAAAACTGTAGTATATCTACACAATGGAATACTATGCTGCTGTAAAGAAGGAATTTTTACCATTTGTAACAGTGTGGATGGAACTGGAGAGCATTATGCTAAGTGAAATAAGCCAGTCGGAGAAAGATAAATATCACATGATCTCACTCATATGTGGGATATAATGATCAACATAATTTGATGAACAAAAATAGATCCAGAGACAAATGTTAGGGGAGGAGGGGTTAGAGAGCAACCAAAGGACTTGTATGCATGCATGTTAGCATAACCAATGGACACAGAGGCTGGGGAGGTGGGGGCTTTCCCAGGGTGTGAATGGCTGAGGGGGAGGGGCGGTCAGTTGCAGAAAAAGGAGACATGTAAAACTTTAGACAATAAAAAAATAAATAAAAGCAAGAAAGTCTGAAATATACGTTCCAGAAAGTCAGAGACTTTTTCAGTCTTGTTCACTGTTGAATTCCCAGTGCCTAGATCTTCAGAATCCAGTACATAATAAATGTTCAGTAAATAGTCATTGACTATTGAAGGTATAAATATTTTCATGAGATTTCATTGAGGTAGTTGGACCATGCATTTTATAGACGACACAGTACGATGAATAGTCAGAAAGGATCTGTCTAATAATGGTTAGGAGTGTTGAAAGACTAGATTCCTTGCAATAACAGAGAAATAGTTATGTTGTGAATGAGGATATAGTGGGTCAGAGGAGAAAGGCATGTATTGAAGAAGGTGCAATCCAAGAGAAAAAAAACCCTCTAACATCTCAAAAAAAGTAAGGATGCTCTCCAGGATATGGCCATCCTAATCTATGAATCTTACTAAAAGTAACAATGTAGTGTGGCAGTAATGGTGGGATATGTAATACCTTAATCAATAAAGAAATAAAAGAAGTAACAATAAAATTATAAGGGCTTAATACATATTTGCAAGGTTTAATTTAATGAATGCCTCTGAGACATGATAATTTTATGATTTCCATATGGGTTTGATATTGAACAGGCATGGGTAATTTTAAAGATCACTTCATACCGGAGTTTATGTGATCGAGTGAATTAATCTAGAGAGCACTGACAATAATATTCTCAGGACTTTCCCATAGTGCTCTTATTCCTTGAAAGGAAAAACAATTCCCAAAAGGAAATAGTGGCTTAGTCCAGGAATATTATCATGGTTGAGAGCACATACTGTAAGAAAGGGATTATAATAGCTACCTCACAGGTTTACCAGTATTATATAGATAAAATAAGATGACATATTTTAAAATGGCTCAGCAAGTTATTAAGCCACACACAAACACACACACACACACACACACACACACACACCATGGAGGAAACTTAAATGCATATTGCTAAGTGAAAAAAAAAAAACAGTCTGAAAAGGCTACATGCTGTATGATTCCAGCTATATGCCATATGCCATTATGGAAAAAGCAAAGCTATAGAAACAATAACAAGATCAATGTTGCCATGGGTTGAAGAGGGAGAGGAAGGGAAGGATAAATAAGTGGAGGGGCTATACCAGTCATATGAAATTAGAGTCCATATCTCCTCTTAACTTGACTACATGTGCAAAGACCCTATATCCAAAAAAGGTCTCATTTGGAGATACTGGGATTTAGGAATTCAACTCTAACTGGGAGTACACAATTCAATGCAAATATGGAAGAAATTGTGGGCAGAGGTGAAGGAAAGGGAATATATGGGAACTTGGTACTTTCTGTCCATATTTTTTAAAGCTTAAATCTACTCTAAGAAATAAAATTCATTGATTTAAATAAAACTTTTTTAGAAAGTCCCAGCACATAGTTAGTACATGTAAGTTATTTTAGAATTCAATTAACTTATTCAAAGTCCCTGACACTACAGGTTTTATTCTTGGTGTATTTCAAAACCAATATTGGTGCCGCACCCAAAGACTTTTCCCCCACCCACTCACCATTCAGTTTATGATAATTTGAGGATAGATAAGACTTAGTTTTCATCACACGATTCTCCCCCTAATAACTGAGTACTTAAGGTGTCATTACCAAAAAGAAGGACAACGTGTTTAAGTGATTTGAAAACTGTAACACTGACTTATTACTTAATTACAGCAGCATGGGTGTGCCCTGGTTGTTTTTGTTGTTGCTGCTGTTAATCTTCACCCAAGGATATTTTTCCATTGCTTTTTAGATAAAGTGGAAGAGAGTGGGAGAGGCAGGGAGAGAAAAACATCGATGTGAGAGATACATGTCAATTGGTTGCCTCCCACACATGCCCAGGACCCTTCAGTCCACAGGTCAATGGTCTATCCACTGAGCCAAACCAGCCAGGGCTGGTGTGTCCTGTTTTAAGAGGATCCCATATTTGAGAACCCCTATTGAAAAGACAGATATATCAATAGGTAATGGTTCATTTGCCTTTGTAAAGTGCTTTTCTCCCTTTACAAAAGGAAGTCACATCAGAGTTCTTTCAGTGGTCTTACTACAATTCCCCCAATCTCCCAGCACAAAAATCTAGCTTTTCATAAAACTTTTCAAGAACTCATCTGTCCCATTCATTGTCATGTCCCTCCTTTAGCCCACATGTCTCTTTCAGGCTGCTCTGTCCATTCGTGACACTCAGGAGCTCCACAGTTTACAGAATCTCTCTGCCTTGATGTTTCATCCCTTTATTGGTTGAGGATCTGTTTCCTAATCAATGTTGCTGGAAGGAATTCGGCATTGACTGGGGCTGGGCAATGAAATGAGAGATTACTAGCTGGGGACATGGAAGAGGGAGGGGCAGGGAAGTCACTCACCATTCTATCCAGACGTGGCTCCACTCATATAAGAACATGCCAGCAATGTACAGAAGTTCTGCGATATAGGGTGTGAGGATTAAGAAAGATCTTCAACTCCATGCTGGTGTGAGACCAACCAAAAGCAATTTTCTCGCACGCGCACACATACACACACACACACACACACACACACACACACAAACGGAGAGTCACATCATACGGTACACATATGTGCTTTCTCTCCCTCAGATAGACTCATCACATGTCTACAAAAGGTAACACTGAAAGGCACTTGTCTATGCAGACTCTCTCTCTGTCTCTCTCTGTTTCTTTCTCTCTCTCTCTCTCCCTATCCCTGAAGTGCCCCACATATATAATCAGCAGCATTTAAATAAGTAAATAACTAGATAGGAATAGAATTTTCCTCTAGTTGGAAAAGAAAAAAAGATAAGTAATGAAAGGTGAGGAGGAGGAGGAAAGGATGGGGAGGAGAAAAAGAATTTGTGTGAGTAGAAAGCCAGGGAGCTGCCCAGCTAAAGTGCCCACATGAGGTTGGTCTGTCTCCCTTCCCTTAGGGTACTCCAAGATGGGCTACCGTGTGCATCTTCCCCTACTCGGACTCCTTCTTTCACTGCCCATTAGCACCTCCCCCGAGGTGCCCGACAGAGAAGCGGAACCCCTGTGGCTCCCAAAGGCTGGCCTACAGCTTAACTCGGATAAGGGAGCAGCGGAGGCTCAGGATGCTCTTCAAGCTACTTGGATAAATTAAGAAAAGTTAAATTGTTTGCCTCTGGACAGGCCTCTTTCCACATTTGTGTTTGCTGTTGCTATAGTTATTGAGAAGTGGCTTATAGACAACAAAAGGCTTTATTGAAGAGAGGGAAGAGCGGAGTTGACTCTCTCACTGCACTGGGCTCAGAACAGAAGCCCATCCCAGGGACCTGCAACTCACTTTTTTTTTTTTTCATTCTGATTCCTATGATGAGACCAGGCTGGAAAATGTAGAGAAATTTCTTTATGGTTAATGAAATCATTTTTTTTATAAAAAGGAAAATTGATTCCTTCATAACAAGCAACATTTTGGAAAGTACTCTTGATAGGAGTAAGATAGAAAAACACCTTCCAATATAAAAACCCCAAATAAACACCAGAATTCAAATTTCTAAAAGATTTATAAGCAGTATAAGTAATACCCTGGGGGAGGAGAAAGGGGAAACATCCAAACATTGGATCGTTTTGTTTTTGTTGGCTAAGGTTTTATTTTTGTTTGTGTGGGGTTTTTGAGGCGGGGGGCGGGGGGCAGGGAGAGGAATGCTTGAAAAGAAAACCTGACAATTTATTTAAGAAGGGCTCTGACTGGGCTTCAAAATCTAAGTTTTGCTTTTGCTCCCTCCAACTAAGTTGCACTCGGGGATGGCTCTCGGCTTTGCAAGGCTCCTTGTTTTCCTGCTCAGAGCAAATGGCTCGTCTCATGTGCACAGAAAGGCTGGAAAATATTTTTTTGTGATCTGAGTGCAGCAGAGTCTAGGATTCCAGAGGAAGTGGAGGCCTCCCGCTCCACACAGGAAACAATCTTCAAGCAGGCCTTAAATGCCAGATTCCAGGCCGAGTTTAACTAACCACTGACAGCTCTGTAAACAAAGCAAGGACGAAAAGAGCCCGCTTCCCCTTTTCTGGTAGTCATTTTGGGTTCGGGGGCTGCAGGGGAATTCTGGAATACTTGACTCCATGGCACAGAAGCGCAGGGGAAGCGGGCTCCTCAGCTGAAGAGCTGGAAAGGGAGGATCTTTCTGGGATTAAGACCATCACGGAGGAGGTAGGAGAGGATAAAACTGTGCGTTCCCAGGAACCGGGACTTTTAAGCTCTGGAAACAGCTTGATCCTAAACGTAACCGCTTTAAAAAAAAAAAAAAACACGCTGCTGCATTATGTTTATTCATGGTATTATTGCTGCGCTCTTTATCATCATTCTGATGCTAATATTCTTTTAGGATATGCAAATTATGCCCTGAGAGTCGTGTTAATTTATTTGTCTTTTCTTTTCTCTCTTAGTTCCTACATGTCCCCTTTCTTGCCACTTTTCTGTTTTCCCTCTTGCTTGCTTTTCCTCTTTGTTCACTCTTTCATAACTTTTGTCTATGTGTGGCTCAGCAAGTCACACAAAGAACAAAACCTTTCAGAAGCTCTTAAGGTCCCATCAATATTTCTAGTCTTCGAAACCTCTCTGACTCCTGAGGTCTTTTTTTTTTTTTTTAACTGGAATCTTACTTATTTGCCTCAAAAAGTTTCATGAATGAGACTGAATGTAACACAGAAAGGACTCGGCTCAGGAGTCAGAAATTGATCCGTGGCTGCCAGAACTGTCTTCTAAGGAATAAAGAAAAAAATGAGGGAATGAAAAACGGTGGGGGTGGCTAGAGCAATTCATGGGAGATAATAACTTGGACTCATCGATGATACTGATTCCATCTCCTCCCCTCTAGATCCAGACATCATCTGGTCTCCCTAAACCTGAAACCACACCATGGATGATTTTGAACGTCGCAGGGAACTGAGGAGGCAAAAGCGGGAAGAGATGCGCCTGGAAGCAGAAAGGTAAGGATCTAGGTTGAAAAATATTTTTGTGTTGTGTTATTGACAATGTTGGTGTCAGGCCTCACAGATCATCACGCTGAAGGGCCAAGTGTGGCACACTAACCTGCTTGCAGCCGTAGTTGTGGAAAGTTTTCCCGTTAGTCCTCCAAATTCTGCCTGAAAAAGCAAACAGACATCAAGAAAAAGAGAGACTGAAGAAGAACCAAATAGTCGCATTTACTCAGTGCCTTTCGGAGTGGAATTTTTAAATGACAAAGGCAACGTGTGGAGAAAAGTTTCAGAAGCAGTTATACTATTAAAATGACATAAAAATGACAAATATTGAATATTGAAACCATTTAGGAAATGGGAGTCTTTGGTTTAAAGAAGTAAAGGCAATAAATACCAGATGGATCTTGTGGCACATTTTTATTCTTATTAGAAAAGCATGCAAATGCAGGAATCTGTGTATTATGGGTTCGTAGCCGGTGGGTGTGTTACTGTGCAAATACTGAGTCTAGTTGGAAGCTGCTACCTTGTGTGGGACCACTGTTGTGATGACTTTAAGGGTAGGTTGGAGAAATGAAACAATGACATGTGAAGCACAGAATATAAAGGCATATTTTAAATTCTTGACCTCGGAGCAAAGGACATTGGCATTAAAAGTGGCTTAACCTAGAGGGTCTTTAGAGAAAGCGGAGTTGGCATTCGCAGGAAGAAAAATGTTAAACAATGATCTTAAAATCAAATCAGTGTTGCCTCACAGTAATTCCTGTGCACAAATGACAAGGTGGCAGTAGGAGGATCCCTTATCGATTCTGCAGGAGAGAACTAGAACTGACACCTGTAACAAAAAGATTTGGGGTCCATGGGCTCTACTGATTTGTCTGGAGAATGCAAAAGAAGAAGGCGAAATTACTGCTTTTGATTAACTTGGTCAGAGTAGGCTGCCATTCATGAGAGGTTTATGCACATACATGCATGGTACCTGGGCTCTTGTGGGTTCAAATCCCAGCTCTGCCATTTCTGAGCTGTGTGAGCATGAATGAGCATATGACTTCTCCCTCAGTCATAGTAGCCTTATTTGTAAAATAGGCATCATATCTACATAGTTTGTGTGCTTGTGAATGAAGATTATTGAATTTCGTAAATGACCTACCTCAGTTCCTGGCACATAGGAGGCTTCTATAAATGGTAGTTATTATTTTTTTTAACCAATAGCATTAGCTAAATATGTAAGAAACAAGCTATCAATATAGCCAGAACTAAACATGAACTCCAGGAGAAGGAATCGCAGTCCTCATCCTGTGATGAAACTAGCCAGGCAATGCTCTTGGGAAGTGGTAAGCCATGGAGAAAGACATAATGGAGACAGAGAGGAAAGGGAGCCATGTAGGTGAGGGAATCACACAAGCAAAAGCCCAGAGGTGGAACTAAGAATCCTGGTGCATGAAATCCATTGAGTACTTGGGGCAGAGTAAGTGGGACTTGTACCTATTGGATGTTTCTATTTCACACAAAGAGCAATAGTCGAAGACTTAGCAGGGAAGTGGTATGTGATGAAAATGTTAGAAAACGTTATCTACAAAGGACTAAAGTATGGCGATACCAGCACTGAAGAGCTAGTTTGAACATATAGTAATGAGAGTATGAATCAGGGCAGTGAATATGAAAACAAAGATCAAATATGATAGTCTTTATAGCAGGAGAATTAGCTAACCAATCAGGAGAGGGAGAAACTCAAAGACAATTCCAAGGAATATAAGTCTGAGGAGCTGGAAAGGTCTCTGCATTGTTCCAATTGGGAAATTGGGATAGGTTCCATTTTTGGATGGGTATCAGGGGCAAGTGTTTGATTTCAGCTAGAAACTACACACACAAGTGGGGATTTCTTACAGGCCTCAATGTTTGTTCAGAAAAGGAGAGAGATTACTGTTAGAGAAATAAGTTTGGGCACACTTAGAATAGCAGCAATAGTATAAAAGCTGAAGGTGGATGGCAGTGATGCTGATGAGAAAACAAGTGTAGAGAGAGCCAGAGGCCAAAAAGACATAATGGACGCCATCCAAGAAGACCCAACAAAATCAAGCAAGTAGGGAGAATACGAGGCACCAGTTCTGAGAGGACATTAAGGCCATGTAGGCAGTATCCAGACCCAGTGGAGCACACCTCTTATTCTCTCCAACGATGTGGTATTTGGCCTCTGGTTCTCCTGCAAGTCCACAAAATATCTTTTCCCAACAAATATTTATTAAGCTCCAACCAAGTTTCAGTGTCTTGGTTGAGGCCAGGGAAAATAATGGTGAGGTATATATAGATATGCTTTCTGCCTTTATGTTCCTTGTGGTAAGCTAGGAAACTAAAGCACAGCAGGGTCAGAAATCAGGCCGGACCAGGATGGGGGTGAGAGGGATTCAGGAATGAGGGCAGGAAATTGGGCATCAGGCTAGATCAGTGTCATCCGTTTCTTTGCTTCCTATGTGAATAAGGAGACAGGGAATCCATGTGAGAGGAATGTTAGCACTAACTTGCTGTGGTTAGAGCCATACTGTGATTAGAGTGAATTCGCCAGGGCTCTTTAGAACTAGGATTTTGCCTAAGAATTTTCCACACAGCTGCATAGTTCATTCCTTCCAGTTTTGTTGTTTTATGTGGAAGGATATGTCTTCCTGTCTTTCTTTAATATCAATCTTAAAAGGAATGTACTTGGGGAATCTTGGTTAGGTAGGTCCTCTTAATAACCTAATTTACACGAATATATCCTAACCTTGTTTAACTGCCTGTATTAATTCTTTTGGGGTATTATATTCCATCTGATTTCTTTTTTTTTAAAGAAGTACTTAAATAAGTTCTCATATTGGTACTAAGTTTATCATTTCATGTTTCAAGGTGAACCTTCTCATTCTGATATACTAGGTTTTGGTAGGTAAGCCCATGTTTACCTTTTAGGATTTTGTAAAATCTGATCATTTATGGGAATAGTGAAGGTCAGGCTTTGTGGTCCAGCCAACTTTGAGGGGAAAGTTTAGGGTGTGTACAGGAAACAGATGGCCAGAACCAGAAGTCAAGGGCTGCCTAAAATCATGGTTTTGATCTGAAGATAAAGAGCATGTAAGACCTTGGGCAAGTCCCTTTTCCTTTAACTTAAACCTTGGGTTTCTCATCTGTAGTAGGAGTAGGTGTTTTCTTTGGGGGATTGGTGGTAATTTTTACTTTCCTTTTACTTTTGGTGTTATCTAAGTTTCTTTTATAATGATCATATGCTACTCAAGTTAAAAACAATAAGGCAATTTTTTTTATTTTGGAAAATGTGATTCTGTGATCCTACAGATTATGCTTAAGAAGATTTAACTTTCCTTTGGATTTATGGAAATAAAGAAAGCACTCAACCCCAATCTGGAATGGTGGTGGAGTAAATTAGCAAAAGTAGAGTGGCCCCCAAGGCTCATAGTTGCAGGTTCATTTATTCACACACTCATTCAACAAATTTTTATTGGACATCTACTCGGCTCCATGTTCTATTTTGAGCACCGAGGACAGAACAACAGAATGACAGAATTGGGAAGAGTGTGCATAATGGTTTTCAACCTTTATAAAACCAAATGGTGATCAAGAAACAACATTTTCATATCTTCAAATATAATATGGCTCTGGCCAGAGTGGCTCAGTTGGTTGTCATCTTATGTACTGAGAGGTTTGCATGTTCCATTCCCTGGTGAGGCACATACTTGAGTTGTGGGTTTGATCCTCTGTAGGAGGTGTGCAGGAGGTGGTCAATGGATGTTTCTCCCCCTCATCCTTCCTCTAAAATCAATAAAAACATATATATGTGCTGTACCCCTGTAGACTATGTGGGGGAAGAGAGACTGTGATTTTCCATCTGTTACCCACAAAGGCTTTCCAAATAAAAATGCCCTGTTATTTTAATTAGTTGTTATTGAGTTTGACTAGCAGGTGCAGTTCTACTTTGCAATGATAAATAATTTAAAACTTGTACACTCACCAGATGTTATAACCGCAAGTTAAAATAAGCCAGACTCTCCTACATGTTATTCCTCAGAAACAGATCTTCATGCCATGCTGGCTTTCATGTGCTTGGCAATTACTCACCGCATCATGGCTGCCCTGAAACTGGTGTACACACACCTCATTCTGAGGGTTACAGCCCAGTCCATTTCAAATCATCCAGTTTTCCATAACCTAGACTGCAACCCTAGTTAATAAAACCATATTCTCTTCTTTGTCCTGAGCCTTAGCCTGTGCATCTTTCTGCTATTCGTCTTATCCTGTCCTTCATTTGGCTCTCCCACTGAGTCCTTCAGATGAGGACTTTAGATTTGTAGAAGGTACTTTCATTTGGTCATCAAAAATATATAAATCAAATACCTGCAAAGTACAAGAGATTGTACTGACCCATAGGAATAAGTGGACAGTCCAGGCAATGTTCCAGTAGTCACCAAGCTCATATTGTAGGTGGATCAGAATTTTGTAGCAGTGATTTTCAACCTTTTTAATCTTATGGCACACATTGACTAATTGCTAAAATTCTGTGACACACCAGTAAATATATGTTTTTTGCTGATCTGACAAAAAAATTGTATTTTTTAGCTGTTGTCATTTTTTTTATTAATAGACAATCTAAGGGGAAAGAGTTTAGTACCGCTGCCTAAGTAGTCAGGTATTACATTTAAAAAAAATTCTTATGGCACACCAGTCGGAAATCACTGCTTGAGAGCAATCTTTACCAAAAGAGATTGAAAAAAATTGGCAAAAAGACACTATTTGTACACATCTCAAATTGAACTGTGTTTTTAAATCAATTACGTATTTGAAGATACAAAGAACTAACTAGTTTTGCTGTTTATTATACTTCAACTATCTCATGGGAAGAAAAAATTAATAGGTATATTCTGCTTCCCTTTCAGGTACTGTGCTTTATCTACACCCCTCTCCACCTTTGTCTCTGTATTTCTCAGTGCATCTTAATGTATGTTGCTCTGGTCCACGTGCATCTTCAACACTTGATTGACTTGTTTTCATTCCCATCCATGCACCTAATCTGTCTGCTCTGGATTATGTAGGCACATGCTGGTGTATCCTCAAGGAATACTTTTGGTAGGGGAAGGAGGAACAATTTCAAAGGGCTCAAATTCACCTCTCTTCCTAGTCAACAAGTACAAAAGCATGCTAGGCCTTTTATGTGTATCTGCAAAGATGAACTGATCACACCAACGATAGGTATGTCTGAATAGAACATATATGTTCTATGTAATTGAAGGAACACTGAGACTCATAATGGTGGGAAGTAGTAAAAAGCTTACCATTAAAAGCATGAGTTATTGAATTAGGAGCTATTCTTTCAAATACCAGGTCTGCCATTTTCCTCATCTATAAAATGGGGGAAAATAATAGTACCCAACTCATGGGAGTTCTGTGATAATAAAAAGAGATAATATGTGAAAGTAGTAACAATGCTAATCATCTAGTGTTTATTAGGTAATTATTATATACGATTCATGCACTTGGGGGCAGGTTCCCTCAGCGTGGCCTGTGCCCTCTCACAGTACAGGAGCCCTCAGGGGATGTTCAACTGATAGAGCAGGCCTAAGCCATTGGTCTGATATCCTTAGTGCTGCCATGGAGGCAGGAGAGGCTCACACCACCGTCACTGTGTTTGCAAACTGTGAGCCCGGCTTCTGGGCTTCTGGCTG
The DNA here is from genome assembly GCA_011751065.1 of Lasiurus cinereus. Taxonomy (NCBI): domain Eukaryota; kingdom Metazoa; phylum Chordata; class Mammalia; order Chiroptera; family Vespertilionidae; genus Lasiurus; species Lasiurus cinereus. The sequence continues at coordinate 51,521,781 of JAAGEH010000307.1, read as the reverse complement.
AGTGGAGCTCCCTCTGTGGAAGCACACTAACCACCAGGAGGCAGCTCCTGTGTTGACATCTGCCCCCTGGTGGTCAGTGCACGTAATAGTGACTGGTTGTTCCGCCATTCAGGCAATTTGCATATTACCCTTTTATTATATAGGATTATATAATACTAGAGGCCTGGTGCATGAAATTCATGCAGGGGGGAGGGTGTTTTTCAGCCCTGCCTGCTCCCTCTCCAATCTGGGACCCTTTGAGGGATGGCCCCCTACCTGGATTCGGCCTAAACAGGCAATCAGACATCCCTCTCACAATCCAGGACTGCTGGCTCCCAACTGCTCACCTGCCTGCCTTCCTGATTGCCCCTAACTGTTCTGCCTACCAGCCTGATCACCACCTAACCACTCCCCTGCCAGCCTGATTGATGCCTAACTGTTCCCCAGCCAGCCTGTTTGCCCCTAACTGCCTTCCCCTGTGGGCCTGGTCATCCCTAACTGCCCTCCCCTGTAGTCCTGGTTCCCCCTCCTTCTCAACTGCCCTTCCCTGCAGGCCCGGTTACCCCCAACTTCTCTCATCTGCCGGCCTAGTCACCCCTAACTGCCCGCTCCTATAGGCTTGATCACCCCCAACTGCCCTCCCTTGCAGGCCTGGTCCCTCCCAACTGCCCTCCCTTACAGGACTAGTCCCTTCCAACTGCCTTCCCCTGATGGCCATCTTGTGGTGGCCATTTTGTATCCATGTGGGGACAGGATCTTTTGAACATATGCGGGCAGTCATCTTGTATGTTGGAGTGATGGTCAATCTACATATTACTCTTTTATTAGATAGGATAGAGGCCTGCTGCATGGGTGGGGGCCAGCTGGTTTGCCCTGAAATGTGTCCTGGATCAGGGTGGGTGTTCCTTTGGAGCGTGGGGTGGCCTGGGCAAAGGGCCTGTGGTGGTTTGCAGGCCGGCCATGCCCCTCAGCGATCCAGCCAGAGGCCCTGGTATCTGGGATTTATTTATCTTCTACAATTGAAACTTTGTAGCCTGGAGCAGAGCCAAGCCTTCTGCTCCCATAGCCATTGAAACTTCGTTGCCTTAAGGGAGGCTTGGGCCAGCCAGGCTGTATGGAAAGCTTGGCTTCCTCCATTGCCAGGGGCAACCCAAGCCTCCCTCCTGCTCTCTCTGTGGCTGTAGCCATCTTGGTTGGGCTAATTTGCATATTTTTTCTGATTGACTGGTGGGTGTAGCAGAGGTATGGTCAATTTGCATATTACTCTTTTATTAGATAGGATATGTAATATATATGACATATTATATAATGTATTATATATTATATATTTATTATTGAATTATTACTGTTATTTATTATTTATTTACTAGAGGCCCAGTGCATGAAATTTGTGTATGCTAGAGTCCCTTGGCCTGGCTGGTAATCAGGACTGATCTGCAGGCCAACTGGCAGGGCCGTTTTGGGGGCCCCACTGACTGGCCTGGTGCAGCCCACTCACTGGCCCCAGCCCTCGCCGCCACCACAAGTAGGGGCCTGCAGGCTGGGGCAGCTCTGTATTGAACATCTGTCCCTTGGTGGTCAGTGCTTGTCATGGCAACTATCATTCTGACATTCAGTCAATTTGCATATTAGAGTTTTATTATATAGGATTCAATAAATACCAGTATTAATTATTACTATAACCTATTTTGATTCCCTGCAACACATAAAGAATTAAAGATATATTTTTCTACTTACCATAAAACAAAACAAAACATGAAGATTTTCACCTTGGCCGGTTTTGCTAAGTGGTTAGAGCATTGGCCCTCTGACCAAGGGGTCATGAATTAGATTCCTGATCAAGGACACATACCTCTGTTGCAGCTTTGATCCCTGGCCCTGGTCACAGCGCACACAGGAGGCAACCAGTAGATGTGTCTCTCTCACATTGATGTTTCTCTCTCTCTCTTCCTTCCCCCTTCCTAGCTCCCTTTCACTCTCTCAAGATCAATGCAAAAAAATATCCTCCTGTGAGGATTAAAAAAATGAAGCTTTTCTTTCTATACTTATCAGAGTTATAAGAGTTTAAGAAGATAAAGAGAAGGAATTTGCTATTGAGTGAAGTTTTGAGTGGGTATGATTGGTAACCTGTCTGAGGAAGGACTACAGTGTCTCAGCCAGAAGAGTTCACCCAATTTCAAGTTGAGCCCTTCTTTTACATTTGGCCAAAGAGATGTGTGAGCTCTGGCGTATCTGCCGGGAACCTACAGTGCTGTTTTATCCATGAAGAGATCTTGAGTCAAACATGCTACTGCTCCCAGTGCTGAGTTTGCTTTCACAACAAGCAGCTCTCTCACTTTTCAAGATGTGAACTCATTACATTCCCAGCTCATGGCTCTCCACACCCCATGTGAGTTTGTCTTTCTGATCAGAAGAAAGGGTCCTTTTGTAGAATTGGGTTATCTGATTCAGAGGCTCGCAGACATAAGTCAAGGGAAGGAAAACACTCGCTGTTGTCATCGTTCATATATTTTTATGGGCCTCTGAAATACTGATGGTTAGACGTTCAAAAGTAAACATTTATACTACACTAGAAAAACAACAACAATTTTCAAAAATCCATGGGATCTAAGTTGTCCTTTCCCAGAATGCTATCACCAAAAATTTTTACATGATTTAATAGGATGGCCAAGCAATGATTATGCAGCATGCATGCACACACAAAAACATTTTAGTCACAATGCTTGAAACTATGACCTTGAAACTGTAAATCAAAATCTTTTCATGTGCAATGTTTTGTTATTCTGTAATCAGAAAATTACTTTCCATTAGGAAGTTAATAAAATATTCCTTTAAAACTGTCTAAATTATTAGAGTAGCTAAATTTGTTCAAAACTTTCCTTCAGACCAATGTTCACTGACCTAATAATTCCTCTGGTCCTGAAAGCACCTACTTTATGGTGATCAGTGGAGCACCAGGAGTCCAGGACCCACCTAAGGTGACCTTTATTTAATGAAAATTGAAAATCTAGATTAAGTACTTCACATGCTGGCCCATAACTTCATTCCTAGCTGGAAAAAAAATGTGGGGTACCTATGAACATAGTTTGAAGCAGCATTGAATTTTTTTTTTACAGTCTGTATAGGTGACACTTATAATTATCAATCTTCTATCACCTGAAGAAAGGAAGGATGATGTGTTGTGTGTGGATGACGAAGTCTAAACAGACCTGGATTTGAATCCTAAATTTGGCAACCTACTAGTTGGGTGACCTTGTGTCAAATTACTTAAACATCTCTTGCTTCTATTTCTCTATGAAAAACAATGTAAATAATTATTCTGCCTCACAAAGTCATTGTAAAAGTTAAGATAGTTAACCCACACAGAGCAATTAACCCAATGGCTGGCACATAGTACATGCTCAACAAATGTTTAATGTTATTATTAAAACCATATTTGATATAAAATAATTTACAGATTTTGGATTTTTATTCATTTGTCAATTCAGTTATTATAATTTGCTGCATCCTCATTACAAAGCTTCTTTCCTACATCGATCTTGATACATACTAAGATGCTTCTATTAAGGTTGGGAAAAAGTTAAATCTTTTGGTCACATCTAAGTGGATCACACCAATATAATTGGCATATAAGGCTTTTAAAAATCACATATTGTAACTATGTGGTTAATGTCTAATTCATCAATGATATATCATTTACTTTAAATACAGTATACAAACATAAAACCGAATTTCACCTGAAGAGTTCAATTCAGCAAAAATAGTTTGTTCTTAAGTGGAAAAAAGTTATCGGACGGATTTTTTTATCTAGTGTTGGAAAGTAAAGGAAATATCATTTGTTTAGCAGCAACCAAATGCTGGGAGAGGTGATGCACTTCATATCATTTAATTGTCAAAACAACCCTATGACTTTATGTTAGTCTCCTCAGGCTCCTCTAACAGAATGCCATAGACTGAGTGACTTACAAATAACAGAAATTATTCCTCCTGGTTCTGGAGTCTGGGAAGTCCAAGGTGCTGACAGACTCAGTGTCTGATAAGGGTCCACTAACTGGTACATAGACAGCTATCTTTTCATGGTATCCTCTCTTGGCTGAGACACAGAGAGCTCTCTGGAGTCTCTTTTATAAGGGCACTTATTCCACCTGGTCACCTCCCAAAAGGTCATACTCCTGGTACCATCACATTAGAGATCTGTTTTTAACATATGAACTTGGGAGGACACAAACATTCAGTCCACAGCAGACATGGCTATTTTTAAACCTGTTTTACAGTTGAGGAATGTATGGGTCTGAAAGATTAATTAACATATCTACCTTCGTATCGCTAGGGAATGCAATCTGGTTTGCCTATCCCAAATCTCAAAACCTTTCTGTTATAATAAATTGATCAACAGAATTTTTCTTTGGTTTTCTTGGTTGAAGGTTCCAAGTAACTCCCTAAGATGGGAAAAAATAATTTTAAAGCAATTTTGTGGCCACAGACTAAATGAAGCTATTGGGCTTAATTGAACTGTTCTTTATGCTCATTCAGGTAAATTGCTTGCATGTGTAGAAGTAGTCATTGTTTTGTCTACCTTCAAAAAATCTCCCATGGTATTCCCATTTCACAGAAAAACAAACAGAGAAGAGCAAGTTTCCCCCTCAAGCCGAAGAAGGCTATTGGCATAACTGTTGTTGGCTTTCCTCTGGATTTCTCTCAGTAAGACTGGATTCCCCATTAGGACAGGGACTTAGTCACATCATCACTCATAAAGGCTTAAGGCTGTCAATGACCTTACAGATAAGTGGAGTGCTGTTTTTCCATTTTGGGACCACACAGTACTTTGAGTCTCTGATGAAAGCCACAGACTCTCCTCCAAGAAACACGCACACATGCACCCACAAAACTTGGCCCTTATTTTCAGTGGTGTCATGGACCCTCATCCACAGACCTTCCTCCAGCCATGGACTCTGGGCCAAGAATCCTTGATGTAATGAATTTTAAAAGTTTCATTTTACATATGAAGAAACTTAAGTCTAGGGATGGTGACATATTCAAGATAAGCAGAGGCAGCTAAGCTGAGGCAGAGCCTGAGTGAATGCATTTGTCTGTAAAAAAAAAAAAAAAGCCAAAGCTATTGATTAGAAAAATAGAGCATGTTTTTAGGAAAAATAGTGCATACTACAGTGTATTGCTTGTAGAACTTATTTTATTTAAGAAGTGTATGGATAATATCCTATCTAATAAAGAGGGAATATGCTAATTGACCCTTACACTCTCCCAAAGATGATAGCACCCACAGCCAATAAGGAGGGAATATGCTAATTGAATGCCACGCCCTCAAAGATGGCGGCCCCCAGTCCCCCCAGTCCCACCAAGGTGGCAGGCATGCAGCAAAGCTGGGCCCACCTGCCTTGAAGTCCCCCAGTCCCCTCAGCCTCCTAGCCGCCCAGGGCCAGCCTGAGGCAAAGGCAAGCCTCGGATGGTCAGCCGCTGAAGGCCACCCGAGGCTCAGGTAACCAGGACTAGGCAATGTTTGTGCCACCAGCAGTGGTAGCAGCACAGGTGTGATGGGGCATCGCCTTCCCCTGATTCTGGGTTGCCTCCTGCCCCTGAGGACTCCCAGACCGTGAGAGGGGAAAGGGTGGGCTGAGGGACCACCTGCTCCAGTGCATGAGTTTTCATGCACTGGGCCTCTAGTTTCTAAATAAAAGGATGTTAGTTCAGATTACTTCATGGTGAATAAAATGAAAAGTAAAGTTAAGTGGATAGGCAGAATGAAAACAGTTAACTGGTAGGAAACTAAGCATTAGACTTTGCCATTTGAGTCAAAAGGGGAAAAAAAACTAATCATTTTGTAAATAGAACCTGATTTGCCATCAATTTTGGAAGTCTTTTATTTGATCTATGTGGTCTTGGCACGGTTTCTTTAAACAAAGCTTAATTATGATACTTAGTTATTAGGTAGGATTTCTTCATCCTTACCAGTTTCATTTTAGCAATTCAAAGGATGTTTCCCTCTAAATATGAAAGAAATAAAAACTGATTTGAATCCTAAGAGGATTTGGTGTTTTACATTTACTGCTACTGTCTCTGGGAGGGTAGGGCAGATTGGAAGGGACACAGGCATGCTGCCTTCCAGAAAGCAAGATCATTCAGACCTGGGTTTGAATCCCAACTGGGTCACCAAGGAGAACTCTACTTAGTCTTTCTAAGCCTATTTCCCCCACAGGAAAATGACCATTATAACAGTTCTTCCTCATAAAGTTTTATGTAGACTATAAAGCACTAGATAGATAGAGGATACATAGAAATAAATGGATGGATGAGTGGCTGACTGGCTGGATGTATGATTAAGTAATATATGATACTAGAGACCTGATGCCTGAAATTCGTGCAAGAGTGGGCCTTCGCAGCCCCGGCTGCCTTGGCCACCCTCACAGCCCCGGTTTCATCTGGAAGGTCGTCCGGACGGTTGTTCTGCTGTTCTGCTGTTTGGTCGATTTGCATATTATGCTCTTATTATTGTAGATATATCTGAATATAGGATTAGTGCTCATTACTGTTACCTGTTGTCGCTATTTTCAGCTGGCTAGAGGACACGGTAAGGAAGGTACTATCAGGAAAGCTCTCTCCAGTGTCGTCTCCTAAGAAACATGGCTCCTTAGCAGCTGCCTTGTGGGGTTTCTGAATCATGGAGCATGTGCCCAGTCCCCATATCTTCAGACAATCTGGTGTCTGATCTCTACTTTGTTCCAAACCTGTATTGGCAGCCACCTTAAAAGCGATGGGAGAATTATGGATATGCAGTCTCTGTACTGAAAAGAAAATCTATTTCTTATCTTTAAGACTCTTTCCTCATTTCCACTCCTGGTTTAAAATCAAGATAAAAATGCAGGATAGTTTGGTATCTAACATATCAAGGCCCTTTTCTCAATAATCTATATATCTACCATTCAATTAATCATATATTTCAAATAGTTTATTTGCCTTGTGGAATTATATCTTTTTTCAGATTACTTAATTATGGTTTCAGTACCACAAAAGCAGTAACCAAAAACCTCTCAACAATTTATATATAAGTACTAATAAAGAAAGATGTGCCTAGTTTTTGCAAAATGACTTTTTAGCCATTTTAGTCTACATTACTGATTTTATTCATTCTATAATGAAAAAGCCAATACAGATCATATGTAATGTATACAGAAGTTATAAGTCATTAAAATGCATACACTGTAAACTTACCACTTAGCTTAAGAACTAGAGCATTTCCAACACCAGTGGACCTTTATATAGTGGGAACCAGGGATACAACTTTCTCTGTATTATTAGTATGCGTTTATATATTGTTGAGAGACTTACATTACTGCTTTAGAGAGGAAAAGAAGCCTGCCTTTCTAATCATACCGGGCCAAAGGTGTGATTGCCGTCTCAAGCTAGGAAATTTGGAGAAGTATTAGAAGTCTTACGAGCAAAGAATTCTCATCAAAATCAAATAAAAATGGAACGAAGACTATCAAATATGTATACTGACTGTATCTGCCCTGCCTGTTGTTTTTCTCACTGATAAACCAGGTAGAAGAGGTCTGCATTTGTAGCCATCATGTGGCCAGATGGGAATGGCAGACAGGAATGATTAGACTATTTCAAATTCTTAGTCAAGGGAAATCTACCTCTATTGCCTTGAAGTCTTCTGGGGAAGTTCTTGATCTTTAGTATTCCAAAGGTCCTTAACAGTATTATAAGAAAGTTTCACTGATGCCCTAGCTGGTTTGGCTCAGTGCATAAAACATGGGCCTGCAGACTGAAGAGTCCTGGGTTCGATTCCAATCAAGGGCACATGCCTGGGTTGCAGGTTTGATCCCCCCCCAGAAGGAGGCATGCATGAGGCAGCCAATTAATGATTGATCTTTCATCATTGATGTTTCTGTCTCTGTCTCCCTCTTCTTTCCTCTCTGAAATTAACAAAAATTTACTAAAAAAGAAAAATGGGCATAACACATGAGCATGTTGGAATGATTTAGTGGCTATGTAAATAGATTCTCCATCTGTAATGAGGTTGAAGAGGAATCATATGCATACTTTGTGACTAAAATCAGTTGTTTTCACTAGTTTGCTGTCTATAGCAGTGCTCATCAGCAGTTGGAAAACTAGTTTCAGTCTATTGTAAGTCTTCAGTAATTCAGATTCCTCCATTTTTAATTTTTATCATTTATTCTGGGATCATAGATAAGTATAACTTCGTACTATTTATAAGTAAAGATTTAATTAGCATGTTAAATATGTAAGCTACATTCCACGGCATAGTTTTTAAATACTTGAATTTTAAAAACTTTGGAATCATACATATTTATACTTAAAAGCCTAATTTGCTCATTATGAATCAGTTTTATCTCTGCAGTTTTTAAACAAGTTTTTAATGTTTTGCTAGTCTGCCAGAAGTCACCAGGTAGACTGAACATATTTTCAAAACTGAATTTTAACATATTTCATAATTAGCCCTGGCCTTCCTTCCATTTAGTTTAGATCAGTGAACAGTGACGTTGTATTTGAGATTAGTACCAATTGACTAAGTTAAAAATATGAGAGTTTATTTTCCATTTTCATAATTCCCTGCATCACATACAGTTCCTTTGTTGGAATAAAAATCTCGGTAAAGTACACATCAGCCACTATAAATAGCAGCCATCAGCCTGTACATTCAGGAGTGTCTCCGGGGAGTGTATTTTAAACTGCACATTGTTTAGAGTAGGAAATTCTTTCGATGTTCATATTTTCCACCGTGGGTGACATGCACTATCCCGTGTCACATCTTCACCGCACCGGCTTCCATCTTCCGGGCCACTCAGGAATGCAACTGAGAGATGCCAGAAGATGCTCAGTATGTCCGTTTATTTCCCTAAGGCTCTCCGGCTCTTGCTATCCAGTGGGAATTTTGCAACCTTCAGGGCTCTCCAAATGAAAAAGCTTGATGACTCCCAAGAGCCGGCACCAGCCACTAGGTAATGAAAGAGTCCTTTATTTCCGGAGCTGGTTGCTCTCTTGTGCTTACTTAGAATAACAGCAGCCCGCCCATTTTCGATTCCCACAGAAAACCTTGCATGGTTGGCAGGTCTTTCTGGGCAACTCCAGGGACTAACATGGGAAATCACTAAACAGGAAGCGAACACACAGACAAGCAGGATGGGCTTTCGTGCTGGTTCAGAGACAGGCAACCTCAGCAACTATCATTCCACAGCATCCTTTCCAAGGCACCCTTGCAACTGCAGTAGATGTAAACCTCTGCCCACTCCTTCCTTCAGCAACCTCTGTTTTTCTAATCAGTACTGTTGTGTAGTTCTTGGTTTTTTTATTTTTGATATTTTTAGTGGGGACCCATTAGGGAGGATCTAATACTCCCTCACCACTTCTCTTTCCTTTATGAAGAAGATGAGAAACTACCGGGAATGGGCCTTGGACAAAAATTGTGATACTGAAAGTGTTGCTATCTGATGCTCTTCCTTCCTGCTACTCCTCTTCTAAGAGTCTTTAATGCTTCCCACGTAACCATGAAAGCCAAACATTCCAAATGTATATCTTCTGAATCAGCATCCTCAGAAGCATCATTAATACAGAAGTTCCATAGTTTATCAGAGTTTATAAACCGAACAGGATGAAGTGTTTGTAAAACTCAAGGCCGAGGCAGGATGGAAATTCCTAAATTCTTTCATGAACATAATTTCTATCTCGTTAAGGCATTTGTCAGAGCTATGGTAAAGCTGAACTGGGGAGGCATATCCTTCAGAAAGGAGTTAGTTTACCGTGGGAACTCTGCCTGAATTGTGGAATTACTGCTAGGAGACAAACTCTGGTATTCTGTTGGGTTATGTGGTCAGAAATGAAGGCTCTCTCTCCCACTTCTCTGAAAAGGGTTTGGAAATCCATCATTGGGCCCAGCCTTGTAAAGTAACGCATCCAGGAATGCACAGTAGCAGAGTTAAACCTGGAAACCTTGTCTTTTACTCTGGCTTTGGGTAAAGGTTTAGCAGATCTGGGCTTCCTCATCTGTAAAACAGAACTATCACTTCTCAAGGTTGCTGAGAAAATGAAATGAGATATGGACAAATGCCATCAAAAGGGCAAAGGACGGTGCACGGGAATCATGTAAGCAGTGGTTTTCAACCTTTCTAATGTAGCGACCCTTTAATACAGTTCCTCATGTTGTGATGACCCCAACCATAAAATTATTTTTGTTGCTCCATCATAACTGTAATTTTGCTACTGTTAATGAATTGTAATGTAAATAACTGTCATGACCCACAGGTTGAGAACCGCTAGCAGCATCGCTTAAGGCCATCGGAAAACACAGATATTTATGTTATGATTCATTAACAGTAGCAAAATTACAGTTATGAAGTAGCAACGAAAATAATTTCATGGTTGGGGGTCACCACAACATGAGGAACTGTGTTAAAGGGACGCGGCATTAGGAAGATTGAGAACCACTGATGGAGGGGTTCCTGTGTGATTCATTTAAATCAGGTTCACTCTATTTAACTCTATATGGAGTTGCAAATTCCAGTCATACCTTGTGTTTTCACATCTCTCACTCTATCTTATGCTCAGGCACTCCAGGCTTTCAAACGTCAGACAGAAAAAATGCTATAAAATGTTACCCGTCACTCTCCCAGGAGCCTATCACCCCTAGAGAGGACTTAGGATGCCAACTGCAGATTAGAAGAAGCAAAGCCATTTTATCTTTTCTTTCCCTGTAGTCACAAATTGAGGAGAACGTTCAAGAGATTTTAAATGATGGCTTTTTTTCTCACCCCAAAAGTCCTGCTAATAGTCTTCCTCTAGAAAATACCTTCCCAGAGGTCCCCAGTCAAAGCAACTGATTTCTCACCTTGGATTTCCTATAGCACCTTTTATCGATGCTAATTATTATCACTTATTTTATATATTTATTTGTTCACAGGTTTGTTTTCCCCAACAAATGGAAGGCAACTATAGATTTAAAAACAAACAAACAAACAAAAAACACTGCATTTTATTCACTTTTATTTCCCCAAAGGCCAGTATGCAATGTTGATTGAAGGAATGAACAGATACATCAAACCCTGTCGGTGCACCAAGGCAGAGCTTTGCTCTATTTGCTAAGCTGGTTACAGGGAGGCAGAAATGTTATCGGCCTTTGTGGAATTCCCCATGCACTGACATTACCCACCCCTGCCTTGGAATGCCATACTTCCCATGCTGAGCCACTGGGATTTTGACTTTATATCTCTTCCTCTAGAGATATGAAGAAACTTTATCATGTATTTCTCTGGTTATTAAGGACTAGAGTCCCAATGCACGAAATTTGTGCAAGGGTAGGCCTTCACAGCCCGGCCGCCTCACAGCCCCAGCTGCCTCGCGGCCCCGACTTCATCTGGAAGGTCATCTGGAAGAATGTGGGGACGGTTGTTCTGCTTTTTGGCTGTTCAGTTGATTTGCATATTATGCTTTTATTTTTATAGATCATTGGACTTCTACATCAGATAATTTTGACTATTATGCTTATTTAGGTGCATCATGAGGCAAATGATGTTCATATGGTGAGTCAGTTCCCTGTAGTTGGCCGACTTGCTCTAATAGTCAAGTCCCTAGTGTTATTTGCAATTAACATGGGCATTGTAAGACCAGATAATCACCAAATTACAGGGTTTATACCAAACTTTCAGAAGTCCAACAGTGAACAAACTATATAATAGAAGATTTCTCTAATGAAAGACCAAGCTTGAGGTCTGGAGGAGTAAACTTCTTCAGTTAATTCCAGGATGGTCAACCTCAGACCAGTATTTTTTTTTTTTCTGAAATAGAGAATGCTTAACATACAAGTTGGGTCTCAAGTTTAAACTCTAACTAATGGATTGTTTTCTAATATTGGGATGTAGTAATAAATCAATTTTTTAAAAAAAGGAATAAAGAAAAGTATTAGGACCCAAGATTTTTTTAAATCCTCACCTGAGGATATGTTTTTATTGATTTTTAGGGAGAGAAGAAGGGAGAGAGAGAGAGGGAACATCAATTGGTTGCCTCCCATCTACTCTCCGACTGGGGATGGAACCCCCCACCTAGGTATGTGCTCTGAGGTGGAACTGAACCTGTAACCTTTTGATGTGTGGAACTATGCTCCAACCAGCTGAGCCACCTGGCTAGGGCAGAACCCAAGTTTTTTTTTAACCAAGATATGGGGGTTTATTTTTTGTTTTTTTTCTGGTAAAATGAAGCAATTTTTTTTTTTTGCTTTTATAGACTTTATAAACCTCAAAAAGTACTGTTTAGAAGAAAAAGGAGTATTTCTAAGTAACTGTTAGTCAAATCTCTACATTAAAATTCAGATTAATTCAGCTAACATTGACTATGTATGATATATATGTTCTATACTAGGCATTGCATTTCTTAATTATGCAAGTATACCCTTTGATTAATTTATTACCCTAAAATTTGCAATTAAAATAAATGTAGTGAACTGAAACACCTAGAAACACTATAAAATAAGCCTTGGAATTCAAGCTTTTCATTTTTAATTCTTTTACCCACAGGGAAAGAGTCAGAAGGAAAGATAATTTGAAGTTATCCTAGGAAGACTCGAAATTCTAAAATACCTAGGAGAATCTCGAATTACATCAGCCCTCACTACTTTGCAACATGTTTTAGAAACCTGAATGCATATTTCAGGTCACTGGCTTTCAAATTAGAAGTGACTGTCTGCTACTTTTTGTATAAGTATCATCTATTTTACTTTCTTTGCTGTCTTCATGAGGTTTTTAAATTAAAAAGCTTTCCAGATGGCTTTTGGTTTTTAAATAAGAAAAACGAAACTGATTTTTTTTATTAAATGTTTTCACTAGAAAACTTCCTGGTTCTATTCTGTAAATTAATGAGCAGAGAAGAGCTCCATTTGTTTTCCTTCCTTAATGCTAATAATAGCGTGGTTTCATTGCTCAGTAACTTCAAACTAAAACAGCATCCTAGAGCGGAAAAGCTTTCTCCTAGTCTATTTCTATTCTCTTCTTAAGTGGCCACCATAAAAGCACCCAAGAATTCTACCAAAAATTTTTTCAAATAAACTCAACACATAAGTGTTCTATCGTGGTAGGTCTCCCAGATGTTAGCAAGTGGGTATAACTGAAATCTGTTGTCAGTTTGGAGTGCTAAACAGAATACCATAGACAGAGTGGTTTAAAAAAGAAACATTTATTTCCTACAATTGTAGAGGCTGGGAAATTGAGGATCGAGGTCCTGGCAGATCCCAGTGTCTGATGAGAGCCGACTTCCTCCTTTGCTGTTGGCTGTCTTCTTGTAACCTCACATGGTGGGGAGAGACAAAGCAAGATTTCACATGTCTTTTATTATAGGGACATTAATCCCATTCTTGAGAATTTCACCCTCATGACCTAATTGCATCCCAAAGGCCCCACCTCCTATTAACACATTGGGGGTTAGGATTTCAACATACGAATTTGCAGGAACTCAAACATTCACTCCAAATTATCTAAGTCATTAGTAAATCTGAAGAATGAATGGGCCAGTAGATGAGATCTGTATTAATGCCAAGTGTAAGTCCTGGGTTGGCACCGGGCATCCAGGAATATCCATATTAGATGGAGAGACCTTGCACCTCAGTGCTTGTTCAAGTCTTGTGACATGATTAGTATGCTCCCCTCTAAAGGAGGTGTTTCCTCACCTCCTTAGCTTAGGTGAGGTGAGATTTCACCTCCCTTTTCTTTGACTCCACACTCCTGTTGCAGTCTCGGATGACTGTGAGTCTTCCTGACGTTCCAGAACGGTGGTGCCTGGTTGGGAAATGAAAACTCTCTGAGCACTAAAGAGTGATCTGTCTTAATTAACTGGCATTTATTGGCATTATTTGTCATTCTGATATATACATCAGTCTCTTAGGAGTCTGTGAGCCAATCAGTGTCAACTTTAAAAACTCCCAAATTCCAGTTGCTGGTGCAGCAGAGCTTCTACATCCTGTACCATGATAAATATTCCAAAAAGGCCACTCCATGGGAGCCTCTGGGTGCACCAGCCAACTGGCCTTCTTGGTCATCCCTATCCATTGTTGTCCCTTTTGAACCTAGACAAATATTTATTGAACATCTGCCACATGCTGAATGAACACTATTCTGGGCTGTATCAGATGCCAAAGAGGTGTTAGACATATCCCTGCATGCAAAAAGATTATAATTTACTTTAGTGAGAAAAGATATATACACACAAACAATGGATACATAAGATGGTGAATCCATTTCTCTTTTTGAACCTATATATAGAAATCATAATCATATACTGATCTATAGGATCTATTAATTACAAAATAGGACAGCACCTAATGAAGTGTCATATATATAGGATAAATAATAAACACTATGCTCAAAGTAGTCAAAGCACAAAATGGACTATTTCTCTTGCAATAAGAACAAATAGTATGCTTTAAGCCAGGTCTGACCTTCCCAGAAAAGAAATCAATATTTATTTAGACATTATGTGGTATAACAGGAAACAAAATCAGGATTTGATTCCAACTATAAAAGTCATGTGTAAATTTATTATCCAGATGCATAAAGTGAACAGCAGAAAATAACGGAATAGAAATATTTAGATACTTTTAACAAAAGTGGTGCATGTTGAGGTTTCTGTGGCTTGTGAATGAATACGCTCTCTTTGAAGATCTGACCTTTCCTCTGCACTAAAAATATATTCTTAAAGTCCCCATGAAAACTTTATTTTCCTTCATAGTTTAATTATGATTAAATCTATATTCTAAAGTATGTCACAAAGGCCTAGATTCAGTTTCCTATGGATAGAAATTATATCCTTAGTATATATACTTTGTGTATATATATATTACTGTTTTCACTGAGACAGACCCAGGATTATATGGACATACACCAGCAACCATTCATTCAAGAAACTGATGTCAGAACAGAACTATTTTGAAGCATTGTTTTATTGTTTTATTTTGGGGGGTGGTGGAGAGAGTTGAAGTCTTTAAAAAATTTTTTCACCCAGCTGGCATGGGTGAGCCTCAACCTATGACCCACAAGGTCACGGTTCGATTCCCCATCAGAGCACATGCCTGGGTTGCAGGCTCGGACCCCTCCCCCCAAGTGGGGGGTGTGCAGAAGGCAGCCAATCTGATTCTCTTTCATCATTGATGTTTCTATCTCTCTCTCTCCCCCTCCCTTCTTCTCTGAAATCAATAAAAATATAGGAAAAAATTAATTATAGTTGACATTTGATATTATTTTATGTTTGTTTCAGGTGTTAAGTATAGTGATTAAAAATTATAAAATTTATGAAGTCATCCCCCAATAATTCTAGTATCCACCTGACACCATACAGAGTTATTACAATATTATTGACTATATTCTCTCTGCTAAGGTTTACATCTCCATGACTGTTTTGTAACCAATTTATAGTTTTCAATCCCTTTGCCTTTTTCACCCAGCCCTATCTAGCAACCCTCAGTTTGTTCTCCACATCTAGGAAGCTGTTTCGGTTTTGTTTGCTCATTTATTTTGTTCTTTAGATTCCCCATATAAGTGAAATCATAAGGTATTTATCTTTGTCTAACTTATTTCACTTAGTATAATACTCTCTAGTTCCATCTATGTTGTTACAAATAGTAAGATTTCATTCTTTTTTATGTCTGAGTAATATACATCTTTCTTATCCACTCCTCTGTTGATGGGCACCTGGGTTACTTCCATATCTTGGATATTGTAAATGCGCTGCAATAAACAGAGGAGAGCATATATCTTTTCAAATTAGTGTTTTGGACTTTTTCAAATACATGCCCAAAAGTGGAACTGCTGAGTCATAATTTTCTTTAAATTTTTGAAGAATCTCCACACTGTTTTACATAGTGACTCCACCAATTCATAATCCCACAAAGAGTGTATAAGCGCTCTCTTTTCATCACATCCTCGCCAATACTTGCTGTTTGTTGATTTATTGATGATAGCCATTCTGACAAGTGTGAGGTGATTTCTCATTGTTTTAACTTATATTTCTCCAACAATTGCTGAAATTCAGGATCTTTTTATATGTCTGTTGGCCATGTGTAGGTCCTTTTGAAGAAGTGTCTTTTAAGGTCCTCTGCTTATTTTTTAATTAGATTGTTTGATTTTTAGGTGTTGAGTCCTATGAATTCTTTATAAACTTTGGATATTAACCCCTTACCAGATGCATCATTGAGTAGATTGGCTTTTTGTTTTGTTAGTGGTTTCCTTTGCTGTGCAAAATTTTTTGTTTGATATTATAGTCCCATTTGTTTCTTTTTTCTTTCGTTTGCCTCACCCTAGAACAGGAGTGGGAAACCTTTTTTTTCTGCCAAGAGCCATTTAGATATTTCATGGGCTATGCAAAAATATCAACTTAAAAATTAGCCGTAGCTGATTTGGCTTGGTGGTTGGAGTGTTGCCTATGTGCGGACTGAAGAGTTCCAGGTTCAGTTCTGGTCAGGATACATGCCCGGGTTGTGGGCTCCATCCTTAAGAGGAGGCATGCAGGAGGCAGCCTATTGATAATTCTCTCTCATCATTGATATTTCTATCTCTTTCCCTCTCCCTTTCTCTCTGAAATCAATAAAAATATATTTTTAAAAAAATTAGCCTATTATATTTGGTCAAACATTTAATTAACTCACCCTAATGCCTTGGCAGGGCCAGACCAAATGATTTTGCAGGTTTTATATGTCCTGATGCTGAACGTCCCCCACCCATGTGCTAGACGATATATCATAGAAATGTTCAAAAGTTTACTGCCTAGGTTTTTTTCTATAAGTTTTTATGATTTTGGGTCTTACATGTAAGTCTTTAACCCATTTTTCTTATATATGGAATAAGAAGGTGATCTAGTTTCATATTTTTTGCATGTATCTGTCCAATTTTCTTAACACCATTTATTGAATAGACTGTCTTTACCCCATGGTATGTTCTTGCCTCCTTTGTCATAGATAAATTGACCATTTTGGTGTAGGTTTATTTCTGGGCTCTCTATTCTATTCCATTGATCTATGAATGTTTTTATGCCAATATGATGCTGTTTTGATTATTATAGCCTTATAGTATAGTTCAGTGGTTGGCAAACTCATTAGTAAACAGAGCGGCAAACCACAGCTCACGAGCCGCATGTGGCTGGCGAGCTGCAGTTTGCCGACCACTGGTATAGTTTAATATCAGTTAGCATGATATCTGCAACTTTGTTCTCCTACCTGAAAATAACTGTGGCCATTTGGAATCTTTTATGGTTCCATATAAATTTTAGGAATATTTGTTCTACTTCTGTGAAAAGTGTCAATGGTATTTTGATAAGGATTGCATTGAATCTAAAGAATGCTTTGGGTAGAATAGACGTTCTAACAATGTTATTTCTTTCTATTCATGAGCATGGTATATTCTTCCATTGTATCTTCTTCAGTTTCTTTTTTCAATGTTTTATAATTTTCTGAGTACAGGTCTTTTATCGCCTTGGTTAAATTGATTCCTGTGTATTCTTCAATGCAATTATAAATGGGATTATTTTTAAAGTTCTCTCTCTGGAAGTTTATTATTGGTGTATAAAACTAATTACTGAATATTAATTTAGTATTCTGCTACTTTGCTGAATTCATTTATCATTTCTAAAAGTTTTTTGGATAAATCTTTAGGGTTTTCTCTATATCATATTATGCCCTTTGCAAATAATTACAGTTTTACTTCTTTTCTAATTTGGGTGCTTTTTATTTCTTTTTTTTAAAATATATTTTATTGATTTTTCATAGAGAGAGTTAGAAACATCGATGAGAGAAACATCAATCAGCTGCCTCCTGCACACACCCCCACTGGGGATGTGTCCACATCCAAGGTACATTCCCTTGACCAGAATCAAACCTGGGACCCTTGTGTCCGCAGGCTGCTGCTCTATCCACTGAGCCAAACCAGTTAGGGCTATTTCTTTTTCTTGTCTGATTGCAGTGGCTAGGACTTCCAATAGTATGTTGAATAAAAGTGGTGAAAGTGGACAACCCTTTTTTATTCCTGATCTTAAGCAAAGTGCTTTTAGCTTTTTCTCATTGAGTATAATGTTAGCTGTGGCTTTGTCATATATTATGGCCTTTATTATTATAGGGTATGTTTGCTCTATTCCCACTTTATTGAGAATTTTTATCATAAATGGGTACTGGATTTTGTCAAATGCTTTTTCTGCCTCTCTTGATATGATCATATGATTTTTATACTTCATTTTGCTTATGTGGTACATCATGTTAATTGATTGCAGATATTAAACTGGACTTGCATCCCAGAAACAAAACCTACTTGATCATGGTGTATGATCTTTTAAATGTATTTCTGTACTTGGTTTGCTAATGTTTTGTTGAGGAATTTTGCAACAATGTTCATTGGGATATTGGCCTATAACTTTCGTTTTTTTTGTAGTGTGTTTGGATATTTTTGGAATCAGGATAATAGTGGCCTCAGAAAATGAGCTTGGGAGCTTTCCCTTCTCTTGAGGTGTTAATTCTTCTTTGGATGGTTGATAAAATCTGCTTGTAAAACCATTTTAGTCTAAAACTTTTGATTATTGGGAGTTTTTTTTAATATAGATTCTATTTTGTTGGTAGTAATCAATCTGTTCAGATTTTCTGTTTCTTCCTGATCCAGTCATAAAATAGTATGTTTCTATGAATTTATTCATTCCTTCCAGATTATCTACTTTGTTGACATACAATTATTGGTAATATTTTATAATCTTTCATATTTTTGTGGTGTCATTTTTACTTCTCCCTCTTTCATTCTTGATTTTATTATTTGGGTCTTCTCTCTTTTTTCTTGATAAGTCTGGTTAGAGAGTCTCCCTTGTGTGTGCTTTCCTGTTGTAGGTGAACCTTGATTGCTGTTGGCACTTCAGTGGGTGTGATTGACACTCAGATTGGCTGGCTGTTAGGATTGGCCACAATCATTGCATAGGCTCTCTGCTATGTGGGGGATGCCACCACAGAGTGTAATTTGCCCCAACTCGGTCTGGTGCCTGCCAGGACCTCCCTTTGGGTCTGTCCCTTATGGAACTAATTGAGTAATGCTCTGTTGGAGTCTGAAGCCAGTCTCCAGGCATTTTAGGTCTCTTGGGAGGAACTCCAGTGCCGGTAATGTCAGATGCTGCCTATGGCCTGAGGTTATCTGTTAGGAGCTACCAAGCAATCTGCAGTTGGTAGCTGCTTTTTTTGGGCCTGGATGAATGTTGGAGAGGCCATACAGTAAACCGAGGCCAACTGCTGGGTACTGCACCTGAGATAGGTCAGCAAAAGCCAAAGGCACCTTGAGATCTGCCACTGCCTGCCAGCACTCCATTAGGCTCATCTGCTGAACAGAGCCTTGGCAGAATTGATCGCATGGAGTCACCAGGATTGGGTGAGTGGTGTTCACCAAGTTGTTAATACAGTTTCAGATTTGTTACTAGTTCTGGGCCTGAGGCCACTCATCAGAAGTTTCAAGATAGCCCTGGCCAGTGTGACTCAGTTTGGAATATTGTCCTCTACACCAAAAGATGGTTGGTTTGATTCCCAGTCAGGGCACATACCCAGTTTGTGGATTCAATCCCTAGTGGAGGTGCGTGCAGGAGGCAAGTGATGGATGTTTCTCTCTCACATCAATGTTTCTGCCCCTCCCTTCCTCTCTCTCAATGGGGGGAAAGAAAAGAGACACTTGTAATACTTACAACAATAAAGATAAATTTAAAAAATAATAAAATAATTTTTTAAAGAATTAAAAAGAAAAAAATGTTTCAGGGTACATTGATGCCAGCTGCCACTTGCCTAGGGCCTGCCACTTTTGTGGTGGGGTGGTGTCTGTCTCAAGGAGTCTTCAGGTGGAACTAGTGGAGTTTATCAGGCTAGTGCGGATTTATATTTGGTCACATGGGAGGAGAGCTCAATGGAGGGACGCATTGGGCAGCTGTCCCTCCAGCCCTCACCCTGAAGCCACACAACTGAGTTTCTCCCTGTATGTGTCTGACATCCCCTATACTTGTCAGAATTCCTTGAGTGTTTTTTTAAGAAAGACTGCCGTGCAGGCCCAGGCCTGTTATTACCGAAAGAACCTGGGGCTATGTACAAGTTGGGTAGGCTGGGTCTCAGGTAGTCCTCAGGGTGGAGCTAGTGGAATTCACAAAGTTAATGCAGACTCAGATTTGGCCACCCAGGAGAGAGGCTCAGTACAGCGACGATGGCAGCTATCCCTCCAGCCCTCACCCCGAAATCACACAGCTCAGTTTCTCCCAGTGTGTCTCTGGTGCCCCTGGAGCCACTACCCCTCCGCCTCCGCAGGAGCCCAAGGTGAGTGCCTAGGAGCGACAGTTTGTGTGCTGGTGTTTTCGGAGGACACCTGGGGTTCCAGCAGCTTTCTGTTTTTATTGATTCTAGACAGAGGGAAGGGAGAGGGAGAGAGAGATAGAAATATCGATGAGAGAGAAGCATCCATTGTCTGCCTCCTGTACACCTCTACTGCGGATCGAGCCTACAACCTGGGCATGTGCTCTGACCTGGAATCAAATGGTGACCTCTGGGTCATCGCTCAGCCCCTGAGTCACACCGGCTGGGCCTCCCTACCAGTCTTGATGTGACTTTCTCTTTATATTCTTGGTTATGGTTCTTTTGTTCAGATGGTTATCCAGGTTGATTTTTTTTATAACTTAGCTGTCATTTTCAATGTGTCATGGGAGGAGGTGAGTACAGTGCCCACTTACTCTACTGTCTTGACTAGAATTCAGAATCTGTTTCTGTTTCATTGTTTTGAACATGTGCTTCTTGCTGGAGGGCAGAGGGGAGCTGGAATCATACTCCTTCAAGAGAGAAACTTCTCTCCAGAAAAAGAAAATAGTTCAGCTGATAAAAAACAACACCAAAAAACCCAGATTTTAAAAATAATAGATAGTAGACCTAAATAATTGTTACAAGAGTTTAAACAGAAATGAGTATCCTCACTGCAAGTTAGTTGGAGGGGCCAACTCATGCATGAGAACATAACTGTTTATCAAATGCATGCAAACAAGGGTGGCTCAAACCTTCTCCTCTACCCTCCTAAGATGATAAATTACAAAGAAATACCATCAAACCTAGTAAGACTTCATAGAGGTGGGCCCAGGTACTGGTTCTTTTAGAATTTACTGTAGTTCAGAGAAGCAAAGGATCTTGGCAAAAAGAGAAGGACTACCTTTGTCGCATAAGGGCAGAAAGCTTCAAATGGTGGCAAATGCCAGTAAACTTTTCCCTGAACAAACGTTCCCTTTAGGTAGATGTTAGAGTGTATTGTACTGATTGAAGATGTGTGTTTGATGGCCAGTGTGGGGATATAACCAGAGGTCAGGGTATGGCTGAGGAGAAGAATTAGCAAAGGAATGCTGGGACTCAAAGTTTGGCCTGGGAAAGGGGAAAAATGCCTTTTTTTTTTTTGCCTGACTGGTGGAATCATGATCAGGGAACTTGCATTTCACCATGAAAAATACAAAAGCATCAAGACAGGGCGAAAGGACATCTCACTCCCACACTCCCATCCTGGCTCATCCTAGAGCCAAATCCATACTCTGGTGGCATTGATGGTGGTCCTCCTGGGGTGAGAGCAGAGACAGGAGGGGCAGTGAAGGGGAATAAGCATTCAAAGAAAGTGGATTGGGCAGAGAGCAGATTCAGAAGATCCGCTACCCCCAAGTGGGCGGCAGGCAATGCTGGCCTAGAACAGCACACAGCGCTCAGGTACGGTGAGTGGTGTTTTCTCAGGCTGGAGGGTGATATTTGCTATAGTTTCCTTATCCCTTTTAGTTTGTTTAAAACATTTCAAAATACAATGTCATTTCAAAAAGGTACAGAGATCTTATAGCTGCTACCCATGTATCTTCCATTAGAATCTGCCCCTGGCTATCAGTAGGATCCCAGGTAATTCCATAAATACTATAATGCTGAGCGCTACCTGCTCCTGCAGGACTACCACCCCCACCCCAATAAAAATGCTTTTGAGCAAGTCCCTCAGATGGCTTCTGGGAGTCTGTCTCGCACAAGCTCCGGAATGGCACATGCCACCACCAGGTGTCACCTCCATGGCTTCCTGCCGCGAGGCCCCTGCATCAGTGAGGCCCCTGCATCAGTGAGGCCCTGCCCCCCTCTGCCGTGAAGTCATTTGCGTAGGACCCTCCAGTGCCACTGCCCTGGGGCCCACCTGACCCTGGGCCTCTGAGTCACTCTGGCTCTGCCCTTGAGATAGATAACAATCTTTCAAGATTCCAAAGCGGCCAGGCATTCCTTTCAGGCCTGCGCAATGCCGAAACCAGGCGATGCTTGCTCTGTAGTGAAGCAGCACGAGTGACTCTCTCCTCTGTTCTGTGACTCTTGGTCACTTGGACATCGAGGCTCGACTTAGGCTCAGAAAACAGCCTCCGCTTCTCTGTAGCCGATGTTTCGCAGACATATGGCAGTGGGGCTGGGCTGAGGGATCAATGCCAAGGCAAATAACTCCCCAGGGCCCCCTGCAAGTTGTCTCCCTAGGCCCACCCACCACTCAGACATACAGCTCCAACGGTGGGCATGGCTAGACTTGAGGCGAGGCCACCATTCACATCACTTAACCTCAATCACAGGAGAGAATAAATAAACTTGATCAAGGCCATTATTTGCATGAATCCATGGGCATTAATTCCTTGATGCGGCACATCTATCACAGAAGGTCTATTCTGTACCAGGCACTGTGCTAACAGGGCTGAGAGAGGGACACACAGATGAGTAAGATATGACCCCCTCACCCCCCTCCTCAAAGAGCTCCAGCCTACGGAGATGCAAAAATATATAAGCAGTGTTAGTGCAGTCTAGAAACTTGAACTCTATGTTGCCTCAAATAGATCATTGGACTTCTCACGGATTGAAATTCAGAAGGGGGCTCTTTGAAAGGTTTGTCCTTCCTTTTTGAAATCAGGGTATGTGCTTCTCTGTTTTCTATTTATGTTATCAAGAGCTTAGTCAGACACGACAAACACAATTAGGAGCATCGTGGAAGAGTGGGAAAAATGGGCCACTAAACAGTAGGACGTTCTCTATTATTAAAGGCAAATAATAACAACAAAAATTGCTTTGAGATAAATACTGGAAATAGACTAATTGAGTAGAAAAAACTGAATTTAGCCCAAAAATGAATGAATGGTCTCTGAAAGAGACGTGGTTGTCAGTATGAAACGATGTTAGGCTGTGTTAACAGGGATGTGGTGGGCAGCACTGGGACTTGGTCCAGGCACAGGCAACGTTGGTCAGCCTTTATTGTGTCCAATTTTGGTTTCTCATTGGAAGAGTGGTTATATTTCAGGCTAATATTAAAAGAACGGAAAATCGGCATTGGCATCAAGCCTAGAAAAGATGAGACTAAAGGATGACTTCATACCTGTGGCCGGTATAGAGATATGTGGATTTCTATTTTGGCAATGGGAAGTCTAATTCAGTAGCAGAATAAATTAGAGTAAAGGTGGTTGAACACTGGCACCGTGGTGACAGGATGTCACCTTTGAAGTGTAGCACTTTAGCTCTCCTGCTTCATATGGTCACTTGTTATCTTTAAGAGTATTAAAATTTTTATATACATGTGTCCGTTTAGGTCTGACCTTATTTTTGGATCCTCCACAGCACTTATCTAGATGACTTGGGGGAGCATGCTGGGACAAAACCATGGACATCATTGTAGGGAAGGTAGGACAGTTTAACAACTGGAGACATGTTACGGGTCTAGACAAAGACCAGGCAAAGAATGATTCAGAGAATTTGTCCACAGACGCCTTAAGGACTCTAGCCAAGGACAGGGGGTAGCACAGGAACATTAAGATGAAGGATAAGCAATGAATTTCCATACATTCATTCCTTCACCCCTCCCAGCCCACCACATATTCCTAAAGGAACACACCGTGAAACCACAAAGACAATAGCAGAGAGGATGGGGAAGGAGAGAAAGGAAGGAAGAAAGAGATGCGTCTGTCCTTCTGCACAGGGAGATGGGTAAAGGGAGGAGGATTTCATGAGAAGACTTGTTAGGAGGACCATTAGAAAAGCAATTATCACAGGACACCACGAAGCAATATAGTTTCAATGATTATGTCCAGTGCCTGGGGAGGGGAAGCAGGGAGGGAGGGAGACGTCATCAGCCAGGGAAGGGAGACGATTAAGGGCCAAGGAAAGGAAGAAAGAGGCTCTGCCTGCCATTATGTACAGTAGTTAGCCCCTCACCTCCATCTCTTTTCAGCCCATGGGGAACAGCTGTCTGGGCAAGTTCTTTTGCCTCACGCTAAGAGAATAAAGTCTATGAATTTATTTATAAGAAAATTTTTCCTTAAGAGCCTTTTTCCAAAATGCATTTAAATTACTTGAACTGTTGAGTGGATTTTCTTTGGATGTAAGTTGCATTTCTGTAGGAGGTAAGGTGTGTGTGAGTGTGAGAGAGAGAGAGAGAGAGAGAGAGAGAGTGTGTGTGTGTTTTAAGTGCATGAGGGCACTTCCCACATACCTCTCTGCTCCCTAGGGAATTGCTCCAAGGTAGAAGCCGTTCTCCACCACTGCAAGTCTGGAACAGATCATGTGGCCCAGACTCCTACCTCCATGAAGGAAAGTTATTTTTTCATCATATTTTATTAATGAAGGACCACCCCGTGGTGGGAGCTATTCCTTTCTATTTCACTGACCTCCCTCAAACATTCCTAGTTCAGACTCTCTTTGATGAAAAATTAGACAAAATATCCAGAAATGATGGGTGTGAGTCATTTGAGAGTGACCCAGACTCCCATTTCCCCTTTAGTCAGTCCTGAAATATCATCTGTGTGACATCTTTTGTCTTGCTGAAGGATGATGGGCCCAGGTGTTCATGGTGCCAATACATGATCATTAATTCAGTTCTCAGAGACAGTTCTGGAAGCGGGACTCTGAGCACCCACCCATCTGTGCTACTCAATGAATGCACATACGTCTGTTGGTCTCTGCAGGATCTGAACACTGTTCACAAATTACCTTCTGGTATGTCCTTCCTAATTTCTCTCGCCTTGCCTCTCCACCCCAGCCCGAGGACCGCAGGGGCTCCTTTGAAGCCTGGCCCACTCCAGCCTGCTCTCATCCCCTGCCTCTCCAGTGTAGCTTCTCCCTGCTCGCCCCACACTGGGGTTCGAGCCCACAACCTGGGCATGTGCCCTGGACTGGAACCAAACCCAGGACCCCTCAGTTCGAAGCTAGGGCTTCTCTCTCCACTCTTGTTATGTCAGTTCCCTGCCAGGTAGCATGAGTTTGGACACCCATGAGTTTTGCTATCTCAATCTAAAGATAGACAGCTACTTCCCAGATGTATTCATTCCCTTAATGACAAGGGGCCAACGAAGGTGCCTGAGACTTCCCTATCCCTCTCCTTACAACTTGGACAGTCGCTTGGTGGGTGGCTTTATACCGCTGGCCATCAGCATACTTTTAGTACCTGAATGCCTCCATAGTAGCAGAAGTTACTAAATTCTTCCCCTCCCCTGTGGAGAGTTAAGAAGTGTGTATGTGGATGGTGGTGGTGGAGATTGGGCAGTGGGGAATCTGACTGCCCTGAAAGAACCACAGAATTTTCCACACGATCCTATGGGCTTATTTTGAACTACATTTGTCACCTCAGAATTGGAAGGGGGTGGGGGATCGGGAAATGAAGTGTATTCCCATGCTCAAATGAGCCCCATAAGCAAATATATTCGTTTCCTATCGCTGCTGAAACAAGTCACTGAAACCTTGGTAATTCAAACAGCACAAACTTGTTACCCACTGCTGTAAAGCTTACAAGTCCAGCACAGGTCTGCTGGGCTATAATCAAGGTGTGGGTGGGGCTGCATTCCTCTCTGGAGGCTTTAGGAGAGAATCCATTCCCTTGCCTTTGCAGCTTCTAGATCCTGCCACACTCCTGGACTCTTGGCCCCCTTCCTCCGCCTTCAGCGCCAGCGAGGGGGGTATCTCTCTGGCCATTCCTCTATCTGGGTAGTTCTATCTCCCTCAGACCACGCCTGAGGGTTCTCTGACTTTGAAGACTCATGTGATTAGACTGAGCACATCTGTATTAATCCAGGATAATCTCCCCATATCGACTTAGTCACATCTAAAGTCTCTGGCCATGTAACGTAACACATTCACAAACTCTGGGGATTAGGACATGAATGTTTTTGGGAGAACATTATTCTGCCTGCCACAGCAAGCCCCTGAAGTTTTTGAAGGGAAAAATGAAATGAGCAAAAAATTTGGTAGACAGGAGAGTAGCAAAATGCTTTGACACATGTTTCTATCTCAGCTCTGGAGCAATAAACTTATGCTAAGTCAGTGAGTGTGAGTGTCTCCTTTATGTTACAGAGTCAGTATATGTTGAATGACAACATACATAATCAAAAAGATATGTAAATGTGTATGTGCATCATGATATCTTGAAATAGTTAATTCTGAAGTTCATTAAACTGTATTACTCTATAAATTATGACTGTGATGACAGCCTAGTATTTAAGTAGGAAAACAACCAAAATTTTCTAGGTCGTTGAAGTGAAGAGAGCATTTCACCTAATTAAAATTAAACTTCTTTACGTTGAGCACAGAGGAGCTACTGAAGTTCTCCATAGCATGAAGCAAATTGTTTCATGTTCTGTGCTTCTGTGTCCTTGTGTGTGACACAAAGCTGTAGCCCTTGAAGATGTTTTTCATTCTGTGAAGGGGCCCTCGATGTGGGAATCTGATTGCTTCTCCTGCTATTTCCCCAAAGGGCCATCTTAACTTCCCATTGTGAAGATCTGAGTTGTTCTCCTTTGACAGAAAGCCAGTCCCATCAGCAGCTGGGTGCCCCAACACCAATCTGTTCATTGCTTATTAGAGATTAAAAAAAAATGTTTCCATAACTCAGGCCGAGATGAGTGTCATCTCCAGGTAGAGCCCACACCACCCCATCCTCAGGGGCTCAAATTTGGTTGCTTTCCAAGCTGTTGCTGACCAGGCTCCCTTGCCCAGCATGGCTGGTAAGATCACTAGCAAAGCGCCATGAGTGCAGACTGGGCTGCTTTGCAACATATGCTAGGCAGGCTGCCGCCCTCATTTCACGGAAAGGCATGAGTACCCTGTGTCCCATATAATCCAGTTTATCACTGATTGGCAGTCTCTCTTCTTCCCTTCGCCTTGCTCTGCCTTTTTATATCATGCATCTTTCCCTGGAAAAAAAGGGATACTAGGAGTTTCTCAGATTTGATTTCTCAGTGGGAACTGTTTGCTTTGGAAGCCACCTACACCAATGCTAATTGAGAACAGAGCTCAGAATGAGGGCCTGAGAACTGCACCCTGTGAACTTTTCGGTGGGCTGACTTCCGTTGATCTCTTCAGCACAGGATCATGTGTGCAAGTGATTCTATGATCCCTATTTTCCATATGGATCAGCGTCTTTTCCTTTAAGCAGTTCTCTACCTTGGGATAATTCATTGTAATTAATCATATAAAGTCTTCATTATGAAAGCTGCTGGGGATCGGGCCCCTACTACCCAGTAATAACGTTTTGGAAATCTCCAAGCAATCGGTGCCCTTTACCAACTAAACGTGATGGGCTTCTATTAGAGAGATTACAGTAAAAAATAACAATCAGCTCTCTGATGATCCTATGCTGAGGGAAGGGTGGGGAGGAGTAGATTTGGCAGAGGACAAGCCCAGACTTTCGTCACAGGGACAGACCAAAAAGTGTTAACACAAAGGGAAAACACGGGAGCATCCTGCACACGGCACTTCAACCACAGATAACATGGCACCTCATGGGGCCCGGCCCCCACCCTGACCGCCAGAGGGTCTCAGCACCTCCAGCACCTCCGCCCCTTCCAGCTGCAGACATGCTCAGGGGATCCGGTTCTAAGGGAAGACGCAGCCTGGCCGCGCTCTCCCAGTGAGTGCTCACTTGCCTCTTTGGTTTAACTTTCTCCCTCTGTTTCTCTCTCTCTCTATTTTATTATTTTATTTTATTTTTTACAAAGGAATTGTTGTAAAAGAAAAATTTGTGTTTAATTGTGGGAGTGGGAGAAAAAAGAGAAATCAGCAGGCAAAGGGAGGCAGCAAGTATGAAAGTTTCAGACTATGAGACTTTCTGGTCTAAACTTTGCAGCTGTTCTGATTGGTTTCCATTTTTATGGGGGTTTGTAGACCTTCTCAGGGGTTTTTACCTACGCACAAGGTTTTTCTACTCCAGATACTGGCCCACAAAGCATTGTGTGTCTGAAGATCTGCTGTTAATTTAGACCTGAGCCCTCTGCTCAGAATGATCCATTTGCAGGACTCAGATTTGGCTAAAGCACACATTGCCCAATCCTTAAAGTCAACAGCCCAAAGCCCTTAATATACTGACCATCTGACTGTGACAGAGAGATTGAGAGCACATGCTATTGATCTGGGAATTGCTAAGATAAGAGGCTCCAAGGTTTAGGATCATGAAATCCTGGAATGTTGAAGCTGGAAGGGGCCTCTAGGATTGTTTGCTGCAAGGCGCTCATTCTATAGACAAGAAACGGAACCCAGAGCAGTAACTTAACTTACTCGGAGCCTGACAGCAGTCAGCAGGGAAGCCGTGTTTTCATACTCGTAGGCAAGGTACCTCTTCACACTGGTGCTTATGAGGTTTGGAAATCTTACTGAGTCTTGGAAAAAGGTACCGAGTGCTAAAGTAAGAACACCAAGTGGCCTTTCAGTAAATCTTTCCCATTTTTGAGAGTCTTGGCACTGACTCAGCATGACAATTGCTGTTCCAGTTGTTTCCAGCATTTGTGCAGCAGTTAATCAAATAAACAGAGGAACACACGGGGTCTTAAAAATGAGGCCCACATCTACTATATTAGCAGATTTCTTGGATAACCAGTTTCTGTGGTCAGCTCAAAGGGATTTGAAAGGTTATCTGTGTCACTCAGTGGTAATCCAACTAGTTGGGCTGTTTTGTTTGGGGGTTTCTGTTAGAAATTTAATGTTACGAGGAATTATGTTCCAAAAAGGAGATGTTCTGTTAAATAGGTGGTTTGGGATCTAGAGCTCCTCATTCCCACTACACTCTCCAATTACTGCCTATTGCTCACCCCCTAACACACTCTCTGGGGTCCCCTTCTCTATCCACGCACCCTACCCACTGCATCAAAACTTGCTGGGAATCCTAGTTCTTCAAGGAACAGTTAAAAAACCACTGATATTGTTTAACGCCTCCATTTCCAATGAGGAAACGGAGGCACATGGTACATGAATGGCTTTCCCAGTGCTTCACAGAGCCTGAACAACAGAGCCTGAAATTCTAGGAAAAGATATCTCTCTCTCCCTCCCTCCCTGCCCCTCTCTCTCTTTCCTGGTCCCAACTTTTTCCCCACCCCATCATGCCTGTGATTCCGTGGTTCTATCACCATACTTTCTCCGTGTCTCTCTCACCCTTCTCGGCTGCTCTGTCATTTTCTGAATTTCAACAGCCATTGCCTCCCATCTGGACAATTGCAGTTGCCTCTCATCTGGTCCCAGCTTCAGTCTCTCTCCCTTTTCGGATTCTGTCCCTGCTGCCCCCACCTCCTCCTACCTTTGAGGATAGAGCCCATTCTCCTTAATATGGTATTCAAAGTTCTCCACAATCTGCCTTTCATGTTTCTTCCCATTCTGACTGCCCCATCCTCTGGCCAAATCAGACCATTCATTGTTCCCCAAACTCATCATGTACAAGCCACTTCCATTCCTTGGCTCCCTCTATTCCCTACATGAGGAGCACCCCATGTGCCTTGGTTTCTTCATTGGAAATAGAGACCTTAAACAAGATTAGGCTCTGAACTGTTCAATGCAGAACTTGGATTCTAAGGAAGTTTTGGTTGAGTGGGTAGGGTCAATGGGAGTGAAGAGATGGGGAGTGTGTGTGTGTGCTGGGGGAGAGGGGATGAAAAACTCTATCTACCTCTTTGCTTCTGACTTCCTTCCTGTCCTTCAAGTCCCTGATCAAATGCTACCTTCCTCCACAAGCCGTCTTCAGTTCCTCTTTTCTCTCCATGCTAATAAACCTTGTCCATCTTCCAATTATTAGCCTTGCACTAAAGTTAGTGGTGAGCATGCCTGTTCTCTCCATAATAGAGGATAATTCATTTGCGGGCAAGAACCACTTTAAATCTTTGAACCTTCCGTTTCCAGCATGGTGCTGATGCTCAAAATACCTTCTTTAAGTTTCCCTTTATTAGATAAACAAAGCAGCTCAGATAAGTTTCATTTGAACACACAAAGCCTCTGCACCTTTTGCTTTGAACGCAGTAGTAGGTTAAATGCCAAAGCAGGTGCCCAACAAGATGAATTCTCATTCTCTTTGTATTTGCATCAGAAAATTATCAGTGTCATTACCTACAACTGCAAGATGGGCAGTATTTTTTGTGTGTGCTTTTTAAAATTCCTGCATGTCAAAACCTACACAGAGCCATGTTATCTTTGGGAGCAGGTGTGAATGGCTCTTCAGTTCTTTAGAATTCAAGATCTTGCTTAATTCATTTCTAGTAAGATTATTAAGAGATTCTGTCACTTGTAGTCTAATATTTTCACCACTACCTTTCTCATTTTCTCAAAGCCCTAGGAAGTCTTCTTGAGTCAAGATTTTGGGTTTCTTGTTAATATTCATGCTTTATAGTCTATTAACAAACAGTTAAACTCATAAACAAGTATGCTCTGATGTATCCTGAGGATGAAAAAGTTTTGTTTTTGTGCAGTACTTTGAAACAAATGTGGAAGGGTGTGTAAATTTTAAAACCATGGAATCAAAGAAACATAGGGAATTAGTTCATCCCACTGTTTTCTCAGGAAACGAAGATAAAAACATGGCAGGGAACTAAGTGATTGGTATCTATACTAATAACAGCCTAGGTGGTCGTCGGGCCCTGATGCTGTGATGCCTTCACGCCATCACAGGATGGCTGCTCGCACAGAAGAGCTGGGGTCCCGCAGCTGCTCTGCGCTGCTAGGCCTGGCGGGCCCCAGGCTCCCGCTTCCGCATGGCGGCCCCGCTGCCTCACCTGGAGGAGGCTGGCTGTGGTGAGAGTCCCCGCCGCCTGCTCTGGGAGCCCACTCTCTGTTCTGCCAAGGAATCAGTAAACCCCGGTGGTTAGAATTATGTTCAAAGTATAAGCCAATCTAGATGGAGGAGCAGGGAGGGCCTTTTCTCCTACAAAGTGAAGAGCAAGTGAGTTTTGTGACTCTTGGTTTACCCACCAAACAGGCCATTTTTGCTCACTTTGAGGTTCCATGGTTGGTTTCAAATGATCGGCTTTTCTGGGTCTCTTGCCTGGTGAAGAGTGAAATTATTACTTGCTGTTTATGGATGAAAAATTAAGAAAGATTGTGAGAGAAACAGGTCATTGTGCTTTCCTGTGGGCACTCTATAAATAATACCGTTGAAGTGCTTGTGTGATGGCAGCCCCACTGCCTTATGGCGGCGCCTCGACTGTCTCACTGGCTAGGTGATCCATGGCCCGTTTTTTTCCCTCCTTGTTGGTGCTATTGGCACTGCTCCTTTCTCTTTCCCTCTCCTGACCTTTGACCTATGCCTGTCCTTGAAATGAGCCCTCACTTCCTGCTGCTTCTCACATCTCTCCCAGCCCCTCACAAATGGCTTTGCAGCTGCAGGTCTAACCACAGCAAGAGGACTGGGGGATGGAGAGGTGCTCCTCTGCCATCTGGAGGCTAATTTGCTCCTGGCCTCCCTGGCTGGACCCAGGAGGAGGTGTTTTTCCCATTAAAAGTGTAGCTTCACTTCCCATACCAGCTTGAGATAGAACTTGGGTCTAAAAAGGCGGTTGTGGGCTGGCCTGAGATCCCAGCTGCCATGTGTAATGATGTTTGAAGTTCCAAAAACTAATTTGCAAATTAAGGTTCTTGAAACAAACTTTGCATAAATTCAGAACTGCCTGGATTCATTTCCAAGCCTAGCTGAATTCGTAAGAGAAGTCTAAAAAAAATCTACACCTCATTCATTTCTATGCATTTTTTTCAACAAATATTCATGAAGGCTTTTCTGGTGCCCATTGGTGCTGCTGGACTAGGCACTAAGAACACAAAAAGATAAAAACCAGGCTCCAGTTCTAAG
This sequence comes from Lasiurus cinereus, assembly GCA_011751065.1. Taxonomy (NCBI): domain Eukaryota; kingdom Metazoa; phylum Chordata; class Mammalia; order Chiroptera; family Vespertilionidae; genus Lasiurus; species Lasiurus cinereus. The sequence goes on along the minus strand of JAAGEH010000307.1, from coordinate 51,489,682 downwards.
ATTATCTAATCTTTTCACCTCCCACCCACTGCAGGCATCTTTCTTCTGACCTTTCTCCACACCCACCACCCAAAGTTCCTTGCTCCCTTTGGGACCGTGGCTGCTCTCAGACCCAGCATTAGCTACAACAATCTTTTCCTGTTTTCTTTTTCCCTCTGATCTTCTGAAGGAAATGAAAGTTTCTTTTAACTTATACTTAAATTAAAATAACCTTAAATGTAATAAACTTAAGTTTATTTTGAGACTCACTACTATATACTAGTATGTATGTATATCATATATATATAATGCACACACACACACACACACACACACACATATGTATTTGAAACAAATATTTCACAAAACAGTGCTCACTCTTGCTATGTACAATGGCCCCTGATATTTTTTATGTTGTACTACAGATTTTGTTTTAGCTTTATCGGTAAATTGTGCAATGTGATGGTTTGATATATCTGTACCTTGTGAAAGGATTCCCACCATCAAGTTAATTAACACACTCATCACCTCTCATATTTACCTTGTTTCCTCTTTTTTTTTATATATAAGAACACTTAAGTTTTAGTCTCTTAGCACATCCCCCTTATATAATAAAGTATTATCAGCTATCATCACCATGCTGTACATTATCAATAGATCCTCAAACTTTATTCATCTTATAACTGAAAGTTTGTATCCTTTTACCAGCTCCTCTCTATTTCTCCAAAACTCCAACCCCTGGCAAACACCGTTATATTTTGACATTTTTATTTTTGGTTCTACATAAAAGTGATACCATAGAGTTGTTGTTTTACTCTGTCCAGCTTTTATCACTTAGCATAATGTCCTCTAGATTTATCCTCATGGCAAATGTCATGATTTCATCCTTTTATAAGGCTGAATAATATACCATCATATGTATTATAAATATGTATATATGGGGTAGCACAAAAGTAGGTTTACAGTTGTTTGTATGGAAAATAATACAATTAATAAATAATAATACAGGAATAAATTGTGTTTCACGTATTATAAACTCATTTATGCCCCACCCTTTGTGTGTGTGTGTGTGTGTGTGTGTGTGTGTGTGTGTATACATTTTTTTAATCATTCATCTGTTGATGGACATATAGATTGTTTCCATACCTTGACTATTGTGAGTCATGCTACAATAATGTGGGAATACAGATATCTTTTTATTTAGTTTCCTGCCATCTAATATTTTCTCTATGTTTTTTTTTATATCATTTATAAATGGTGGTCACAATCTACTAAAGAGATTTTAGAAGCTGCACACTGATCTTTGAAAGCCACTGAGCATACTGCACAGTCTTGGTATCCTGGCCCCTGCCCTCAGAGCAGCTTGGGAAGCTCCGCTGGCCAGTGAGCAGTGGCACTGGCTACCTGCTCTGGGTCACCTCACTCAGGGGTCAGCCCAGAGCTACAGGGAGAGACTTTGCATGTGGGAATCAGAGGGTCTGGATTCTTCCCTGGCTCCTTTAATCATCAGCTCTGAAATCTCTGGGAAGTCACTACATCTTCCTGTGGCCCAGCTACAAAATGACAGGCTCATCCTGCTTGGTGTAACGTGCCGTGTGTCAAGGCCCTCCATTAAAATGACATGATATTAAGTATAAGACAAATGTACATCCTTACTAGAAAGCCTTGTTTTTCCCAAATAAAATTTAAGATCAGAGGAACAACTTAGAGAGACCATTTGTTTTTGTCGAGTTGAGAAAAGATTCTTGCACAGGCTATTAACATTATGCAACTTCATAAATAAAAATCTCAGAGTGGCATTTGTTCATGATGTTGTAACTAGGTTTGTATTTTAAGAAGTTCAACAGGTCACCCTCACTCCTCTGCCCTTAAATACTTTTCCTGGTTATAAATTCAAGGAGGCAGCTAGATGGCTGGTGGGTTTTTCACTCATAAGCCAGGTTGGAAGGAGTATGCTTTGCCTGGTATCTGCTCTCACCCACTGGCTTTATAAACACGAATTCCCACTGTTTTAAGATGACTTTTTATTAAAAACAACTGATAAAAGTAACCAGTAAAGGAGATACTTTTACTAAGACATATAAATTGCTAGAGAATGTTTCTCTCTCATCAATGTTTCTGACTCTATCTCTCCCTTCCTCTCTGTAAAAAAATCAATAAAATATATTTAAGTTGCTAGAGAAAATATTGTACTTTTCTCATTCATATTTCACTTTTTCTTTACAACTTTATTGTAAAGTTCATGTCATACAGACATTGATTAGAATATTCCTGAACTTCCTATATAGGGCCTGGTATTTTTCTTTCTTTATTTATTTAAGCATGGATCAACTGCCTCCCGCACGCACCCTGTCCAAGGATCAAGCCCGCAACTAGGGCATGTGCCCTGACAGGATATCAAACTATGGAGCACAGGATAATACTCAACCAACTGAGCCATACCGGCCAGGGTGGACCTGGTATTTTTGTCTAATAATTTTTATGCCATTGAACTCCTTTTAGGGCCTAACCCGCTCTGGACATTTGTCTCTTAGAGGCTAGCTCTGCCTGCTCTCTGTGTCTTTTCTTTACCTTTCCATGACTTTCTGATCTTTGCAAGGAATGTCTACACTCACCTTTTCTAGGACTCGATTCTCCAAATCACTCCCTTTGTATGTAACAGAGGTCATGTAAAATAATAATATAATAAAAGAAAGACTATATTCACCCCAAAGAGAAGGAAATAAATTTGCCACTTTTGCTCTTTAAAGAGTGAAAGCATTCTTTGCACAGATCAGCAATACCCCACCAAAGGCCACAGCTCATAACTACCCTGCACAGTTTCCAGAGAAAAATACATAAAATGTGTAAAATTTAAGTAGTTTTTTAACACCTCGCTTTAATGTGATTTCATGACATTTGTAGCTTTTGTGTAGATAATTTTCACAGCTACTTAATAAATTGTTATGATATGCCTAAGAATTTAATTGAAAAAGACTGTGTTCGTGCAACTTTTGAATGAGTAAGTGAGGCCCAGGGCTCAGGTACATGGAACCTTGGGAGCAGAAAGAATGGCTTTAGCGAGGAGCCCTCTTCCATCTTGCAGCAGAGTGCAGTTGCCCTGCTGGTTGGAAAAGGAGGCTCAGTACTCCCAGGGCCAGACCCACCTTTCAGAGCAGGAAGCGGGCGCTTCATCCCAGATGAGAAACCGGAGCCAGATCCCCTGCCTCCCACACCTGCGTTTCGTCCTCCCGCATCACCAAGTGGGGAGCCTCAAGCAGGTCGTTTGATTTCTCTGTGCCTGAGTTTCTTCATCTGTAAAACACAAGTGTAATACCTGCCTGGCAGGTTTAGTGGAAATTGAAGGAATGAGCTACGTGGACGTGTGTAAACCACAGTGGTTGCCTTGTCAGTGTTACATTTTCTACTTTTTCCTTTCTTCTTCACTCCCCTTCCTAAGGACCTCAGAGGAGACAACAAAACAATGGATGCTGGGGCGGAAGTAAGCTCAGTTCAGTTTGTGATTGACATGTGTTCATGGAAACATCCATCTACTTGAGAAAAACCAGAGGAGCTCATCATCTCGATATTAGTTGTTGCATTTACATACTGCTTAGAAAGGATAACCCACTGCTACAGTTTGGCTAAGTCTGAAGTTGGATGGATGAAATTTGATGAAAATGGACTTTGGGGGCAAAATATAGAATTACTACTTTTCGTAGTTGTCCTAAACCAGATCCATTGTGAAGGAGGGTGTACTAAGAAGTAAGGGTTTGTTTGCCAGAGATTTGGATGCCACCAATCTTGAAGGAATCTTCCCAGGTGAGGAGAGTATAAATTCAGAATTCGAACTCCAGATAAACTCGGATTCAGATTTTATTTGCATCATCTTATTAATCACACACTATTGAGCAAATTTACTAATTCTCACTGGGTTTCATAGTTATTTCTCTACAAAAAGAGGAAGACATAGGTAAAGTGGTTAGCACGATGCCTGACACTGAGTAAGCACTCAAAGGGGTGGTTGGGGGGATGTTGATTAACAATGGTAACTACTGGCATGAAGTGGGTGCCTGCAGGATGAATCCAAGGTAGCTTTGGGGTAATCCCAGAAGCATGAAGGACTGTGGAGAGTCGTATTAATGTCCTAGGGCTGCTGTAACAAACTTCCGCAGACTGGGAGGCTTAGAAAAACAGAAACTTACTGTCTCACAATTCTAGATGCTACGGAAGTCTGAAGTCAAGGTGTCGCCGGGGCCATGGTCCCTCTGAGTCCTGTAAGGAGAGGCGCCTTCCTTGCCACTTCCAGATCCAGGGAGTCCTAACTGCCCCCTGGTTTGTGACACCATAGCTCCTGTGCTTCCATTACTTCCGTAACTGACACTCTCCCCGCTTCTTTTCACATCATCTGCCCTCTGTGTCCTTCTCTGTGTCCAAATTCCCCCTTTGTATAAGAGTACCGCTCATATTGGATTAGGCTCCACCCTCACGACCTCATTTTAACTCCATTACATCTATAAAGATCTTGTTTCCAAATAAGGTCACATCCTGAGGTACTACTAGAGGTTAGAACCTCAACATATTTTTTGGAGAGGGTACAGTTCAGCCCATCATATGAGCATAGAAACTTCCTAGAATTCAGTGCAACAAACCTGGCCCTCACCTCCACATTTTCGTTTGCTGAGGTCTCTACAAGTTGGGCAAACCCTGTACATCCCAGGGAGGCCTGATGCGAAATGAATGGTATTCTGATGTCAGTCAGCAAGTAGTGAACACTTCCTAATTACAAAAGGGCCAAAACTCCTTAGACTCAAGAGTAGACAGGGACTATGCTTTAACCTCACTGAGTGAAGGGTACCCAGGAAGTATGTACAATCTCTACACATTCCAAGGGGAACAGCCTTGAACTCATAGATTGAACCGCCCCAGGTCTGTAAGGAATTAGTATCATGCGAAAGATTTGTTTCCCACTTACTGTACTCTCCCTCCCCTACACACGTTTTAAATTTTCTGATGTTACTTGACATAAGGAATTATTCTGAATCTGCCTCTCCCAACGATTTATCGGCTGGGAGGGAGATCCTATGAAATATTCCGCCACCCAGAGAACAGAGACTCTGTCACCGGCTGCCCCTGGGAGCCAGAGAAGGCTCGAGTTTTATGAGCCCACCTCAGAGCTACCGGTAAATCTCCACCCAAGGAGCACAGCAAAGGTGAAAACTAAGCATAGGAGAGAATACATGTGCAAGTTACAACAGAAGGCATCTTCATAGATCAGATGGCTGCTGGTTCAGTGTGATGAACCACTCACCTAAATAGGCAGTAGAAGGTGCTAGAAATTGTTGGGGGAAAATGTATTAATAAAGTAGAACCATTCGATTCTTAAACTGAGAACTGTATTAGTTTCTTACATACTAGGTGTCTTAAAGTAACAGGAAGGGTTGCTCCTTTCTGAAGGCTGTTCCATACCTCTCTCCTAGCGTCCAGTGGTTTGCTAGCCATCTTTAGTGGTTTTGCCTGTAGATTCATCACTCCAATCCTCAGCCTTCACAAAGCATTTTCTCTCTGTTTCTTCACATAGTCTACCTTCCATGTATGTCTGTGTCTATGTCCAAAGCTCCCCCTTTCTATAAGGACCCGAGTCACGTTGGAACCGGGCCTACCTAGCCTTACAACCTCATCATAACTTAATTACCTCCATAAAGGCCTTATTTCCAAGTAGATCACATTCTGAGGTACTGGGAGTTAGGGTGTCAATATATCACCTTTAAAGGACACAATTCAACCCATAACAAGTACAGAAAGATTTCAAGTACCTTAACATCACATTTTGTAGTTGAATTCATAAGCAATAAGTAGAATAATTTTCATGTACAATTAGAATGCCTGCTGGCTGAAAGGTAGTGGGATGGTGGGGACATGTGGATGCTCTGCTGCCAGGCAATGTTTCTAAAACCGCCCCAGTGAGAGTCAGACCAACCTCCATGCCAGAGCTCTGATCCACCAATCCTCCACTAAGTTTGGGTGTTAAGCCAGACCCAAAGAAGAACAGGAAAGGGGATTATCCTCTTCCACCAGGAGATGTGCATTTTCTGGCATGGGAAGATAAAGCTGATAATAAATTTCCCTTTACGTTTTAATGAGAGGTAACATGGAGTAAGAGAGAGAGAAAAGGTAAGAAATAAAAAGCATTTTTGGATGTTTTAGCTACAACACCCCCATACCTCACTGCTCAAAAAAGAAAGACAGATACCCCTGGCTGGATGGCTCAGCTGGTTGGAGCGTCATCCCATGCACCAAAGGGGTGCAGGTTCCATTCCTAGACAGGGCACATACCTAGGTTGCTAGTTCGATCCTGGTTTAGAGGCACGTACAGGAGGTAACCGATCAATGTTTCTCTCACATCGATGTTTCTCTCTCTGTCTCTATTCCCGCCTCTCTCTCTCTGTCTCTCTCTCTTTCTCTCTCTCTCCCCCTCCCTCTCTCTCTAAAAATCAATTGGGTGAGGATAAGGGAGGGAAGAAGGGAGGAGAGAGAGAAAGGAAGAATAAGGGACTATCAACAAAAGATAAGAATTTCCCCTACATTCTATCTTTCTCAGTATTCTCTGGTGTTAATATTTTCAATGAAAAGGAATTTATAATCCTGAGTCAGAAATATTTTTAGTGCCCAATTCTCCCCTTCATGTTTGGAAAGAGCAGCATACCTTGGAAGACCTATTTCCCATATAATGAGGAGGCGGGAGAGAAGGAGGATCATAGCAATAAATAAAACAATAAAAACGGTTAACACTCCTATTACTTACTATGTGCCAAAAGCTGTTCTAAGTTCCTTGCAAATGTTGGTTCATTTAACCCTTCAACAACACTACAAGTACCTCCATCTCTATTTTACAGATGAGGAAAATGAGGCCAGAGAGGTTGATTGACTGGCCCACCTCCTCCCTGCCTGGCTCCTGGCTCCAGGCCTGCTACTGCTTCTGGTAGCTCCCTCACTTTCTCCAGCTTAACACTTAACGGATGTTATTCCCTGCCTGTGCTTTCACAGCTCTCACCTCTGGTCTTTGAGTGGGAGAATCTGGCAGCAATTATAACATGACATCAGATCCTGCTTGATGAGCAAGCTTCTCCTGGCAGAACAGGCCCAGAGAGGATGAGTGGAGGGTCTAGAGAAGGTCTTTGAACTTTCATGACGCATTGCCTTAAGTAACCAGTCCAGAGGACTAAATACCGCCTCACGGGCCCATGAAGAGGCGGTGAGTGAGCCTCTTCCCCCAGCGGGAGAGCTGGGCTTCCATACAACTAGCAGCTCCTCTCATTTCATTGTTAATAAGATCGCATGACTTTCTTATGTCGATTAAAAGAAAATAAATTCTTCGAATAACTAAACTTCTCCATATCTTACCTTCTAAATCTTGTCCTATGAAAGTCAAAAAACTGAGCCCTAAGAAAAAAAATAGATATGCTATATTGTAGCGGTACAAACAGCCTAGACTTTTGGGGCAGCCACATGGTAGCTAAAATCCTACATGTGCAATCCTAGGCAAGTGATTTTGTGCCAGGTTTGCTCATCTAGACTTAAAATAAGAATAATCATGTCTAAAAAGGGAGCCAAGAAGAAAGTGGTTGATCCATTTTCTAAGGAAGATTGGCATGATGTGAAAGCACTGGCTATGTTCAATGTAAGAAACACTGGAAAAGCACCAGTCAGGGGAATTCAAGGAACCAAAATTACATCTGATGGTATCAAGGGCCATGTTTTTGAAGTGAGCCTAGCTGATGTGCAGAATGATTATGTTGCATTTGGAAAATTCAAGCTACTGAGGATGTTCAGGACAAAAACTGCCTGAGTAATTTCCATGGCATGGATCTTTCCATTGGAGACAAATGTGCTCCATGGTCAAAAAATGGCAGACCATGATTGAAGCTCATGTTAATGTCAAGACTACCGATGGTTACTTACTTCATCTATTCTATGTTGGTTTTACTTAAAAAACTGCAGTCATCAGATTCATATGACCTCTTATGCTCAGCATCAACAGGTCTGCCAAACCTGGAAGAGGATGATGGAAATCGTGACTCAAGAGTTGTAGATAAATGACTTGCAATCCAGATAGCATTGGAAAAGACACAGAAAAGGCTTGCCAAACTATTGTCAGTTCTATGATGTCTTTGTTAGAAAAGTCAGCAGGTGTCAGCAGGTTGAAGAAGCCCAAGTTGGAACTAGAAAAACTCGGGGAGCTTCATGGTGAAGGTAGCAGTTTTGAAAAAGTTACTGGGGATGAGACAGGTGCTACAATTGAACAAGTTGATGAATATGAGTCCTCAGTTAAAGCATCTGTTTAAAATTCAGACTTTTAATGGTGACAAATAAAAAATACTGTTTGTGGGTTCAGCTGGGAAAGAACAATCATTCTATTCAATGCTATTGTAAGGATTCGATGAAATTCCATCAATTGCCTGGCAGGTAACAAGTACTGCACAAATGGAAATTAATCACCATTAAATAAGCATTCTCATCCTTTTTAACAATTTATTCATTTGCTTCACTCATTTAAAGTCAAGGTTGGCTGGTCTAATACATTCCCCTTTTTTTTTTTTTTTTGATCACCAATGTTACTGTTTATTTTTAAATAGACAGTGGCTATTGTGTTCAACTTTTTTAGCTTTAGAAATGTCACTACAACTTGAACAGGAGTCCATGTTAGCAGCAAGCAGCCCAACCCCAGAGGAGTGATGTGAGTCCTGGGGCCTCCCACAATCTTCCAGGGACCTGAACACCCTTCATTTACTAGTAGAGGAACCTGGGGACCTTGAAGATGTAAATCCTCTCTGGTAGTTTCAGAGCTCCTTTTCTGAGCAGAACCACATGTTTATGATGAGGTGGGTGGGAGCACCCAGTCAGAAAAGCCCCAAATTCTACTGATGTCCTGGCTGATTGCAAATCACCCAGCTCTGCCAAGCTGTGAAGTAGGAATAACAGTGTCTATCTCACTGGTATTTTAGCAATCATATCAGAGCATGCCCACAATGGACATGTTTTGTAAATTCTAGAAAGTGAGAATTGTCTCCTGTTATTGCTTGAATGGATGTGAGCTCATGAGTTGGCTCTGGAAACAGCTTAGCCACTACACAGGATGGGATTAACAGGACAGCCCTGCTGACACAGATCATAACAAGGAGACTTCTTATTTTGAATTGGAAGCTACTCCAATATCATGGGAAAAAAAGCCTAGTGTGAATGGTGCTATATTGTGAGAAAAAAAGAGATGCTAAGCTAAGTTGAGAGTGAGAACATGGAGAGAGGACCCCTTAGGCATCTGAGAAGCAGAAATACAAAAGGGGACGGGGCTTTTATTTTGTTACAGGGTTTAAAAAATAAATAAAAAAATAAGCTAAAGTCACTTCTAGGTTCAGGTGTGTGCTCTAGAACTGGAGAGACCACCCAAGCCCAGCCCTTCTGGATGGGTAAGACCAGGTACTCATTGATTACATAGTCAACTCCCCGGAAGCATTCAACTTGAAATTCCTTGACTGCATTTCTAAAGCAAAAACCCTTCCAAAAAATGCATTTAAAAAAAATTAGGACTGAGTTTTTTTTGGTTTGGCCTTCAAGAAAAATATTTTTAATCCAAAACCATAATTATGACCTATGGAGATGGATTGTCCTCCATGCAGCGAGGATGTAATTTTTCCAGTCTCCTCCCTCGGTGGCTGTTACCCTCTTCTCGTCTTTGATGAGCTGCACATGTTGTGGAAGCCACTCCTGGGCCTCAGACACGAGCAGTCCCTCTCCTCACTGCCAGTGTCCTAATAAGGGAATGAATGAGCTCCTATTGGTGAGGTAAGAGGAGTCAGGCGGTGGATGATATTTTTGCTGATTGAGGAGGATAAGGTGTGGTTTGGCAGGTACCTTGTTGGTTTGGCTGGGTCCTGACCTCATTTTTTCTCTTTTTTTTACAGTTCAAATTCCATGAAACAGACTCTATAACAGTTGTTTTCTCACAGATCCTTAGCTGAGCTTTGAGAATAGCATCTTAACACAAATTACCCATGATGGGGGAAAGATAGGAATTGGGGGTTATAGGATGTTTTATCACAAAAGGAGGTGAAGGTTATAGGTTAAACCCTCCAGGCACCAGGCCTGCCACTCTAGGGGCTGCGACTAGCGAATGAAGGTGGTGTCAGGCTCAGTCAAATTTGGTCATGAAGAGAACAAGGGAAATACCACCCAGTGTATTTAACCAATGTTTAATAAGTTTAAAATGTTGATCTGTACGACAATATTACTTTCTGCTGGTAAATATTGGTATTCCCCAATTAAAAAGCTAATAAAATAGAAGCAAAAAGAGTCCAGCATTTAGGGCCATAAGGGTGAGTGGCTTCATCTACTTTTACTTGCCCATGACTGCTCTCTGCACTCTGTGTTCTGAATGAATCTACACTGCCTTTGCCATAACTGCCTCTGGCTGGGACGGTTCACTCATTATGAATCAGTGTGTCTCATCCTGGCTGCAGACTGGAATCACATGGGGAGCCTTAATGCCTGGATCATACCCCCAGTAGGTCTGATTTAATTGGTCTGGGACACAGCCCAGGCAGAGGGATTTTTAAAAGCTCCCCCAGGGATTCTAATGTGCAGCCAAGGTTGATGGTCACTGCTCTACATGCATCTTCGATAATATCCCCCAGCTTCCAGGATCCTTTTCTTCCCAAGTTTTTGAAACCTTTAAAGAACATACAATATATATATGAAACGAGTTAGACAGGTTTCTTCTCGGGTTCATAGGTTCAATCCAGTTGTTTAAAACCTAACAGTAGAGAATTGTGCTTTCAAATAAAATGAACTTCTAGACACATTGGAATTCTTTAAACTTTATTTCCCATGCATGTAAGGGTAAAATTTTCAGCCAAAAAATTGAAAAACAGTGTATCCATTTCAAATTCAGAAATAATAAGATATATTTTTAATATTTTCTTTGTGTTTATGCAAGTTATTCATCCCTCAGTATTTAGTTAATAAATACTTTTTTTTTACTTTTTTTAAAAATTACACTTTACTTTCAATATTATTTCCCCCAATATTTTGGCTTTTCTTTTAATATTAAGCCACATTCGCATCCTGAAATGTGAAATTGCTATCTGTTGCAAGGATAGGATGATATGACCGAGAATTTTCTTTCAAACTAGAAAGCTAATGTATTAATTGACAGTAAATATAACTGGCAAAATTACTATCTTCATCATTTATACAGGGTCCTACTTATTGAGAGAATAGGGGTGGAGGAAGAGAGACAGGTTCGGTCAAAGAAAAAGACCCAGGTATAGGTTATCATAAATCTTTGATGAATAGAGAAATGGAGTGAAGGGAGTCAGGATACTCTTAAAAGGTATTCCTTTAAGAATGCCGTGGTAGTATTCCCGGCTTCACATAGGCGTGTTTTAATGTACAGTAGCTAACCAGTACTGCTCATGAGAATTCTAGCATGAGAACGATGCTATGGGAAAGGTATTCTTCTTTGTCTAGAACAATAAAGAAACATTGTTACCTCAGACAAGTTATTAATTGATGGGTTATCTTGATCACATTACAATCTTCTTAACCAGACTTTGTTCTATAGGTAAAACGTTTACAGATCATGTCATGGTTGGTCATGTCTATGGCCAGCTGGTTTATTTTGTGCTAGTCTTTATTTTTAAAATTTTATTTTTCAATTGCAGTTAACATTCAATATTATTTTCTATTAGTTTCAGGTGTACAGCATAGTGGTTAGATAATTCTATAATTTATAAAGTAATCCCCAGATAATTCTAGCCCCCACAGTTTGTACAGTATCATTTGACTTTATTCCCTAATCTGTGGTCTACATCCCTGGGACTATTTTGTAACTATCAATTAGTACTCCTTAATCCCTTCACTTTTTTCACTCAGCACCTCCAACTTCCTCCCATCTAGCAGCCCTCACTTTGTTCTCTGTATCTATGAGTCTGTTTCTATTTTGTTTGTTTGTTTTGTTCTTTAGATTTCACATATAAATGAAATCATATGGTATTTCTCTTTCTCTCTCTGACTTATTTCACTTAATATAATACCCTCTAGGTCTCCCCATGTAGTTGCAAATAGTAAGATTTCATTCTTTTTTATGGCTGAGTAACATTGCATTATAAATATGTACCGTTTCTTTATCCACTCATCTATTGATGGGCACTTGGGTTACTTCCATATCTTGACTATTGTATATAATGCTGCAATGGAAATAAGGATGTATGTATATTTTCAAATTCGTATTTGAACTTCTTTGGATATATACCCAGAAATGGAATTGCTGGATTGTATGGTAGTTCAACTTTTTGCATTTTTTTTTTAACTTCACCCAAGGACTGTTTGATGTGCAGGCCAACACTACCCTACTGAGCCACAACAGCCAGGGCCAATTTTTAATTTTTTGAAGAAACTTCATACTGTTTTCCATAGGGGCTGCAGCAATTTTCAATCCCACCAACAGTGCACCAGGGTTCCATTTTCTCCACATCTATAGCAACATTTGTTATTTATTGATTTTATTGAAGATAGGTATTCTGATAAGTGTGAGGCAATATCTCATTGTAGTTTTAATTTGAACTTCTCTGATGATTAGTGACATTAGCATCTTTTCATATATCTATTGGCAATCTGAATGTCTTCCTTAGAGAAGTGTCTATTTAGGTCCTGGGCACATTTTTTAATTGGATTGTTTGTATGTTGGGTGTTGAATTGTATGAGTTCTTTATAAATTTTGGATATTAACCCCTTATCAGATGTGTCATATATTGTCCCATTCAGTCTTTTCATTTTGTTGATGGTTTCCTTTGCTGTATAAAATTTTTAGCTTGATATAGTCCCATTTGTTTATTTTTTCTTTTGTTCCCTTTCCTGAGGAGATGTATCAGAAAACATATTACTGAGAGGAATGTCTTAGAGTTCATTGCCTAATTTTCTTCTATGAGTTTTATAGTTTCAGTTCCTTTGTCAGGGTGACTCATTTGGATGGAGCATTGCCCAGGAATCGAATCCATGACCCTTCAGTACATAGGACAATTCTCCATCCAAATGACTCACCCTGGCCAGGGCTTGTGTCTGTTTTCTTATCCATTCAGCTACCCTATGTCTTTTTTATTTATTTTTTATTTTTTATTTTTATTTTTTAATCTTTATTATTCAGATTATTATATTTGTTTCTCTTTTTTCCCCTCCATAGCTCCCCTCCACCCGACTCCCACCCTTCCCTCTACCCTTACCTCCCTCACGTTGACCTCATCCATAGGTGTATGATTTTTGTCCAGTCTCTCCCTGTACACCCCTCACCCCTTACCCCCCTGAGAATTATCAGTCCACTCCCTTTCTGTGCTCCTGATTCTATTATATTCACCAGTTAATTCTGTTGATAAAATCTTTAATTCCCTTAATTTTTAGATTCACTTGTTGATAGATACGTATTTGTTGTTCATAATTTTTTATCTTTTACCTTTTTCTTCCTCTTCTAAAAGAGTACCTTTCAGCATTTCATATAATACTGGTTTGGACTGGATGAACTCCTTTAGCTTTTTCTTATCTGTGAAGCTCTTTATCTGCCCTTCAATTCTGAATGATAGCTTTGCTGGATAGAGTATTCTTGGTTCTAGGTTCTTGCTATTCATCACGTTGAATATTTCTTGCCACTCCTGTCTGGCCTGCATCGTTTCTGTTGAGAAATCAGCTGACAGTCGTATGGGTGCTCCCTTGTAGGTAATGAACTGTTTTTCTCTTGCTGCTTTTAATAGTCTCTCTTTGTCTTTTGCTCTTGGTATTTTAATTATGATGTGTCTTGGTGTAGTCCTCTTTAGATTCCTTTTATATGGGGTTCTGTGTGCTTCCTGGACTTGTAAGTCTATTTCTTTTACCAGATGTGGGAAGTTTTCAGTCATTAATTCTTTAAATAGGTTTTCAGTATCTTGCTCTCTCTTTCTCTGGCACCCCCACAATTCTGATATTGGTACGCTTGAAGCTGTCCCAGAGGATCCTTACATTATCTTCACATTTTTGGATTCTTTTCTCTTCTAGCTTTTCCAGTTGAGTGTTTTCTGATTCTTTATATTTCAAATTTTTGACTTGATTCTTGCTTTCCTCTAGTCTGCTGTTAGATCTCTGAATAACATTTTTTATTGCAGTCAGTGTATGTTTAATTTCTAGTTGGTCCTTTTCCATCTCTAGTTGGATCTTTTCCATCTCTAGCTGGTTCTTTTTCATCTCCTCTTGGGACTCGCTAACTTTATCCAACTTTTCTAGGATATTCTTGAAAAACCTTCTAAGCGTGGTTTTGAACTCTCTATCCAGTCGTTTGTTTTCCTCCATTTCTTTTGTTTGTGATCCCTTCCCTTGTCTCGGCATTTTCATTATGCCGGGAGAACTTCTGTGTTGGATTCAGCCTTATGATACCAGACTTACAAAACTGCAGAAGCCTCTCTGTTGAGCTTGGGATGGGTGGAGTCTCAGGGCGTAAGGGACCACCTTGCCTTCTAGTTGGCCCCGCCCTCCACGGCCGCTGAGTCTCATGTGACTGCATAATCGCTGGAGCAGTCCCTGTGCACGTGCGCTCTCTCTCGCAGTGCCTCTAGACTGCTGCCCCTCCAGCTCCCCTGTGCTCTGGGACCATATGAATCTGGGACCCCATGGTTTCGCCCGAAACTGGGGTTTAGTGGAGTTGGAAGTGGCACAATTGGGAGGGCCTGTCTCCCTCCTACTCGTGAAAGCCAGTGGCACAATCAGCAGTCGGTCCTCTGTGCACAGTGCTGTGCGCACTACCAGACTTCTGATCTTTTGCGACTCCTCTAAATTTCCATTCACTTCTCCATTTTCACAGTCCAAACTCCCCCCGTATGAGTTTCGGCTGGATCTGGGGTTTAGTGTCATAGGATAAGGGGTTCAATGCTGTTGGGAATCTCTCTTTCCCTCCCGCCAGAGAAAGCCAGCCAGGTACTTCGGCACCCGCTCTCTCCATGCGCGAGTCTCCGTACCTCAGCTTTTTGTAGCTCCTCTGGGTCTCTGTGAGCCCCTCTCTTTCCTTCTAGTTGTAGAATTTCCACTCCGCCAGCTTTCCTGTGGTTTTGGATGATGTCCGTTCTGTCTTTTACTTGTAGTTTTGAAATTGTTGTGAGAGGCAGCAGTGTAGGTGTTTACCTATGCCGCCATCTACCTTATGTCTTTTGACTGGCATATTTAATCTATTTGCATTTAAAGTAATTGTTGATAGATATGTATTTATTTCCATTTTATTATTCATATATTTGACCTTTTTTTTCTCTCTCTCTTCTTAAAGAGTCTTTATTATTTCTTGTAATACTTGTTTGGTAGTGATGAAATCCTTTAGGTTTTTCTTGGCTAGGAAGCTCTTTATCTGTCCTTCAATTCTAAATGATAGCTTTGCTGGGTAGAGTAATCTTGGTTATAGGTCCATGCTTTTCATCATTTTGAATATTCTGTTCCACTTCCTTCTGGCTTGACATGTTTCTGTTTAAAAATCAGCTGAAAGTCTTATGTGAGCTCCCTTGTGGGTAACTAACAGTTTTCCTCTTGCTGCTTTTAAGATTCTCTGTTTGTCTTTTAACTTTACCATTTTATTTTATTTTTTTAAATATATTTTATTGATTTTTTATAGAGAGGAAGGGAGAGGGACAGTAAGTTAGAAACATCGATGAGAGAGAAACATCAACCAGCCGCCTCCTGTACGCCCCCCACTGGGGATGTGCCCACAACCAAGATACATGCCCTTGACCAGAATTGAACCTGGGACCTTTCAGTCCCCAGGCCAACGCTCTATCCACTGAGCCAAACCGGTCCTGGCTTAACTTTACCATTTTAAATTAGAATGTGCCTTGGTGTAGACTGTTTTGGGTTCATCTTGTTTAGTACTTTCTGTGCTACCTGAATGAGTATGTCTTTTCCTTTACCAGGTTAGGGAAGTTTTCAGTCATTATTTCTTTGAATAGGTTCTCAATCCCTAGCTTCTCTCTTTGGTACCCTTATGATGCATAAATTGTTATGTTCAAAATTGTCTCAGTGATCCCTTAAACTATCTTCTTTTTTAAAAATTCTTTTTTCTTTTTGCTGTTCTGATTGGGTATTTTCTGCTACCTTGTCTTCCAAATTGTTGTTTCAGTCCTCTGCTTCATTTAAATCTGCTGTTGTTTTATTCTAGTGTATTCTTCAATTTGTTATTGTATTCTTCATTTCTGATTGCTTCTTTTTTTATGGTTTCTATGTGCTTTTTTGTGTTTAATATCTCTTTGTTGAAGTTCTCAGTGAGTTTCTCTATTCTTCCCCTAAAGTTTCTATACCATCCTTATAACCTCTGGTTTTAATTCAGTTTCTGATAGGTTTCTTACTTCTATTTCATTTAGTTTGTTTTCTGGATATGTCTTCTGTTTTTCATTTGGACATGTTTCTTTGTCTCTTCATTTTGGTTGCTTCTTTGTGTATGTTTCTATATTCTAGAAACAAACTAGATGCATATCTGCTATGGCTCCCAGTCTTAGCAGTGCAGTCTTATATAATAGGTGTCCTTTGAGACCCTTGGTGGGTTATATGTGCCTTCTTGTTGTAGTTGAGCCTTGATTACTGTTGCTACATCAGTTAATGTGATTGACCATCAGGCTGACTGGCTGTGAGGATTAGCCACAACCACAGCATATGAGCTGCTGTGCAGGGCCTGACATGCAGTGGGGTTTGTCCCATTAGGTTCTGGTATCTGCCAAGACCTCTCTTTAGGAGTGCCACTGTGGAATTAATTAGGTGGTATGCTGTTGTGGTCTGAAGCCTGCCAGCAGGTGTATTAATTCTGATGCCTCTTGAGAGGGATTCCCTTACAGGTCAGTGTCTGACAATGCCTGTGAGCAACCCAGGGCTACCTGTTAGTAGATGCAAAGTAATCTACAGTTGGTAGGTGCTTATGCAGGATCTGGATGCACTTGGGAAGGACCATGCTGAGAACAAAGCCTGACTGCCTATAGTATGGGCCTAGGGTCAGTCAGCAAAAGGACCAATGCACAAGAACTACCAACCCCTGCCAGCTACCTAAAAAGCTCAGTCAATGAAAGAGCCTCAGGTGGTATATGAATTGGATGAGACAGGGTCTCAGGGATGAATGTTGTTTACCGGGTTAATATTGATTCAGATTTGGTGCCAGTGTAGGCAGAGATACTCAGCAAAAATGTCTCAGAGTACAGCGAGGCTAGCTGCCACAGCCTGAAAAGGGTCTCGGAGAATGGTCAGGGTGGAGCTAGTGGAGGTCACTAGGTTAATACAGATTTAAACTTGGCCATATGGGGAGGGTTCAACATAGGGACAATGATATGTGTCTCTCACTCTGAAGCCACACATAGCTCAGTTTCTCCCTGTGTGTCTCTGTCATCCCCTGAACTGGACAGAATTTC
This sequence comes from Lasiurus cinereus, assembly GCA_011751065.1. NCBI lineage: Eukaryota > Metazoa > Chordata > Mammalia > Chiroptera > Vespertilionidae > Lasiurus > Lasiurus cinereus. The sequence goes on along the minus strand of JAAGEH010000307.1, from coordinate 51,472,277 downwards.
TTGAGAATTTTTTAAGAAAGACTGCAATGCGAGCTCAGGCTGGTTACTACCAAAAGAACGCTAGGTCTTGTGTAATTTGGGTGGGGCATGGTCTCAGGCAGTCCAGGGTGTTCAGTAGCCTAGTGCAGGATCAAATCTGGCCAGTGTGGGAGGAGAGCTCAACGCAGGGACAATGGTATACATCCCTCCAGCCCATACCCTGCAGCCACACAACTCAGTTTTTCCTTGTTGGTCTCTGGCATTCCTTGGTCTTGATGGAATTCCTCAAGAGTTTTCTAAGAAAGCCTGCAGGGCAGGCCTAAACTGATTGCTGCTGAAGGAACCTCGGGCCATGTTCGTGTTTGATAGGCCAGGGTCTCAGATAGTCATCAGGGTGGAGCTAGAGGAGCACAGATTTGCCTTGTGTTGGGAGAGTTCAACACTGGAAAGATGGCATCCATCCGCAGCAGGGAAAGACGACTTAACACAGGGACAATGGCGGCTGTTCCTCCAGCTCTTACCTCTAAGCCACACAACTCGGTTTTTCCCTATATGTCCCTGGCACCCCTCGAGCCTCTGTCCCTTTGCCGGAACCCAAGGTACGTGCCTGTGAGTGCGAGTTTGTGTGCTGACTCTTTAAGACAGTGATTTTCAAGAACTTTTAAAACATGCAGTACCTGACTATTTAGTCAGGGGCACTGATCTCTTTTCCCTTAGATTGTCAAATTTAAAAAATGACATCAGCCAACACAACAATAGCCATGAATGAATAAAAATTATACCTATTTTTTTGTCAGATAGGCAAAATATATATTGGTGTGCTACCAGTTGAAAGTCACAGCAACCTTTTGTCTCATCCACATGGACAAAAATCCCTGCTGATTTTCACAGCCAGATGTTATGTGGGGTCCTCTTCCCAGCACTAGTGTTCCAGGCTGGCGAGCCATGCATGGAGCTGTGACCCCTCACTCTTCAAGGGGAACCACTGCAGCTGAGGTATCCCTTGGGACTCTCCATCGTCATGTGGGGACCAGCCTGTTTGTTGTCTTAATGTGGCTTCTTCCTTTTATCCTGAGTTATAGGACTTCTGCTCAGCTGGTCCTCAGGTGGTTATTCAGGTCATCATTCTGTAATTCAGTTGTTATTTTCTTGTGGTCATGGGAGGAAGTGAGTGCAGCATTCTCCTGTTCCGCCACCCTGACCGGAACCTTCGTCACTGAGGAATTTAAAAAGAGGTTTCTTAACCATTCACCTTAAAAATAAGATAATTTGAGAGTATAGCAACAGAACAGGGAAGATTTTTGAATTTTGGAAGAGTTATGGATTAATGAAATGTCCAGAATAAGTCATTACTCTCAACTTCCTCACTGGAAAATTCATTACCAAGGAAGGAAAGTCATTTAGAAATTTAGGAGGGCAGCCAGAGCTAGGAATAGAAATTAGAAAATCATCACCTTAAAACTAACAAGTGATAAACAGAGATGGGATTACCCAGAGTGAGTATGTTGAGCTAGAAAAGTATAGAGCTGAGGAAGAGGACACAGAAGAAACTGCAAAGTAAATGGCAGACAGAGAATGTCAGTAAGGCAAGTGTGGTCATCAGTCACTCCCCATGAGGACAGATGAGATGGGGTCTGTAAAAGACCATTAGACACATCCTGTCAAAGCATAGCTCTAAAGAGCACAACCCCACCAGGCAATGTCATTTGGGGATTATGGATACTAATGTCTGGATCAAAAAAAAGGCAATACAATGGTCTGAGACATTTAATAACCAAATGCAACTGTTTTTTGGGAGGGTATTTTTATCAACTGAGCAAGTAGTTACCATGTCTGGAGGTAAAATAAAATAATATCACTTCACTGGCCCCAGGTAGATACACCCCTGTATTGAGATTAGCTACAAAGTAAATTAAGCTAATATGTAAACCTAACTCGAAATTAAATGTAAAAATGATAAAATAGCCCATGACACTATGGAATTAGCTATGTTTGGCTCTCTTAATGATTTGTTCAATGTATTACAGAATCCATTTTGGCTAGAGCATATGAAAATATTGCTAAGACTAGTAAGTCAATTTTGCTTAGTTTAACTATTTGTTCTGAATTATTTTTACTCTCTACTCATGAACACAAAAGGCTAAAACCAACACTAGACTTAATAGTCCAGAGAGAGAGAGACTATGGAGGGATATAAGAAATTTATAAAGTAAAATAATGGAGAAAAAAGGCATGTAACAGGAAAATCTTGAACTTCTATTCTGTTCATGAGCCACACAAAGGCCAATCATGTGATAAAAGCAGAGACAGGAGGTCAGCAGGTGTACATGTGCTCACACACTCACATATAAGCTCTGAAGCATGTGAGAGTCCACAATCAGACTGGAAAACACCAGTTGACTCAGTTTGACATTAGTCCCTGCCTACTGACTAGTTTCAAAAGTCAGATATCACCCGGCCAATGTTGCTCAGTGGTTGAGCATTGACCTATGAATGGTTCAATTCCCAATAGGCAACATGCTCATTATTGATGTTTCTATCTCTCTTTTATTCTCCCTTTCTCTCTCTGAACTCAATAAAAACATTTTTTAAAAGGTCAAATATCTTATCTATAGCGTTTGGTTCTTTTTAATAAGGACAACATCCATTTTCTAGCTCTGAACTCAAGGGAACTTTCTGTATGTAGTTGCAACATAATGCCATCTCCAAAGAAAGTAGCATAAGAATGAGAAACAAATTTATAATAAGTGCATTTTGTACCAGTGAGTACAATTCTCCACGTACTGGCAAGAAGGTTTTAACTAGTAGTTCCTTCCAACTTCTGGCAGGAAAGAAGCAGGAGAAATTTGAAGTGTTGGGGATCTACCTACATTATTTTTGGCTAAGATTCTTCTGTCTTCAGGTATAGTCTTGAAGCTGCCACTGTCAATCTTAGGTTGGTTTAATATGGCTCTTTCCATCACTTCATAGTTCTGAAGTTTAGCCTGAGAGATTATTTCTTCCCTTGGTGAGTGAGCAGACTTCAGTTTCTGGAACTCATGATCAGAGAGCAAGCCCAATGGCCTACACAATGTGGCAGTGGGCAGAGCTGGCTTTCATGGTGCATATTCACACACATACCTTTAAAACATGCTTTGGGGGTGGTCTTCTCCCACTCAAAAAGCTCTAGTAACTTTCTTTTTTTTTTTTTAAGTAGATACTCATGAGTCCAATACAAAATTGTTAGCCTTTCCCTATTCATGAAACTGAGTCACATTTCATCAAATCTGTCATTTTAGAAAGCAATGTTGTCCTATATTTGCTACTAACACTTTTAAAGGCTTTGTGTTGGTCTGTTTGTTCTGTCCATTTCTGATTCGGATAAATCCATATGAACTTAGGCAGTTTTCTTCACATTCAGGGAACAGAATTCGCCTTCATCATTGTTAATCAGTCTCCCTAATTGCCATTGCTAAGTGTTTAAAAATACTTATTAAATGCCTATTGATGCAAGGTACATTGGGAAGGAGAGCTAAAAAAAAAAGGCATAAAGCATCTTGCTTTCAACAAACATGACATAATATGGGAGACAAAATGATAACACACATAACAAGATTAAGGCGCTATATGACAAATATGTGGAACACAGGAAAAGAGTTCCTTCCAGTTGACCTTCATCATATCAGGTAAGACATCACAGAAGAGTATAGCATTTGAGCTGGCCTTGTGGATACAGAAGATCACTCTAGGTAAAAATGGAGAGGATAGAAGAGCATGCCTAATATTTTTAACTGATAGTAGTACGATATAGAACATTTGAGACATTGGCTTAGATCAGAGATGAACAAACTTTTTTTTACCTACAATCATAATTACTGGAAATTGACATTGGAATGTGAAAGCAGCCATCGACGACCTGGGCATGGCTGTGTTCCAATAAAAGTTTATTTACAAAAACAGGATGTGGGCTGGATTTGGCCCTTGAGCCAGATCTCTGACCTAGATGACTGAAGCTCTTTGTTCATCTACAGAGCACCCTAAGAAAGTTCATGCAGTGGCATAGTTTAAAAAGCAAACAGGAATGGGAACTAAAGACTCGGGTCTGGTCCTGACTGTGTGAGTCACTTCACCTCCGAGACCCCAGGTTACCATGGATGACATGGAAAGCTTGGATTGAAAATAGCCTCCAAATTCCCTCCTCGTTCTGTAGTTCTAATATCACTACAGTGCAGATTTCACCTGGGATCTGATTTATACGCAAAATAAGTGAAAATTGGTTTAATTCTTCGTGGGCACAGTGAATACAAGAAAGTGGAGAAGATGGAAAGAATAGGAAAGGCTCTCCAGGCCATTCTGAAAAATGAGAAGTTGTAGTTATTATTGCTCTTGAAGGATCCTCTACAGTGCTTCTGTTCTAAATGATGGCAGGATTTGCTGTACTGAAGTCTCCTCTCCCAGCTAGGATTTATGGAGCCCTTGATATTGGGTAGCTGGCCCTTTATTTCATGGGGAAAGCTGCAGAGTGAAATGAAACACCTGGAGTAGAGACTGAAACTAGAAAATCCTGCCTGTGTACTTGCTAGGGCCACCGCCTCGGAAGGAGCCTCTCTCCTTCCGCTGAGTGAAACGGTTGGTTTACTCTCCATTTATTAGAGGCTGGCTGCCTGTGTGTGCCAAGCACAACTGCAGCTTTGCTCATGCCCTTCATGCACTCCACGCCCCGGCCAGACTGAACTGTTTGCTTTTCCATGTCCATATTTCCTGACTCTGCAGCCTTGCTATTTGAGCTCTCTGTATGTGGAAAAGTCCTCTTCTCTCCTCCCCCCGCCCAACCCTAGCCCCTTTCCTAGGCGAGAATCCTCAAAGATCCAACTCAAATACCACTTTCTCCATGAAGTCTTCTCTGATCCCGTAGCTGGAATTGTCTTCTTCCTCCTCTGAACTTTAAATCACGTTACCAATAAGTCTCTTGTGGTATTTACCACATGTCTTAGCTTCCCTACCAGATTATAAATGCCTTTCAGGAGTCTAATTCATCTTGATTTTCACCCTCAGTGGGTGAATATTGTAAATGCTCCACAAATAGCCGTTGAATGGATGTGCTAATTCCGGCCACCTGGGTGTCAGTTTGCATGTTGGAGCGGCATTGCCCACCAGCACCCCACGATCACCAGTTAAGACTCCGCCTTCATTGCCCACCACCTTGTCCTCAGAACCTAAGCCATTGATGCAACCCCCAGTGCTGCCCAGAGTTCTCCACTCTGATGTCCCACGTGAACTGAACTGACCTCCCCTCAAAGACTAGGAGCTTTGGAGGGTTGGTTGGGGAGAGGAACGTACATAAGATTAGAAGCTCTTAAGCCAATGCTAGTGCTGTAACTTTGTAAATTGTAATTAGAAGATATGACATTTTCAGAATAAACTATCTCCTCTACTGAAACGTATTTCCTGTCTAGATAACAATCTTAAGGAACTAGTGATTGCACTGATATCCAGTCAGGAGACACATGAGCCTCGCTGGTTAATAATCTAATGTTGGGATAGAAATCTGCAGGTGTAGAAGGCCAGGTCCTCCCTCTCAGAGCCCTGGCTGTCTGGCTCTTAAGCTGTTGATGATTCTAATTCAGTTAACACACACACAAATGTAAGTGCTCAGTTATTTCATATTACTCTATCTGCTAAAATATCCCTACTTTTATGGGGGTCTCCTATTAATTCAAAGGGAGTCTTAAGTGTGCAAGGTTTGTATTTGGTTTGGTTTGGGCAGGCTGGCTTTCTACCAAATCACCACAAGTGGGTGTCCTGCTTGTTCCCCTCACATGGAGCGGGGCGTCTTAGGTAAGGTTTCTGTCCACTTGGGAGACTCCTTGACTTCCTTTCCCAACAGTAGGGAGGTTGGACCCATTCGCAGTGGTTGGCTCCCAGGTCCCCTGCAAGAATAAATGCTGTTTCCAAAGAGCCAAATGTCCCGGATTTGGCCCTTCAGTTTTCATTTCCTGTCTCCACTCAAGGTTTGTATATTGCTACTGCTTGTAAACAAACTCTCCATGGAGTTCTAGGGCGTGGGGGGAGCTGGGAGCCAGCTGGATGTTAGGGGAGTTTGCCGCAATACCTCTCAAGCCAGGAAGGTAGTAATCACCCCAAAATGTGCTTTCCTGTTAGAATGGCAGTCACTTCTTTTACCGGAGGTGTTGGAAACAAAACTCCAGTATCATCCTATCAGTAGATTTGAGCTTTGTGTTTCTAAAGAGATGAAGGCCTGTGGTGGGGTGCGGTTGGGTAGAGGAGGGAAGTGTGTGTAGGGGTGGGCAGGGAATGGGGCCCTCTGTAATACTGTCAACAACAAAAAATAAACTTTAAAAAAAACACCACAGGCTGCTAGACTTTGCTCATGAAACTGAAAATAAAATAAAATAAGATAAAATAAAAAATAATATAGAAAATAAAATAGAAAAGAGGCAAAAAGGGAAGGAAAGATGGGATGCTATGCCACCCGAACAGCAAGAGATGGAGCCAAACAAGAGTACCGAGGAAGAGGAAATGAATAGTAAATCTTTTTCCAATTAAGAAAAATGAGAGTGGAAGCAGGAAAGCTCCAGAGGGCACTTTGGCGGGAGGATCATAAAAAGCCTGTTATGAAAATCCATTACACATAAATTTCCTTGCATTAGGCACTGCTTGTCTGCATAGGCTGTGGAGAATCCTCTCGGCTGACACGGGACATGCGACTTTAGTTTGCGGTCTCCACATGCTGGGAACTTTCCCATTGGCTTGTCTGCAATACCACTCTCCCTTCACAGGGATCCTTTAATTAGTCACAGGTTCGTAATCTCCACTTACGGACATCTTGTTTTCATTTTTCCAATCACTTCCTTTCTTCCTCTCAATGTTTACCAGTGCGATAGGGGTCCCCTAATTTGAAGCCCCACCACATGAATTTATGGACCGTTGTACTGCATTGCACAAATATTTCCAATTTGGTGGCAAGATTGGAATTTCTAGATCACACTAGGTGTCAGGCTCTTCTAAAATGAGTTCACATTTTTAGATTTAAAGAGAGAAATGGAAATTTCTGCTTCTAGTAGGCTGTCTTGGACTATGAAAAGACTGTCTATTTACATATCTGTGGTCAGAGGCAGTTGCATCTAAATGGGCCAGTAGGGATGTGGGGGTTATCCTGCACCCTACTCTGGGACAGTTGCTGAGCTAGTTGTATATCCAGGTCCAGATATATATATATATTAGAGAGAGAGAGAGAGAAAGAAAGAGAGAAAGTATAGTATTGCCACGTCATTGATACCTGGGTCTGAATTATTTTATCATATTTTACTTTAAAAAAAAACAACAGTCCAAGGTTTATTGTCCACATCTACAACCTACATTAAAGCAAGATTGTCCTTTAGTAGCTACAACAGTCAGAAAATAATGCCAATTCAGATTTTCCTTTTGATTCACAGCATTTTTTTAAAGTCTAAGCTACTCATGATAATATTTATTTGATTCTTATTAGACAAAAGAAAAAAAATCCTAGGTTGAAGATGAAGAAAAGTAATGTTTATGAAAACTCAGCTAGTAATTGAGTTTATCTCTATTAGCCACTTATTTTTTTTTGCCACTGAATCTTAAATAAGGGTTGAAAGAGAAGAGAGTTTGATTGCTTTATTTTAATTATTTTACTGGCCACTTAAACATTTCTCTCACTTCTTTTCATTCATTTTAACCAGAGTTTAATGTGAATAACCAAGTGAAAGGGAAGATATTTCTTCTCCAACATTAACCTTCTCTTTCCATACCTCCCCTTTCTAAACATTTATAAATTAAAAAGTAAACTGTTTCTATCTGGCCACACTTACTGCCTTTATGGGGTAGAATAGCGGAAGTGATACAAATCCAGTCCTATCTGTGGCAAAATGAATAGATTTTAGTTTATCCCGGGGGTCGGTCATGGACTAAACCCTTCAAAATCTGTATTTAAGATTAGGTTTGGCAGATGCATTATTCTTTTAAAAAATCAATTGGGAAAATGTAGTAATTAAATAAGAAAGTAAATCCAGAGTCTATTCGTTTTATTTCTACCAAATATCACAAACTATCTATGGACTTTGAAAAAGAACATGGGACCAGTTAAGTAAAAAGTTAGACATTTTATCTCATCCAAACTATAATCTCAAGAAATGTGGGAGATAGTAAAGGGTACAGAGAGGATAAATGGAAATGGAAGAGACTTGACTTGGGGTGGTGAATATACAATATAGTATGCAAATGATGTATTATAGAATTAAACACCTGAAACTTATATACTTATTAACCAATGTCACCCCCAATAAATTCAATTTAAAAATAGAAATGAAACTAAACAATTAATTAAAAAAAAAGAAATGCTTGGAAATCCTGTGCCTCATCTATTATTATAAACTATAGCTATTTATTTAAACATGGCGAATCTCAGAAATATAATGCATACAGTATGATTATGTAAAGTTCTGAGAATGCAAATCTAAAAATTGAATCATTTAAGGATGCCTAATTTGGGGTTAAAAACTACAAAGAAAATCAAGAGAATAATTAAAATAAATACCAAATTCAAGCTAGAAGTTATTTAGTAGCATAAAAGGAAATAAAGATAGGATTGAAAGGGTCACATAAGAATCTCCAAGGTGCTGACACTATTTAAGCTGGGTAGTAGGCACATAGGTATTATTATTGAAAATAATAATAAATGGCTAATATGCAAATTGTCCCCTCTACTGGTTCGACCAGGGGGCAGGGCTGGCCAGCCAATTGCCCACAGCCCCTCCCTCCAGCCAACTTGGCCCAATTAGCCCAATTGGGGCAGGCTGGCCAGACCCCACCCATGCACTAATTTGTGCATCGGGCCTCTAGTTATTTAAAATGGTCGTGTACTACCTTCATTTATAGGTACAATATGTTTCATGCTAAACATGTTTTTAATGTAAAATATTGACCCCCAAACAATTAGAACCCATTGTTTTAAAAGTTTCCTGTGGCCCTAGCCAGTTTTGTTCAGTGGGTAGAGCATCAGCCTGTGGACTAAAGGGTCCCAGGTTTGATTCCTGCCAGGGGCATATGCCTGGGTTATGAGTTTAATCCGCCCAGTAGAGGGTGTGCGGGAGGCAGCCAGTCAATGATTCTCTCTCATCATTGATGTTTCTATCTCTCTATCTCTCTCCCTTCCACTCAGAAATTGATAAAAAATATATTTTAAATAAGTAAATCCTATATAATAAAAGCCTAATATGCTAAATATCTGGTCATCCATTCAACCAATCAAAGGGTAATATGCTAATGATATGCTAAGGCCGCTCAACCACTGGCTCTGACATGCACTGACCACCAGAGGACAAACAGTTGACTGGTTGACCAGTTGCTATGACATGCACTGACCCTCAGGGGGCAGATGCTACAACTGGTAGGTTAGCTTGCTGCTGGGTTCTGGCTGATTGGGAGTGAGTGAGAGGGGTCAGACACACCCTGGGGCCCTCCCATGATCCATCCCTGGCTCGCCAACCTCTCACGTCCCTCCCCAGTCCCAATCCTGCACCAGTGGGATCCCTTGGCCTGGACTGCACCCTCTTGCAATCTGGGACCCCTCTGGGGATGTCAGAGAGCCAGTTTCATCCCAATCCCGCAGGCCATGGCAAGGGACCCCACTGGTGCACAAATTTGTGCACCGAGCCTTTAGGAAACAAACAAACAAACAAACAAATAAATAAATAAATAAATAAATAAATAAAAGTTTCCTATGACCACCTGCCCTGATTTAGAAACGAGTCACTAAGTTTAGGGCTCTGCCTGGCCTAGAGCAAGACCATTCTGAGAACTGTGTGCCAGTAAACCTTAGTAAGCCACTCTGCTTTGAGTCAGAATCAGAACTCACGGAACTCTTCTCACTTCCCATTATCAATCATACCTGATCTATTAGTTTGACAGGGCACTGCAATCATAAAGATGCTAAGAACCAGCCTGCTGTGATAGTGTACAGAGGCGAGAGGTTTTTCTTCCACTGTCTGATGTTTCTTTCTCCTCTGCTGTGAGCACATGTTTACCCACCATGGTCTGTGGTTATAGAAACTCATGTGATTATGGGATGACAACATTGTGTAAAGCATATGGTAGGCCGGTGGTGAAAACTTGTGGTGACAGCATGTAAGAGAACACCAACATGTGCAATCACACAATCTCTTACTATTGAGAACCATAAATGTATGGTTGGTTTGCAACTTTAGTAATTATCAGATGTGTGTATGTATGCGGAGATGGGTGGCAGAAGGGGAAGTAAATGAAGTGATGCATGCCTCTCTTCCTAGGTGAATTTCTTCATAATGTATCACCTTGCATGTCTTCACCAGGTAAAAGGCACACCTTTGATACAGGAACATATATAACAACACATCCTACAGTGAAATTCAGCATATTTTGACTTTCCTTCCCTCATTCAATATCCCAATATATAAAAGCCCAGGGTCTGTAACATCCAAAATGACCAAAGACTTGACCAAATGCCAGGCTGTGCATGCAGCAGGCTCTGGTGGGCAGGGACTGGTGAATGGACTGAACTGCTGATCTCTCGGGAAGAAAGAGAGGTAGGCCTGATCAACAGCCACCCCAGGAACTGCTGATCCCTTAGAGAAAGAGAGGTATGGTTCTTGGCAAGGCCTGAAGAGAGAGAGAGAAGCAGGGTCTGATCCACAGCCTCACCCGGAGAGAAAAGCAGGGTCTCTCTCTCTCTGGGCCTCGCCAACAACCGCATCTCTCTCTCTCCAAGAGATCATCAGCATATGAGCCCACTCACCAGTAGCCTGGGGTGGCTGTTGATCAGCCCCGCCTCTCTGATCAGTCCTGGAGATAGGCCCAGAGACACTGACTGGCATAGAAACTGACCAATCAGAACCTAATCTGGGTGAACTGGGAAGGCAGAATCTAAGATGGGGGCTGAGGAGGAGTTTTAAGGGCAACAGCTGTTTGGTGTAAGAAAGCAGTTCAATTTTTTAACGACAGTTTGGCAGTATAGTGCATATATATGGCTGGCTATCAGTCCAGATATAGGGATTATGTATTTCTGTCTGTCAAAAGCATCTCCTCCTGATGAAAAAGTCCCCCCTCCCATTTAAACAATCCTATCCTATATAATCTATCTATACTATTAAAAGGGTAATGTGCTAATTAAACTGGGTCAACCGGCCATCTTCTTCCAGATATCCGATTTATGTACTTCCAGACAAAGCCATGGTAGTGGGGCCAAAGCAGAGACAGTTAGGAATGATCAGGCTGGCAGGGGAGGGCAGTTGAGGGGCAAGATCGGGTCAGCAGGGAAAGGCCATTGGGGGCAACCAGGCTGGCAGGTGGGGCGAGATCAGGTCAGCAGGGGAGGGCAGTTGGGAGCAACCAGGCCAGCAGGGGAGGGCAGTTGGGGAAGAGATCAGGCCAACAGGGGAGGTCCATTGGAGGCAAGATCAGGCCAGCTAGGGAAGGGCATTTAGGAGTGATCAGGCAGGCAGAGGCAGTTAGGAGCGATCAGGCAGGCAGGCAGGTGAGTGGGTAAGAGCCAGTGGTCCCAGATTGCTAGGGTTCCCTGATTGGAGAGGGTGCAGGCTGAGCTGAAGGAACGCCCCCTCCTTGTGCACAAATTTCGTGCACCAGGCCACTAGTGTGTGTGTGTGTGTGTGTGTGTGTGTGTGTGTGTGTGTAAAATCAGGAGGGTTTTCTTTCATTCTATTTTATATTAATTACTAACAGATCAATTGCTGAATCCATTTCTTTTTTTTTCATTTTCTTTTTTTTTATTAATTTTTATTAATTTTTTATACATATCTCCCCATTGCCCCCCTCCCTCCCAGGCATACCCTGACCCCCCAGTGTCTGTGATCATTGGTTATGTTTATAAGCATGCATACAAGTCCTTTGATTGATCACTTATTTACCTCACCTAACTTTAATCTTTCTGCTATAATTTCACAGTCTGTTTGATGCTTTATGATTTTTGTCCTCCTGAGAATTATCAGTCTACTCCCTTTCTGTGCTCCTGATTCTATTATATTCACCAGTTTATTCTGTTGATCAGATTTTTAATTCACTTAATTTTTAGATTCACTTGTTGACAGATGTGTATTTGTTGTTCATAATTTTTTTGTCTTTTACCTTTTTCTTCTTCCTCTTCTAAAAGGGTACCTTTCAGCATTTCATATAATACTGGTTTGGAGTTGATGAACTCCTTTAGCTTTTTCTTCTCTGTGAAGGTCTTTATCTGCCCTTCAATTCTGAATGATAGCTTTGCTGGATAGATTATTCTTGGTTGTAGGTTCTTGTTGTTCATCCCGTTGAATATTTCTTGCCACTCCCGTCTGGCCTGCATCATTTCTGTTGAGAAATCAGCTGACAGTCGTATGGGTGCTCCCTTGTAGGTAATGAACTGTTTTTCTCTTGCTGCTTTTAATATTATCTCTTTCTCTTTTGCTCTTGGCATTTTAATTATGATGTGTCTTGGTGTAGTCCTCTTTGGGTTCCTTTTCTTTGGGGTTCTGTGTGCTTCCTGGACTTGTAAGTCTATTTCTTTTACCAGATGTGGGAAGTTTTCAGTCATTATTTCTTTAAACAGGTTTTCAGTATCTTGCTCTCTCTCTTCTTCTGGCACCCCCACAATTCTGATGTTGGTACGCTTGAAGCTGTCCCAGAGGCTCCTTACATTATCTTCACATTTTTGGATTCTTTTCTCTTCTTTATATTTCAAATTTTTGACTTGATCCTTGCCTTTCTCTAGTCTGCTGTTACTACTCTGCATAATAGTTTTTATTTCAGTCAGTGTATTTATCATCTCCTCTTGGGTCTCACTAAATTTATCCATCTTTTCTAGCATATTCTTGCAAAACCTTATAAGCGTGGTTTTGAACTCTATATCCAGTCGTTTTTTTTCCTCCATTTCTTTTGCTTGTAATCCCTTCCCTTGTCTCGGCATTTTCACTGTGCCGGGGAAACTTCTGTGCTGGAATCAGCCGCAGAAGCCTTGGTTGAGCTTGGGAGGGGTGGAGTCTCAGGGCTTAAGGGAGCGCCTTGCCTTCCAGTCGGCCCCGCCCTCCACGGCCCCTGAGTCTCACGTGACTGGGTAATGGCTGGAGCGGTCCTTGTGCGCGCACCCGCAGCGCCTCTAACCGCTGCCTTTCCGGCTCCCCTGCGAACCAGGACCACACGAGTCTAGGTCCCCAGGGTTTCCCCCAAAACAGGGGCTCAGTGGACTCAGAAGTGGCACAGTTCGGAGGGTCTGTCTCCTGCCCACTCGCGAAAGCTAGCGGCACAATCAGCAATCCGTCCTCCGCGTGGTGCCGTGCGCGACCAGACCTCCGATCCTTTGCAACTCCCCTAAATTTCCGTGCACTTCTCCCTTTTCACAGTCCAAACTCCCCCCATATGAGTCTCGGCTGGATCTGGAGTTTAGTGTCGTAAGATAAGGGGTTCAATGCCGTTGGGAGTCTCCGTTTCCCTCCCGCCAGAGAAAGCCAGCAGGTACTCCGGCACCCGCTCTCTCAGCGCGCGTCTCCGTACCTCAGCTTTTTGCAGTTCCTCTGGGTCTCCGTGAGCCCCTCTCTTTCCCTCTAGTTGTAAAACTTCCACTCAGCCAGCTTTCCTGTGGCTCTGGATGATGTCCGTTCTGTCTTTTAGTTGTAGTTTTGAAATTGTTGTGCGAGGCAGCAGTGTAGGTGTTTACCTATGCCGCCATCTTGGATTTCCCTGAATCCATTTCTAAACACATTCTGACCTGAAGAATATTTTTATTTTCTGGGTTTTTTCCCCTCCATTATAATTTTTAATGCCTTTTTATTTTTTTCAAGGAATCCAAGGGGAAAACATTCAGAATTGAGCCTCGTGTGCATTAAATGAAACCACAATGTTTTTCAGACATCACACATAAACAAAATTATAGTTAAGAACCTTGAATGTTTCTATAAACTTCTTTTAACTTTCAAACATACAGTAAATCTATGGGGCAAATATGACTCATTTCAGTAGCTCAGGATTTTCCCTCCTGATCACGGGATGGCCTGAGATTTTGCTGAAAGCATGTGAGCAATTCATAGAATTGACTGGATATGTTTGGAGAATCTGCTTACATTTCATATTTTGAAAGAAGATTACTGGGGTTTTTTGGTACATGAAAAGGAATAATGAAAGTATATGAGTCACTTTGCCTCCTAACTGTGGACCAGCACATTTTCAACCTACATAATAGGTTAACTCTAAGTTGGATCCCATCTTAAGACCCAGGTTAAGACAATGATATTGGCAGAACCAAGAATGGTGGAAATCAAAAAAAAGTAATTGACTAAGAAGTTGTTCTGAGTGTATGTGAACCCAGGCAACCTTTCTCCTGGGTGAGGCCCGCATGGGGAGTGTCCTGCTGCAGAAAACTGGGACAGGATCATGTTGGGATTGAATGGCTCACTTACATCCTATGATCACTCCTTCAACAAATGCCACCTTCTTCAAGTGACTCCTTACATGAAAGTGGAGGTACAGTGGGAGACAGAGAGATGGAAGCAGATCTTAGGGTGCAGCTAACTATTTAATGTTGGAATTTTAGTTGGCAACATTCTCTTTTTAAAATATAAGACATTGCAAAAACAATGAAAGAAAACAAAGAGACTTGGGAACCTTTATCTGAATGGGACTTCCTTAAATCCTTCATAAATTGGCCTCATTTTAGGGATTGAGCTTTTTCTTTTCTCCCATATTTTCCTCATGTAGCCTGTGAGTCTGCATGTGTGTCTGCACATGTATGTGTGCTTACCAAACCTGAGGGATGTCAAAGAACACAAAAGTATTTGAAGGTGGCGATTCAAAGTCTGTTCAGTGGCTCTGAAAATCTTTCTATCCACAGTGAATTTCTGGTAGTGAAGTCATTGAAAGAGATTCCCAAAGTCATATCCATACCAAGTATTTTCTGTAGTCTGACAACTATTTCAGGAATGAAGGACTGTTCTTCAAATATGTCTAAATATAAATAATGGTTTATAAGATACAGATTCCTTTTTATGCTTTATGGATATTATAGGCACTTTACAAAACATTTTATTAATAAATAACAAAAGTATAACCAAATGTCATATTACCTTAATTTTTTTCTTGATATTTTAAAAGGATCCTCAGATGTTAGAAATTACTGCTATACAAGCTGTAAAAGATTAAATTTTTCTCTGACTCTGTCAGTTAGCAGAGAACTGTATCACTGTACGTTAATCCAACCAGGTTATTTGAAGTGACAGAGCATAGGGGTGTAAGTTGAAACAATTACTGTGGGGTAATCTGACAGGATCTTTTACATTTAAATGAACATATACTATTCCACCTCACAATATCTACCCTAGAGAAACACATACGTACACAAGAAGGTGTTTTAGCACTGTATACGGTAGAGAAAAGTTGAGGAAAACCCAAATGCTTATCAATAGGAGAATGATAACATTAATTGTGGGATCCTCTACAGAAAGTGACAGAAAGAAGTGATGTCTTGGTGAACTGATTTTGAAAAATCATCAAACATGTTATTAAATTTTTAATTGTAAAATAATTATGTCATATATGTATATGTGTGTGTGTGTAAATATATATATGTAAAGAAATAGAATAGCAAGATTACAGATCAAAACTTGATGAATTATTTGGCAATCCAAAGTAATTACTCAGAGTAGTATTGTGAATGTCAACATACAAATAAATAAATTTGTACTCAGTATAAACAACCATTTTTTCCCAATTCTCTCTGGGTCCTTAATGCTCTTAAACATGTAATAAAATCAATCCTCCTCATGCAAATGGCTATTAGTGTCCAGCCAGTGTGGCTCAGTGGTTGAGTGTCAACCCATGAGTCAAGAGGTCACTGGTTCAATTCCTGGTCAGGGTGCATGCCTGAGTTATGGGCTTGATGTTTCTATTACTCTATTCCTCCCCCTTCCTCTCTCTCTAAAATTAATAAAAACATTTAAAAATGATTATTACTTTTTCTTATTCTATTTTTAAACATGGTTTCCTGATAAGAGATCTTGTTTTGTTAATAAAATACTGTTGCCAGCATTTTTACTTGAAAAGTTCAAGGATCATGTACTATCTTCTCAAATCAGAAAACAGCAAAATGGAAAGAAGACAAAATGAAAGCCAATAAGAACAACATTCTTCAAACCCTGGGGCACATGCGGTAGAACCATCTTTATTGTAAATGACATGCTGCCAATGTTGCACAAATCTTAAGAAATCTGTGATGGGGAAGGAAGATGAGGTGAGGAGGACACAAGGCAAGGTGACAAGGAGTGCCCGCTCTGATGTCTTAACTGTGGAAGCTCCTGTTACTGCCTCTTCCTCTCATCAATACACATTTAGATCCTGGCCCATCCAGACATAAAGACACCAGTTCCTCCAAGATTCCCTTCTTTGCCATATCTGCAGTACTGTTTCCCCCCATATCTGCAATACTTATATTTATTTGAACTTTCTATCTAAAAGGCACAGTGTGTAACATGATTGTCTTGTTACTTGAATATACTGAGGTGGTATCACCCTGGTGGTAGAGTACATCTTTGGTATGAAAGCCACAGTATTCCAAGAGAGTTTTCCCACTGCATAGGTCTGTTTTTTTCTTTTAGTTTAATACCAGAGCTTTCTAGCAGTGGTTCTGGGAATGGAAGAAAAGCCAGTTCTCTCTACTTTGTTCATATCACTGACAGTCAAATGACATCATGTAATTATAAGGGACTTTTGAGATTATTTAACACTTATTCATGCACACGCACACACACACACACACACACACACACACACACACACACGTCTCTTTCTTTCCCCTGAATACTAGTATTTGATGAGCCATTTTGCTCTGCAGTAAGAGAAATACTGTATGTACAATTGCAATGTTTATAAGAGGCAGCATTGGCCCCCTGCAGTAAGCACAATAATACCTTTCTCCAAGTGTTCATGCCTACACAGATAAGCAAAGGCAGCTACCAAAAAACAGTATGGTACTTCATACTAACCCTGCTAATACCCAGCGTGGGCAGGGGAAGTCATGGATTCTTGTCAATCAAACTTTTTTTTAATAGAAAAGTACTTTACATATCAGTTGGGGTTACCTTTTTTCAAATAAAATGCATTCCATTAAAACTCTAATAAACATGGTTTCGTCTTTCCCAGATGATTCAGAGGAAGTTCGGGCCCACACTGCCTCTGAGTCATCTGGGAACATCAGCTCTCTGTAGTGGAGAGCACCATAACCTGGTTAATGCCGCGTCTGCTGATGTTTCTCAGAAGGAACGAGGGGATTGTTGTGCTTTTATTACCACCCAGTGGGTGGTAAGGTATGATGTTTACTAGTCAGCAGCCTTTCAAATACATTTTCATCTGGTGTGTGGGAGGATAGAAATGTTAACGTTTTGTCTTTAACAGGAGCATAAACTAGATGTTGAGCTAGCATTTGGTTGTCTTTTTAAATAAGTTCTGCTTATAGTGAAATTAGCACTCACATACAGTGCTGGTGTTGCATACCTTTCTGGAGGGCACATTGTCAGTGTGTATAAAAGTCTTTAAAGTGAGCATACTTTTAAACACAGGAATTCTAACTTCAGAGAATTTTTCCTGGGTGAGTAATTGAACAAGTGCTAAAAGTATAGCTCTAATGATGTCCTTTGTGGCAGTGTTTATAAGAACATAAATTTGGAAAAATCTTCACTATCAGGAGAAAATGGGTTAAATAGAGTATAATACATCTATATAATTATTGTGTAATTTGTACATAAAACACTGAAAATTATATTTTACTAGTATGTTAAAAATACAAATGAGGTAAATTTAAAACTATATTTACCTCAGCAAATATAAAATTATATATATGTATATATAATTCTACTTTGTTAAAAAAAATCTGTGATACATGGGAAAATGTCTGGTAGGATGCATCAAGTATTAATCATTTCTATGTCTGAGTTGTCTGATTACGGAACTAATTTTCGCTTTCTCTTTTATATATTTTGTATTGTCTGATTTAACAAAATAAGTGCATGTTACTCTTAGAATCAGAAAAAATGAACAATTAAATTTTTTTTAATTTTGAAGGAAAAAAATATAAACCTGTGTAGTTATGTGAAAGACAGGTTGCTGTGGGACAAACGTAAAAGCAAGAAACTACCTGGCTTTGCACACCAAGGATTAATGCAGGGAGTCTCACATTTGAAGAATTTCCACACATGTCAAGTCATTTGGTATGGACACAACTTTACTTACAAAGTCAACTGATATGTTATTGAGCCAGCAACTGGGCATGTTATGATTCAAAATACCATGAAGTCCTTTTGCCTCCTTTTTGTTCTTTGAAACAACTTTAATTTACATATTCACCAATAGTAATAAAAGATCCTTAAAAATCTAGTTCTGGCAACTGTATATCCTAGGCAAGAGGCTACTACTGATGGAGAGTGATTGACTGTAAATTTCAGGCTCTACTACGTGAAAAGAATTAAAAGAGACTGGGTTTAATCTGGTTGTTCAGGCCATTCCTCCAAGAGAAATCTAAGATGAAGAAATGCCAAGTGTGATTTGTCCTCGGTGGCAAATCAAGTTTGTGTCAGAACTAAAAGCCAACAACATCCAGCTGCAAAGCACATGGGTAGGTGGGAAAAAGACAGTAACATCTCACATTGTTCAAGCATAGTGGGAAATTAAGAGCTAAAAATGAAATTGCATTCGGGAAAGGGGAGTAGTTCTGTTTGTAGCAAAGGATGTCCCATATGGAACTTTTATGTCTCTTGCTTATCTTGGAAAAGGAAGTCCCCCATAATAGCCAAGACCTCGGCTGATCCAGAGATGTAGAGGAACATATTAAGACTTTGTGTTTGATTGGCTTGGGAAGCAGTCATTAAGGACCCTGCTGTGGTTAAAGCTGTCTATTGAGAAATAAGCCAAAGGACTATTAGGCCAAGAATCTGAAGCCAAACCACTGGGAATGTCACTGCAAACTACAATGTGATTGAATTAGAAGGGAACATTCAAATCGTGTCATGTTGTCACCTCAAGTTCAACGAGTCTAAAATTGAACTCATCTTTCCTCATAAATCAGCTCCTCAACTGCACTTTCCTGAGAGCAATAAAATACTCTGCTGGAGAATGCCTTACCACAACATCCATGATTTCATTAGACTTGCACACACTTTCAGACAAGGCAATTTAACTCCAGTTAATCAAGGACGACCAGCTAGTAAGAAGCCAGTTCTAGAAACCAGGTTTTCTGAGTACTAACCTAGTTATCTTTTAACTATATCACACTACTCTTGTCACCACATTTGCAGAAATAAACCAGCCATTGACATTTTATTTATATTGGAATTTGAGTATTACACACTAGCAGATTTTAGTAAGTATGAAGTCAGATTTTTCTGAAGTAGCAAAGAACCAGCCAACCAACGTTAGGTTTTATTCATTTTGTGTTTTATAAGCTAAGTGAAAAAAAAAAATCATAGCGTTTGTATTACTGAAGTCAAATCGCTTCGGATCTACGCCTAAACATGCCTGATTTATAAATATAAGCACAGCAAACCACTCTCAGTTATTAGGTTCTTGTTGTTGGTATAAATTGTATGGTTCTACATACAATTTGTATTTTTGTTTTCTTTCATTTGTACATTATTTTAGCTTTATTGTTTTATAAGAATTACAAGCATGAAACTTTTGCATATCAGGATATCTATTTGTAGATATGTAAGTAACCTATAATAATAAAAGCATAATATGCTAATTAGACCAGATGTCCTTCCGGATGTTCAAAGCTGTGGCAGGTGGGGGTCAAAGCCCTTGCACAAATTTCATGCGTCGGGCCTCTAATACTGTAATAAAAACACTTTAACTAATGTAAAAAGCAGCCTTCTGCACAACGCATCTCCATCCCAACCCATGGACTCATCAGGCCAGCATGTCCCTGAGCCAGCACATCCATCCTTCTTTGCACTGTGTATCTCCATACGCATTAATCTCTCAGATGTATCCAAGTTAACCATTCAGGTCACTTCCTCCTGAGTCTGGGCATCTGTAGTTCCTAGCTCCGGTTCTTTATTGGGGAATAAGAAAAACATCTAACATGATGATATTGATTGTATAATTTTCCTAAATAGGCATTTGCTTCAGCTGAAACTATGAAAGCTAAATAAAACAGATGCATGTGTAGCCCTCTGTGCCTCTTGTACCTGCCCTAGCCCTTAACTGTCTACATAAATGCACACGTGTGGGCTCCCATGATGTGCCCGGCATGTGTTTTTAGAACAAAAGAGGAGCCTTAGAAGGGTTTGCACTGCCTTAGAAGCCTCCTCTCAGTTGTCACCTCTCTCCTGTGAAAAGGAACTAAAAGGAAAATATAAAATCCAAGCAAAGAGGATATTCTGCTCTCGATTGTAATTAGGGATTAGGGCTTTTTAATGTCTAAGTCCCAGTTTGGTTACTTAACTTGATTCTTTTCTGACCTTGTGACAATGTCTATACAAATAATGAGTACAACATGCTTTGAATCTTTTTAATAAGTGCTTTGACTATTTTCAGTTTGATGCTTTGGATTTCTGTTTCTAAAGTTTACAAGCAGGTCCTCAGCTTAGTAAAGGAATCTAAATATGCTAATGTAGTCTCTGAAGGCAACCTGCTTTTGTGTAGGTTTTTAACTTTAAGCTGTTAATTTGATCATTGCAAATTATCTTCTGTAGATATTGGGATAGTGCTTTTCAGATACGTAAAAGTTTGAAAACTAGAGATTGGGTCTCTAAACTTAAGGAACGGAGCCTTCCTTTTAGAACTCTGTGGTTCAGTCGGAGTCCAGTTTAGAAAAGGACTCGGGGCTGATCCTGCCAAGATGGTGAAGATGGTTGGCAGTTGGCATGCTCACGAGGTTGTTTCTGTTATGTTGCAGAATTGCCTACCAGAGGAATGACGATGATGAGGAAGAGGCCGCCCGGGAACGGCGCCGGCGAGCCCGACAGGAAAGGCTGCGGCAGAAGCAAGAGGAAGAATCCCTGGGGCAGGTGACTGACCAGGTGGAGGTTCACACACAGAACAGGTACTGTCCTCTTCAGAATGGAAAATTTCTAAGTTGCTTCTTAGCCTGTCTAGTGAGTGGAATGTGTTGGGCAAAGCATTCCCCTCTCAGCCCAACTCAACTCTTTTCAGTCTACTTTGTTGAATTATTTCCTGGCCATTTTAGGCAACTAATCAGATTGAACAGTAAACCAATTTTGACTATAAGACACTATTACTCCTTTCGCTCCCCTCAGCCCAAACACACCCCAATGGAATGACTTTATTTTATAATCTAATAATTTTTTATTTACTCAATATGGTGGGTTATAGCTTTAAATAAGGGGAATATATTTACAATCACTCTTTAGATGTGCCCGGCATGTGTTTTTAGAACAAAAGAGGAGTCTTAGAGGGGTCTGCACTGTTTTGAACTAAAGATTTATTATCTCAGTAGTTTTCTGTACCTATCAATTAGCAGATAATACTTCAATTTTAAAAATAGGCATGAATTGCAAATGTTTTGGTTTTCCTGATATATAGCCTGAAGCGATATTCTGTGATCACTACAATTTTCAGCAAGTTGCAAAATCCTGTTTAATTTAGTGTAATTATTCTAACAAGCTTATGAGTTTACATTTTTCCTATAAATGCCCTGGTAGAAATGAAGGAAGTTGAGAGCACTTAAAAGATTCAACTTCTTCCAAAGGGACCTTTACAAGTTCACACATACAAGGTCACACAGTCCATTATGCTAGTGATTAATGTATGCCATTTATTTGCCATAAGTGTAGAAAAGATGAGGATGGGAAAAGGGAGGAAAAAGTTAATATTAATGCATAATTATGGACTGATTAAATATAATGAAATCACCATATATGATCTTGTATGTGGCTTTGGTTTTAGTTTGTTTTGTGTATGTGTTTAGGGGCACTGTTGATCATTTCTTTAATTCAGTCTATCTAGAAAATTCTGAATGGAAGAGTTCTGGCCTCTTTAGCCCAAATTTGAGTGGGCACACAGGAGGTTTCTGAAGGCAGTCTTAAAATGCTGGTAGGCAGAATGAATTCAGTAAGAAAACATAACGATTAGGTAGAGAGATAGCGACCATGTCTCTTGAGAAGTAGATCCTAAGTAGGAGAGAATATAGCAAAGGGGTTATAGGAATATTCTGTGAGGTTCACTACTTAGCTTTGAATCTGAACTTGGCCTTTCACTAACCGTATTTCTTCAGTTAAATGAATAGAGATGCACATTATCCCTTTCTCTTAGGAACATTGCTGAATTTAAATGAGATACTACAACATGTGAAATGCACAGTGCTTTGCACAGAGTAAGCAACTAGCTTTAATTATTATTAGGGACATGGTGTCAGAGTCTTATAGCAGAGGGCTGCCTTTCCTACTTTTGAGCTGAGGATGGAAGAGGGAAAGAGCTTAAAAATAGCTGAATCTGGTTATCAGTGAATGATCAACAATGGCTGAAAAAGTTATTCATGGTCTATAGTTTTTCTTGCTTTTCAAATCTTGCTTCTACTTGAGTTTCTTTTTCACATTTTATTAATAACAGTTATTTCATACTGTTGGTTGAACACAAAATTCTTTCCTTTTTTCAGTAAAGCATGTGTAATTCACCTCTAAAATATAAACAACCCTAACTGGTACTTAACTACTGGTGATTGCTGTCATGATTTATAAACAGGCGAAGAGAGGATCAGCAGAATCTGTTGGTTTCTTAACTCCAGAGTACTTTCATCTGGCAAGCACTTTACAATTTGGGGTACCTTTTACATTTTATTTAAATTCAGCTGATCCAAATGCCTATGTATATAGACTTTTCCCCTTAAATTCTAAACTATTTGTATTTCCAGGGACATGTAATCCTTATATGTCTAATTCATGGAGACAGTGTCCTGTAGCAACAGCTAAGGCCAAAAAAAGTTTAAAATCTAGCCTTTACTCTGCCATTTCTTGTTGTTAAATGTGAAACATGTTTTTCCAAAATTAAGTGAACTTGAACTTCAAAAGGGCCAAGTTCAGAATGAACCATGACATTTGATGGAGTTTCTAAACATTGCAAGACATATTCTTCCAACTCTGGCCACAGTTCCTAGTATCACATGGCTGGCTGTTTCCTGCTAGCAGAGACCAACACCCCTGGCTCAGGCAGTGTCCAGCAACCTGCAATAGGGAGAGAGGTGATGGACATGGTACATTGTGATTTTTAGAGATTTTCTTTTTAAATAAACATCACATTTAACTGTTCTTTGTCTACTGTGGAAAGAAGGGCAAAAGACCCCCGATTCATGAAAATCTTAACTAAGAACATAGATGGTGTATATATAAGTTAGGGTAATGTCAGCTGTTAAAACAATGAGCCCCCAAATTTGTAGTTTAATTCAATAATACACACACACACACACACACACACACACACACACACCAGTCCAGTGTGGTTGCTTCTGACAAATAGGTAGAACTGGTCACCTACTTTCTTTCCCCTATGACTTTATCAATTCCTGGGGCTTTGGAGTCCTCTGATCTAGCGGACAGAGAGAGAGAAGGTAGAGAATGCACCCTTGCTTCCTAATTATCTTGGTCTGGACATAACCACTTTTGCTCACATCCAGCTGGAAATTATTGGTCACATGGCTCCTCCTAGGTGCAAGGAAGAGGGGAGGGTAGAAAACATAATGTTTGACCGACAACCTCTTCCTGTGACTATGGATGGAAGAGCATGAATTGTGGTGGACAGTTACCTGTCTCTACCACGGGAGGTCATTGGTGTGAGTATAACATGTCCACGACATCATGTACACTTCCTCCCTCTCCAAGTACTTTGTGTTCCACAAATCCAGTTCAAGAATTCTAGACGACTTGGTGACATGTGAAAATACTATGCAATGCTAGAGGGATTCACTTATTATTTCAGTCTGGTCTTTGTCTTCGTTTGAGTTCCCCAAGACGCAGATCCTGGAACAAAGATTTGATCACCACTCGTTTATTTGTAAAATGATCCCAGAAAAGACTGGGAGCGGCGAGGGCAAGTGACACAGGGAAGGAAAGGCAACCAAATAAAGGTTTCATTGCAGAGCAAATGACCCCTGTGGGCATCTGGAGTTTATCTCCCTGGGTGGGGTGGTGGGGGGGTGGGGGACCTCTAAGATCCAGGCAGCCCAGGCACTCGGAATCACCCAACTCAAAAAGGTAGGGGGAGCGGAGGTCTGTATACACCAGTGCTCACCAATGTTTGTTTGACGTCTGCTCCCAGGAAACCTTAATGTCCAAAGCACCTCTGGCCTATAGAACAGACGGCCGTGGCCAGAGCAGACCGCGGGCACAGACTCGCACATGCTGTCAGTTGGGGGACGGGGAGGGGCGCGTGGGCGTGGTACTGCCAGCCGCTGCGGCCCCGAGAGTCCGCTGACTGATTAACCAGCAGCCCGCTGTCTCCGGTGTTGTTTCTGCCGCGCAGTGTGCCAGACGAGGAGGGCAAGGCCGCCACCACCACCACCACCGACGCACAGGCGGAGGGCGACGACGAGGCCGCGCTGCTGGAGCGCCTGGCCCGGCGGGAGGAGAGGCGCCAGAAGCGCCTGCAGGAGGCGCTGGAGCGGCAGAAGGAGCTGGACCCCGCGATCGCGGACGCCAGCTTGTCCCTGTCCGGCGGCGGCGGCGGGAGAGTGCGGAACGAGGCGGCGGAGGATGGCGCGGCGGAGAAGGGAGAGAAAAGGGAAAGTCGCCGAGAACGCTACGAGGTGGAGGAAACAGAAACAGAAGTCACCGAGTCCTACCAGAGGAATGACTGGAGGGATGCGGGAGAGGAAAGGAAAGACGACAAAGACAAGGAGGAAGAGGAGAAGCCCAAGCGAGGGAGCATCCGAGAAAATCAGGTAGAGGTGCGGGTGGAAGAGCACACAGTGGGAAGGGGAGAAGGAACGGCGGGGGAGCCGTGGGAAAGCGGGCAGAGGAGGAGTGCCGAGGAGCCCGGCCTGCAGGAGGAGAGGGGAGGCGGCTCGGATGAGACGGAGGAGACGGCCCTTCAGGACCAGGCGGAGGAGGGAGAAAGGGAAAGGGCCCAGGCAGAGAGGGTCCGGTTGGAAGCAGAAGAAAGAGAAAGAATGAAAGCGGAGCGAGCCCAAAAGATCGCAGAGGAGAAGGCAAGAGTGGAAGCGGAAGAAGAGGCAGCTGCCCAAGAGAGAGAGAGAGAGAGGAGGGAGGCCGAGGAGAGGGCGAGGGCGAGGGCGGAGGAGGAGGAGAGGGAGAGGGCCAAGGCAGGGGAAGCCCAGAAGGCTAAGAGAGAGGAGCAGCTAGAAGAGGAGAAAAAGATCCAAGGGGGAACGGTAGAAGAGAAAACAGACAGGAAATGGGTCAGTGAAAAGAAAGGACGAGAAGATAAACACCAGACAGCTGTCCCAAGGAAACAGGTACGGTAAACATTTTGCACCGTGTGTGTGTGTGTGTGTGATGCCTGCGACTTGTGGGAAATGTAATGCACATCGAGTCTGGGGCTGAGGCCACGTGCTTGATCACTGGGCAAGCTGTCCCGTTTTTTCAGGCCGTCGCCATCTGCAAGCATGAGGCCATTGATTGCCGGCTGAGTAGGCAGTCAACCGAGTTTGCTGAGACAACCAGAGAGAAAGGTGCTGCTCTGGGGCTTGCTTGTTATGAACACCAGAAGACTTAGTGAGCCCCAAGGTGGGAGCGGCGGCGGCGGTGCTGTGTTGACTTGCGGTTCGGTACCAGCATCCAAACACGCATTCCCTTCCACACCTCTACTTCTCCCCGTAGGTCTGCATGAGGCCAGGGCTTCTTAACGCCTCACCTTATCGAAGGGTTTGGCATTTAATAAAAAAAATTATTAACGTTGGGGTGGGAAACTGACAAAAAAAGGAGTCATGGTCAGAAATAGCATCTTGAGCAGGCAAATCACCCTGGCAAAACCCTCAAAAGCAACTGATAATAAAGGAGGGAAAGTTTGAGGATCTTTTTTAAAAAAAAAACGCTGAAACCATGATTAGCATCATGTCGACCTGAGCTTAACGTAAACTTGCAGAAAGCCAGTCCTCTGGGGTGGCATCAATTTATAATTGACTGGTCATTGAAAGCATCCGTGTTGCTTCTTTTACCATCTGAATGACATGTATAAACTGGCATAGCCCGAGGAAGAGTGAAAATTGAGGGGAGAGGTGTGAGCTACAGAGATTTTTTTTCTGACTGCAAGTCTGCATTCAAAGCACTGTGCTTACCCACCACCTGCTCGCATGCTCGCCTTCCAGAAGAACGCTCTGTCACTAAGTATGCATTGCACTGAAGTGGTCTTTCACTCCTGCTTGTTACGAGGGGCTCGTGAACACAGCCACTACTGAGAGGATTAGGAACAAAGATGCACCAAACCACACACAAGGTTTGTAAGGAGCAACATGTCACACTAGATATCAGTGAGCACAAGGGCAGGCACACAGGTTGGGGGCGGGAGAAACATACCCCAGGCTGCTGTTTGTAACCACTGGGGGCAACGTGAGCACTGACACAGCTGAAGAGAGGTCAGCTTGCGCCACATGCCGAGTGACCCGAGCACCTTCTCACTGAGTAAGAGCTAGAAAGGGCTGCTTTTACATGCGTGATCTTACCATTCTTGAAAATGAAAAGGAAGAAGAAAAGGGGGCTAAAGTACAACTTAAAAGAGAAAAGTCCCAAGAAGACAAGCCTGCCTTCAAAAAAGAAGAGGTAAATATTATTAGGAAATAACCTCATTAATGATAAGGCAGCAGAGCGTGTGCCATGGCATTTCAAGTCAGATGGCCTCTGATGTTTTACAAGCCATGCCTTAACGATAAGTCGAATGGCGAAATCAGCTTAGAGCATTTCAAAAGTAGTTAAATGTGTCCATTGGCATTTAAAAAAAGGAAGAAATTGAGGATATCAGAGGGCATTGTAGGCAGTAAGCACTGCAGAGTGACATAAATTATCATTCTTACTGTGAAAAGCTTGAAAAAACGCTTCTCTGCTCAATCTTCCCTACTTCCTGTTCTTCTAAGTGCTATTTCCCCCCTTGGGCCATCCTGCTTTTAGTCCCATCCAGGGAAATATTTCCAACTGGCTTTGATTAATGATTTAACTTCTCAAAGGAAAAACACCCCCACATCTCAGTAGAAAATTTGATGCACAGAAGATGATATTTGGTTTTTGAAAGAAAAACTTTGGCAAAATGTTCTGCATTGCATTTCTGAGGCACACACAGGTGCTGGTGCCAGGGTGTTGGATTGTAGGTAAGTAACCATTAAGTGGACCAGAGGCTGCTGCAAAGAGATGGTCATGATCTGATGTCATCAAAATGCCACATCAGAAAGCCTGATTTTGTTTTATCCATTGTGCTTATGTTAGCCCCAAGGAATCCTAAAAGTTGTGACAGTATCTAACCAGTTCAAAGTATATGAACATGGTAAAACTAAATTATCTAAAAGGAAAGTGTTTAAGCACTTTGCCCATGGACTGACCTGTAGCTATTTTTTTAAAATACGTTTTTATTGATTTTTTTTTTTTTTAGAGAGAGAGAGAGAAAGGGAGAGGGATAGAGAGATAGAAACATCAATGAGAGAGGATCATCATCAATTGGCTTTCTTCTGCATCACCCCCTCCAGATCAAGCCTGAAACCTGGGCATGTGCCCTGACCGGGAATTGAACTGGCAATCTCTTAGTTCCTGGGTCATCACTGAGTGACCTGGAGTTATTGGGCGCCAACTCAAATGGGGTCTTGCTACATTTCTCTACCTATTGTGGCATATGTTAACAACAGAAAAAAATCCACAATTGGAAAACAGATAACCAGATTAAATAGAGGATGATTGTTTATTTAAGCATTGTTTTTTTTTTCTAAAATGCATATAAAAAGTAAAAGCCTCTAATTCCTCTTATATTTATTTTGCTTAAGATGCTTGATCCTCCTTGCTTCTAAAAGAATGCATGGTGGCTTGGGAGTGAACACTGAATGAACTCTGTCCATTTAAAAAGGAAGGAGAAAGCGTCAGTGCGAATAACTGGAAAACTGAATTTGGCTCAAATGAGGCAGCTAAGGAAATGGTTGAACATGTGGGAAAACAGTGTTCTCATTTTGTAACAGAAGAACACTACAAAAAATGAAAGTTACCTCGGAACTAAACTCCAGCAGAAACGTCCCACAGGGTTCCTCTCTAGAGCTAGCATGTGGTGAGGAACTCTCTAAGGGAAGGAGAGGGCATGAAACCATAGCTCAGTGATTAAGTTGATGTTGGGGATGGGGAGCTGGAAAAGCACGTTTGGACTCTATACTCTAAATTTAACTCACTTCACTAGGCTCTGATGGGCTTTCAGTGATCCGAGCACTCTGGTCTGTATGCTGTGTGGGAGCTGGGAAGAGCTCACGTAGCCATCCCGATCCTCCCTTTGCCTCTTTCAGATAAGGCCCCCATGCAACACTGCCCCGAGTGCAATGACTTCAGAGCTGCCTCTTTCCTAGTTTGCTCTATAGCACATTCCACTGACCCAAAACCTCAAGCCCCTTTTTTACACAAGGCCAGATTAACTCCTCTGCACAGGATTAAACATTTTTTTTGTTAAGCTGCCATTCCTATTTTAACGTTGCGTACATAAATTACTAGTTGAATGACTAGGTTTTCCCCTTTCCAACTAGCTGTGTGGTTGCTGTATATAGAAGACTTTAAATTATATTTTACGTTAATTTCAATACCCTCCATTTTCAATACCTTCCTCCTTTTTTTAATTTCCTTTTTGTTAAAAAAAAATTAAGAAGCCTTTTCTTTCAAAGAGCAATGCAGGATCGGTCAACCACGATAAACACAAACATCATGTAAATCTTCTTAGAGAAAACATTTCCAGAAGTTGCTCTAACACCTTATAGAGATTCTTCTTTCTCCCCTGTGGTTTAATTCTTTTTTTTTTTAAGTGTGAAAACATTTTATTGCTTGTGGTAATGGATGGCAGATGATCACCAACCTTGAAATTTAATGTAGCTTTTTGTTTTCTCCAGCTATAAAATGTCTCTTTTTAGTTTTTCACCCTAAAGCTCTCCCCTTTTCCCCCTCCCCTCAACCTTTCCCCTTGCTCCCCTCTACCCCCACCCCCACCCCACCACACACACACACAGCCTTCTCCCACCTCTAACAGAAAAACAGCTTCTGGGGGAGTTGTTCCTACAATGTTGAAACTGACATTCATGCATCTAGTCCAAATCTCCCTAAGGTTGGTGTGCATGAGAGTCACCAAGAGACCTTAGGGAATGCAGAACCTGACTCACTGGCTCTGGGTAGAGTTTGAGCTCCTGGTGAGGTTTGGTTGTCCGTGGACCAGACTTTCAGTAGCAAGGACATTTATGAGTTACATACTGGACCCAAAGAAGGAAATGAGGCTTCTGAGTCTAACCAATGTGCATTAAAACGTAATATGAAAAGAATGGTAACTTGTACCTGTTCTTGTCACTATTCTGGAATCAAATAAACAAAACAATGAACTACAAAGACTGCCATAGCAGTCCTTTATGACCTTCGCACTTGACATTTTGAAGGTCTCTGGCACAGGTGCATGTCGCTGGAATTCCTGCCCTCCCCCACACACACACCCATGTGTTATCCCATTGGATATCCCAAATAACCAGTTTTAGCCAAATGATCATATTTGGCCAGCCTTCCATTTGCTAATGTTATCTCTCCATAAAGCACATTAACATTTTCAGGATACTTGGCTACCCATTAATCCATCAGCACAGATTTTTCTGAATGGTAACATTCTGACCTAGATCTAATGCTTTTCCCAAATGACTCAGAATCCCAAGAGCTTAGGTTAAATCTGCTATGGAATCCAATCCACTGTACTCCTTAAAGTAAAATGTAAAGGTGTTGTGGAATTGCTTTACTTATTTTCCAAAAAGATAAAATAACTTTCAAACTCAAATTATCATGCTTTCACTGGGAATTTTCTTAATGAAGACTTCCAAAGAGAATATACACATAACATCTACCATAGCCTTTGTCAATAAAGGCAGAGCTTGAAGGAAACATGTATTGTTTTACAAATCTATTTTACATACATTTTTGGTCAGTAAATTAGATAATGCATTTGGGAAGAATGGAAATATCTCTGACTCCAAAATAGAAAACGTTAGTTAAAGGTTATTTCATCTCTTTCACAAACCATGAGATTTGACTCCAAATTTGTTTCATGCATTTTCTAAAATGGGACCCCCTCGTCTCCAAATTTATATTCCCAGAAACTTCTTAACCAAGATATATAATCCAGACCATGGTTTCTGGGGCTGTATCCAATAATGGTAGACTAAGACAAGAAGATACCCTGCCAGCTTCTGCCTATCCATGAGTACTGATTTATGATTGGGCAAGGACAGCCACCAACTTGTAGAACAAGCCAGGAGCTTCCTTCTCTTCTCTGTTATCCCTCATGACAAATGAGAGGATAAGAGGGAAATGAAAGGATGAAGGATTGAGAAGGGATAATCTAGCCTAAACTCCATTTTTTATGTATGTGGAGAAACTTCTCAGAGAAGTTAGGTGACTTAATCAAAGTAACATGGCTAGTTTGTCAATAGCACTGGGACCAAAATTCAAATTTCCTGCCTTCCAGACAAAGCTCTCAGAGAAAATGGCAAGACAATAGCTCCCTTCTTCAGCATGTGAAAGGGATATCATATCCCAACTGTATACCCCTTGGAGCAAGGTTAAAGTTTTAACTAAGTAGGGCAACATGATAGTTGCCCATTAAATTACTACAGAATAGTCCATCCCTAGTAATTTAATCAAATGATACCCAAAGGAGGAAATCAGGGAAAGGACTATTGAAGGCTCATCAGTAAAGATTTTTTTTTAAAAAGTGCTCTCTTTAGTAAAACATGCACTTTAATAATAAATGTTCAGATGGTATCTGAAGACTAACGACAGAAGTGAGTTCTCAGGGAAGGGGAGACCATCTAGAATCTAAAATCCTAAGTTTATGCCCCACCCTTGCTCTGTAAACTCCTTTAGAACATTAGTGCTCACTCTGTCTTGGAAAGAGCAATATGGAACCTCCCCTGTTTTTACATTCATCTTTTAAGAATGACTGAGATGATAGAGGTAAAGTAATTTGTATTCCTTTACCCTCCCCCACCCCCCAAAAAGCTATGTAGATTCAGTTTACTTTGAAATAATCTTTTATTTACCATGAGGAACTTGTAACATGAAACCCATAAAATATTACAGTTAATACCTGTTATTCATGTATGACATTTTGTGACCCACAATCACAAAACCACTTCTGGAGACTAAATTATTGCCTGCACTGGAAGTCAAGGTAAACCCTGAAATTTTTCCCATTGCAATCTAACTTAATGCTTTAGGATGACTGACTACAAACATGGTCCCATAGACCTCCAAGTCATCCCCTTGAAGGCAGGGTTATTGTGTTTTCTGTCCTGAAGATCCTACTTTTTTAAAAATATATTTTTATTGATTTCAGAGAGGGGGAGAGAAAATCATTGATCGACTGCTTCCTGCACACAAGTGGGATGCAAGCCTGCAACCCAGTCATGTGCCCTTCACTGAAATTGAACCAGGACCCTTCAGTCCACAGGCCAATGCTCTATTCACTGAGCCAAACCTGCCAAGGCCCTAATTAACTTTTTTATTAGGATACTATGGTCATCATCCTCTGATATCAGCTAAAACTGGCTTGGCAGGTCTGGTTAACCTGTCAGGTTTTCTGTTCTTTCCTCCTCAACTTATTTGTGTTCTTCATCCAAGAAAAAACCTGTCCAAACAACCAGACATTTTCCCATCAAGGCCACCCCAATAGTCGTTCTTTCTACTGGGAACTGCAAACAATCACTCATGTGGATGGAGTTCCAAGAATGTAATAGTTTTTAATGGTAACACCTCTAATGCTTTCTAAAAATAAAGCTTCCCCTTACCCCCGCTCCCTGAAATTAGGAATGATATTGACCTCCTAAAACTGTGGTCAAGATCTTTGCTCAGAAGCTGGAGAACCATAGCTCATGCTCCAAGAATTTCCTCTGACCCCATCTCTACCACATCATTCTACGGTGGTTTGTTTTACTTCTGAGTTTCTGGCTTCCTAACAATTTGGGGTCTTATTTGGTGATATCAACCAAAACCTAATACGATTTTTATTGTTATGTTTCTTCCTGATGTGTACTGTTGGTTAGATCAAAGATGAGAAGATTAAAAAAGACAAAGAGCCCAGAGAAGAAGTAAAGAGCTTCTTGGATGGAAAGAAGGGATTTACAGAAGTAAAGTCGCAGAATGGAGAATTCATGACCCACAAGCTTAAACACACCGAGAATACCTTTAGGTAAGATGTAGTGACTAACAGTGACTGTGTTCACATGTGAAAAACAAATCAGCCTCCTCTCCTGTGCCTCTGGACAGAGAGTGCTGAACAGGCAACATGCTTTTGTTGTGAGGTCATTGACCATGGTCTCAGGGATACTCAGTCAGCAGTCCAGGCTATCAATCACTAACAGAAGACCACGGTCATTGTTCAGACAAAATGTAATCCACCTTTCCCATAATTTAGCAACGTAGATTAGGACTGGCATCCAAGCTTTTGTCCCTGACCTAATATGCTCATCTAAGATCAGTGTAGTAGAAAGCAGTATGCCTAGAATTAAAACCTTTGATTCATTCTCTATGTGGTCCAGGCAACTTCGTAAGAGACCTTCTCAATACCATTTTCAAAATTGTATTTTCTAAAGGATGTAGATAAATACTGCATAAAACTATGATTATTCTGCGGTCAAATATTTGGGAAATATTCAGTTAAACTGAGTTAATCATTTCTCTTTGTCACAGGACTTAGAAAGCACTTGGTGTTAGTTTTTATTGGGAACCTCTGAAAGGAGGAAGAAGACATCTGATTAATATTTTATGTAGTACCCTTTGGAAATTCCTCTTGCATAACTTCAGCTTCTCCTCCTCATCCCATTATGTTGAAAATCTGGGCAACTGATTTTAGGACAAGTAAATGAACACTTAAGAGTTTCCAACTAATTTTGTAGAAAGACTCAAGTTGCACATGCTTACTATGAGCAATTTTCTGGGCACCATTCCTACCTTTGGACCCCATTCCTGTTGTGCCCCATGTTCTGGAAGAATCTGGGTCCCTATAACATGGATTTCCACACAGACTTGCCTATAGTCCCTGTATTTCTGAACACTTTAATAAGAAAGTCCCCAAGCAGTTATTGTGTAGAAGTCAGACATGGGCCTCACAATGAAGCCTTTGTCACATACAGAAGCAAGCACAGCAACTGGGAATGGATGTTTCCAGCCCCTATAAGAGGCTAAAATGGGTCAACACAAGTGCCCCCACACAATTTTTCTATATAAAACTTTGAGCAGAAACCGCATCACATTTAACCAATAGAAAGCCTAAATTGACAAGAAAGTAGATATGAAAAATTAAGAGTGTATCAGGAATTTATGGAAAATCTAGAAAGCAAGTTGATTCTGTTAGGTAAGCTGAGCCCAGAGCTTGCTGAAGTGTCAGCAGGTTAATATTTTAAAGCCCTAGAACAGTGTCAAGTTCATGAGACATGTTCGATGAACATTACCTAACAGTGTTAGTGTTTTGCTGTTTGATAGTTTAAAATCTGTTTTGTGGATATGAATACATTTTTTTTGTTAAGAGAAATAATGCTGTAAAAAAAAATCTGTCTGTAGAAAGTTTGGTTAACAATTAGCAAGCTTGCCAACCAGCTTTAGCCAAATTCAAATTAATAATTAACATGTCCCTTGTGTGGAAATCCAGGGAGTTGGGTAATTCCACCAAGAGAAAAGTCAGCAGGGATGTCAACGGGTTGCACACTGAGAACCCTTAAATGTGACTCTTTAATTTTCATCTTTGGGAAGACAAAAATGACAGAAATGGAAAGTTTTTGTTTAGCTGCCAACGTGTGTTAGTTTTAGTTTCAGTAGAAATCGGTGATGATAGAAGCGGAAATGCCTGGTTTTGCTCCATGAAGTGAGGAGCTGGGGAGGAAGAGCCTCTATTTAGATTGGCATAGTGTCTACCAGCCTAACTGAAAACAAGCTGTGTGTTTTTAAAAAATGTATTTATTTATTTTTGTTAATCCTCACCCGAGGATATTTTTTCCATTGATTTTTAGAGAGTGAAGGGAGGAAGGAGGAAAGAGAGAGAGAAACATCTATGTGGTTGCCTCCTGCAGGCTGGGAAGCAAACCTGCAACCCAGGTACATGCCTTTGACCAGGAATCAAACTTACAACCCTTTCGGTGTGCAGTCCAGTGCTCTACCACTGAGCCATACCAGCCAGGACACAGCTTACTGGTGAAAGGTCTGATGTTCTTTGTGACTTAAAACCCAAAGAAGCCAAGGATAGCAGAGAGAGCATTCTAGAAGAAATTTTCATATTATTCATGACACCCTGATGCTGAGGGCATGCCAGCACATCTGAACAGAGGTAATATGGATAAAACTCTTGTTCCTGTTTTGTGCATAATTCCTTGTGTTTAGTTTAATTACTGGGTCCTTTGATATTTCTGTTTTCTTATAACTAGATCATGTTCTCTAAGAGGTGACATAAAAATCTCAATCCAAGGAACAAGTTTATAGAGCTAAATTTTTATAGATTTTACAAATAGTACAGAATAAGAGTTTGTTTTGCTTTCTTTTATTTTTATTTGGGAATTAAAGTTTTTTCTAATTATCAGAAAAATTGTACCCTTTATAAAACATTCAGAAAATAGAAGTACAAAAATAAGTATCCATCACCCAAAGATAACATTAGTAACATTTTTGCAGATATTTTTATGTATATACATTCAAAATAGACACATAAATAGGCAGCATGTATATGTGTAGGTATAATTATAAATCTACATTTTAAATTGATTCTTGCATTATGCATAGCGATGCATCTTAGGTAGCCTTCTGTACCAACGAACATTAAGTCTACAGCGAATGATGTTAGCCTGTTCCACTGGATGGATTCTGATTTATTTAACCAGTCCCTAATGGTGGCATTCTGAATGTCCAAAATGAAGACTGAGCGACATCTAGTGGAATCTAGCGAAGTTTCTTCAAGGCATGTGTTTTGCTCATCCAGCTGAACACTAACATGTTGAACATGAGAGAATAAATGTCTCTGAAGATGGAAAGACCTTAAATTAACTGAGAGAATAGATTTCCTCTCTCAAGGCACAAGTCTATAAACCTAGAAGACCCTGAAAGAGCCACATCAAGTTTTAAGGGGCCATCTTAACTTTGATTGAGTTTAAAATAAAAGAGTTCATGCCCTAGCCGGCTTGGCTCAGTTGATAGAGCACCAGCCTGTGGACTGAAGGGTCCCAGGTTCGATTCCAGCAAAGGGCACATGCCAGGGTTTCGGGCTTGATCCCCAGTGGGGGGCATGCAGGAGGCAGCCAATCAATGATTCTCTCTCATCATTGTTTCTATCTCTCCTTTTTCCCTTCCTCTCTGAAATCAATAAAGAAATATATTTAAAAAAATAATAATAAGGTCGGTTTGGCTCAGTGGATGGAGCGTCAGCCTGTGGACTGAAAGGTCCTAGGTTCGATTCTGGTCAAGGGTATGTATCTTGGTTGCGGGCACATCCCCTGTGGGGGGCGTGCAGGATGCAGCTGATCAATGTCTCTCTCATTGATGTTTCTAGCTCTCTTTCCCTTTCCCTTCTTCTCTGTGAAAGATCAATAAAATATATTTTTACAAAATAAAATAAAAGAGTTCTCTTTTAACCATCAAGTGCCTCGAATAAGATTTTTTTTATTGAATTTTAGAGAGAAAAGAAGGGAGAAGCATTTCCGCTTCTATCATCACCTATTTCTATTGAAACTAAAACTAGCACATGTTGGCAGTTAAACATGGGACAATGCCCAACCCACTGCTTGGCTCTCCCTTCCTTTCTCTCTAAAATTCAAACCAGAGACCTTTCTATACATGGGACGATGCCCAACCAACTGAGCCACACCAGCCAGGGCTAGAATATGATTTTTAAACTTTTTAACCTCAGCTCTTAATAAAAAATAAATTTTACATCATGTCCCAGTGATGCCTACATGCGTAACTGAAATCAGCATGTCAAGAAATGGTCATTTCCTTTGCTCTCTGCAAGGCACTCTGATGTTTCCTAGTTCATTTTTTTTTTTTTTGAAATGCGGGTTATAGTCCACTGAATTGATTTTCTGACCTGCAGTTTGAAAAGCATTGTTCTAAAGGGCACAGTGTACTCAGAATTGCAGGGTTTTAAAAGCATCTGATCTACACATAAGATCAATATTAGTAACTGTGTCATCCTGAACTATTTTCTGTCTTATTCTTCCTCTTGCTCCATAGCTCAAAACACTGTGCCATTCTCCACATGGAATAAATGGTGCTAGACAGTGTAATTCATCTGTTATTCAGACAAAAATGTTGGACATGGGCTACCTATGTTCAGATCTAGTAAAAAATGCCCTCACTACTTGTTAATTAGTATTTAAATAATTTTTTTCTGTTTATGGCTAAATAATATTCCACTGTAAATATGTACCACTTTTTCTTTACCTGTTCATCCATCAATGAACACTTAGGTTATTTCCATATCTCGGCTGTTGTAAATAATGCTGCAGTGAACATGGGGGTGTAGATATCGTTTGGAATCAGTGTTTTCCCTAATTGTGGGGTCATATGGGAGTTCTGTTTTTAATGTTTTGAGGAACCTCACTACTGTTTTTCATAGTGGTTGCACCATTTTACAATCCCATTTGCCCCCATTGTATAACTGAGGGAACCCAGGGTAGGTGGCAGAGCAGGAACTCAGATTCAGACCTGGAGATGCCCCTTAGATTGGTGAGAGGATCTACTGCCCAGTGACAGGCAGTGGAGATTTCTGTGGGGGAGGCCAAGCCTGCAGACCCACATCCCCTCCCTCCAGGAAAGGCTGCAGGCGGACATGTGTCAAACCCTTGCATCCCTTTCTCTCCCCCCACCAGCCGCGCTGGAGGGAGGGCCAGCGAGGCCAAGGAGGTGGAAGGGGCTTCCCA
The DNA here is from genome assembly GCA_011751065.1 of Lasiurus cinereus. NCBI lineage: Eukaryota > Metazoa > Chordata > Mammalia > Chiroptera > Vespertilionidae > Lasiurus > Lasiurus cinereus. The sequence continues at coordinate 51,435,205 of JAAGEH010000307.1, read as the reverse complement.
AGTGGAAGCCGGCAAGCGCCTGGAGGAGCTGCGCCGCCGTCGTGGGGAGACTGAGAGCGAAGAGTTCGAGAAGCTCAAACAGAAGCAACAAGAGGCAGCCCTGGAGCTGGAAGAGCTGAAGAAAAAGAGGGAGGAGCGAAGGAAGGTCCTGGAGGAGGAAGAGCAGAGGAGGAAGCAGGAGGAAGCAGAGCGAAAAGTCAGAGAGGAGGTAAGGAGAACGCAGCCCACCCAGCCATTGGCACACCAACTTACTCAAGCCCCTGAACACCTATCTCTGGTGACCCTTCTGGCCCAGAGGATAATTTCTTACCTGGTAAAATGCTGCTGCTCTTTTGAGCATGGACTCTATGAAAACATTTTAAGGGTAATAAACTTAACTGTGTGCTAAGCATGGTTCCAGAACCTTTATACATCTCAATTTATCCAATTCTCTTGTTCCCATTTTACAGATGAGGAAATTGAGGCACAGAAAAGTGTTTGTTTTGTAATTTTCCCAAGGCCCTACTTGTCTTTCTTTTTATTGTTTAAAATATTGCATATATTAATACACATATCTTTTTTTCCCCATTGACCTTCCCCCAGCATCCCCTACCACCTGTCGCATGCCTTCACCCCACTCACCCCCCAGTGTCTTGTGTCCATTGGTTGTGCTTATATGCATGCATACAAGTCCTTTGGTTGATCGTTTTCCCTCTCTCTCCAACACTCCCCAGCCTTCCCGCTGTTATTTGACAGTCTGTTCGGTGCTTTACTGCCTCTGTATCTATCTTTTTGTTTATCAGGTTATAATGATCTTTATTTTCCATAAATGAGTGAGATCATGTAGTATTTTTCTTTCATTGCCTGGCTTATTTCACTTAGCATAGTGCTCTCCAGTTTCATCCAGGATGCTGCAAATAGTAAGAATTCCTTCTTTTTTATAGCAGCATAGTATTCCATTATGTAAATGTACCATAGTTTTCTGATCCACTCATCTGCTGACGGGCACCTAGGCTGTTTCCAAATCTTAGCTATGGTGAATTGTGGTGCTGTGAACATAGGGGTGCATCTATCCTTTCTAGTTTCTAGTTTCTAGTTTCTTAGGATATATTCCTAGGAGTGGGATTACTGGGTAAAATGGGAGATCCATTTTTAGTTTTTTGAGGAAACTCCATACTGTTCTCCACAGTGGCTGGACCAGTCTACTTTCCCACCAGCAATGCATGAGGGTTCCTTTTTCTCCACATTCTTGCCAGTACTTGTTGTTTGCTGATTTGTTGATGGTTGCCATTCTGATAGGTGTGAGATGGTACCTCATTGTCGTTTTGATTTGCATTTCTCGGATAATTAGTGACTTTGAGCATGTTTCATGTGTCTCTTGGCCAAGGCCTGACTTGTCTTAATCCATTATTTTATATTGTCCCTCCATAAAGAACAGTAGAGAGCAGAGAAGGAGAATCAAGATTCACATGATGGTTGTTTCTTTGGACATTTGAAGAATTTTTGTAAAGAAGATTTTTAAAAATAGGTTTTGGGCTTTTTTAGTGGAAGAGCCTAGATTTTCACAGTTGGGACACTTTGTGCTCTGTTCACCGCTGTATACCCAGGACACAAACACAGTGCCAGGCTTGTAGCAGGAACCCAATAATTAGAGCCCATGAATGTGTTCCTTATTTTAAGACAGAACTGAAAGCAACAAATAAAGTTACCAAAAGGCTATTTTTGAAAACTGAAAAAGTGCTTAACCACCTACAACTTACATTGCTACTTTTTATAAGGTGCATACTTTTCTTTCATCCTGAGGTACATTATTATTCTCATTTCATGAGCAAAGAAATGGAAATCAATAGTTTTGTTATCGATGAGGTACTCTCTGTGTCCCCACTGGTTGCCAAAGGAAGTGGGCTCCTTGGGGTGCTGCTGGAATAAGAATTTCTGGAGGCCCCCTGGGAGGATGAAGTATCGTGGGAAGTTTTCTTTCTGTGGAATTAAACCCCTAAGTTTCCAAGGTCCATCGCCCTCCATCTGCCAAGGAAAAGGTCCCGTCTCATCTTCAGCAGAGTGAGGATTAAAGCTGGTGTCCAGAGTCTCCGTTCCCTATTTGCCAGCATGAGGCTACCTCAGCTTGTGTTCCCAGCTTCAGTCCATTGCATGTGGGGTTCACATGTTTGTGGGCCATGCATGTGCCTTCTAGGGTCACATGAATACGGAGGGAACGTGGGGGAGTGCAAGCAAGCAGGAGCAAAGCAAGAGAAACAAGAAAGAGAGAATCCCTTTGTCTCAGGGTTTTAACCTTCTAAGATTTCACACTTAAAGTGGCTAGAGCCCTCTAGCCAATTCTCTTTGTTTCCAGGTTAGACTGCCAGGCAAGCACCTTCCCCATGGCACCCTGACTTTACTGCACATGCATCCTCCTTCTCCTTTGTTCCCCAGTGATTTGCAGGGAATGGACCGGTAGTCCACTGTGGAGCGTGACCATGCTTATAATGCCTGGCCTCCCCTGTGCTCCTTTTATGTTATTAATATTAATGATTAGCTAATTACAGTGGAAATGGTTTGAGTGACTTGGGTGAAGTTCCTTGGCTAATACGTGGTAGGATCAGTATTGGGATCCACCTTCTCCAAATTAGCCTGGAACTCTTCTCACTAATCTTAGGGAACACTGATCTCCCGTCATTCTAAAGATGCAGAAAGACATCATTTCTTTCTGACTTGGATCCTATGTAAACATTCCCTAAACTGTGTGGAAAGTTTGGGTAAATGGTTCCAAAATCTCTTCCAATTCCAGCTGTCAATGCGCCAATGATCTCTGGTTGGGAAGTAATGGGGATGAAAGGGTGTTAGAACCAAACATACCTGGGCTTGTATCCTGACAGCCGCTTGCAAGCTGGGACCTTGGGAAAGTTACTGGACGACTCTAAGACTTCTCTTCCTTATCTGTGAAACACCTCCTTTCAGAATTGTTGTGATGATTACATTGATCATTGTATTCACAGTGCCTGGTACATCATAGGCACTGAGGAAGTGGCATTTATAATTATTGTTATCATTGTTATTATTAGTTAGCAGAAATTACCAATGAAGGCAGAATGAATTCTTAGGATTGGATTGAATATAAATTATTTTATCTTACCGCCTGCCAATTAAAAGTAGACTGTGTGGCTTAAAAGCAACAGAAATTATTTCTCACAGTTCTGGAGGCTAAGAAGTCCAAGAACAAGGCCTGCAGAGTCTGTAGCTGGTGAGAGGGAAGCTTCTGGGCAATTATCTCCCTGTGACCTTACATGGTAGAAGGAGCCAGGGAGCTCTCTGGGGTCTTTTTTTGAGGTACTAATCCCACTCATGAGAGCTTCACCCTCAAGACCTAATCACCTGTTAATGGGGGTTAGGATTTCAACCAATGAATTTTGGGGAGACACAAACATACAGTCTATGACACACAGGATCCTTCTGCAACATCCTATGACAGGTGGACATAAATTCTCTTCTTGAGAATATCCAGTGATGCAGACCTCACAATTTGAAAATTACAAAACACAACATAAATCTCTCAAAATTGTTCACAGAGAATGTGCAACTTAATCAGAGATCTGGAGTTTTTGCCTGAGAGAGAAGCAAGGGAGAATATTTCAGGAATGAAGGCACAGAGGGGTAATGAGACAAGTTATGAATATCTGTGATTTCACTACTGTGGTGCAGTTACCTGCCTCATTTCAGGTTTGTCAAAACCATCAAATAATCTACTCTGTTGAGGTGGGCACAACCATAAAATCAACTCTTATACAATTTGACAAATGTGGTACCATAGATTTATATAACTTTGCACACAAGTTGTCTCACTTGTCTTCACACTCTCCTAGGAACTAAGAAGATAATTATATGAATTTCACATAATTCAGAAATGAAAGGTCAATGTTAAATGACTTGACAGGATGATGATAACCATACTGAGCACTAGTCTGAGCATTTTACATTGGCTCGTTAAGCCCTGTTCAGTGGGTTCTATTATTGCCTCCATTTTACAGATGAAGAGACTGAGGCATAGAGCAGATAAGTAATGTGGTCAAGGTCGCAGTTGGGAAGTGAGAGAACAAGGCTAAACCTCTAGTGACCACCCTTGAGGACCCAGTGCATTCCCTCTGGAACCTGGGTCTTTTTTCTCTGGAACTTGTGTCCTTTCTTCCACAGCACCCATTCCCCTGGACTTGAACCTGATGTTGATGTCCTTGTTACTTGATTTATCCCTCTTAAGGAAGAGAAGAGGAGGCTAAAGGAGGAGATTGAAAGGCGAAGGGCAGAAGCTGCTGAGAAACGGCAGAAGATGCCAGAAGATGGCTTAGCAGATGACAAGAAACCATTCAAATGTTTCACTCCCAAAGGTTCATCTCTCAAGGTATTTTTTCCCCAGGAATCCTTCTCATAATACTGCTACTCTAATATCTTAGCAACTTGATTTTAAGTTATCAATTATCCAAAGCCTTTACTCCATTTATCTTTTTGCTCCTTCGTTCAGCCATTTCACAACTTTTCTTTGTTTACAACATATGCAAAATAGAGAAATAAAGTGGGGAAATGTGTGTCTGTTGTTTATTAGATGCTTTGGTAACATTAAAAAGGCAATCAGCGATTATCTCTGTTTCTCCCTGACCCATGCTCCCCAGCTGCCTCATTGCTTTGAGCAACTGGAAAGGGAAACATTTATAAAATAGACAAATACATGGTAAAGGTTAGGCTGTTTTTCCCACTTGCCTATCATTTTTTCTTTGTCATTATAAAAAGCAGGTCAGCTGGAAATGGTACCATTCAAATTTGAAAGCTATTATAGAGGAGGAGAGAAATGCGACTTGGAAGGGTCCTTTGCCAGGATGAGTTTGGTCTTGCTGTTGCCTCCATGTTGCATAGCTCCTAAATGACATCAGACAGAAGCGCTGACAGATGAGAACGCGTGGGAAAAACTGACTTAAGGGGTTAAGATGGGAAAAGAGCACAGACTCAAGAAAGTACTATGATCTACATTCAATCTGCCATTACTTTTAAAGATATTTTCTGTTCATGAGAGTTAGCATGCATTGAGCTCTTGGCACAGTTTATAATACTCATTAAGTACCAGGATATCTGAATGAATGGATATCTGAATGAATGACTCTTCAGAGAGAGGAACTCTTAACCTTTTTATTTCCCCTTCATTTCCCATCAACCTTGTTAGGTTACAAAGCATTGACAATGGGCAAAGCCAGTACAGAATCACAGCCAGACTCCAGCCAGTCAAAGTGTGTGCGTGTGTGTGTGTGTGTGTGTGTGTGTGTGTGTGTGTATAAATGTGTGTGAGGTTTTATCACTTGACACACAAAAATGACCAAAAAAAACAGTTACATTTTACAGTTATTACCTATTTCACATGAAAATCAGCATGTTTTCTCCCTAAATAACCTCACTTACTCTTCATGTTCTTGTGGGACCTTCATAATTCTGATACATCTCCAAGAAACTACTTATGGGCAAGATCTTTTTGTGAGGGAATCCAAATGAAGCCACCAGGCAATGTTATTATTAAATAGGACTACCACAGAAGTGAGATCTCAGAGCTGACAGAATGAGGAGCGAGCGGCTTTATAGAGTAAGTGAGCTTCATTTACAGACACCAAAATTTGAATTTCACAGAATTTTTCTGTGTCAGAAAATATTACCCTTCTTTTGATTTTTTTCAACCATTTGGCAACATAAAACATTCTTAGTTTGAGGGCTATGTGAAAAGCAAGGGCTGCATGTGGCCCAGGGCAAATGGGCTGTCATTTACAGACCTCTGCTGTGGACGAAAAGTCAACACCGCTTGGTTCAGGCTACCTCCATGCAGCCACTTGGTATCCTTTCTGTTCCCAGTCCAGATCCTTTTGTTCCTTACTCATCAATATTGAAAGAAAACCACATTTTTAAAAAATAGATTTTTACTGATTTCAAAGGAAGGGAGAATGTGAAATATATAGAAACATCAATGATGAGAGAGAAAATCATTGATCAGCTGCCTCCTACACACCCACTACTGGGGATCGAGCCTGCAACACGGGCATGTGCCCTTGACCAGAATCACATCTGGAACCCTTCAATTCACAGGCCAATGCTCTATCCACTGAGGCATACCAGCTAGGGCCACATTTTCTCCTTCTACCTCCCTCTAAATCCCACCCAATCTGAATGTTCCTTGGATAGTCTTGGTAACACTAAGAAAATGGTAGTGATCTAGATTTCTAATTTCTGCTCTTTTTGTTCAGGAGAAACTGCAATCCATCCTCCTCCTTCAAATATCTCCTCTCAACCAGGTTTTTCAACTTACTTCTCTAGTCTTTCCATCAACCAGTTAATATTGATAACTAGCTAATGGACTCCTGGGTCCCTGAGGGGCCATTTATCTACTTCCTCTAGAAGAAAGACATATGAGAGCAATCAGTTAAAGTAGATACATTTTCCAAAACAAAACATTTTAAACTTCTATGTAACCGAGACATGCTTTCAGAATCAATTTCTTGCACCATAGTATGAAGAGCTTGTGTCCTCTACTTTCCTAACCTGGTGCTGGTAGAAGTGGGCTTCTTGAGGTGCCACAAGAAAAAGAATTTCCTGAGGCCCACCCCCTGCCCCAGGAGGATGAGGTATTGTGAAATGCTTTAATGATGAGGTAGCATTAAGGGAGTTCACCTTAAGGGTCCCATCTCTCTCAGTCCCGCCATAAGAAAGTCCCCTTTTGTCTTCAGCAGTGCTGGGACTAAAGCCACTGTCCAGAGCCTCTGCTCCATGTCGCAGCACAGTCCAGCCCAGCATCTGGCTAGCTGAGTTTGTGTTCCTGCCACAGTCCATGGCGTATGGGGTCTGCATGGCCATGAGCCACGTGACTGCTTAAGGCCACATGGCAGGCTAGCGCAGGTCATGGTAAAGGCAAGTGTCAGAGAGCAAGAGCAAAGCAAGTGGAACAAGAGAGAGAATTTCTGTGTCCAATTAATCCTTCAGGATTTCGTACCCTTGCAGTGGCTCCACCCCCTCGAGCCAATTATCTTTGTTGCCAGGTTAGACTGACAGGCCAACATCTTCCCTATGTCACCTCAACTTCACTGTCCACACATCCATCTGCCCCTTTGTTAGATCCCTTTCCCCAGTGATCTGCAGGAAATGGATGAGTGGTTCCCTGGGGAGTATAAAGTTGCACTCCCTGGTGAAACTGTCCAGGTGACCATGCTTATAATGTCTGGCCTTCCCTTTGCTCCTTCACTGTTTTAATATTGATAACTACCTACTTACAAATGTAACAGTTCCATATTCTACAATTGAATTTTTGCAATTGTCGATACTCTCGGCCCTGCAACTTATATAATTGGTCACAAGTTAACATTCTAGAATGCCAGTGGGAGGAAAACATTTCATATTTGACCTCAAAATATTATCAACTAATGTATTTTGTTAATTCTTATGACTCCTATTCATTGTCTGGAGAACCCTGAACCTGGTTGCTCATGGTTTGATGATGTTAGCAGCGATGTTTTGTTTCGTGAGTGTGTGTGTGTGTGTGTGTGTGTGTTTTACATAATACATACATGCAAAGAATAAATTTTAACTAAATTAAATTTAAAATTTTGTTTTTATTAGTATTGTTTTCATAGGTTGGTGGTGGAGGGAGTATGGAGTAAGAAAATAATAGTATGCTTTTTCTCTGAGCTTTATCCAGCCAACACTGCTATCTCTTGGTCTTCAGAAGAACCAATGTTCCTCATTAAAGAACCAATGTTCCTCATTAAAATTATACAGAACGTTTAATTTACAAATTTTTACTTACCTAGAGTTACCAAGTTCAGGGATTTTCCAACAAAGGTGCATCAGTAAATAGATGATGAAGCTGGACAAAAAGTGATAATGAAGTCAAGTTGTATTAAATATTGTAGATAGGAAAAGAGAGGTTAGAAACTGAGAGCCTCTATAATTTAAATATATGTGATGGCCAAGGTTAACTAAATGATTCCTGACTTACAACAATGCTGGAAGTGCTACCAAGAACAAGAACCTCTGGCACCACCCTCCACTGTGACTCTGTCTTCCCACCGCACTGAACGTTGCTTCATTCATCGGTCCCACCACTCTGCATTCCTCTTGCTTTCCAAAAAGTTTGCTCTGCTAGAAATGTCCTCTGCCCTTTAACTCATGCACTCTTACCCTCACTTTCATAAACTCATTTATAAAACTATGTAAACAATAAACTACAAATCTCAGCTATCAAAATATCTCAAAAACCTTCTCCAACCCCTCCCCCCTTCTACTATAGCTACAGCATTGTCATATCCTTAATATGGTACCAACATTGAATTTTAAATATTTTATTTCTAGGTTCTACTAATCCTACTAAAATGTATTCTCTTTAAAGAATATAATACATCATTGAGTGTCGAACTTTATGTAGTGTGTTTTCAACATAATTTACTGGTTGTTTGACTGATAGGCTGACAAGAGTTGGGTATCATAAGGAGTCAACAATATTTGCTGACTACAAAAAACATTTGGATTTAAGTGGTGCATTTCAGTAAAATACAATGTTTGATTTAACTTTAGTTTTAGTAACAAGAAGTTCCTAGCTTTAAGAAAAAAAAGAATATATTAAAGACTAATGTATATCTAGTGTATATCTATCACAGTTTCTCTGGGTTTATTTTCTTGTTTCCCATTTGGGCTAATGGGGGCTTTGTGGGAGGCCTCAGCCATCACTGATGAGCTGTGCCCCAGTCTCACTCCACCCCCACCCCCACCCCATCTTCTACTTTCAGGGCAAATTAAGTTCAGCAATAGGCTTGAGAGCTATCAAGTCACAAAACCAGGCTAAGCCCTGAGTGAATAGTTCCCATTCCTCTGGTTATCTTTCTTCTTTGACCCTATTACATACCAAATATATGGTCAAAACATGGTGGAAATTTTTCTTAATCAAAGAGCATGGTACATCTATACTCATAAAAACATGCCCTAAAGGGTAATTGTTGCTAAGAGAGTAGATCTTAAAAGTTCTCATCAAAAAAGAAAAAAACAATGTTGTCAGGTAATGGATATTAACTAGACTTATAGTAATGATCATTTTGCAATATATTCAAATATTGAATCATTATATTGTATACCTGAAACTAATATAATGTTACATGTCAATTATACCTTAATAAAGAAATAAGTAGAAAAAATTTTAAAGTATGCCAGGAGACAAAAAATAAATTATTGCTATAGTCTTGAAATGCAATTATTTTGCCATTGATTTAAATTATTTCATAGGCATTTTTACTCCATTTCTGTCTAGTCTTCAGTTTGCCTCCAGAACTTCATATTTCTCTACACACCTTCTCTGTCCTCTGCCAATCTTACCTTCATCTGTCAACTCTCATTACCAAACACCTTATATGCATTTTCCTCTCTGGCAGAGCTGCTACGCATGGCACCCTAATTAAAACTCTTGACAGTTTTTGGTGCTTTCCTTCTCCAGGGTCAGGGACACTGTTTATGAGCTGAAAATATTAACTGTTGTTGTTTTTTAATTCCTAGATAGAAGAGCGAGCAGAATTTTTGAATAAGTCTGTGCAGAAAAGGTAAATATGGTTGATTGTTCACTGGAGCATCATCAGCCATCAGATGTATGAAAAGATTTTCTCTCATATCTTTATGTATGTGTGTGTTTCTTTACTTAACAGTGGTGTCAAATCAACTCATCAAGCAGCTGTCGTCTCCAAGATTGACAGCAGATTGGAGCAATATACCAGTGCCATTGAGGTGAGCGATGTCCGCAGGTTTATGCTCAAACAGAAATCAGCTCTGATTGTGTAAATGATCATAGAAACGCTTGGGACAATAAGCAAGTCTAATAACCACATTACTGTTTAAACATTAATAATGCTTTATTATACTTTGAACTAGTTAGAGAGAAAGAACAATAATAAAGGTAGAGTATAGAAGGGTTTTTAATAAATTATTGTTCTTACCTTCAGCCTGAGTATTGTTTAATGAAGATGTTACTATTTTAAGGAATAGGTTTGTTGATATTCACCTATGTTATATATATGTTAGTAAGTATATCTTCTAATATTCATTCCTTATAAAATATATTCCTATATGTAGTTAAACAGGTCCCATGTAACCTTGGTTAATCCTCATTTGCCTATAAAAACTTTTATGATCAAACAATAATAGTGATAATATAAGTTAATATAAAGATGATTGCCAGCCAGAGTTTAATCACTATGAATTTTAAATTGATTATTTTATGCTTCAAGGACCATAGTTACATGCTTCTGTCTATTCCAGCTTTTTCCCACAAAATTGACTTAGGGGTTCTACCACATTTAGAAATAATTTATATTTCCAAATGCCAAAACTCTAAGAAGGAAGGGTACCATTAATCAATGTGTGGTCCTAGTTTTTTCTCCTTTGTGTAGACTAAGTCAATGATTTTAGCCACCTTCTATGTCAGAACATCTACTATGAAGGAATTGGATAAGCTTGATTTGATTTTCTCCTCTCCTTTATACTGCAGAGTGGACATAGTATAAAATATTCACAATCAAATAAATTATGAGGGCATAAAAATGAGATCAGAATGATTTATCAAGTGAATAACTGAGTCCTAATACTCAAGAATTGATTCTCACAAGATTAAATGTCCACTAAAATATAAGACAAATTGTAGATATTTTCTGTGGTTACATTTATTATAGCTATAATAGGGTTGATGAAGCCAAGACTATGGCTTCAGCCTTTACATGATCCAGTGATGGTGCCACTCACCATGGCTGACTACCTTGACTACACAGGCCACCCGTTACAAAGCAGGACCATGCAGGAAATTGCTTGATTCTGGGCATGCCCATCACTACTGTGGAAAAGTATCTCAAATGCACTGTTTTCTTCCTTACATCCATTCTTTCTTCCTCCTAGTATATTTTCCATGCAGTGGCCTCTCACTCTTTCAATCCTTTATCATGTCCCTGTCTCCAGTCCTTTGAATATGCTGTTCCCTCTGCTTGGAATGGTGTTTGTGCTTCCTTTTACCTAGCCACTTCCAAGTCTTCCATCAATCTGGGTTTAAATGTCACTTCTTCAGAGTATCCTTCTTTGCTCCCTATTATATTATTATTATTCCCCTATTGTGTGCTCCTTTGGCATGTTTTATGATACTACATTTATCTTTCATAACACACCAGAATATTATATCATCAATTACTATCTTCCTGTCCTATTAAAATGTAGGTCCACTTCAGCTTACAGAGCAGACTGTCTTGTTTTGGGTACCACTATAACACCAGAGCCTAGACAGTGCCCTGCACACAGTAGGCACTTAGGTATCTGTTGAAGAAATGAAGTATATCACTTTAACAACAAATGGCATCCCAATAAAAAGCATGTTTCATTTTTTAAATACTCTCTGATCTAGACCTCAGGGTGGATTTTTTGGTACATATGTCATCAGAATGTTTTACAACAGAAATTACTCTTATTTTTGGTGAAGGCATTTAGACAATTACTCTTTTAAATGATACTGTCAAAGAAGAGAGTACTTGACAAGAACAAACTTAGACTTGCATTCATGCATATAAGCACAACCAGCAGATGCCAGACACTCTGGGCGTGGGGGACGAGAGCAAGTGTGTGTGTGTGGTGGGGGGGGGGTAGGGGAAACCCGGGGGGGGTTTTGAGGGGGGAAAAAAGGAAGACATATATACTACTACTTGTAATACCTTAAACAATTAAATTAAATTTAAAAAAAAAAACACAAAAAAACACTTAGCACCAATCCTAAAGATAATTCACACATTTCAGGGGACAAAAGCTGCAAAACCTCCGAAGCCAGCAGCCTCAGATCTTCCTGTTCCTGCTGAGGGTGTTCGCAACATCAAGAGCATGTGGGAGAAAGGGAATGTGTTTTCATCCCCCACCGCATCAGGCACGCCAAACAAGGTGAGCTCCGGAGTTCTGTCTTAATTTCGGAGGGTGGGTTTCTTTTCAGCAAACCACATTAGCTCATTATAAAAGCAGTGGAGAAGGTGTCATTCTTACTTTCTTTTGCAACAACCATAAAAGTAAGCTCACAGATGCTAGACAGTGTGTACCCCTTGCTCTGGCCACTTTCCTCTAAATTGAGTTCTTGAAATTAATCATCAACCTTGGGTTGGGGTGGGATGGGGTGGGGTGAGGTGTGGGGGCAAGCAAACCAAATAATACTATTTAAATATCAAGTTTCAGATTCATTTTACTCAAAATATTGATTATAACAGCCATCATTAATTGGCGTTATGGGATGGTTATATGAAATAATATGCGATAGTATTATTTGAGGTTTCTTTGAAGATTTCTTTCCAGGTACAGTTTCTCTTTTTCTTTAATATTGGGTGATTGACTCCTTGCAGGAAACTGCTGGCTTGAAGGTGGGGGTTTCCAGCCGCATCAATGAATGGCTAACTAAAACCCCAGACGGAAACAGGTCACCTGCTCCCAAACCTTCGGTAAGTAGCTCCAGGTTTTCTGAATTTCCTTGATCTCTCAGCTTCCAGCAGCAGGAGAAAACAGGCTAATGGTCTGTTTGCCTGGGAAAGACAGTGCTCCTGTTCTCTGCTGTCCATGCTGAGTAGCAAACAAGGAGGGGTTCAGATTTAGAGAGAACAGCCCCAAGCAGCTGCCCCACAATCGCCCAGAGGCAGTAGTTAACCAGAACTCCAAGGCTGTTCAAATTTACACTCTTTACTGGTCTCTGTGTTTAGCTCCTATTCTATAAATTATGGCTAGAAATTTGAAAATGAAAATGTCAAATTATCTTGGCCACTTCTCTGTCAAAGACATCCCCAAAGAAAGTGTATGTTGGCTATTTTGAACCCATGGTTTCTAATTTGCCTAATCTAACAACAAAAGAAATACCATTTTTAGGTAGTTGTTGAAGTAATTTCCATAATTTTTTTTTGTCAACACCTCCAAAGAAAAACCATTTTGAAAAACACAGTAAAACTGGAAACTATAAAAGCTTGTTATTTTTGGAAATCTAAATTTTTCTTAATATTTATTAAGTGTGACTATTTTACTATAAAAATGTTCTTTTAACCTTTTCATTGAATGTATATGATAACTGCCTTGCATTTATCATTATAATAGAGAACCTTATTAAGCTCCTACAGTACATTGGTTAGCTTTCTCTGTTAAGTTAGCTTTTATATATTTCTTAGTGTCCAAAGGAGCAGAGACTCAATTGTCCTAACTGTCCCACTGCAGAGGTAGAACAACGCTTTCCAAATCCTAGACCTCTGTGCCACTGAGCATTTAATTATATCCAGTTGCTCCATATTTAATCTCCAAAGTCACTAGAGGTTATCAATTCCAATTTAAGAAGAAAAAATGAAAATATTGTCTACACTTCTTGGATGCAACCACTTATAGTCACCTAATTAATAGTCAGGATTTTTTTTGTTTCCATAATGGCTCACATGAGGTGTAAAACTAACGTAAACCCAATTTACAATCGGAAAGTCTTTATATATTGAAAACATATATTTTCCCCTCTCCTGGTAGATAGCAGGGAGGGAATCTATAGAAGGAGAGAGTCTAGGGGAGGGGTCAGACCCACAAGGGTGAATGCTCTTTAGTGCCCTGCACCCAAGGTAACATATAGAGTAGAAGTTATTTTTTAATGGAAATTTATGTAAATTTTGTGGCCCCAGATTAGTGATTATTAACCTTTTTGAATTATGGAGCCTTATGAAAACCTATGAATCTAAGGACCTTCTTCCCTAATAACATGTATATCACTCAAGTTCTGGAAGTTCATGGACCCACTGAACAACTCTCAAAATAGCAACAAGAAAGAGAGGAAAGTGTTTTCCTCTTTGCTAGAGAACCTGGTCACTTTTTTGTGTTTATTTTACTTGTGACATAGTTCATTTCTGTACCAGATTTTACCAAGCCTATCACCATCTATATCATGCTAATAGAAGCGTTAAAAAAAATTAAATTCAGTTATTATGTCAAGGCTTCCACAAAAAGCCCCATTCTCTGGGGTAACTGATAGCATCATAAAAATGGCAGGACAGAAAGGTATGACAGAGAAATTACAAAAGCATTGCCTGCTTTACCTACTAATTAGTGAGTGATTTGCTAGAGCATCTCCTAGAGGACAGAAGAAAAGGAAAGGAGAGTGGCAGTTCACACAGAGTTGTGATCTCTTTTCCTATGACCCATTGGATTTTGCAGACGAGGGTAACTTCCTGAGTGAAGGCCAGATTAGAAGAAAGCAATATGTAGTTGCTGTTATAAATGAAAAGCTGGTATGAGTAGACTTAATAAGCAACGTTCAGCTTTGTGCCCAGTTCATGGGTGACAGAGCCAGCTCTTGTCAAGATCTGAAGAGAAGCATGGCAATCTCTCTGGGAAAGGATATGACCTGAAGGAAGGCAGGAAGGTAGGAGGGTAACTCACAGACACTATAGACCCAGCAGAAAAAGAGGACATTTCCGAGCTGCAGACAGGCCTAGAAGGGTCCTACAGATGCATAAAACTTGGCTGGCCAAAGGTTAAGTCTAGGAATGCAGCTTAAAAAGGCAGGTCAAGCAAAGATCTTGCCCCGGTCTTATCAGGGGTCTCACCCAGGTGACTTGCAGCTAAGATGTGTGTAGTTTGGCCCACACCACTGTACTTTATTTTCCTTATAAAAATTGTAATTTGAATACATTTTTGAAGTGTGGAGGCATGTACTCCAGAATTGGTCGATTCTCATTTTTCCTTGTTTACAAGTCTTTTCAGGCCTTTGAGCTTCCAGCCTGGCCCTTCATGGCAGGCCTCTGAGTTTGACCCCTTTGGGTCCCCAGCCATACTGACCCCGAGCTCTGAGCCCAGGGTGTTAGAGGGTTACCTAAAGACAACAGCAAACAGAGGCCCCGAAGGTGCCCTCTGAATTTGGACCCCAGGTGACTATCCTCTGTCCCTTGCTTATATTCCTTGGTATGTATGGCTACAGAGAAAAGCCTGGGTTTGTGTTTGCAGATGTGGGGCATGTGGCCATTGAAGAAAAACAGAGGGAGATGCTTTCATTCAAATGGTCCTCACCCAGAGAAACCTCAAGAAGAAGGAAATTAGTGTTTCCTTTGATATTAGTGTTTAGTTCCAAAACTCACTGGACAAAACAACCATCCTTTACCAAGTTGTACATTTCCAAATATGCTAGGAAGTAAAGGTGCTCAAAATAGTTTGTCAAACCAATATTATTTGGGGCTCCCTAAAATTAACTTATTTAAAAGCAAACATTGATCTACATCTGATCCCTTCCTGGGACATCAATTTGCTATTTGTGGGCAGAATTTATGGGATTTTGGTGTAACTTTGTAACCAGAATTAAATTCTGAGTATGCCTGTTTTAGCTGGTTTGTCTGTTCTTTGTGTCTAAACTACATGTTACATGCAGCTAAATTAAAATGCTAATTTGTCTTTCTTTTTGTTTAAAAAACAACAACCATGTCTTTCTCAGCTGAATTCTCTTCTTCATTCTTTGATCTCTGGTTGACTGGAAACCTGCTTCTCCTGCCTTCATTTCTCCCTCTTCTTCCAGACTGGGTCTTTGTCTAAAATGTAGTCTGGTCAGGTAATTGCGTTTCTATTTCCCCTTTGATTTAAAATGCCAACTTACCACTTGGGTGTTCATATTTTCTTAAAATAGGCTCTTTAATTGATCTCAAAAGATTCATAGGTAAGATTTAAGAGAACTACAGTTCATTTTCTTCTGTAGAACATTCATGTGAAAGAAAAATATTTGTCTTCTATGAATCAAATAAATAAAGTAATAATAGCCACTTTCCAGAGCTTCCATCAGCATGTGCCTAATTATAGTTTCCAAAACTTAAAACAGTCTTCCAGACAATTTGGCAGCTTCTCCCTACATTGGCAAATGTAGTGGAACCCTTCAAAAACCATCTGATTTGTTGCTTACTGGTTCCAAGTTAAATAGGTGTAGCTCTCTAATAGGATATCAGGAATTCGTGCCACAATGGAACTCCAGAAACTCAGTAGAATTAAGGCAAATCTGAAATGAAAAAAAAATTAAAATAAAAAATCTGAAATGCTTCACGTTGTACATTTAACTAGTTCACTTCCAGTGTTGAGCCCTCCATACTATCTGCCAAATACGCCCTTTTAGACTGGTGTCCATGAGTAAATGCAATTGCTGTTCTCTTTGCCTTCCTAATGAGGAAAGGATGTGCCAAAATAAACATGACTATTTAAGTTAAAACACATTTATTTTCTACAAACTGCCTTTTGCCAAGTACTAATAGAAGCACACACTGGAAGAAAAGTAAATGGAAACAGAAATGTGGATCCTTGTCCAAACCAAATTAATTTCGAGGTAGCAAATAAAGAATCAAAGCTGTATAACAGTTTTCTCCCCAAGATTTCCACATGTTCTCACGTATGTTATTAAGTGTCCTCTTCTCTTATGGGTACAATTTGTGGTCAGTGTTTACTTTGATGGGGCTAGGTCCCTACCAATGCACTTCTGAATTATCCACTCACTCCGCAGGAAACACAATTCGACTTTAGTCTGAGAAATGTGCCATTAGAAGTTTGATACAGATTTCCTACTACACAGAAGTTTGGGGAGAAGGAAGTGATGCCCCTTCTTAGAAGTGAATATAGTATAGGTTTGTATTTAAAACAAACCTATACTATATTCACTTCTAAGAGCATAGAAAGTTAAAAATAGGCTATATTATTTTAAACTACAGGCCCAGTGCAGAAAATTTGTGCAGGGGGTGGGGGAGGTGTCCCTCAGCCCAGCCTGCACCCTGTCCACCCAGATTGGGCCTAAACGGGCAGTCAGACATCCCTCTCACAATCCAGGACTGTTGGCTCCCAATTGCTTGCCTGCCTGCCTGCCTGCCTGATTGTCCCTAACTGCTCCCCTACTAGCCTGTTTGCCCCTAACTGCCCTGCCCTACAGGCTTGATCACCCCCAACTGCCCTCCCTTGTAGGCCTGGTCCCTCCCAACTGTCCTCCCCTACTAGCCATTTGTGTCTACATGGGGGCAGGATCTTTGACCACATGGGGGCAGCCATCTTATGTGCCATAAAATATGGTCAATCTGAATATTACTCTTTTATTAAGATAGAATAGAGGCCTGGTGCATGAGTGGGAGCCAGTTGGTTTGCCCTGAAGGTGTCCCAGATCAGGGTGGGGTTCCCTTGGGGTGTGGGGTGGCCTGGGCGAGGGGCCTGTGGTGGTTTGCAGGCCGGCCACACCCCCTAGCAACCCAACTGGAGGCCCTGGTATCTGGGATTAATTTATTTTCTATAATTGAAACTTTGTAGCCGGGAGTGGAGGCCTGAGCCGGCTAGGGTGTGCGGAAAGCTTGGCTTCCTCCATCGCTGGGGAAACCCAAGTCTTCCTCCTGCTCTCTCCATGGCCATAGCCATCTTGGTTGGGTTAATTTGCATACTTGCTCCTGATTGGCTGCTGGGCATGGCTTGTGGGTGTAACAGAGTGATGGTTAATTTCCATATTGCTCGTTCATTAGATAGGATATGCTTGTATTCCAATTTTACTGATCCATAAACAATAAGTCCTTGGTGAAGAATAGGACCTAAATGCTGGATAGTTCCAGCCTATTCTCATATTACAATGCAGATCTAGGTCTGTTATAAAAAACAATGGCTAATGATCCTCTCAATGCCATCCATTTCTGATCACTAGGATAAAGTGTATTAATAAGAAATCAATTCAAACAAACACACACAGATGTGGTGATTTATTTAGACCTGGCAGAAAATATACATGGCCATGTATTAATTTTTTTCTGCTTTCTCTTCATTAGGATTTGAGGCCAGGAGACGTATCTGGCAAGCGGAACCTCTGGGAAAAGCAATCTGTGGATAAAGTCACAACCCCTGCCAAGGTAATGTCAGTCTAAATGTTTATATAGTCCCCTTTTGGAGTAGAGAATGTCAGCTGTCCATTGTCCATCATCATAGGTATAATGGGGCCCCTCTGGATAACATTCCCCTGACCCAGGGTTCTGGGACGTGGAGTAAATATATGATCTGGAATGGTAGGACTCAGAGAACACCACTCACATATGACACAACAGGAATGGTGGCACTCCCCAGAATTGTGCAGCATAGTGGAGGGTGACAGGGTAAGTCTTCACACACACACTGCCCCCTCCTTTTTTAAAAAAAAATATATTTCTTTATTGATTTCAGAAAGTAAGGAAGAAGGAGAGAGAGAGAAACATCAATGATGAGAGAGAATCATTGATCGGCTGCCTCCTACACGCTTCCTATTGAGCCTGCAACCCAGGCATGTGCCCTTTGCCAGCATCGAACCTGGGATGCCTTGGTCCACAGGCTGACACTCTATCCACTGAGCCAAGCTGGCTAGGGCATGCACCCTCCTTCTTAATCTAGCCCAGAAACTCTTCCTACAGTGATCTATACTAATAAAAGCCTAGATGGTCCTTGCACCCATGTGCAATGCCCTCACGTCATCACAAGATGGCCATCACAAGATGGCCAGCAAGGGAGGGCAGTTGGGGACGAACAGGCCAGCAGGAGAGGGCAGTTGGGGGCAACCAGGCCTCAGGGAGGATATTTGGGGGTGACCAGGCTGGCAGGGGAAGGCAGTTGAGGGGACTAGGCGTGCAGGGTAGGGCAGTTGGGGGCAACCAGGCTGGCCGAGGAGCAGTTAGGAATCAATCAGGCGAACAGAGGAGCAATTAGGGGATGATCAGGCTGGCAGGCAAAAGCGGTTAGGAGCCAGCAGTCTTGGGTTGTGAGAGGGATGTTCGAGGGGTCCCAAATTGGAGAGGGTGCAGGCCTGGCTGAGGGACACCCCCTCCCCAACCCCCATGCACTAATTTCATGGACCAGGCCTCTTGTAATTCTATAACCACTAGACCCACAGCTGAGGTTATAAGGTAGCAGAGTAGGTAGCGCCTTTGTTCCAAAATGTCAGACTCACTACACATCATACAGTGATTCATTTGAAATGAAAACACACAACACATTTGAAAATGCAGATTCACAATACTACATTCAGCCCTCTGTGTCCTCAGGTTGTGCATCCGTGGATTCAACCAACCACAGATATAACTAACCTCAGATCACAAATATTTGAAAAAAATTTCATTGTTACTAATGTATACTATGCAGTTAGGCCTATGATGGTTGTTTCTGTATTGAACATGTACAGACTTTTTTCTTATCATCATTCCCTAATTAATACAGTATAGCAACTATTTATATATTAGAGTGGTGTTAAAAAATAAAACTGCCTCTGAATGCCCTGAGCAAGGCTAAAGATCAAGGTAGAGAAAAGGTAATACAAAGAAGAAAGAGGGGAAGAAAGAGAAGAAAGAAAAAAGGGAGAAAGGAAAAGAAGAAGGGAAGGGAAGGGGGAAGAGGGAAAGGAAAAGGTAAAAAGAAGAGGAGAAGAGAAAGGAAGGGGGAGGAGAAAAGGAGGAGAGGGGAAGAGAAAGGAGAGGGAAGGGAAAAGTCGACAGGAGAAAGACTAAGAGGAGCATATTTGAATAGAATGCCAACAATAATCCTCCTTTCATAAATATTTATTCCTACCATATTATAATTCTTTTTTTTTCTTCTAACATAAACATCTTGCTGAAACACTATGGCCTGCCGATTTAAAGCTCTCTTCTCTTAACAGGTTTGAGGCAGTTCAAGAAAGAAGCCAGAGTAGCCACTCCAGAAGCTGGACCAGCTCAGCTGAAGAGGGCTAATGTGCTCCGTTTTATATTTATGTTGATTTACTAAATTGGGTTAATCTCCTTTTGTTTTATTTTCCAATATCCCAGTAAACCCATGTATATTATCACTATATTTAATAATCACAGTCTAGAGAAGTTCATGGTAAAAGTACTGCCTTTGCACAGGAGCCTGTTTCTAAAGAAACCCATGCTGTGAAATAGAGACTTTCTACTGATCATCATAACTCTGCCTGAACGGTGACACCAACCACGTCGGAAGTCGAGCAGAAGGAGGCTCAAGCTGAAAATTTGCCTGAAGAATGTGTGCAGTGTCCAGAAAAACAAACCATTAGTGGGGTTTGGGTTTTTTTTTTTTTTTAAATACAGAAGTCATGTTGTTTCTGCACTTTAGAATAAAGCATGGAAGAAATGATCTTAGTAAGCAATTGTAACACTTTCTGAAAGTAACGCATTTCAGATTTGAGATTCTATAATGATGATTGTCTTTTCTAAAGGTATTACTTTAAAGTATTAGGTTAAGGTATTACTTTTTTCATGCTGATGATTATCTAAATTGGATGATGATGTTAGAAGACAGTGGTACTGATTTCTTTAGGTTGGCTGCTTTGTGGATTTCTTTGGTAGTGATAGTGAACCACATTTTAGATGACCTGATCATGTATGTATGTGCATACACGTATGCAAACACACTAATGGTAGAAAGCTTCTTTTATGTGCTAGACTATTATATTTAGCAAGTATGTCCTTGTAACTAGCCAATATCACAGCTTTTTAAAAATTAAAAATCACATTATATTAATATTCATATTTGCCAATAGAGACATGGCAGAATAGGTATCAATATATCTTCAATGTCCAATAAATAAACTGCAAGAAAAAAGAGAGAATCGAAATGTCAAAATGAATTGACATTTTCCATAAAACATAGTATTTAGCTTATAATGAAAAGCAATCTTGAAATCCAATGTGAATTTTACTAAATCTACCATCTGGATCAAACTCAAAGCTTGTTGAGAACTTTATTTTGTTAGCAATCAAGTTCACAATAGGTTGACCTAGAGGATATCTGTGGTCTCTTCTTTGTCTAAAATTTAAAGATAAGAATTTTAGTGACAAGATCGTCCAGATTGAAATTCCATGTATGGGTATGCAAAGACCAGCTTTGGCTAATGTCTGGAAGCAGAAAAGAAAAGTAAGCAAATTCCAGTATTTAAGAGTCATGATAGTCCTTCCATCTTTATTATACTAAACCATTTTTTAAATTAAAAGTTTTTACTTTTATTAGTCATTGGTACTTGTCATAAGTTGACAAGGTATTGAACTTTCAAAAAATATATGTAACTTTTAGTAGTTTTACTATTTTCCCCAAGATTCTTGATCAAATCTTCTTTTTTATACATGTAATCTAGACATCAGATCTTACTTTAGCTTATAAGTGTCCATCTATTCTTCACAATAGATGATAAAAGAGTACTTCTCTGTCTTGGCAATATGTTTTAGCATAGAGATATATAGGATAGTTCTATAAACTTATACCTCATTTGACTTAACCAAAAGTGTCCTACTCTCAATTTCTACCACAATGAGGGAGCCTCACAAACGACTATTTTCTAACCTACAGTATTTCCCTGGAAGAGCTAGCCAGGGCAGGCTGGCATGAGCAGTGACTACTGCCTTGCAGAGTCTGTTTTCTCAAAAATCAGTAAAAAGTAGCTGAATTCTCTAGTTTTCTTTCAGCACACCTGGGCCAACGGAAGGAAAACCACCAAGATCACACAAGTCATCCACCCGTGACAGAATAGATATGTGTCTATGATAAGAACCTAGAACCCACATGTAGTGCCTGATTTAGCACTGACTTTCATCACTGGAGTGAAATGGATCGAAGTTTGAATTAAGGCCCATGGCGATATAACATTACCTTATTGTACTTTTGAACAAGAGCTTCTCCTGATCACTAGTATATATATTTTTTCTAGGAAGTCTAAAGTTGAGAAGAGAATATATCGATCCTGACTTTTATTCCGGTATTTGGATGGAATAAGTTTTAGGGTAGAATTTTGTTCAGTTTGGATTGAATCTTTTGGAAAAAATAAATCCCATGTTTACTTGTTTGATTACAATTCTCTGTGTTATCTTTAAGAGGTAAAACTGCAAGGTGACTAGCATGTTCTGTGAATCTGCCATTCCTAAAAATTTTATAAACACTTGATGTTTTTCACTGATAACTGATCGCTGCAATAAGTATATATTGTGAAGATGCATCCACAATAAATGGAATTCCTCCAAATGCCATTGCCTCACTCATTTTTTATGTGCCATATTGGTTATAGAAGTTATATTGATTGTAATAAAGATGACAGCAGAGCAAAATGTATTCTTCAGGTTGAATCTTGGTTTTGCCCTTTAAAGAAGAAAAGCCATTTCTTATTTTGTAGAAACTTATTATGCGCATTTTTCTAACAACTCACCAAATATATATGGAAAAGTTTGAAAAGAGAGATTTTAAAAATTCTTCTGTAAAAAAAATTATTAAATGTTCCTTCATCCTCCTTCTCAATCCCGGTATTGTCACACATCACTTTTCTTGCTCCTAAAATGGCAGTACTGTTTCCCCAAAGGCAGTTTCTTTTATAGTAGAAATATCCATTAAATTTCATTAAAATAACCATTAAACATATATCCTTTGTTTGCAGAATATTACTATTAGCAAAGCAATGGAAATTACATTTAAATCCAAGGTGTTTCTCCCTGGTAATTTTGCATATTTATATAGCACTACTTGATCTGAAATCTGATGTTTTTCTCATAAAGATTTTAAATAGTGAGTCGAGAGCTCCTGCGCAGTCCCTAAATCCTGCCTGAAAGAGTGACAGAATTAACTAAGTTACTGTAATTTAAAAAACATTTAGCACTTTTTTATTTCTATGTCCTAACAACATGGGCGATGGAAATAAGTTTAGACAGTAAGATAGTTGTCATCAAAGTTAATTCACAAAATCAAGCAATGCAAAGAATACAACCTGTAACACTAATTCCAAGATGATGGAAACAGAGATGGATAAAAATTAATTTTACAATGTGCATATTCAGAGTATAATATAGTCTCTTGTGTGATGTAGAAACATGTATTGCAGGCTTTTTCATATCTTTATTTGTATGGAGGAATGGATAGGAAAAAAATATGTATTCTACAAAAGAAAGATGACTTAAATCAGGTCTTTATTTGAATGTTATCAAGCTTCTTATTCACATTGTCCAAACATTCTATATTCTTACTGGGTTTTTTTTGTTTCTTTGTTCTATTACTGAGAAATAACGTAAAAATATCTCACTACGATTATGGGTTTGTCTATTTCTTCTTATAATTTTGTTAATATTGTTTTCCATATCTTAAGGTCATGCTTTAGGTACATACAAAAATCTAGTGAATAAAATACTCTATCCTTGTGAAATGAATTTACGGCAAGCAAAGATTTTTGCCTCTTTATTTTTTCTATTCTTAATATTGCTATGGTGGCTTTCTTTGGTTAGTACTTGCACAATATAACTTTTCCACCCCTTTACTTTCAACCATTGTATACTCTTTAGTTTCAGATGTATGTCTTTGAAAATTATATGGTTTGAGTTTGGGTTTTAATCCAGTCTGATCATCTTTGAACTTTAACTGGAGTATTTAGCCCTTTTATATTTAATATATTACTGATATTTTTGCATTTAAATAGCATCCTATTTATGTGCTACATGTTGCTTTCTCTCTCTTGCCTTTGTGCCTGGATTTCTTCTGCTTCCAAGTGTGTGCTGATCTACAAGAGTCAGCTAAGAGGGTGAGCTAGACTTTTGGCAACCCAATGGGGCTAGAGGGCAAAAAATCATGTCAAGGATAAGGGTTTGTTAAACTAATTCCAGATTATGAGTTTCCAAAGAGCTGCTTCCTGAATATAAGGATGAGCTTGAAGGAATCTAGTCTTCATAAAGATTGCTGCCTGCCCTCACTCTGGGGAACAATTATAGTACTCTAGTGGGGAGATGAATTATAAATAACAGACATAAAAAGTTAGAAAATACTGAGTAACAATTCAAGAATTTAAGAGAGAAAATATCACAAGGTTAGTACATAATTGTCAAAGACTTATGTAATCCATAATTCAGTGTTTAGAGGGAGGAGAGAATACTTCAGCCTGGGATAATCAAAGGAAAAAGTAGTTGCCATAGTTCTTTTGTGCCCTCAGATGTATACCCAGTGCTCTACACACAGAGGTACTTGGTAAGTGATGATATTTTCCTAAGCACCCCAATTTATAAACTGCTAGATGTACTGCTATCAATTTTTGTACAGTTCTTAGAGATCTGAGGGTTAATTTGTTTTATGACATGTTTATTCGCAGATTTGCAATTCCTGTACCCACTCAGCCCTGCATCTCAGCTCCATAAAGAATGTTGGCCTCTCACTGTAGCCCAGATTGCATAGCCGAGTTTTGCCAAAGCCTGCTTTTAGTGATGTCAGCTTTTGTTATCTTGAAGTTTTCCCCCCAACAAAGTTTCATTAAATTGAGTTTTGGAAGTCCCAACTGATCGTTTCTACCAAGATTTTAAAAAACAACTCTTTATTCAATAATCTTACTGAAGGTACTAATATAAAAATTATACAAAAGAGCTACAATCACATAGAGCATGAGATTAGTTCCTTAGCTGCTTTTCAACCTGATCAGTGGTGGCACCATAGTTATGTAGGAATGACCATGTCCTCTGTAAAAAAAAAAAAAAAAAAAAAAAAAAAAGGGGGGGGATTTCACCATTGCAGTTCTGGGACAGTTATTGGGGGAGGAGGGAGAGACCGTGTTGTCATGAGACCGAACTGACCCTGGGAACTATTCTTTTAGGTGATTCATTCCATCCATTTTTTGTAGAGTAGGCAGGGGGCATTGTTACTATTCCATTTCCAAGTGTTTAGGAGAATGATGCCTCCCTGTGGTCCCCAAATTTAGACATATTCTACAAACTAATTCTACCAATGATAGACGGGTTCGGAAAGACTTCGCTATGGGGATGAGCCTTGAACCGAGTCTTGGTTAATTGACTAGCTGGGACAGACTTCACAGTTTGAGCTTGGAAACATTTTGAGAGGTTTGGCCTTGTATTATTAGGTCATCCTAGACCCAGATAGTCTGAGAAAGACCAAAATGGTTAATAAATGGGTGACCCCAGGGTTCCCAGGACCTAGTATGTTTTCCTCAATTTGGAACAAGAACTGTATAGCCACATGACCACTGACTTCTGTGATGTCATAAATAACTCTGTCCTAGTCACTTCACAGTCTCATTTAAGTCTCTGCTCAATTAATTCAAAATAATATAATTACATAAAATATAGTTCTAATTCAACTTACATTTGGCCATGCTGCCAAAGTGAAGTTTCCTCCTGATTCCCACACTAATAATTGTGCCTTTTGGAATCTTTTTCTACTTTCTTACTCTACTTTTATTTCTTTTCTTCCGTAGGCCTGGAGTCAATAAATTCACCAAAACCTAGAGGAAATGTTGCTCTAGGAATGAGTCTTTCGAGTAATCTTCTCTGATAAGATTATGGGGAAGGGAAACAAAACTTTAGACTAACAAAAAGCCCTTGGTAGAAATTTACTCCAGGCCTCACCTCCACCTTAACCTAAATGTAAAGAATTATGTCTCCACTACATACTCCTATCTGTAATAGGAGAGTAATTTTTTTATTTTTTTAAATAAATCTTTATTGATTTCAGAGAGGGAGAGAGAGAAACATACATGATGAGAAAGAATAATTGATCAGCTTCCTCCGGCATGCCCCACACTGGGGATTGAGCCCGCTATCCAGGCATGTGCCCTGACCTAGAATCGAAGCGTGAGCTCCTGGTTCATAGGTGGACTCTCAACCACTGAGCCATGCCGGTCAGCCAGGCAGGAGAGTAAATATTTTTAAGTTAAAAAAAAAAAAAAGCAGGTGCTTAAGAAAACCATGTTTAATTTATCTGGGGCGGAAAAAAGTCTTAAAGAAATCTCCTTCCTTAAAATAATACTGCCCTAGCTGGTTTGGCTCAGTGGCTAGAGCAGTGATTCTCAACCTTTCTAATGCCACAACCCTTTAATACAGTTCCTCATGTTGTGGTGACCCCCAACCATACTTCATAACTGTAATTTTGCTATTGTTATGAATTATAATGTAAATACCTGTGTTTTCCGATGGTCTTAGGCGACCCCTGTGAAAGTGTCATTCGACCCCCAAAGGGGTTGCGACACACAGGTTGAGAACCACTGGACTAGCGTGTCAGCCTGCAGACTAAAGGGTCCCTGATTGGATTCCAGTCAGGGGCACATGCCCCGTTTTCGGGCTCAATCCCCAGTAGGGGGTGTGCAGAAGGCAGCCAATCAATGATTCTCTCTCATCATTTATGTTTCTATCTCTCCTTCTCCCTTCCTCTCTGAAATCAATAAAAATACAATTAAAAAAATAAAATGATACTGACTTTAGCCAAGCTTTGGCTAAACAGTGCTACCTGGTATAATCCATAACACTGGTCTTCTCTTGGAGCCTTTTCTGCTTCCTCTGCCTGGCTAGGTCTTCCCCTGTACATCCATATGGCTCATCCCTTTACTTGCTTCAGGTCTCTTGCTCAAATGCCGCCTGGTCAGAGAAGCTTCTCTGCACACCCCATCAAAAGAACTAGGCCTACACCACTCAGCTCACTCCCCATGCTCAATTTTTCCCTGCTTTATCTGTCTCCATAGTAGCTATCACCACTTGGGTATTTGTTTTCAATCGGTTTGTCTGTGTTTTCCCAATAGAATATAACCTCATGCAATCACCTTACATTGGGAACAGTCCTTGACAAGTAATAGGTATTCAATAAGTACTTGTTGAATGAATTAAAGAATTACCATTTTTTCAAAGTTTGTTAAATTCCTAAGTACTTTTATGCACTAAAATATTTTTTGCTCTGTAGGATTACTTGAAATATGACCAGGCAAATATTTGGACTAAAAATCATGAGACTTAAGTCCCAGCTCAGCTATTAATTTCTTGAGTAACTTGGTTAGATAATTTCTTGGAGCTTCACCCTTGTACATCTGACATCTTATGGCTCATAACCATCCAACAGAAAAATAGATTCCATATAAAAATTATCTGTGCATGTCATTTTTAGTAACATGTATGGCATAAAACAAGGTACAACTGGTAACTATTTTTCAAGACAGCTTTATTTCTTTTTCGGGAAGGTCCAAACTTTTAAATTGCTGACCTCAAAAAAAACCTATTATTTTTTTCAGAAACTTACAATATCTAAAGCTATGGACCATTCCCATGCTTAAGCCAAAGTGTTTTGACCTTTATTCTACTTCCAAATTTGCTATAATCCAAATCCAATATTTACAAATCTCCTGACATATATAATACCTCAAGTAGGAACCAAACATCTCAAGACTTTTTTTTTCCCTAACTCTACTACTTGGAAAACTGTTCCCAATACATTCAATTATGCACCAGAGCTAACGATCAGGAGAAAATCAAGATGGAATGAATATACAGGAATCATGTCTAAGTCTGTAATGGAAACCTTGTATGTAATTAGATGCGGGAATACATGTGAAGTCATTTACATGGTGCCCTGCCAGATAATGTGTTCAACATGTTACCTAACGATTTTATATCTAAAGAATCTCTGAGCTGATAAGAACCTGGAGAGCTCACCCTAGTATATCTATGACTCCCCTATCAAGTATTTAATAATCACTTCCGAATCAAATAAAGATCATTAGTCACACAACTGTGCAGAATACAACTCAGTGTGGGGTACAAAGAAAGACCAACAAAGCACTAGTCTTCACCAGCGAGCTCTATCACTATTGCGCCTTCTTCTCCCCTAAATTTCCTGCCAGGAACCCCCCACGCCTCCTCCTCCATCACCACCACCACCACCACCACCACCAGCAGCAGCAGCAGCCGCACTACTTTCCACCCAGAACGGGATTCCCGCTGCCCCTAGTTCCCGTCATCCTTCAGGGCCCCCCTTCCTCCCGCCGAAACCCCGCCCCGGCTCTTTCCCTCCGCAGTGCTCCGGCGATTCCTCAGCGCTGTCTAAAGTCTCGCGAGGGAGGTCCCGTCGTCCGGGTAACGCGTGGCCTGGCCTCCGGGTGAAGGGCGTGGCTAGAGCCGCTAAACTGGACCGGGGTTACACAGGGCTGTTACCCGCGGGGGCGGGAAGGAGGGACCCAGTGAGGCGGGACGGTGACGCGCGCTTCCGAAGGAAAGGAGACCCCCCCGGCACGGCGGCCCCTGCGGGAAGCGAGCACACGTGGACACACCCGCCGGGGAAAATGAGCTCCTCCCCACACCGCCGTTTCCAGACGTGAGCGTGGGAGGACCGCTTTGACCACCGGAATATTGTGGCTTAATCGTCCTTCCCGCCGAGGAAGTCATCGTGCCTGCCCGCAGACCTGGCGTGGCTGGGCGTGGAGGCGCCGCGTTTTGCCTCTTCTGACTCAGCCGGGGAGGAAGCACGCGCCGAGTGCCCATTAGGCAGTCGGCGTGGCTCTCCGGAAGCCCAGGTTTTGCCCTATAGCAATGGTAACTGTTAGCCTCCTCCAGGGGTTGGCTGCTTGGGGATGTTCTTCTGTTCAAGAGAGAGAGGCGGTTGTCGCTGGTTTTATGTGAAGCAAGGCAAGGGGACTCACTTCCAGAGCTCTGTCCCCCTGAAGGCAGGCTTAGTTTAGCTCTTGTTTATATACACTACTTGGCTAATCACCTGTTCATTTCTTTGCAGTTGGGTCAGCTTATCTGGTTGGGGTCCAGGAGTCCAGGCTCATCAGGTTACACCTACAATGTGCAAAACGTGGTACCTACATTGTAACATTTATAGCAAGAGTAGCATTTAGTAGGAACCACCCAGACTGGAAGCCCCGTGCCCTGTCTTGCATTGGGTTGCCTCATATGCTCACCTAAGGAAATAGAACCAAATGTATGCCAATCCAGTTTCCCCAATTGGGAATAGTGGGGATCCCCGGGCTGAAACCTCAGTCTCACCGTGCTGCAACTCTTAATAAATAAGCAGACTTCTCTGTTGCATTTGCAGTAATTTGCTGTGGAGCTTGGAGTTTTCTTCTATGTAGTCTTGTTCCAAAACGCACTGTTTGTAGAGCGGAGCTTAAACAAATACACTGGGAATTGGTAAATTTCTTTGGTCTAAAAAAAAAAAAAAGCTAAGAATCTTGACAAGGAACTTACATTATTTCATTGTTTCGGTAATGGGAGGATACTTGCATAGCAGGGAATATGGTCATCGCCAGTACAACCTTCTGATAGCTATTGAGATTTCAGTGAAGACAAATATAATTGCATATTAGAACAGAGACAGTATCTACAGAATAGTAGCCAAAATATAAAGAGTCTGTTGTTGGCATTTGAACTGCTGGTCAATTGAAAGTTAAGTAGAAAATAAAATTTCTCTATTGCTACATTTCACTGCCTGAATAAGGAACTATAATTAAAAAGATTTGTGATCTTTTTAATGTGTCAGGATTATTTTGAATTTGCTATTGCTGTCTGGTATTTAATTGTAAATACAGGGTGTAAATGATTTATCTTTGTACCCTATAAATTCTTTTTTAATTAAATTATTTACTTGGTTTGTCTTTTATTGTGATTTGGTCTCTTTCTCATAGAAATGAAAATTTTCTTCAAATCTTTGAAACTGAAGGTTTATTTAATTGTGTCCTAATAGTTTTTAAAAGAAGCCTGTTGCCACTTAATTAAATACAATGGAATACATTTTGGATACTCATACAATGTAATAAACACTTTCGATATAAAAACTGTCGGTAAAATCCTTAGAAATTGTCTTACATTTACAGCCCACCTACTAAAAAGAGAAATATCGAGCCAAATACTGAAGAGATGTCAGAAGATTCAGAAGAAGACTATTCAGATAGATCAATCAGTGATGAAGATGAATCAGTATGTTTTCCTCAGCTTCATCTTATTTACTTTGAGATAAAACTTGTGCTATATGGATTCCCAGTAAAAATATTATAAAATCAGCCGAGACCGGTTTGGCTCAGTGGATAGAGCCTCGGCCTGTGGACTGAAAGGTTCCAGGTTCGATTCCGGTCGGGGGCATGTACCTTGCTTGTGGGCACATCTCCACTGTGGGGCGTGCAGGAGGCAGCTGATGGATGTCTCTCTCTCTTCGATGTTTCTGACTTTCTCTCTCTCTTCCTCTCTGTAAAAAATCAATAAAATGTATTTTAAAAAATATATAAAATCAATTGAATATAAGAATCACTTGGATGTCTAAATCACTTGTCATTGAAGTTGGGAAGTAATTTGATTGAAAGCCAAGATATTACTGTGTACATTATGCCCCATCTAGAAAGAGAACCTACTAGTACATTGGTTGTCTTTTTCTAAGAATCTTTGGATAAGATTCTTCTGAATTTTACTAAAATATGTGTATTAAATCATTGTTAGAGGTTTTTATACTTCTTGTCCACTTTGTTATATGTACTGAGTCTACTGTATTCATCATAATATGTATCATATTCTGGAACTTTCTGTGTTTTAAATCTACTCTGTAGCTCTGTAATAGGTTTAGTGTGGCTCTGATGTAACAAAGGAAAGGACATGGGGGAAGAAAAAGGGGGGAAAACAAAATGCAGTATTTGAAAACATTTTGTCTGGTTCTAGTAATATTTGTGAGATGTTTTCATCACACTTCAGTAAAGTGTAAATTATCATGTATATACATTAAGGTCCCCAAATAAGCTCCCCAAAATGATGTATAACCCTTTAAGTGTATGGCCTTTTGCATTTATTTTCTTTTTGAAAAAAATAATACTTTACAATTTTTAGAGCTAGAGGAAGAGAGAGGGAGAAAGAAAAAGAAGCATCCATGTGAGTGGAACATGGATTGGCTCCCTCCTGCACACCCCTTACAGGAGAGTCAAGCCTACAACCCAGGCATGTGCCCTCACTGGAATTGAACCCATAACCTTTTGATGCATGGGATGATGCCCAACGAACTAAACCACACAGGCCAGGGCTGGGTTTCTTTTCCTTTTTTGTTATTTTTTCTTAACTTAGGTTGTTTTGCATGCTTACCAAGAATTTTTAAACTTTATTTCTTCCCTACAATTATTAATATGACCTTACCCTGTGGAAGAAGAGGAATGAAAGATGAAAACTATAAGGTTTCAGGATATTTGAAGTGTGTGCTTTGAGATCAGTAGCCTATAATAATCCTTCAACGTTTTTCATTAAAGATTAAACACATACACTTAATTCTAAGTACAAACAAGTTGAAAAAAAATCTGGCTTTGTAAGTTGTTGGTTTTTAAAAGAAAAATGTTTTTAAACTCTCTTGTTTTAGGATGAGGATAGCTTCATGAAATTTGAAGATCTCCACCAATGTGCACTTTTAACAGGTTTGAATTTATCCATATATTCTTCCTTCTCTTTATGATATATGAATGGAGGAAAAATAATAAGATGAGGAAACTAGAAAAAAAGCTTGAATAATATAGGGAATTATTATTCTGTTATTGGATAAGGAGAGAAATACATTCACTTATATAAAAATCTTTTGGAGTTAAAACTTTTAAGATTTGTTTTAGGTAAACCTGATTTAAATGAAACAAAATGAAAATGGTCAATAGTTTATAAAGAACTTAATATAAGAATTTACCTTGACATTTTTTAAATAACCAATTCTTTAAATGCATTTATAATATAACTGGAATTACAATGGACACAATGTTTTGGAACTGCATCTTTGTTTAAATAAGTAGAGTTTCCTTAAAGTCATTCATTAGCAAATTTACATGTGCATGTGGGTATCTTGATGTATACTTGATTTTTTAGAATTTATACATTTAGAATTGTGCTTTCAAATACACATTATTTTTTCCAAATATATATCTAGCACAGATATTTTGAAATTGACGATAAGGCCTTTATTATGTTTATTATTGTCTTTTTCACTGCCATCCTAAAGCAAATATTCATTTTTGAGATAACCACTATTCTCAGTTTGGTGTTTATCCTTCTAGAATTTTTTCTTGCATTTGTACATATATTTATACCCATACTCATAAAAAATTTGTGACTAAGTTTAAGAAGTATAAGAACACTCAACAGTAAATAGTTTGCTAAAAAAAAATTATAGTACTATTTTGTGGACTTCCTTCTGCCCTTTTTTTTTCTTTTTAAAATTTTTAAAAAGTCTTGATAAAAAGGAGGAAATTCACTGTTTTAACTAACATTTCTTTGGTTGCTAAAAAAAATGAAAATTATTTCATATGCTTGTCTATTTATATTCCCTTGTGTTATGAATTGCTCTTTCATAGTAATCCTTGTTAACTTTGTTTACATTGCTTTCATTGTTTGGGGTTATTTTAAGCTACAAAAGCCTTTACTCTGAGATCATCAATATAATTATCAAAGTTTTTTTCAAATACTTTTTTGTACTTGTTTGAATTTTGGTATTTCATTTCTCTAAAATTTATATTTACAAATCATATGAGTTGTGAATCTAATTTTATTTACTAATTCATAAATAGTTGCCTTGCCATTTTTGAATCATATTGTAAATTAGGCAAAGTGTGATCTACCCACATAATAGAATACTAGATGCTTAATAACTGTTGAATAAATGGACCTATATAATAATCTTGAAGTAGCAATGGAAGGTAATATTTCTAATTTACTAGTAGTAAGATTTATGTTCAAAGAGACTGCATTAGCCAACCAAAATCATATAGAAACAAAGTGGTAGAACAGAACTCAGTTTGTCTAACTCCTAGTCCAATTATCTGCTATTATTCAGAAATAACACAGAACTAAATCTAGGTTAAAAGTCACATTTCAGAGGTGGAAAAGCAAGAGGAGTCTGTGGGACAAATGGAACCAAGTATGTAAAAGGTAGAGAGAAAAACCAGAAAGTATACCATCATAAAAGACAAGTGACATGATCTTAAGGAAGGGTGATTATCAATATCAAGTTGAAGCCTCAGTTATCCAATTGAAACTGACTACTTGGGACAACCCCATCTTATTCTGTGTGAATTATGTTCCTGGGGTTGTGTCACACATTAGCCCTAAAATGAGAACTGAAAAAAGTTTTAACTGAAAGTTTACTGTAACAGCCTTAGAGAATATAGTTCCATTAGGTGGTAAGGAACTATGGTTGGTGGGTGTATTTAACTTAATAGACAAATAGTTGCCTCCATGTGATTAAGTTTAAGAAGATTCAACAGCAAATGGTTTGCTTTAAAAAAAGCTGCAAAAAATAAAATCCCTGTCAAAATCCAAAATGTTTCTGGAGTAGCAGTGACAATTTGATATAATTTATAGTATTTGATATCAACAACTTTTCTTTAGCTAGCATGAAGATCAGTTAAAAATTTCTTTAGTGCTTTTTTTTAAATGCCATGAATTATAAGATATTTATAATTATACAGATATTCACAAATTAATGGTATTGGAGGGGGGGAAAAAAGAATATATTAAAAAATTACAGGGATTTGCCCTTGCTGAGTAGCTCAGTTGGTTAGAGCATCATCCTGATACACTAAAGTTCTGGGTTCAATCCTCAGTCAGGGCACATACAAGAATCAATCAATGAACTCCACAATAAGTGGATCAACAAATCGATTTTATTTTCTCTCCATCTCCATCTCCTTTCCTCTTCCTCTCTTCCTCTCTCCACCCCCCCCTTCCTTCTCACTCTTTCTAGACTAAATTTTAAAAATTATAGCAATTGGAGTTTTGCTTCTTAACACTCATAATTGTGTTTGAATCTTTTTCCAGCTGACTCCATCACTGACCCATTTTTCCCCCGGACTACACAAATACTATTGGAATACCAGCTAGGGAGATGGGTGCCACGTCTTCGTAAGCCACGAGATTTATATGGTGTCTCTTCTTCTGGTGAACTGAGCCCAACACGGTGGCCGTACCACTGTGAGGTCATTGATGAAAAAGTCCAGCATATTGGTAGGTTCTTAGCAGTTTTGGGGATTTAAACAAATTAGTAAATATATTTTGCCAAACTTAATTTTAATTAGAAGACTCCCAGTGTTAGAATAGTCATTCCAACATAAGTATAATATGAGCCATACAGGGGTGGGAAAAAGTAGGTTTGTATAGGAAATAATACAAGCCAATATAATAAAAGGTAATATGCAAATTGTCCCCCCAAGCAGGAGTTCCACTGACTGGGAGCTCAACCTGTCGCTGTGACTGCACTGTGGCTGCCAACCAGCCCAATCTGGGCCTGTTCGGCTCCCCCCAAGCCCTGGCCAGCCCCATCCCCAATTGGGCTGCCCCATCCCAATTGGGGACAGGGCTGGCCAGCCAACCACCTGTGGCTCCTCCCCCTGGCTAGCCAGCCCCCCAATAGGCCTCGATCACTGGCCAGGCTGAGGGACCTTACCCATGCATGAATTCATGCACAGGGCCTCTAATCTTATATAATAAAAGGCTAATATGCAA
Organism: Lasiurus cinereus; assembly: GCA_011751065.1. Lineage (NCBI taxonomy): Eukaryota > Metazoa > Chordata > Mammalia > Chiroptera > Vespertilionidae > Lasiurus > Lasiurus cinereus. The sequence goes on along the minus strand of JAAGEH010000307.1, from coordinate 51,400,952 downwards.
ATCTGAATGGCCAGCAGAACAACCGGTCGCTATGACACGAACTGACCACCAGGGGCAGACACTCAATCCAGGAGCCGGGCTCACTGGTGAACACAGCGGCAGTGATGGAAGCAGGCCTAAGCCAAGGGGTCCTGAGCTGCGAGAGGGCACAAGCCAGGCTGAGGGATCTCCCTCCCTTGCAGTGCATGAATGTTGTGCAGTGGGTCTCTAGTAATTAATAAATAATAAACTGTAAACCTACTTTTGCCCGCTACTTAAATGTAATTTTAAATTTTCTAGTAGCCACATTTAAAAAGATTAAAAAGAAACAAGTGGAATTGATTTCAAAACTATTTTTTATGTAACTCAAATACAGCTTAAATATGTTATGTTCTTGTTTTATATGGAATATTTGAAAACTGGTGTGCATTTATACTTACATTTCAATTCAATCCAATTTGTTCACATCCTTGCCAACACTTATTTCATTGCTTTTTTTTTTGCGGCGGGGGGGTTAAATTATGGCTCTATTTATTGGTTGACCTGAGTTAAACTTTTTAATTCCTAAAAAATCTTTTTTTTAATAAATCTTTATTGTTCAGATTATTACAGTTATTCCTTTTTTACCCCCATAGCTCTCCTCCACCTGGCTCCCACCCCACCTCTGCCCTTACCTCCCCCCATTGTCCTCATCCATAGGTGTATGATTTTTGTCCAGTCTCTCCCTGCACCCCCACTCACCTCTTTCCCCCTGAGAATTATCAATCCACTCCCTTTCTATGCCCCTAATTCTATTATATTCACCAGTTTATTCTGATCATCAGATTTTCAATTCACTTGATTTTTAGATTCACTTGTTGATAGATATGTATTTGTTGTTCATAATTTTTACCTTTACCATTTTCTTTTTCTTCCTCTTCTTAAAGAATACCTTTCAGCATTTCATATAATCCTGGTTTAGTGTTGATGAACTCCTTTAGTTTTTTCTTATCTGTGAAGCTCTTTATCTGACCTTCAATTCTGAATGATAGCTTTGCTAGGTAGAGCAATGTTGGTTGTAGGTTCTTGCTATTCATCACTTTGAATATTTCTGGCCAGACTGAATATTTTTTGCCACTCCCACCTGGCCTGCATCGTTTCTATTGAGAAATCAGCTGACAATCATATAGGTGCTCCCTTGTAGGTAATTAACTGTTTTTCTCTTGCTGCTTTTAATATTCTCTCTTTGTCTTTTGCTCTTGGAATTTTAATTATGATGTATCTTTTAAATAGCCATTCTAGCCCTAGCTGGTATGGTTCAGTGGATACAAAGTCGACCTGTGGACCAAAGGGTCTCATGTTTGATTCCGATTAAGGACACGTACCATGGTTGCAGGCTCCTCCCTGACCTGGGCCCTGGTCAAGCATGTGCAGGAAGCAACCAATGGATGTGTTTCTCTCACATCTGATATTTCTGTCTTTCCCTCCCTCTTCCACTCTAAAAAAATCAGTGGAAAGATATCCTCGGGTGAGAATTAAAAAAATAAAATAAAATGTTTAATAAATAAATAGCCATCCTAACATGTGTGAGATATCTCACTGTGGTGTTGATTACATTTCTCTGAGTATCAATGATGTTGACAGTGCAATCCCTATCAAAATCTCAATGGCACATTTTCATAGGAATAGAAAAACAACTAAAATTTATATGGAACCACAAAAGCTTGCAAATAGCCAAATCAATCTTGAGAAAGAAGAGCAAAGCTGAAGTCATGACACTTTCTGATTTTAAAATATATTACACAACCACAATAACAAAAACAGTATGGTACTGGACTAAAGACAGACATACAGATCAATCAACAGAATAACCCAGAAGTAAATCCACGTATATATGTTCAACTGATCTTTGACAAGACCGTCAAGAACACACAATTGGGAAAGGATAGTCTCTTCAACAAATGTTAAGACAATTTAATATCTACATGCAAAATACGGAATTGAACCCTTATCTTACACCATACAAAGAAACTCAACTCGAAGTGTATTAAAAACTTAAACATAAGACCTGAAACTGTAAAACTCCTACAAGAAAACATAGGGGGAAAGCTTCATAACATTGTTCTTGGCAATGATATCATGGATATGATACCAAAAACACAGGTAACAAAAGCAAAACTAAACAAGCAGGATAACAAAAAGTTTCTGCACAGCAAAGGAAATAATACAGTGAAAAAGCAACCTGTGGATTAGGAAAATTTGCAAACTATATTTCTGATGAGTTAATCTCTAAAACATATAAGGAATTTCTACAATTCAATAGCAAACTCATAACCAGATTTTAAAAATGGACTAAGGACTTGAATGGATGTCTTTTCAAAGAAGACACAAATAACCAACAGATATATTTATTGACTTTCTATGTAAGCTGATAAAATTCTTTGCCATTTTGTTGTTGGTTGAACTTCTTGTTTTCTCCTTGATCTCTAAATGCTCTCTGTATATTCATGAGATTAGCTTAATGTTATGTATGTTGCATACATTTTCTCAGTTTGTCATTTGCCTTTTTCTCATGCAGAAAATTTTAATTTTATGTAATAATTTTGTCTATCATTTTTCTGTCTTCTGGATTTTGAAGATCATGTTTCTCTTAACACATTTCAAGTTGTATTTTTTGTGATGAAAATTTTTTAACATTGGGAGCCATTTTGATGCAATAAGTGAGCTCCCAATTCAATTCTCTTATCTCCTATTATTCCAACAAAATTACTAAATAATTTTTTCTCTACTGATTTGAAATGCAACAATTATTATATGTTCAATTCCTAGGCCTAATTTTGAATTATATTCTATTCCACTAACCTGTCTACTCATATGGTGGCTCAAAACCTTTAATGCAGTATTTTTAAAATTATAAATTCTGTTAGTTGACAAACTTAGTTCCCCATCATTTCTTCTATTCTTTTAAAAAGTTTTCCAACTTCTTGGCTTATTATATTTGCCTTATTGTATGTATTTCTATATGAAATTTAAAATAAGCTTTTCTAGTTGTCCCCAAATTAATCCTGGTAACTTTATTGTGATCACATTACGTTTGTAGATTAAGCAAGAGTGACATCTTTACAATATTGCATCTTCCTAACCAAGAACAAGGTATGTTTCACTAATTACCCTAGTTTTCCTTTATCTTCCTTAGTATAATTTTAATTTTTTTTCTTGAACTTTTTCTAAGTTTCATTGTTTGGTATTTTATTTTGTCACTTTAAATAAAATCTTTGTTACATATTATTTTCTAAATGATTTTGTAGAGGAAAGTTAAGTTTTGTGTATTAATTTTGAAACCACCCAACCTTATTTCTAGTTTTTAAGTTATTGCATATGTGCTTTTATACAATTACTAGAGGCCCAGTGCACAAAATTCATGCCTGGAGGCGGGGAGTGTCCCTCAGCCCACCCTGCACCCTCTCCAATCTGGGACCCCTCAAGGGATGTCCAACTGCCCATTTAGGCCTGATCCTAAACGAGCAGTCGAACATCCCTCTCACAGTCCAAGACTGCTGGCTCCCAACTACTCGCCTACCTGCCTTCCTGATTGCCCCTAACTGCTTCTGCCTGCCAGCCTGATCATCCCCTAACCACTTCCCTGCCAGCATGATTGATGCCTTACTGCTCCCCTGCCAGCCTGATTGCCCCTAACTGTCCTCCCCTCTTGGCCTGGTTACCCCTAACTGCCCTTCCCTGCAGGCCTGGTCTCCACCCCAACTGCCCTCCCTTGAAGGCCTGGTCACCTCTAACTGCCCTCCCCTGCAGGCATGGGCACCTCTAACTGCCCTCACATGCAGGCTTGATTGCCCCCAACTGCCCTCCCTTGCAGGCCTGTTCCCCCCCAACTGCTCTCCCCTCCTGGCCTGTTCGCCACAACTGCCCTCCATTGCAGGCCTGGTCCTTCCCAAATGCCCTCCCCTTTTGGCCTGATCACCCATAATTGCCCTCCCTTGCAGGCTTGGTCTCTCCCAACTGCCCTCCTGTGCTGAACATTCTGTGCTGGCCATCCTGTGTCCACATGGGGGCAGCCATCTTGTGTGTTGGAGTGATACTCTATTTGCATATTACTCTTTTATTAGCTAGGATATCATCAAGTAGAAATGTAATTAAATCTCCTCATTTCCAGTTTGTATATCATACTACTTTTTCTTGACTGAATGCATTGACTGAATGTATTTTTTTTATTTATTTATTTATTTATTTATTTATTTATTTATTTATTTATTTATTGTTTTTTTTACACCAAGCAATCTACAGGACTGCTGCTTGTTGACTAGTATTTTTGAAAAACATTTAAAGTTTTATATTCATCTTGTCCTTATTTTCATGGGAATGCTTTTAGTGTTTTCTCTCTAAGTAAAATATTGGCTCATGGTTTGAATTAAATTTGCTTTTGTTTTTATTAAGGAAGTATCTATTTATTCTTTATTATTAAGAAAATTTACCCAGATATAATTACTAAATTTTATTAAATGCCTTTACAGAGAGAGTATCATAAGGTTCTCATTATGATACATTAAAATACATGTATTTTATCACTTATTGGAGGACGTTTTCATTAATTTTAGAAAGACAGGCAGAGAGAAAAAGAAACATCCATTGGCTGCCTCCCTAATGTGTCCCAACCAGCAATCAAGCCTATAACCTATGTATGTTGCCATGTGCCCTGACCATTTGATGCATTGGACAATGCTCCAACCAACTGAGCCATCTGGCCGTGGAATGAACTGCTATTAGTCATTGTGTTTTATTTTGTTTTTTGTTAAAGTCTATTTGCTAATATTTTATATAGGATTTTTGCTTTAATATTCATAAGTAAGATAATTTATATTTTTCTAGCTTTTGTACTTTTTTAGGTTTAAGTATAAATATTATTCAAAATTCTTCCTTGTAGAAAAATTTCTCCTCCTCTAGAACACTGTAATTAACTGTTTTTTTGAAAGTTTGATAGAATTCACTTAAAACAGTCTGGACATATTTGTTATTGTTATTTTAGATATACAGAGAATATTTTTATTATAAAACGTCTCTTCTTTGTTAATTCTGTTTAGATGTTCTATTTATTTCAGGGACAGTTTTGATTATTTGTATTTTCCTAGAATAATAATGCTTTTATGCAGAACTTTTCATTTATTTACAAAGATTTGATCAAAATATCCTCTGTAATTGTTACAATATCTTTTGACTTTTTTGGATTTTCTCCTTCTATTGTTATATTTTTGTTAAGTATTTGTACATTCTTATTTTCTTCTCCCCTGAATGTATTGGTAGGATATAATTATCTTGTTAGTTTTTTCAAAGAATCAATGTTTAAATATATTACGTTGTGCTGTTTTCTTAGTCATTCATTTATCATTTTTTTTATATATATCTGATTCATGTAGGGTTTTTTTTTAAACCTTAGTCTGTATTTAACTTCTTGTTTCCTAATATTTTATTAGGAAAAAGTTTAAATAGAGAGAGAATTTGAAAGGAGTGTACAGGAACACCACACTCACCAGCTAGATTTTTACTATTTACTAGAGGCCTGATGCACGAAACTTGTGCAAGAGTAGGTGTTCCTTCCCCCAGATAACGACACCAGCTTCCCTCTGGCACCCAGGACCCTGGCTTCCCTCTGGCCACCTGCAGGCACCCGGGACTCGGGCTTCCCTTGCAACCCCAGCTTCATCTGGAAACTTATCCGGAAGGGTGTCTGGTCTAATTAGCATATTATATTATTTTATTATTATAGATTATTTGCCATATTTCTTGATCACATTTGTAGCCAACTGTCTATCCCTCTCTCTATCCAGACCATCTTAATTTTTATTTATTTTAAAGTAAGTTGTGGACATCCTTATATTCCAACTTTAAATGTTTTAGCATGCATATTATTAGCTAGAATTTAATCTTGTTTTATTATTATGTTTTTAGGTAAATTTTACATTCAATGAGATGCATGAATCTGTGTTATTCTGTCAATGAATTTTAGCAAATGTGTACATCTGTGTAGTCCAAACCCCTACTACAACATAGGACATTATCATTGCAATCACTTAAACATTTTAAATAATACTTGTATGCTTAAAACTACATAATGCTAATAAAAAAAATCAAATAATATTTGAATAAATCAAGAAATGTACCATGTTCATGGATTGGAAAATTCAATTTAGTAAAGATGTCAGCTCTCCCCAAATGGATAGGTTCTAGGCAATTTCTATCAAGATTTTTTTTTTTTTGTAGATGTAGAGAAGATTGTTCTAAAATTTATATGGAAAAGTAAAGGAACTGAGAGTAAAACTGTTTTTGAAAAGAAGCATAAAATCGGAGGAATCAGCCTATGTGAGTTCAAGGCCTTTTATATATCTATAGTATTGTCAAGGCCCTGTCACATTGGTGGAGAGATATGCATAGATCAGTAGAAGAAGAGAACCCAGAAACAGAACCACACAAATATGTCCAACTGATTCTTTACAAAGGTGCAAAAGCAATTCAATGGAGAAAAATTAGCATTTTGATCAAATGTTAGATATCCATAGGGCAAATAAAGAAAAAGAAAAAATGAACTTCATTTAAATCTAGTGCTTTATAAGAAAAATTAATTTAAACTGGATCACAGACTTAAATGTGGCATAAAATTATAAAACTTTAAAATAAGAGAAAATATTTTTAATCGAAAGCTAAGCATGTTCTTAGAACTGACACCAAAATCATAATTAATAAAATGAAAATTGATAAGTTGGACTTCATTAAAATTAAAAACTTTTATAAGAATCTTGTTAAGAGAAAAGAAAAACAAAAGATAACATGTACATGCCAACTGATTCTGCTCCTTTTTATGAGGAAAACATATCTTCCAAAAAATTTCACCAGTAATCTTTTAACATCTCCTTTATATTATGTGGTTACTCCTAGCCACAGGAAAGCCTGGAAAATTGGAGTCTTTACTGAATCTCATGCCACCCTCATACAGGTTTTTTGTCATAAAAACAAACAAGAAGAAAGTCAGATATTGGGTGGCAACTAGCAGTGTATGCAACAACTGCAATTTTGCAGGCCCTTCTATTTCTAAACATTTTTTTGTTCATCTAACAGTGAATAAACTTGAACTAGTACTTGATGCTGGCAATTACTCATCCTGGCAATTAAAGTCACACAGTCTACCCTATGGAAAATATTCATTTTTGATATCAACCAACTTAAGACAAAATTAAGTGGCTCCTTAGCACTACTGCATTTTCCAATATGCTGAGAAGCCTTTTGGAGGAATACCTACATTTTGTATATCCTTGGTAAGAAGCGTGCAAAAGCTTTCTGGCAGATAACTCAAATGCAGAACAAAATCACCATGATTGAGAACACTTAAAGGCTTGAATATTCTAAAATTTGAGGATGTATGAACTGTCCTGAGAAGCCAGTGCTAGAAATCTAAGAGTATGTAATTATCAAATTAAATGAGAACCAGATATAGACTAATAAAGGATGTCAATGAGTTAGATAATTTAGCTATAACAGACAAATGCCTGGAGAGATAAGACTGCTAAAACTGACTCAAGAGGGAATAGAAAACATAAATAGGTATATAGTAAGTAGAAAGATTAAATTCATAATAGAATAACTACCCACAAAGAAAAGACCAAACTCAGATAGCTTCATTGCTGAATTCTACCAAACACTTAATGTTTGGGACAGTCTACCAAAATTCCTACCAGTTCTTCACAAACTTCTCCAAAAATAGGAGAGGAGGGAAAACTTTAGGAGAGCAATATTACCCTTTATACAAAGCCAAAACAAGAATACTAATAAACCAATATGTATTATGGACATAGATGCAAATTTTCTCAACAAAATACTATTCAACTGAATCTAGCAACACATAAAAAGGATTATTCAACATGACAAAGTAGAATTTATCCAGAAATTCAAGGTTAGTTTAGGATTCAAAAATCAAGTGATATAATTGATGTAATGAAATAAACTAATGTAATACAGCATATCAATAGAATTTTAGAAAGTATATCTTATTAATAGCTACAGAAAAAGTATTTAAAATCCAGCACATCCCCTGGTGAAAACTGCTGACTTTGAAGCTTTGATAATTTCTGGAGCCTAAATTATCTGGCCTTGGTTTTTGATTATTAAAGAAATCAATCTTCTGAATCCTAAGAACCAAAGATATGCTAACCATATATTGACCCAATGCTGATAACCAGGATCGCTACATTCCTAGTTTTGATAAGCCAGTCTTGTGAAATTAATGGCTGGAACACTGCTAACTTCTGGGAATTACTGCGGCTGAGAGAGATCTGGATATCTGCTAGCAAAGCTGCATTGTCACATTGCTATACTCATGAGCAACATGTATGTCAGAATCAACATATGTGTCAAAATCAGCAGGTATGTCACAATCAACATGTGCAAGGACCTGTATATGCCAAAATAGAAACACGTCAACATGTGTCAGAATAAACATGTCAATTAGTTATTGTGTATCAATTAATGTGTGTCAGTGGCATATGTGTTGGAATTGACCTGTCAGAATGAACAGATGTGTCATGATTAACATATATCAGAATTAGTATGTGTTGGTTTTAATATGTTTCAGTGAACATGTGTGTCAGAATCTGCACACATGTCAGAATTGATGTGCATGTCAGAGTGGTCAATGTGTCAGAATAAACATATGCCTCAAAATTGACATGTCTGTCAGGATCAAAACACCTGTCAAAAGCAACATATCAAAATTGATGTCAGGAAGGAATCCAAGATGGTGGCATAGGTAAACACTTACACTGCTGCCTCGCACAACAATTTCAAAACTACAACTAAAAGACAAAATGGACATCATCCAGAACCACAGGAAAGCTGGCTGAGTGGAAATTCTACAACTAGAAGGAAAGAGAGGGGCTCACGGAGACCCAGAGGAGCTGCAAAAAGCTGAGGTACAGAGACGCGTGCGTGGAGAGAGCGGGTGCCAAAGTACCTGGCTGGCTTTCTCTGGTGGGAGGGAGATGGAGACTCCCAACTGCATTGAACCCCTTATCCTACGGCACTGAACCCCAGGTCCAGCCAAAAGTCATACGGAGGGAGTTTGGACTGTGAAAAGAAAGAAGTGCATGGAAATATAGGGGAGCTGCGAAAGGGCAGAAGTCTGGTGGCGCACACAGAACTGTGCGCAGAAGACCAACTGCTGATTGTGCTGCTGGCTTTCAAGAATGGGCAGGAGACAGAGCCTTCCAACTGCGCCACTTCTAACTCCACTAAACCCCACTTTCAGGCGAAACCCTGGGGACCCAGACTCGTATGGTCCTGGAGCGCTGGGGAGCCAGAAAGGCAGCAGTCTAGAGGCACTGCGCACATGCCCAGGGACTGCTCCAGCGATTACCCAGAGACACGTGAGACCCAGGGGTCGTGGAGGACGGGGCCGACTGGAAGTCAAGGCAGTTCGTTAAACCCTGAGACTCCACCCTTCCCAAGCTCAACAGAAAGGCTTTTGCGTTTTGCAAGTCTTTTATCATAAGGCTGAATCCAACACAGAAGTTCTCCCGGCATAGTGAAAATGTGGAGACAAAGGAAGAGATCACAAACAAAGGAAATGGATGAAAACAAACGACTGGATAGAGTTCAAACTCATGGTTATAAGGTTTTTCAAGAATATCCTAGAAAAGATGGATAAATTTAGTGAGACCCAAGAGGAGATGAAAAAGGACCAACTAGAAATTAAACATACACTGACTGAAATAAAAAATATTCTACAGAGACCTAACAGCAGACTAGAGGAAGGCAAGAATCAAGTCAAAAATTTGAAATACAGTGATACCTCGAGATACGAGTGCCCTAACATACGAGATTTTTGAGATACGGGCCGTCAAGTGAGCGATTTTTGCTTTGAAATGCGAGCAACATTTGAGATAGGAGTAATCGCACGGATTGGCCAGCTGCACATGACCCACCAGTTTACCTCGACTCGAGCATCTCATAGTTTCCCACGCCTCAAGGTTACAGAACGAATTAAACTCGTATCTCGAGGTACCACTGTATAAAGAATAAAAAAACACTCAACTGGAAAAGCAAGAAGAGAAAAGAATCCAAAAATGTTAAGATAATGTAAGGAGACTCTGGGACAGCTTCAAGCGTACCAACAGCAGAATTGTGGGGGTTCCAGAAGAAGAGAGAGAGCAAGATACTGAAAACCTATTGGAAGAAATAATGACTGAAAACTTCCCACATCTGGTGAAAGAAATAGACTTACAAGTCCAGGAAGCACACAGAACCCCATATAAAAGGAATTCAAAGAGGACTACACCACGACACATCATAATTAAAATACCAAGAGCAAAAGACAAAGAGAATATTAAAAGCAGCAAGAGAAAAACAGTTCATTACCTACAAGGGAGCACCCATACGACTGTCACCTGATTTCTCAACAGAAACAATGCAGGCCAGACGGGAGTGGCAAGAAATATTCAAAGTGATGAATAGCAAGAACCTACAACCAAGAATACTTTATCCAGCAAAGCTATCAGTCTGAATTGAAAGGCAGATAAAGAACTTCACAGATAAGAAAAAGCTAAAGGAGTTCATCAACTCCAAACTAGTACTCTATGAAATGCTGAAAGGTACTCTTTAAGAAGAGGAAGAAGAAAAAGATAAAAGATAAAAAAATTATGAACAACAAATACATATCTATCAACAAGTGAATCTAAAAATTAAGTGAATTAAAAATTTGATCAACAGAATAAACTGATGAATATAATAGAATCAGAAGCACAGAAAGGAGTGGACTGATAATTCTCAGGGAAAGGGGTGAGGGGAGTGAAGGGAGAGACTGGACAAAAATCATACACCTATGGATGAGGTCAATGAGGGGGAGATAAGGATAGAGGGAGGGGTGGGAGCCGGGTGGAGGGGAGCTATGGAGGGGAAAAAGAAATATAATAATCGGAATAATAAAGATTTAATTTTAAAAAAATTGATGACATGTCAAAATCAGTATTTCAAAATTGTTATGTCTCTAAGTGACACGTCTATAGTAACATGCATGTCATAAGTGACTTATGTGTTGCAGTGGCTTATGTATTATTGGTGGCATAGGTCACAGTTGACATGTATGTAGCTAACATCTGTAGAGCATGTAACTGTTTATAAAGTTTTTTCAGAAGTCATTTTAGGTGTAGATGTGGTTCTGAAGAACATTATTATTCAATAAACTGCATACAACTTTTTAAAAAATTGAGGTAAAATTTACATCACATAAAATTAACCATTGTAAAGTGAATAATTCAGCAGCATTTATATTTTTGCGTTGTGTGACTATCACCTCTCCCTAAATCCAGAACATTTTCATGCCCCCATCCAAAGAGACCTTATACTTATTAACCAATCATTCCTCATTTTTTCTTCCCACAGTAAAATTAGTAATCTGCTTTTTTGTCTCTGTGGATTTATCTATTCTGGACATTTTCAATTATACAACCAGATAATATATATATATATATATATATATATATATATATACACACACACACACACATACATACATACATACATATATAATAAAATCCAATACCCTTTCATGTCAAAAAATTAGGAAGAGAATGGAAAATCTTTGCTATGATAAAGAGCATTTATGAAATCTCATAATTATATACATAAGGCTGAAAGAATGGGTGCTTTCCCCATGTGGTAAAAAACAAGACAAGGATATCCACTTTGCCATTTCTATATAACATGGTAATGGAGCTTATAGTCACAGTGATTAAGCAAGAAAAAAATAAAAATCATCCTGGTTAGAGAAAAAGAAGTGAAACTATTTATGTTCACCAATAACATAATCTTATATATAGAAAACCCTCAGCAACCCACTGAAAACAGTTATAAAAACTAGTAAATGCATTTGGTAAGCTTGAAAGAAATATTTTTTTTTCTAAATATATTTTATTGATTTTTTACAGAGAGGAAGGAAGAGGGATAGAGTTAGGAACATTGATGAGAGAGAGACAGTGATCAGCTGCCTCCTGTATGTCCCCTACTGGGGATGTGCCCACAACCAAGGTACATGCCCTTGACTAGAATCAAACCTGGGACCTTTCAGTCCGCAGGCCAATGCTCTACCCATTGAGCCAAACTGGTTTCAGCAAGATAAATATTTTTAAAGTCAACTATATTCCTATCAACACAAATGAGAAAATGCAAATTGACTGTATCTTTGCGGTGCCCACCAGCCAATCAGGACTGAGTATACAAATTAACCCAACAAAGCTGGAGGGTTAATTTGCATACAAGGGGCAAAGCAACTGGGGGCAGGATGCTCGCGTTGTTGCCATGGTAATGATGCAGGTGTTCCGCACTGCCCCAACTGCTCTGAGCCTCTGGGCAGTGTGGGAAGGCAGAAAGGCAGCTCTGGGCTGGAGCAAAGGCAGAAAGGCAGCTCCAGCCGGAGCAAAGGCAGTGACAGCAGCCAGGGGGAGGAAGGCCCATTCTTGCATGAATCTTTGTGCATCAGGCCTCTAGTACATTTAAAATGAATAATACTAAAATGAATTTAAAGAAACAATTTCATTTACAATAACATCAAAAAAATAACATAGGAATAAATTTAAGAAAAGTGTAAAACTTATACTCTGAAAATTACAAAACATTATTGAAAGAAAATTTTAAAAATCTAAATAAATGAAAAGAAGCCATGCTTGTGGATCAGAAAATTTACGATTGTTATGATGGCAATTCTCCCCAAATTAATCTGCCAATCCAATACAATTTTCATCAGAATACTGTCTGCTTTGTAGCAATTGACAAACTGATCTTAAAACTGATATGGAAACTTTGAAAATTTAAAATAGAAAAAAAAATTGTGAAAAAGAACAATTTGAGATTCACAATTTTCAATTTCAAAACTATAAATTAACAATAACCAAGACAGTGTTGTAGTATCATGAAGACAGGAATATAGATCAATGAATCTAATTGAAATTCAAAAATAAACCATGTTTGTGGTTAACTGATTTTCAACAAGTGTGGCAAAGTCTATTCAATAGAAAAAATAGTCTTTTAAACAAATGGTGATGGGACAACTGGATAAATAACACACCATATGAAAAATTAACTTAAAATGGGTCAAGAATTAATGGGTCAAACTCTTAGAAGAAAATGGAAGTAAATTTTCCGTTGAATCTGACAATGGATTTGTAGCTATAACACCAAAAGCACAAGTAACAACAACAATAAAAATGAGTCAATTAGATTTCATTCAAAACTTTTGTGCTTCAAATAAAACTATCAAGAGAGTGAAAATAGAACCCACAGAATGGGAGAAAATAATTGCAAGCAATCTGATGAAGGACTTATATAGACCTCTTACAACTTATACTAAAAAAGACAACTCAATTTTAAAAGTGCAAATGACAGGAGAGAAACCAAGATGGCATAGGTGAACACCTAAACTGCTGCCGTGCACAATTTCAAAACTACAGCTAAAAGACAGCACAGACATCATCCAGAACCACAGGATAGATGGCTGAGTGGAAATTCTACAACTAGAAGGAAAGAGAGGGGCTCACGGAGACTAAGAGGAGCTGCAAAAAGCTGAGGTACAGAGACACGTGGGTAGAGAGGATGGGCGGTGGAGTGCCTGGCTGGCTTCCTCTAGCAGGAGGAAGATGGAAACTCCCAAATACACTGAATCCCAGTTCCAGTCAATACTCATACAGGGGGAGTTTGGACTGTCAGGAAAAGCGAGGAGTGCACAGAAACTCAGAGGAGCCATAAAAAGCAGATATCAGGAGGTGTGCGCACAAGTGCACACAGAGATAAAGTGCTGCTGGCTTTCTCTAGCAGGAGTAAGACAGAACATCCCAACTGCACTGCACTCCGCTTCCGGCTGCACTGAACCCCCAGTTTGGGCGAGACCCTGGGGATCCAGACTCATACGGGTCCCTGGAGCGCATGGAAACGCAGAGGAACCGCAAAAGGCAGAGGTCTAGAGGCATGCACACAAGTTCATGCAGAGAGGGCTGCAGCGATTACCAAGGGACACAGAACCACCGGCCTCATAGGGCAGGGCTGACAGGAAGCCAAGGCTGTCTGCCTAGCCCTGAGACTGCCCCATCCAAGCCCAGCACAGAGGCATTTGCAATTTTGCAAGTCTTGTCTCATAAGGCTGACTCCAGCACAGAAGTTCTTTTGGTGTAGACACAGCTTATCCTCACAGCCAATTGGCCTGTAGGTCAATTACCCCCAGTGATACCAACAACAATCAAGACTTAACTACAACAAAGCTGTACACAGAATCCACAAAGGGATGCACCAAGAGTGTCCACCTCAGGTAACCGGGGAGGCAGCGGACAACTAGCACACAAAGCTACTCTACCAACTCAGGGAAGCAGCGAAAATGTAGAGACAAAGAAACAGCTCACAAATGAAAGAATGGAAGAAAACAAACAACTGGTTAGAGAGTTCAAAACCACAGTTAAAAGGTTTTTGTTGATAAATTTAGCAAGACCCTCGAGGATATGAAAAAGGACCAACTAGAAATTAAACATACACTGACTGAAATAAAAAATATTATACAGAGACCTAACAGCAGACTAGAGAAAAGCAAGAATCAAGTCAAAGATTTGAAATACAAAGCAGCAGAAAATACTTAACTGGAAAAGCAAAAAAGAAAAAAGAATCCGAAAATTGAAAGACAGTGTAAGGAGTCTCTGGGACAACTTCAAGTGTACCAACATCTGAATTATGGATGTGCAAGATACTGAAAACCTATTTGAAGAAATAATGACTGAAAACTTCCCCCACCTGGTGAAAGAAATAGAATTACAAGTCTAGGAAGCACACAGAACCCCAAACAAAAAGAATCCAAAGAGGAATACACCAAGACACATCATAATTAGAATGGTAAGAGCAAAAGACAAAGCGAGAATATTAAAAGCAGCAAGAGAAAAACAGTTCATTACCTACAAGGGAGCACCCATACAACTGTCAGCTGATTTCTCAACAGAAACTATGCAGGCCAGACAGGAGTGGCAAGAAATATTCAAAGTGATGAATAGCAAGAACCTACAACCAAGAATACTCTATCCAGCAAAGCTATCATTCTGAATTGAAGGGCAGATAAAGAGCTTCACAGATAAGAAAAAGCTAAAGGAGTTCAACACCAAACCAGTATTATATGAAGTGTTGGAAAGTACCCTTTAAGAAGAAGAAGAAGAAAAAGGTAAAGATAAATTAATGAACAACAAATGCATATCTATCAACAAGTGAATCTAAAAATCAAGTGAATTAAAAATCTGATGAACAGAATAAAATGGTGAATATAATAGAATCAGGGGCAATAGAAAGGAGTGGATTGACAATTCTGAGGGAGAAAGGGGAGTGTAGGAAGAGACTGGACAAAAATTGTACACCTCTGGATGAGGACAATGGGGAGGATGTAAGGGTAGAGTCGGGTGGGAGCCAGGTGGAGAGAAACTATGGGGGGGGCGGGAAAGAGAAACAATTGTAATCTGAACAATAAAGATTTATTAAATAAATAAAAATTCAAATGATCTGACTAGACATTTCTCCAAAGAAGATAAACATGGCCAATGAACACATAAAAAGATATTCAGCACCCTTAATTATCAGGGAAATATAAATAACAATAACACCCTCTATGATGACTGGAATTGAAATCAGATAACAGGTGTTGATAAGAATGTAGAGAAATCAAAATCCTCCTTTGATGGTGAGAATGTAAAATCATTCAGTTGTTTTTTTTTTAATTTTGGCACTTCTTCAGAAAGTTAAACAGATTTATCATACAAGTACTTTGATAAGTTGCAAATTTGACCCTATTGTATAAGAGTTTCATATTTGTTACTATAAAGACTATTCGTCTTACCTAATAATAGACAAACCTGTAAATTGACCATATCTCCTCTATGCCCACCAGCCAATCAGAATGAGTATGCAAATTAAACTGCTGAAGATGGCAGTTTAATTTGCATGCATGGGCACTGAGTAACCCAAGGGCAGGCAAGATGCTTGTGTCATTGCCATGGTGACGACTCAGGCATTCAGCCCTACTCCAAATCTCTCAGAGCCTCAGGGCAGCCTGGGAAGGCAGGGCCCAAACAGAAAGATGCAGCTCCGGGGCTAGACAGGAGTGGAAAAGCAGTGCCGGCAGCCAGGGAACAAGGAAGGCCCATTCTAGCACAAATCTTCGTGCATTGGGATTCCACTTGTTAAATAATTGAGAACCTAAACAGATTAATGAAAAAGTCTCTTTCTTTAACTGGGATGTCAGCCTGTCATGCATCTTTTGATGATAAGCATACACCAAAGCAAGTAGCAGAAATTCCCAAACTCTTCAGAAGCAATGCTATGTTATCAGTTCATGATTAATTTTAGTTTGAGTACATTAAGATTTTCAACTGATAAGATGATCAGTTTTAGTTATAATTTTTTTTATTCTTTATTGTCAATTTATTTGGTTGTGTGTTGTTCAGTTACCCAACAAAGTATACTGACATCAATATTTTAATCTATGCTTTCTCTGTAGCTAAACTTTACTCTGATTAATTATGTCAGATATAGTTAGGTTGCTAAAGCAGTTGTACACATAATCCCCCAAATGTTTGTCTAATAACACTTCTTTATTACTACCAAATTGTATTTTTCTTCTTATTGTTTTAGTGACTATATTCGGGATCATAGAGGCTAACTCCCTCTATAGGAATATATTGATTACCAGAATCAAGCCACACATAAGTCTGATACACATAAGTCAATAATAAAACAGAACAATGAGTCATCACCAAATTCTTGTTCTACTAAAAAGTGGCAACAACTAGGGTAGTTGGGCTGTGAAGTCATTTTCTCCAAATAGATCATCGTCAAAAATAAATCATGCATTTGAGTATGGCTGAGACAACTTTTAAGAAACTTGGTCCTAAAAATAATGAAAAAAAGGAAACCTGGTATAGCTAAAGAAGAAGTTAGGGGTCTAAAGATAGCCTTTCTTTGGGGAGACAGTAATGTTGGCGTTACAAGGGTTCAGGAAGTCCCTCTTAGGGTGCCATTAATGCTGGGGTTCTTGTTCCAGCATTACAGAAGGTTCAGCAATCTGGAGAAAGGCTGTGCATAGATTAAGAGTCCAGAGATGAAAGATAATTTTGAAAGGCATTGGGGGTCAGGAGCTTCAACTAAAGGAGCTAAAGTTTTTCCTTCTCTCAGGACCCTTGCTTTTTATTAACACAATTTGTCCTAAGGCAAGGTAGAGATAATACACTTCAAAGGGTAGAGTACAGAAGCATTGTCAGATTGGGGAATAGCCTACAGCTCTGTTCTGGTGTTTGGCCAACAGGAGGCAATAATATATAGATTAAGATGCCCTGAGCTGTCTGGCAGCAAACAATCACCTATTCAGGTTTTGGGGAAGTACCTTTCAGCCATTCCAACAGGTAAGTACATATGTGACTCAGCCCTTGTTGAGCACCTAAGTTTCATCAACCTTTTGATGAAACGTGTAATTATGATGTGCTGGAATTGGCTTCCGACAAGACAGAAGACACTTGGACATGTTTATAAGCTTAGGAGACAACCATTATCAGACAAGATGCTGAAGATGAAGGGGAAGGGAAAATAAAAGATGGAGCAAGATTCCCAGAGGTGGGTCAGAAAGATAGCAAGTGCCCAGGAGAAATAGAAACTAGTATAAAATCTATGACACTAAATAATGAACTGTTCTCTATAATGATTTAGAACAAGGTGCCAGTGAAATGTTATGGGTTTTGTTATAGTGTGACAATGTTCATTACTGCCAGTGAATCCTTGGTAAAATCTAGACCCTCATGAAACTCTAAATTTTAGCCTAGATCTATATCAATAAACAACTTTAAAATGTATAATAAAATTTCCTATTTTATTTTTGTCACATTCAAATAATGTTTTTTCTTTTATATATGTATATAGATACGACTCCTCCTTTTTCTGAGCCAGTGTACATCCCAACAGGCCTAGAGATCGAACCCATTTATTCAAACGCCAAGGAAGATACAGTAGTTTATCTAGCTGAAGATGGTGGGTACATAATGAAATATGTTGCTATACAAATGTAATTTGGTACCTGGGCTAATCTCTTAATTATGTTTGTTTTGCTGATTATCATGGAAATTGCAGATTATTAGGAAATCCCTGTCCCCATAAAAATGTTTGGTTAAACCCTAGCCGGTTTGGCTCAGTGGATAGAGCACCGGCCTGCATACTGAAGGATTCCAGTCAAGTGCACGTACCTTGATTGCAGGTTCAATTCTGTGCAGGAGGCAAGCAATCAGTGTCTCTCTCTCATCAATGTTTTTCTCTCTCTGTCTCTCCCCCTCCACTGTCTCTAAAAATCAATGGAAAAATATCCTCGGGTGAGGATTAACAAACAAAAAAAATGTATTTGGTTAATATTGATCCAAATGTTAATTTAGTGCTAATTATATTCTTGAAGGTGTGTTTCAGTTCATGTAAAGTTACTTTAAAATAAAACATCAGATTGGCCATTAGAATGGGATTAAATTTACAAGGAATTATGCTTCACATCAGT
This sequence comes from Lasiurus cinereus, assembly GCA_011751065.1. NCBI lineage: Eukaryota > Metazoa > Chordata > Mammalia > Chiroptera > Vespertilionidae > Lasiurus > Lasiurus cinereus. The sequence continues at coordinate 51,382,393 of JAAGEH010000307.1, read as the reverse complement.
TTTCAAAGGTAAATCCAGTGGGGTGTTCTGTAACTATTGTTGCCTCTCTATTGACAGGTCATTTTCATGCAGTTTCTCAGATATGTGGGGTTTTCTTTTTTTCCATTTCATGCCAGTTTGGTGCAATTCCTATCTTAAAAGAAGAACGCACCTACATTGCAAATAACATCTAAGATATATCTCAGAAGGGTGATCTGTATTAGTACTTTGAGAATTCTAGTAATCAAAATCTTATATTCGCTTTATGATAGAATATGCTGATAATCAAACATAGACATCTCAGCCTATATCCTAAACTGTGCTACTCCTGATACATCAACATGAGGAAGTATGGGACTCCTGCACAGTGTCTCCATCAGAGTTCTATGTCTTACAGTAGATATCTTCCAGGGAACATACGTATTTTATTTAAAGGGATGGCAAAACAGATAAATTCACAGGGATTGTTTCCTGTACAGTATGGGATTCTAGAAATCATTTACTCACATATTTTTTAACAGCTGGAGTGAGAGAATCACCTCTGATTTTTCTAATTTGATTTCAAATATTTTTATGGCTAAACTTTCAAATATTTGCATGGCTAGTAGTAGAACTTCCACACATAACTTAAATGAGATCTAATAAAAAGTGGAAATAGTCAGGATCATGTTGGGAATTGGATGGCATACTTGGAGTAATTTTTATTAGTTCAGTGAGAGTATAAGTTAGAATGGACAGAGCTAAGGGAAACGACCAAGGAATGGTGAAGCAACATAAGACTATCAACAGAGGCGAACCATTCTATTTCCTTGATCTGAAAGGATAAACTGACAGATGATTGTTAGACCTGTGACTGTTGGACAGGGAAATCTCCAAATAACTGGCTATATAGAATTCTGGTGGACAACTTTTCTTTCAAAAATTTATTCTTTTAAATATATGTTCCAATGTGTTGTGACATCCGTTATCTTTAATAAAAGTCAGCCATAATTTATATCATTGTGCCCTATTTATGTGTGTCTTTGTTTCTGGCTGTTTTCAGCAAACTAAGCTTGGCCTCGATTTGGTTATATTTATTCTGCATGGAGTTTATTGATCTTATTGATCCATTGATTAATAGAGTGCTTTCCCCCACCCCACTTGAGAATTTTTCAACCATTATTTCTTCATATCTTTTTCTATACTATTCTTTCTTTTCTGACCTTTGGAATTCCAATTACATATATGTTGGATTTCTACCTGTGTCCCACATATCCCTGGATCTTTGTTGATTTTTTTGTCTTCCTCTGTCCTTGAGGTTTTTTTTTAAGTTCACAGAATCTTTCTTCTGCAATCCTCAGTATGTCTTTTAAGCCCATTAATAAATGTTTCATTTCAGTTACTGCACTTTTTATTTCTAGAATTTCCATTTTCTTTTTTTAATAGTTTCCATTTACATTAATTTGCTTCTTTATTATCTCTATCTTTTCCTTTAAACCTTTAAACATATTTTCTGAGTCCTTTGTAATCCCATCTAAATTGTCTTGAGGGTGTGTGTGTGTGTGTGTGTGTGTGTGTGTTTCATCATGGGTCATATTTCCCTGCTTCTTTGCATGCTTTGTAATTTTTTTTAATATATGCAAGATATTGTGAAAGATATGTTGTAGGAGTCTATATTGTTTTTAAAATTTATGTTAAAATTTGTTCTGGTAGGCAGCTAAATTGCTGATAGGTAATTCTGCATCTTTCAATCTGGTTTTATTTATTTATTTTGTAGGGCCCATTTATTTTCATTTTGTCCTTAGTACTAGGTCATGGCCTTGACTCTTAGATGTGGTTCTTATGCCTAATGTGCAGCTTTTCTAGTGTCATGATGAAATGTCTGAGGAGCTTAGTGAAATCTTTCCACTCTGGGTATGTTGTAATTCCAGTATATTCTAAAATTGTATATCCTCTATTATTTCATCCCCTAATAGCACTCTTTCCTATCTTGCTTATTCTCATCCTCTGCTTACATAGCAAAGGACTGGGAAAAAAACATGTAGACTATTGAAACCCTCCCTCTATGTAGCTGTCTTTTCTCTCGTGCCCTGCCTCACAAATCCTAGCAGCCCCAAGCAACAATCTTGCCTCCTCAGCCCAGCAAGACTGTTACATGTTCGTAAGTGCCTCCTTCCTGAAGTGTGGTTAGAAAGTACTCACAGGAAGAAAGCCAGGGGTAAGCATTTATCTTTTTTTTTTTTTTAAGAATCCTATATAGTTCTGGTCTATGTGTTGTCCAAAAATATTTTTAAAAAAAAGTTAGCTCATATTTTTTGTCCAGTTTTATAGTCATTTATAGTAAAAGGTCAAGTTCAGAATCAATTATTTCATATAACCAGAAGTGGAATAAATATTTTAATGTGAGTAGCATATGAATCTATTTTAGGCATTGCTTTTCTTATCTGAGTACTCTAAAATTTTCTTTCTTCAACATAAATCTATATATTAGTATCAAATTTCTTTACAAATTAAAAAAAATTTTAATATATTTTACAGATTTTTCAGAGAGAAGGGAGAGAGAGTTAGAAACATCGATGAGAGAAACATCGATCAGCTGACTCCTGCACAGCCCCCAATGGGGACAACCAAGGTATGTGCCCCTAACTGGAATCAAACATGGGACCCTTCAGTCTACAGGCTAATGCTCCATCCACTGAGCGAAACCGGTTCCAGCTACAAATTAAAATTTTTAGTGACATTTCACTTATACTATAGCTGCAAGCTCTAATGCAGAATAACCTATACTTTAGACATGGCTTGATATCTTTATGGCCTGTTTCTCTCATCAGCTTACAAAGAGCCATGTTTTGTGTACTCTCGAGTTGGGGGCAACCGAACAGCCCTGAAGCAGCCTGTGGATAACTGTGACAACACTTTGATGTTTGAAGCAAGGTTTGAGAGTGGTAATCTGCAGAAGGTAGTCAAAATGTAGGTTTTAATTATGTTTATTTGAGGAGCTAGACCATCAACTGTGTATTAGTTTCTATATTTTGTACATTAAAATGTTAGTATCCATCACTGAACTTAGCTCCTAGAAGTATAGATGGTAATTAGAGATAATCTTGGGGGTATGTATGAAAGGTTCAAATAATTTTGAGAATTATGACTTAAAATAAGCATATTTCTGCATTTTCAGTATGCCAGTATGAATTGTCTCACACATAGACACACACACACACAGTGCATGGTGCTGAGGAACAGAAATTACTTGATAAAGAAAAAAGTCAAAACTAGCCAAGTATGTATTTATTATAAATAATACACAGTAAGTTATTTTAGCCTTTATATAAGTACTAGAGGCCCAGTATATGAAAATTCATGCACTGGAAGGGAATGTCCCTCAGCCCGGCCTGCCCCTCTCACATTCTGGGAGCCCTCCAGGGCAGGAGGTGACCTGGTTATTGGGGTAAGGCAATACACCATCATACTTCTGCTGCTATCATTGCTGGCAGCACCAGCCTCTGCCGGCCCTCGTTACCTGAGCCTCGAGTGGCTCTGGGTTGCTGGGCAGCTGCCATCCAAGGCTTGCCTGTGCCTCAGGCCAGCCCTGGACAGCTGCAGGACTGAGGAGACTGGGGGACTCCGGAGACAGGCATACGGAGCGGCAGGGCCCACTTGGTGCCGGGCCCGGCTTTGCCGTGCACCTGGACCCCAGTGGGACTGGGTACTGCCATCTTGTGGCTGTGGGCAGTGCCATCTTTGAGAACGGGGCCGTCAATTAGCATATGCCCTCTTTATTAGATGGGATTCTCAATAACTCAGTATGGGAGATACAAATAATGATCAAATATCATCCTCAGAGTATTTATAATTTTATAATCTGTTGGTCATATTAATATCTATTTGTTTTTAAATGTTCTCAATAATAGTTATATCAGATTCCTAGAATTGGAATCTAAGAGAAAACAGAAATATATATCTGAAGTAAAAAAGAAACATTGTACTTTAGCTCAGTTTTAGAACTCTTTAATCATTTTTTATGAGACATAATTGGAGTGAAAATAAAATTTTTATCAAATCTTATTTTTATGTGCTCTCTTCAGTCATAATAAAAAAGCTTTAGAATAACGCATAGAAACAGTTTCACATTCAATAAAAGGAAATTTCAATACTTTTATCTTTTTCAATTACTTGTTATTTAGGATACTGCTTAAATAAACATTGTTAACCACTGGACCCCCAAAAAACTTTCTATGAATAGGTAAAAATAAATTTTCTTATTCAAATGTCATTTTTAGATTTTTATGTGCTTTTTCCCCTTTCTTTTTTATGTATTAGGGCAGAATATGAATATCAGTTGACTGTGCGCCCTGATCTCTTCACAAATAAACACACCCAGTGGTACTACTTCCAAGTCACTAATACCCAAGCAGGAATAGTCTACAGATTCACTATTATCAATTTTACCAAGCCTGCTAGTCTTTACAACCGGGGTATGCGCCCACTGTTTTATTCTGAAAAAGAGGCCAAAACTCATAATATTGGCTGGAGGAGAATAGGAGAGCAAATCAAGTATTACAGGAACAACCCTGGGCAAGATGGGCGCCATTATTTCTCTCTCACGTGGACATTTCAATTTCCACACAGCAACGATACCTGCTACTTTGCTCACTGCTATCCGTACACTTACACCAACCTGCAAGAATACCTTTCTAGCATCAATAATGACCCAGTACGGTCAAAGTTTTGTAAAGTACGTGTCTTGTGCCACACAATTGCTAGGAATATGGTGTACATTTTAACAATCACTACCCCCTTGAAGAACGCTGACTCAAGAAAACGAAAGGCAGTGATTTTGACTGCAAGGGTACATCCAGGAGAAACCAACAGCTCGTGGATCATGAAAGGCTTCCTGGATTTCATTTTAGGCAGCTCACGTGATGCACAGTTGCTTCGGGACACTTTCATCTTCAAGGTGGTACCCATGCTGAATCCCGATGGTGTGATTGTAGGAAATTACCGATGTTCCTTAGCTGGACGTGACTTAAACCGTAATTACACCTCTCTCCTGAAGGAATCATTCCCTTCTGTTTGGTATACCCGGAACATGATCCACAGGTAAAATAAGCCTCAAATTACCTCTCTGTTTATTTAGTAAACCTGGGAGTAAGAATTTTGGTCCCACAATCCCACTCATGTTACTCTCCATTTTCTTAAGGTAGTTTGACTATACCTACTTAATTTTTCCTTCATTCTTCCTAATTCTGCTCCTGTGCCTTTCTGGCATCATGCCACTGGATTCACTAATCTTTCATTACATAATGATATCGACTCTAGGACATTATAATGGCTCCTTGAAACTAATAGTTTGCGTATCCCAAATTTGATTTCTTGCTAAAGCTAATGGTAGCACCTATGCTTACTTTGGGATCCTTGAATCCCTTATATGTAAAAATTAATTATATCTCATAGAGCCTTCTGGTACTTTGTTGATCATATACTGCTCTATGATTAGTCTTTTGATTAACAGGTTACATAGTATTTAAATTTTTCATAAATAATATCCTTATTTGCCCCTACAAAAATTGAACAGCTTTAAATTTTCCAAAGAATTCAGAACAGTAAAATGCACATAATATTTAAAATGTTTGTTGAATGACTAGGTTAAGTGTATGAAGCTGAAGTTAAAAATATCAGATTAGAATCCCCGTTATATTTGCTAACGGTGTGACCTTGAGCAATTTAAAAACAAATCTAGCTCTAGCCCGTTTGGCTTAGTGGATAGAGCATCGGCCTTCGGACTGAAGGGTCCCAGGTTCGATTCCTATCAAGGGCATGTACCTCAGTTGCAGGCTCCTCCCCAGCTTGGGTCCAGGTCAGGATACATGCAGGGGGCAACCAATCAATGTGTTTCTCTCACATCGATATTTCTTTCTGTCTTTCCCTTCTCTTTCACTCTCTCTAAAAGAATCAATGGAAAAATATCCTTGAGTGAAGATTTAAAAACAAATCTAAACTTCAATTTTATCGTCTATAAAATGGGAATAATAATTCTTATCTCATAGATGGGAGAATTAAATGAAGTTATTGTTACTAAAGTACCCAGAATAAAATCTGGAACATCAGAAGCTTTAAATGTATTCAGTGTTTCCTCAAGTATAAAAAAAGAAAAAAAGTTGTTAAAAAATATGAGAATTAGAGTAGACTTTAGGGTATTATAATATCTGTGAGTAAGAAAAATAGTCAAACTGATTCTAAAATGATTTAAATGAATATAAGATGAGAGACTCTAAAATCTTGTTTTACTTCAGAAGTAATAACATTTCTTTGGGCATTAATTACTTAAAAGTAAAGGTTTCTTTTGACTCACAAGAAACAGACCACTAAAATTGAGAAAATGTGGGTTTAAAAATGTACTACTTATTTCATTTTTAAGGAGCTCATATGATAATCTTGTTTTATAATCTAGTTCTCTAAAAACTTGAAATGTTGTTCAGTGACTTTTTGTCAATCTGTTATCAGTTAGAATTTATTGGGCACCAAATGAGAAAGGGGCAGTAAGTTAATACATGTAAATTTCAATACAAAATTTCACAACAGTTTAAATACACCCATAGTCAGATGCAGTCTGAAAGTATTAAATGGAAAAATTCCAGAAATAAACAATTCGTAAGTTTTAAATTGCACACCATTCTGCGTAGCATAATGAAATCTCGCCTTGTACCATCTGGGACAAGAATGACCCCTTTGTCCAGCGTATCCATGCTGTATAGGTTACCCTCTTGTTATACACTTAGTAGTCATCTCATTATCACATTGGCTGTGGTGATATCCAGTGCTTGTGTTCACATCACTCTTATTTTAATAGTGGCCCCCAAAGCGCAAGAATAATGATGCTGGAAGTTTGAATTATGCATATATAGGAAAAAACATAGTATATATACACGTGGTGCTATCCAAGGTTTCAGGCATCCACTGGGGTCTTTGAATATATCTCCTGCAGTTAAGAGGGAGACTACTGTAAAACATTTCATATTACTATAAAAACCATTACTAACATTTTGGTATTTATCCAGATATAACAAATAATATATGAAATTTTTATTACTTGAGTAATATAATAATGTTATATAAAGTTTAGAACTATGGGGGGAAAGGCAGCCCAGCCAGCATGGCTCAGTGGTTGAGCGTTGACCTATGAACCAGGTCACAGTTCGGATTCTCGGTCAGGACACATATCTGGTTGCAGGCTTGATTCCCAGTGTGGAGTGTGCAGGAGACAGCCGATTAATGATTCTCTCTCATCATGATGTTTCTATCTCTCCCTTCCTCTCTGAAATCAATAAAAATATTTTTTAAAAAAAGGCCAAAATGCTCATAATTCTGTCACCTTCACAACAACCACTTTTTTTCCTTTTGAAAGCCATCATCAATCAGTTGGGGGGAAGGGGGGAGGGAAAAAAGGGCTTATTTTTTATTACTTTAATATTTATTGAATGCCTAAATTATACAAGCTAAGGATTATGCTCTTAATAATATCTAATAATTTCCTTAAATTATTTATTGTAAATTTACCAGAAAAAAAGTCAATTCAAACTTTAGGACCATTTTTTTCAAAATGATATTTATTCACCATATTAATCAAGGATTTATTCATTGGCTTCAGCACCAAGTCATAAGGCACTCAGACTTATGACAAATATTTTGGGTATTTGTGTACATGGCACTGTTCTGGATGACTTAAAGCATTCCCTGCCCTTAACAAGATTCAATATCAAAAATATGAAAACTTTCCTCTTCAATGCCAAGTAAATGATATCAATATTAAGGATTATAGGAGTTCAGAAAATGGACAGCTCTATAGCCTTGATTAATTAGAGAGAAAATGAGCATGAGGTCAGCCTTGGGGATGAGAGATAGTATTTGCATTTACAAAGATAAAGAAAGAAGATACTTCAGTCAGAAATATATATGTGAAAGTTAATGGAGAAAGATGGTAGAAAACTGTTTTCTGTGTACAACAAAAAGTTAGAATTACATACCAAATCCTGTTGAAAAAGGGTTGTACATTTTGTCCTTTTTTAATGGAAGACATTTGTATTTTATATATGATTAATGGGAAATTATTTCAGACATTTAAAAATTACATATTAATAATATGCAGTATAGATAAGAGAAATTGAAAACTAGTATGTAGGAAATTCTATTTATTTGGATGTTAGACTTACAAATCTATAGTTACACCCATGAAAGAAAAATGCAGAAGTAAAAATTAGTAACTTAACCTTTTTCTTTTTGGTAGATTGATGGAGAAGCGAGAGGTTATTTTATATTGTGACCTTCATGGCCATAGCAGGAAAGAGAACATCTTTATGTATGGCTGTGGTGGAAGTGATAAGTGTAAAGCATTATACTTACAGCAACGAATCTTCCCACTTATGATGAGCAAAAATTGTCCAGATAAAGTAAGCATTTTTTAAGATTTTAACTTTTCTTTTACTAAATAAATGTCTATGTGAAACAGCAAAATGGAAAATCTTATTCAGTAAATTGATTTTTTATTATTTTGCCTGGTTTTACAGTTGACCATAAGAAAACAACTATGTAGAATGTTTAATAGCCAGTAATTTGAAATATGAAGAAGAAAACACCCATTACCCTGCCACTGTACTTAATGGTAAAAAACAACAACAAAAAATACACTTGAGCCAAAGCCGGTTTGGCTCAGTGGATAGAGCGTCAGCCTTCGGACTGAAAGGTCCCAGGTTTGATTCCGGTCAAGGGCATGTACCTTGGCTTCGGGCACATCCCCAGTAGGGGGTGTGCAGGAGGCAGCTGATCAATGTTTCTCTCTCATTGATGTTTCTAACTCTCTATCTCTCTCCCTTCCTCTCTGTAAAAAAAATCAATAAAATATATATATTTTTAAAAATACACCTGATTGTTTTCCTCCTAAAGTCAAGAACAAGCAAGGATATCCACTCTTCCCCCTTCAGTTCGCCTTTTCCTGGAGGTTCTAACAAGTGTAATAAGACAAGAAAAAGAAATGAAAGGCAGACAGATGGGAAGAAAGAAGTAATAAAGATGACATGGTTGTCTTCATAGAAAATCCAAATCAATCCATAAAAAACAAGTGACTTTAGTAATGTCATAGTATATACAGTCAACCCACAAAAAGAATTTAATTTCTATATACTCACAATTAGGAACTAACATTAAAAACAATACCATTTACTATAACTCCAAAAGAAATGAAATACTTGTGACTGCAAAGGAGATAGCATAAAGGAGTGTTTTAGAAGTGATGGGGTTGTTTTCTATGCTGATCATGGTGCTGGTTACACAAATCTACAAGTGTTGAAAATTAATAAAACAGAATACAAAAAAAGTCATTATATGTTAATTTAAAAATAAAATGACAAAAACTTTGTAGATTAACAGTTTTTCAGGCAGCTTTCAAATGATCTTTCATATGAAAATAAAGCTCTTTATTTTCATAATCTATACCATTAATCTTCATCCCTAAATATGTTTAAACCCTTTCTATAATTTTTAGTCGTATAAGCTCTTATCCCATCAGTATCAATAATTAGTCAACTAATTTTGAATGTATATGTTATGTATAGCTAAAAAGTGAAATTTATTGCTAGAATTTAAGTCTATAGTCCTTAGAAATATAAATATGTCATTTCTATATTTGAATTACATATGAGTTATTTCCATTGGTCAGGAAACAAAAGCAGCTCCTGAAGTATTAGAAAGAATTACTGCTTTTACACAAGTACTTTTCCATCTTCAACCCTACTTCCTAAGAAGGACATTGTTGTCATAAAAAAGATGGGTCTCGTTCATTTGCTTCCTTCCAGTTTTCATTCTCAGCTTGCAAGTTTAATGTTCAGAGGAGCAAAGAAGGAACAGGAAGGGTGGTGATGTGGAAAATGGGAATCAGGAACAGCTTTACCATGGAGGCCACTTTTTGTGGATCTACTCTGGGTAAGACCAAGTGTTCTCATTCATGGCTGTCAGAGCTTTAAACCAGAGACATTTTTAATGTAAGATTAATAGTGTAGATAGTTTAATAGTGAGCATTTTCTTCCCACTTAGATGCCTACTGATATCTAATCAATTCTATTAATAGGGATGAATAAACAAACTCCCACTATATGTACCTCTATTTCATCATTTTCCTTTGTAGAATAGGGAGTTTTAGCATGCAGATTGAATACCTAATTGGTTGTTTCATGAATTCTTAATTGCTTGGTTGTTGTTGTTGTTACAGGTGACTAATGATTTCAGAATAAGCAGTGCTCATACTAATATCAAGATAGAACTGTTTTTAGTGGATTTACTATTTGTAAGGCAAATAGACTGATTTTTTTAAATTGGTTTGTTTGTTTGTTGGTCAATTTATATTTTAATGGAAGCACTTGGTTCCTTGAACTAAAAATAAGAGTGTTCTGTAGTTCCATTTAAGAAATCTTTTAGTCACATACTCCATATTATGATAATTGTCACATTTTTAGAAAATGTATCAATTCAAAAGAAAGCTGGACATCTACACATAATTTTTGTCTATTTTTTAAAGCATCTTGAAATGGGTAAAATATTATTGATGATGAAAACATTGAAATCATTACCCAGGTTTTTCTTTAAATGATTATTAGGTTGTTTATAACTGGTAACCAAATATGTCATAACTTTCTTATTGAATTTTATTCTGCCTTACAAGATAGATGATCCATGTTAAGTCATCTTTGGTCCAGGTGGTGGAGGGGGAATGAAGGAAAGCAATTAGCTATTAAATGACATGCCCCAGAAAAGAAAATCCAAAGGACAGGATATGAAATGCATATCAGATGTTTTGTTTATGCTTTGTTTTACAACTTAGGCCTACCTGCTAAGGAAAAATGAAGTCATCCTCAAGGGTAGATTAACTTATTGATGTTTTAGGTAATAAACGAGGCACTCATTTCAACACAAAAGATTTGGAGTCAATGGGGTATCATTTTTGTGATTCTCTCTTGGACTATTGTGATCCAGACCGAACTAAGGTAAGCAAAGTCCATTTGGTAACATTCCAGTCTAACAGATAACATAACCTGCCTATGGGACTATGGCAGCTTATTCCTTTTAATATCCTAACAACAATGTTCAGGGTGTTTGGATAGTTGATGTCCCAATAGCTTTTGTTCCAGGAGTCTATAAATATACAATTAATTTAATTAGAAAATAAAGTTATTTTATTATTAACTCATTTATTAATTTCCCATAGTATTATCAGTGCCTAAAAGAATTAGAAGAAATGCAAAAACGTATAAACTTGGAAAAAGTCCTTGATGATTCAGATACTTCTTTGAAAGAAATTACATTGGAGTCTAGGTAAGTCAATATGGTGGAAGTAATGTAATTTGGTGTGCTGTTTTACTGTGTTACTTATAATTTTAGGATATAATTGTCAGCTTCAACTGAAAATAATGACTAAACATGGGGAAAAAAAGTTTCCCATGCACATTGCCGAAACCGGTTTGGTTCAGTGGACACATTACTTTGGCCAGATCTCATCAAGACTTTATTCATTTAGTCAAGTAATATTTAATAAGCACCTATTATGTATTATACATAAAAGACATATTCAAATTGTTTTAATGCTGTCATTACCCACAAAACTGACACATTTTAAAAGATGTTGCATAATTACTCAAGTTAGTGAATAATAAGTGCAAAATTTAGTGCTAAGAGAATGTTTTTTGGAAGAAAGGTATTAATTTTAGTATAGGTCCTATAGAAAAAGCAGAATTAAGTATTTGATTCTTTCCCTTTATTTATAAATTTTCAGACTTTGAGTTAGTGCCCCTGTAACCTCCAATGGTGGCTAATAAGTTTATTTGTAGATGGAGAGTATCTTTTTGAACTTAGGGATTTGTTTTTGTTTGTTTTGTTCCAATCAGTTTCAGTCATTATTCTTTTAATACCCTAAGATGCCTGGAACTACCAAACTGTACACCACCTTTGTAAACATTCTTCCCATAATTAGAACTATTTCTACCATTCCAGTAAAGTAATAAAGCAAAAGTAACTGTTGCAATTTTAAAATGGCACCAAAAGATTCTGTAAATTAAAATAATAATTTATTATTTTTTTTTGTAGTAGTCGAGGCTCTGACAGTTCAGAATCGAATGAGTCTCAGAGTTACATTCTCAAGTTAACTTCTCAGGTATGATTGAAAATTTCTGCATATGATATATATATGCTAAATAGGTACTCTTCTTATTTGACTAGCAATGGGTGGAGTGCAGAGGGGGAAAGGTTACAGTTCTATGATTATTGTGTAGCCATAATTATGATTCTCTGATTATGTATCATATCTTTACATCATAGAATTCTCTAACCTTATGGTTTCTTAGCACTCTTATTTTATAGATAAAAACAGTTAATATCCAGAGATATTAAATTCATTCTCAAAAGCCCACCACTTATTAATGGGAGTTGGTAGCATCAACAGAGCCAAATATCAACAGTACAATGATTGAAATTTCTTTTGAGAGCCAAATTTTTTAAACTTAAACTTCTTCTAACGCCACTTCTTCAAAATAGACTTGCCCAGGCTGTGGTATTTTGTGGAAGAGCCACACTCAAGAGGCCAAAGAGCCACATGTGGCTCGTGAGCCACAGTTTGCCAACCACAGCTCTAGGGGTAATACAATAAAATAAGACAAAAATTCTTCCCTTTCATTGCTTATATTCTAGTTGGTGGATATGAAAAATTAAGTAAGTGAGATATATGACATATGAAATGGTGTTTATAGAATGGAGAAGACCTTAGGTGGTGTTATGTGCTGAATGTGTGCCCCCCCCCACCAAGTATGCTTGTTTAGACACTGATCCCAATGTAATGCTATTAGGAGGTGACTAAGACAGCACTCTCTTGATACTGAGAGTGGGGCACTGCTTTACAAATGCCTATAAATGTGATGGTAGCTTTGAAACTGGCTGATGGGTAGAGGCTGGAAGAGTTTTGAAGTGCATATTAGAAAATGCTGGTATTTCCATGAAGGGATTTTAAAGATGATTCTGGTGAGAGTTCATTCAGAAAGAAAGGAGGGGAATTATGGAGAATACATAAAGGATCGTATGCAGAATGTTGGTAGAAATGTGACTGTTAAGGGTGGTTCTGATGGGGTCTCAGGCGGAAATGAGGAACATGTTACTGAACAGTGAGGAAAATGCAGTCCTTGCTATCAGCTGGCAAAGAACTTGGCCAAACTGTATTTATGTTCTAGTGTTTTGTGGAACGTAGAACTTGTGACTGATAAAAGTGGATATTTAGCTGAGAAGTGTTGGAGGAGCGGCTTGGTTCCTCCTGACTGCTTATAGTAAAATGTAAGAAGAGAAAAATGAATTGAGCAAGGAAATGCAAAGCAAAAAGGAACCAGAACATAAAGATTTAGAAAATTCTCTGTCCGTCCATATTACAAAAAGAAAAAGAAAAAAAGAAAGAGAGAGGGGGAGGGAGGAAGTAAGTCTTCAAAAAAAAAAAATAGTAAGCATGTCAAACTCAAAGGCTAGCGTGGGCCAAATAAACAAGATTTAAATTTATGTGGGCCTCTAAAAAAAAAAAAAAGCTTCAATTTTCATAGAAATGTAGGTTTATTTCAATAGGGACATCCTAAATACAAAGGGCTGAAATAAATGAGTAATTGTTAACATAAAATAATAGAACATTTTAATAAAAGTTAATATTTTTCTTGAACATTAACTGACCAGACACTGAATAACTGCGTAAATTAATAAGTGTAACACGCCCAAACTGGTTTAGCTCAGTGGATAGAGTGTCAGAATGCAGACTGAAGGGTCCCAGGTTCAATTCCTGTCAAGGGCATATATCTTGGTTGTGGGCACATCCCCAGTAGGGATTGTGTAGGAAACATCTCTCATTGATGTTTCTAAGTATCCCTCTCCTCTTCTCTCTGTAAAAAAATCAATAAAATATATTTTTTAAAAAAATAAGTGTAACACAAATAAACTTATTTTTCTTATTCCTCGAAAGCGAAATATTTCCTATTGTACACACCAAACAAGTCAGTATAAGACTAATGACATGGCAATCCACTGCTAAAATATTCACTGCTAGTATTAGTGGAGAAAAATGATGCACCTGTGCATAAGGCACGTAAGGGAAATGAATGCAATATGATTACAGTAATCAGTCAGCGAACATTGTTAATTAATAGTTCATTAATAATTATGTATAACAGGATATCATAAAAATTAAGTTAGAAAATTTTTATTAAAATGTTTCTTACATACCATTATGTTGGGTGGGCCCCAAAAATATTTGTTGTGGGCTGCAAGTGTCTGCAAGTTTGACATGCTTGAGGTAGAGGACCAACCTTTTTATTAGAAGACTAGTGGCCCCACGCACAAATTATCACTATTCGCCCTTTCTCTATAATAGAAGTGTCAACCAAATTCACGATCAACAATGACAGATCAAAACACACATGGGAATGTCTGTCCTAGGCCTTTCTTACCATTGTGTTTTGGAAGTGTATAACTGGTTTGGTTTCAGAGGTTCACAGCTGGAGAGGAACTTTGCCTCAGGAGGAATGATATTTTGAGTCTCAGCCATATCTGATTTAGATGATATTGAGATGAGACTTTGGACTTTAGAGTCGATGCTAGCATAAGTCAAGATGAGATAAAATGAATGTATGTAGCATGAAAGAAGGACATGAATTTGGGAGAACAGAGGTAGAGTGCTGTGGTCTGAATATTTTTGTCCCCTACTCCAAATGCATATATTGAAATTATAATGCCCAAGCTAGAAAGTGGGGATAGGAGGACCTTTTGGAAGGGGACTAGGTCATAAAGGCATAGTCTTCATGAGTGGAATAGTGCCCTATAAAACAGGCCCAGAGACTTCCCAAACCCTTTCTTGACAATGCAACAAGAGGTCTACAACCCGGGAGAATCCAAGATGGCAGCATAGGTAAACACCTACACTGCTGCCTCGCACAACAATTTCAAAACTACAACTAAAAGACAGAATGGACATCATCCAGAACCACAGGAAAGCTGGCTGAGTGGAAATTCTACAACTAGAGGGAAAGAGAGGGGCTCACGGAGACCCAGAGGAGCTGCAAAAAGCTGAGGTACGGAGATGTGCGTGTGCAGAGAGCGGGTGCTGGAGTACCTGGCTGGTTTTCTCTGGCAGGAGGGAAACGGAGACTCTCAAAGGCATTGAACCCCTTATCCTACGACACTAAACCCCAGATCCAGCCGAAACTCATATGGGGGGAGTTTGGTCTATGTAAAGAGAGAGGTGCACAGAAATTTATGGGAGTCGCAAAAGATCAGAGGCCTAATGGCATGCACAGCACTGCGCAGAGGACAGGCTGCTGATTGTGCCACTGGCTTTCACGAGAGGGTAGGAGACAGACCCTCCCAACTGTGCCACTTCTGACTCCACTAAACCCCTGTTTCGGGTGAAACCCTGGGGACCTAGACTCCTATGGTCCTGGAGCGCAGGGGAGCCAGAAAGGCAGCTGTCTAGAGGCACTGTACGCACGCACAAGGACCGCTCCAGCGATTACCCAGTCACATGAGACTCAGGGGCAGTGGCGAGTGGGGCCGACTGGAAGGCAAGGCGGTCCCTTAAGCCATGAGACTCCACCCATCCCAAGCTCAACAGAGAGGCTTCTGTGGTTTTGCAAGTCTGGTATCATAAGGCTGAATCCAACACAGAAGTTCTCCAGGCATAGTGAAAATGCCAAGACAAGGGAAGGAATCACAAACAAAAGAAATGGAGGAAAACAAATGACTGGATATAGAGTTCAAAAGCACGCTTATAAGGTTTTTCAAGAATATCCTAGAAAAGTTGGATAAAGTTAGCGAGAGCCAAGAGGAGATAAAAAAGGACCAACTAGAGATGCAAAAGATCCAACTAGAGATG
>JAAGEH010000307.1:51256508-51361501 GCA_011751065.1 Lasiurus cinereus | reverse complement strand
GGGCCGGGCCGGGGGCGGGGGCGAGCGCAGCCCCCTGCGCGGTTCAGCTCACTTCCGCTACAGAGACGGCGCCGCCGCTGTGGGTGGGGATGGGTGTGACCCTGGGGGGCCGCTCGGGCCTGCCTCCACCCAAGTCTGGAGTTGTAGGGAGGAGAGGCATCCGGCCCCGGGGGAGCGGGACCCTGCAGAGGCGGGCCGCGGGCCCCAGGTGCCTCGGGGCGCTGAAGGGTCCTCGCCGGCGTGCTGTTGTTGTGGGTGCCCCTGGCGGGCGGGAGGGGAGTGGCAGGGGAAGAGATTGGGAGTCCAAGGTGCGGGTTGCGGCTACCCCTGAGGGTGCTGCGCTCCCCATCCGGCCAGCCTCCCTGTCTCCCCAGGGGTGCGGGGGCTGGGGTAGAGTGTCCGTGCAGGGGGATTGGAAGAGCCCCCCGTGGCCGCTTCCTCTTCTCCTCTGCAGTCCGGGCCGCTGTCACGCGCTCTCCTCGGGAACGTGGCTCGGCCCCGCTCCGTGGCTCCCTGCCCCGCCTGGCTCTCCCCAGTTGCCCGCCTGTTAGGAGGCTGCCAGGTCGCCCGCAGGTTGAGAACCGCCAGCAGGGTCGCCTAAGACCATCGGAAAACAACAGATATTTACATTACGATTCATAACAGTAGCAAAATTACAGTTATGAAGTAGCATCGAAAATGATTTTATGGTTGGGGGGGGGTCACCACACCATGAGGCACTGTATTAAAGGGTGGTAGAATTAGAAAGGTTGAGAGCCTCTGCTTTAGGAGATCATGGTTGGATTCCCAGTCAGGGCACATGCCCAAGTTGTGGGCTCATCCCCTGTAGGGGGCATGCAGGAAGCAACCTATGAATGGCTCTCTCTCATCATTTATCTTTCTCTCCCTCTCCCTTCCTCTCTAAAAGCAATAAAAATATATTTAAAAAATAACAAGATTCGGACTTACAAACCAAAGTTACAGTAGTACTAGCTTTTACACTAATAATAGTAGGGTGTTTTCTTTAAATGTTAGTCATTTACCCTGTAGAAAACAAAGTGCCATTTCAAACTATTGTTGCAATAAGCTTTTATAATTGTATTTACTGTATTGAGATCTTTAATTCTCCCTATATCTTCAAGTTACTGTTGTTAACAGACTAAAGGGGTTGGTTTTCCCAGAAAGCCCAATGAGACACAAACCTGAGCTTGCAGCAAAGAAAGTAAGTTTATTTCAGGAAGTGGCCCTTGCCTAGAGACAGGTTAGCTAATGCTCAAAGACCTGGCTCCCCTGATGGCTTCCAAGGGATGGGTTATAGAGAAGAGGGAAATCACTAATCATGATGATTAAGGGAGTTGGGCTGTAGTCAGGGTTGTGGTCTCTACTGCTTGGTCAGTGGTAGGGGAAGAGGTAGTTGATCAGTGCATCTGGTCCTGTTGTCATCCATGGCCGTTGCTTTGTCTGATTTCACTAATTTTATGGGCCTGGGGCTGAAACACAGTTGTGGTCTATATTTATTTTTAGTTTGATAAAAACTCTGTCTCTGGGGTTAACAGACCCATTTAGGGGTATTCAGACCTGAGACTTGGTTCCTAAGATTATTTGATGCTGGCCAGAACCTCAGTGTCCTCAGGGCTTAATAATTAAGGGAGTGCACCTGCAAGGGAGAGGGAGGCACGTGAATCAGGGTGCTGGGTGACACCAGTTTGACTTGAAAGAAAGCAGAAAAAGTCATAGTAAAGAAATGAATTTTCTGCGAGGTTACACTGACTAGTGTCCTTTCGTTTCACCTTGCAGAACTCCATTGAAAATTTCTTGCAAGGCAGGTCAGCTTTTGTGTTTGTGGGAATGTCTTCATTTCTCCCCGATTTTTGAAGGACTGTGTTGCCCATTATTTTTTTCCTTTAAGCACTGTGAATATATTGGCTTCCAAAGTTTCTGATGAGAAATTTGCTAATGATCTTATTGAGAATCCCTTGCATGTAACCCCTCTTGCTGCTTTCAAGATTCTCTTTTAATCTTTGACTTTGAACGTTTGATTATAATGTGGGCTTTTTTATTGCAGATATGTTTTTAAAGTCTTTTAAATTTAAATATAGTTGGTATACAATATTGTATTAGTTTCAGGTGTACAGCACAGTGATTTGACATTTATATACCTTACAATGTCACAGTGAAATCCCATCACAGTATTATCCATAATAATAAAAGCATAATATGTTCATTGGACCAGACATCCTTCTGGATGACCTTCCGGACGAAGCTGCGGCAGCAGGGGCCCCCAGCTGCCATGGCAGAGATGTTTGCGGTGATGGCGGGGACCAAGCCCCTTGCACAAATTTCGTGCATCGGGCCTCTAGTTGATTATATTTCCCATCACCTTTTACCTTTCCTTCCAGCCTCCTTCCATCTTACAATTATCAGTTTGATCTGTTTCTATGAATCTGTTTTGTTATGTTTGTGAAAGGTTCAGAGTGGGCCAGGGTCACACATCTATGACATGAGGCTGTAATGTATCAAAAAGGCTTTTATTGCAAGTGCCTGAGTGCAGACGCTTGAATCCGACAAAAAAGGAGTCAGAGGAGAATGAAGGGAGAGGCAGATTCTTATTACTTCTTGCTGGCAGCAAGTCGTTCTGCTGATGTAAGGGTCTGGTACGACCTTGGTTCCTCCCATGCCAAGTGTCTTCCAGTTTTCTGGGCTATGCTGTGCTCAGGGCTGCAAGCTTTCTGCAAGGTATCTGCTAAGCACAATAAGTTTTCTCTGCCCCGTTTTATTCTCTTTAACCCTTTCAGCGTCTTCATTTGTTTATATTTTAGATCCCATATATAAGTTAAACCTTATGATTAACTGATTAACATCATTAAAATGATCATACTACCCAAATTGATCTACAGATTCAATGTGATCCTTATTAAAATACCAATGGCATTCTTCTCAGAACTAGCACAAATAATCCTAAAATTTATAGGGAATTGGTGTGGAGTTTTTTATTTCCTCTTACTTGGAGTTCATTAAGTTTCTTAGATGTTTACATTCATGTCTTCTATCAAATTTGGGGAGTTTTCAGCCATTATTTCTTAACTAAGATTATTTGATGCTGGCCAGAACCTCAGTGTCCTCGGGGCTTAGTGATTAAGGGAGTCTACCTGCAAGGGAGAGGGAGGCAGGTGAGTCAGGGGAACTACACAGGAAACTACTCAAGGTCATGTTGCTCCGCTGCTCCTCAGATCACTCACCAGTTTGCCTTCTGTTTTACACCTTTTAGAGCCTCTTATATTTATTTTGTATATAATACCCAGTGTTTTTAGTTGTACTTAGAGGAATAGGAAAAGTACTACTTACAAATGGAAGGCTAAAGATTATTTTATGTCTGAATATATACTATCCTTAGTGTGTTGATTAAATGTTGAGTTTTTTAATTCATGTTTATTCTTTTTTAATGATTTTATTGATTTTAGAGAGAGAGGAAGGGAAGGAGAGAGAAACGTTGAGGTGAGAGAGAAACATCGATCAGCTAGCTACCTCCTGCACGCTCCTCACTGGGGATTAAGCCCAAAACTTGGGAATGTTGATTTTAAATATGATTCTTTTACCTAGATAAAAGCCAAGAAAAAACATCTGAGAACAAAGAAGGAAAGAAATTCTACCCTAGCAAGACATGAAAATGTCAGAGAAGAGCGAGAGGTAAACTTTGATCTGGTTGTTAGCAGCTTCTGAAAAAAATGTTTGCAAGAAAATGGCAAGTTATTTCCTCTTAAATTTCCCATACCCTAATTTTCCTCAGGAAAATTTTCTCATCTTATTCACTGTTTATAAAAGCACAAAAGAACCTTGACAGATGAGAGGTGGGTCTTATTAAGGTGTGATATTTAAATTTGACTTATATTTACCTTACTCAGAAAAATATTTGAGTCATCTGACAAAGATGCATCTATGATATCAAGAAATAAATTAAAATTAAGAAAAATTAAATGGGAATATAAACGTATGAACTAGATGGGGCGGGAAGTTAGCTTCCACCATGGCAGAATGGGAGCTCTGCAAAAGTGGGTGAGAAATATTAAAAACAAGACAAAAAGCAACCATTTAAACAATGAGGTTCAAAGATTTCTCCCACAAAGAAGTCAAAAAGCAGGAGGCTAATGTTGCCCCCGAGAGAAAGTAAATGAAAGCTGAAGAGTGTGGCATTCCCTAGTTCTCAGGGTGCAGCCCCTGAGTTCTATTGTACTTTTCAGTTACACTGATGAGGTCACCTTTATTCCCAATTCTGAAAAATGTTATGCCTTCTTAGTTTTTATACTTTTCTACGTTTGGGAGACTACACATCAAATTTACCATTGATTATCTCTAGGATATGGGAACATGTTTACTTTTCACTGCTTGCTCCTCTGTTATTTGAATTATTCAATATATTATTGTAATTTTCTTATAACTTGTAAGAAGATACCCGAAAAAAGAATATTCTTTCTAATGGATTCAGCTACTTGTCAATGAAAAAGTTTAGCTTTTTGATCAAGATTAAGGGAGGACTGGGGAGTGAGTATTTCATGGGAATAGTGTTTCATTTTGGGAAGATGAAAGAGTTCTGAAGATGGGTGGTGGTATTGGTTGCACAGCACTATAAACATACTTAAGGATATTGAACTCTACACTTAAAAATGCTTAAGATAGTAAATTATATGTTTGTTGTATTTTATCACATACACACACAGAAGATTAAAGGATGATTTAAACAGTGAATTTACACTGGCTGCTATGAGGTTGAGCTAAAGATTAAAATCAAGGACACACACAATTAGGGAAAATACGCTCAATAATGGGGCATTTTAAACACACTGAGCATTTTATAACAAGTCTTTATTTGTTATAAACACCCTGCCTATCTGTCATCCCAACATTCCTTTCCCCATCACAATGAACATTCACACACTGATATACTATGTTACTGTTGGCAGAAACAATTCAACATGGATTTCTAAAATTAAAATAACAACAACAAAAATAATGTCTCTAGAAATGGACCTAAGAACATACAGCAAATGAAAAAAAAAACATATATTTATGAAAATCTGCAACGTGGTTAAAAACCAACAGTGAAAGTCTGTGGTGTTTGAATCGACATTCCCTGCTCCCCTCCCCCTTCCCACACCCTCCCCTCATCTCCCTTCACCTTCCCTTCAGTGAGACTGAGACTCGGACTATAGACAACTGCAGCCCAGACACAGGGCCTCCTGTCCCCACAGATACCAGTCAAAGAGCTGTCTTCCCAGGAAGGTTATCCTGTCTCCAATACTGAAGCTACATTCCAGGTGAGTGCAGCCCAGAAATGGCAGTTCCTCCTTCTACCCAGACCCCATTCATGAAAGAGGCTCTACCTTGGGTGCCACTACACTGAGAATATTTTCGGCCCTCATCGCCCTTGCTTTGGCTTGTCAAGTGGTGGTTCCATCTTGGAAAAAGCGAATTTAGAGAAGACCAGAAACTACTGCCATCTTCCCACCTACAGCTCAGCTCCTAAAGTGGAGTACCACTGAGAGAAGGTCATTGTCCCCACCCCAGCTCCAGAGAACTCGGGTCAGAATCTTTGACTTGAGGGAGAACAGATGAAATAGACAGCTCCTAATCTCTCTCCTAAACAAGTGACTTAATTTGCAACA
Organism: Lasiurus cinereus; assembly: GCA_011751065.1. Lineage (NCBI taxonomy): Eukaryota > Metazoa > Chordata > Mammalia > Chiroptera > Vespertilionidae > Lasiurus > Lasiurus cinereus. Next base: position 51,355,862 of record JAAGEH010000307.1, on the reverse strand, counting down.
GACCCTGGAGAAATTCAAGTTTCAGGGCATTCTCAAATCAAAATCAATACAAGTATGGTAAAAGGCATTGGGAGGGAATTGGGAGGTTCATTGGAAATACAGGCTAAGCGGTAGGCCAGCTGATTTGTCAGAGAGAACTGGGTTCAGAACAAATCTCAAACACTGACCTCAGGAACTATGCCTTCAAAGGAACACAAATTTGGATTGGACTGTACAACAATATATGCCCTAGGGCATTGTTGAAAACTGTGATGCTAACAGCCAAAAATAGGTGGAACTTAATTGCTGGCTGTGGTCAGGGAAAGAGACCAAGACCACCCTGCCAAAAACACCCCAGGGTGAATATGAGCATACCTAAGTCCACACCCCTGAGGAGCAAAATCAGGAGCTCCTGCAGGTGGCTAAGGGGCTTCACTAAAATAATGCAGCCTGTCACCAGAGAAACAAATTTCCTAATTGGTCTTAATGTAGTAAGTCATTTATAGAACCCAAACCAAGATAGATGTGTTTAGGAGCTTGTTTTTTATTTTATTTATTTTTTTGTATGTGGATATTTTGAGACACATTAATTTAGTTCTCATAAACATACCCACATAGTGGTTTTCCTCATAAATATCTATGGGGCTTTTTTACCTTTCTTGATTGGAGCTTTTAAAGTTGTTCTGAAATCATAATCTACGTTTAATGCACAAATGCATTGGGGAAGAGGCAGGGGTCCCTCATCCTGGCCTGCACCTTCTTGCAGTCCTGGAGCCCCTCGATTGGTTGCCCCAAAGAGGTAGGCCCTGCCCACCCGTCTGGGGCTCTGCAATAGATTGCATCCCTGCAGAGGGAGACCTGGGCCTCCCTCTGCAGGGCAATCGTGGGGCAATGACTGGACCCCCTAACCCACATCACACCCACCTTGACTGGCCTGGCAACATTGGTTGTCAGTGTGGTGGTCATCTGGATTGTCATTCTGCTGTTCAGTCAATTTGCATGTTACACTTTTATATATACTAGTGGCCCAGTGCATGAAATTTGTGCACTGGGTAGGGAGGTGTTCCTCAGCCCAGCCTGCACCCTCTCCAATCTGGACCCCTCAAAGGATGTCCTACTGCCAGTTTACAGGGATTGGGCCTAAACCGGCAGTTGGACATCCCTCTCACAATCTGGGACTGCTGGCTCTAGCTGCTCACCTGCCTGCCTGATTGCACCTAACCACTCTGCCTGCCAGCCTGATCACCCCCAACTGTCCCCCTCCTGCTGGCCTGCTCACCTCCAATTGCCCCCCCCCTGCTGGCCTGCTCACTCCAAACTGTCCCCCTGCTATCCTGATCACCTCCAACTGACCCCCACTGACAGCCTGCTCACCCCTAACTGGCCCTCCTGCTGGTCTGCTTACCCTCAACGGCCCCTGCCATCCCATCCTGGCCTGGTCACCCCCTATCCACCCAAGGTCCCAGCCCTTCCTTTTTTTCCCCCAGCGCCTCCTTGAGTGGAGGTCAGGGCCAGCTGGAAGCAAGTACCTAGGATTTATTTATCTTCTATAAATGAAACTTTGTAGCCTTGAGTGGAGGCCAGGGCCAGCCAGGGTGGGTGGGAAGCTTGGTTTCCTTCATCACTGGGGACAATCCAAGCCTCCTGCTTGCTCCAACTCCTGGCTGGCTGCCATCTTGGTTGGGTTAATTTGCATAATTGCTTCTGATTGGTTGGTGGGTGTAGCAGAGTGATGATTAAATTGCATGTTTCTCTTTTATTAGTGTAGATAATATTGCTACTTTTAACTTTAATTTTTTATAGAATATTTTCCTTTTTTCTCCCTTCAATAATCTTTCAGTTTTTACATTTTCTCCCATTTTCATACCGATTATGTCAAATTTTTTGCTGCCAATCAATTTTATGTACAAAGGGATTTTATTTTAGTTTTTAATTTTATTTCATCTTCCACTTTAAAAAAATTATTGATTTCACAGAGAGGAAAAAAAAGGGAGAAAAAGATAGAAACATAAATTATGAGAATCATTGATCAGATGCCACCTACATGCCCCCTACTGGGGATAGGGCCCACAACCTGAGTATATATCCTGACTGGGAATCCAACCATACCTCTTGGTTCATAGCTCAACCACTGAGACACATAGGCAGGCCATACTCCACTTTTTATCATAAATTGATAAGCATTACATCTTAGCAAAAATGTTCTTAATTTTCTTTTCCTTTCTCAGGCCCTTTGGAAATTTCTTTATAACATCCGCATAACAGAAACAAAGTCTAATCACATTAAAAATGTTTTCATGGTTACGTATGATCTATACGTAAATTATTCAATATTTGCAGTCACAGTTCTACAGTGCTGTATCTCTTTTAGTCCAGAAAAAAAGCAATGTCATGTATGTTCTTCCTTACCAGATTTCTTTGCAAGCTACAAGAAAATAATTTTCATCTTTTCTATATAAGCATAGTTTTGTAATTGCTTATATACTTTCATATAATTTTATATATTTTCATCCATTACATAGTTTTATCTTCCTATATCTTTATTCTTCTCATTTCAATGAGATTATAAACTACATTGTTTGGTCTCTCATCATAAATAGGTTCCATACGCAATGAAAAATTTTTAAACTCTCTTTAGTGCCAAAATATAATAAAATATAATATTATTTTCTTCTACTCATAGCTCTAGGAGAAAAGTAGTGTTGGGAAAGATATTAGGAGGGTTCTGATCAGAGATTATTGTATCCATTCTAGACGTATGAGGATAAAATAAGAAATGTTGAAAAATCTTCTATAAATCATGTAGAAAATATACCTCATTTTCATGTGTGTAACATTATTGCTTTTGTTCTGGTTCTGTGTTCCATTAGGTTTGTGGTAGAGGATATTTAATGCCAAGACACAAAGAATCAAATTCTGATGTGAAAGGTAATGTTCTGCTTCTATCCTCTCATACATGATGAATTCACTTACTCAGCAAACACTGTTTTTGTGCCATAGTTTTGAGGTTCCTGCTGTACTTGGTGCTTAGAGATATCGGAAAGTATACTACACCATTTCTTTCCCCGGGAGCTCCTTTTTAGCACAAATATACTGTTCCATGCTTTCCCCCGGAGCTCCTTTTTAATAGGAGGAGACTAACAAGTTAAGTTCTGCTTGTTTTCTAACCTGTTTTCATTTAAAATTGCAGTATATCATTAACTTTGACCTTATAACTTACTGTCTGTGTGTATTATCAATTATTTATTTATAATAGATTCTTAGAAAGGAATTGCCCCAAAGGATATGAATATTTTTTAGAGTTCTGCTATATGTAGCAAAAATACAACCAAAAAAATCATAAGATTTGACAACTGTGTTATTTTAACTGAACTAAACTACTATTGACATATTATCTGCTAACATTTTCATGTAGAAAAAGATAAAAATATGAAATGTAAGAGTCAATGAATTGTTTTCACACTATTAATGATTTTTTTTTACCATCTAGATACAAGGTCAAATGTAGCAGAGGATCGTGTATTTGATTATTTCAGAAAACCGTTTCCTAATCAAAGTTCGGGTGAGTAAAGTGAGATTAGTAGAAACAGTAAATACTTGATACTCACACCTATCAAGTATTATTTTCATAATGTGGAAGCTAAATTATGTTTCCTCCATTCTCTTCTTCTTCAGTTTTGGTTTGATATTTTGGTCCAGTGTACTGGTTCTTTTTTTTTTTAATTAAATCTTTATTATTCAGATTATTACATTTGTTTATCTTTTTTCCCCTCCATATCTCCCCTCCACCAGGCTCCCACTTCTCCCTCCATCCTTACCTCCCCCCCATTGACCTCATCCATAGGTGTATGATTTTTGTCCAGTCTCTCCCTCCATCTCCTTCTCCCCTTTCCCCTGAGAATTATCAGTCCACTCCCTTTCTGTGCTCCTGATTCTATTATATTCACCAGTTTATTCTGTTGATCAAATGTTTAATTCACTTAATTTTTAGATTCACTTGTTGATAGATATGCATTTGTTGTTCATAATTTTTTGTCTTTTACCTTTTTCTTCTTCCTCTTCTAAAAGAGTACCTTTCAGCATTTCATATAATACTGGTTTGGAATTGATGAACTCCTTCAGCTTTTTCTTATCTGTGAAGCTCTTTATCTGCCCTTCAATTCTGAATGATAGCTTTGCTGGATAGAGTATTCTTGGTTGTAGGTTCTTGCTATTCATCACTTTGAATATTTCTTGCCACTCCCATCTGGCCTGCATAGTTTCTATTGAGAAATCAGCTGACAATCGTATGGGTGCTCCCTTGTAAGTAATTAACCGTTTTTTTCTTGCTGATTTTAATATTCTCTCTTTGTCTTTTGCTCTTGGTATTTTAATTATGATGTGTCTTGGTGTAGTCCTCTTTGGATTCCTTTTATATGGGGTTCTGTGTGCTTCCTGGACTTGTAAGTCTATTTCTTTCACCAGGTGGGGGAAGTTTTCAGTCATTATTTCTTCAAATAGATTTTCAGTATCTTACTCTCTTCTTCTGGCACCCCCATAATTCTGGTGTTGGTATGCTTGCAACTGGCCCAGAGGCTCCTTACATTATCTTCACATTTTTGGATTCTTTTTTCTTCTTCCTTTTCCAGTTGAATGTTTTCTGATTCTTTATATTTCAAATTTTTGACTTGATTCTTGCCTTCCTCTAGTCTGCTGTTAGGTCTCTGTATAATACTTTTTATTTCAGTCAGTGTATGTTTAATTTCTAGTTGGTCCTTTTTCATCTCTAGTTGGTCCTTTTTCATCTCCTCTTGGATCTCGCTAAATTTATCCATCTTTTCTAGGATATTCTTGAAAAACCTTATAACCGTGGTTTTTAATTCTGTATCTATTCATTTGTTTTCCTCCATTTCTTTTGTTTGTGATTTCTTCCTTTGTCTCTGCATTTTCACTATACCAGGAGAACTTGTGTGTTAGATTCAGCCTTATGTACAAGAATTGAAAAACTGCAAAGCCTCTCTGTTGAGCTTGGAATGGGTGGAGTCTCAGAGCTTAAAGGACCACCTTGCCTTCCAGTCATCCCCGCCCTCCACGGCCCCTGTGCATGTGTCTCTGGGTAATCGCTGGAGTGGTCCCTGTGTGCATGCGCAGTGCCTCTAGACCACTGCCTTTCCAGCTCCCCTGTGCTCTGGGACCATATGCATCTGGGTCCCCAGGGTTTCACCTGAAACTAGGGTTTAGTGGAGTTGGAAGTGGCGCAGTTGTGAGGGTCTGTCTCCCGTCCACTCATGAAAGCTAGGGGGACAATCAGCAGTCGGTCTTCTGTGCACAGTGCTATGTGCGCCACCAGACTTCTGCCCTTTCAAGGTTCCCCTAAATTTCCATGCACTTCTCCCTTTTCACAGTCCAAACTCCCTCGGTATGAGTCTCACCCAGACCTGGGTTCAGTGCCGTAGGATAAGGGGTTCAGTGCAGTTGGGAGTCTCTGTCTCCCTCCTGCCAGAGAAAGCCAGCCAGGTACTTCGGCACCCGCTTTCTCCATGCGCGTATCTCTGTACCTCAGCTTTTTGCAGCTCCTCTGGGTCTCCGTGAGGTTCTTAAATTTATTCCTCCTAAACTAAGTTTTCTTAGATTTAGCCTTTCATGATCTTGATTTTTTATATGTCATATTGTTGTATCATATACATGTGTATACATATATATTTTTGTATATACATACACATGTGTATACATGCATCTCTATACATACATTTGACCTTTTGTCAAAGCTTCAAACTCTTATATTTATCTGCTATACATATTCACATAGATGTTCCATGAATCCAAATTCATATTCTCCTAATTCTACTCTAAATGCTGTTCATCCTGTATTTTGTATTCTCTATAACTTTGGTAGCAATACTGTCTCCATAATTATCCGAACTTAACCTGATAGTTATCCTTTTCCTCCTTTTGCTTTCATGCCTCATATCCAGTTAGCCACTGAATCTACCTGAATTTATCCTATAATCTCTTTTTTCTCAATCTCCACTCCCTCATTCTTTTTTAAAAAATATATTTTTTTATTGATTTCAGAAAGGACAAGAGAGGAAGAGATAGAAACATCAATGATGCAAGAAAATCATTGATCAGCTGCCTCCTGCACACCTCACACTGGGGATTGAGCCTGCAACTTGGGCATGTGCCCTGACCAGCCCATAGGTCAATGTACCACTGAGACACGCCAGCCGGGCTCCACTACCCTCATTCTTTTCAGACTCGTATGACTTATTTCCCAGGAGTGCTACAGATTTCTAATATTGTCATCTGAATTGCACCTTTCACCAGACCCATAAAAGCCACCTCTTAATAACACAAATCTGCTCATGTAAACCTACCTAAAGCCTTTCAGTAATTCCCAGTTTTCTAACACTGATTGAAGTTGTCACAGCCCTAAGACTAAGTATTTTTTAAGCTTTCTCTTTTAAATATTTTAAACTTTAACTTTTTAAATAATTTAATACAAAGACCTATATTTATTTCTCTACCTATCTATATTTTCCCCCACTGCATTTTTTTAGATATCAAGTTCCTTTATTCCTGAACAACTCCAGCATATATTTTCTAGGAAGTTCTCTTACATTAAAATCAGGAAATCCAACTTTGATACAATTTTCTATCATCCTATAGTCAAATTTTGCCAAATGTCCTTTAGAAAAAAATTTCTCCCTGATTCAAGATCCTGACTTGCATTTAATTGCCATAGCCCTTTGTTCTCTTCTCATTTGGAACAGCTGCTTGAACTTTATTATTCACAGCACTGGCATGTTTGAAGAATGTCTAGTTTAAAAATTTTAGAGTATACAATAATTACCTGAGGAGCTTATGGAAACATCAGCTTCTTATTCAGAGTTGGTCTTTGTGGTCAATCTCAGATCATTCTGGGGTTGGTGAGTCATCTGCAGACCACACTTTGCAACTCACCACTTTGAATTACAAAAGTTACAGTGAGAGTTAGTGGGACCCAGCCCATCCAACTCTCATTCATCCTGAGTAGTTTTCTTGTACAAGTTTTCTTTCAATAATGTTCTGTTACTTAAACAAAACGAAGAAAAAATTTTGACAGACCATTAGCTGCAACATGAAACCAAGTTTTCAAATGTGACATATTGAATTCCAATGAACTGACCCCTTCCTCTCTAGTTTTATCTCTTGTGATTCTTTGCTTTCACTTAACACCTTAGCAAAGATGACCTTCCTGTAGTTTCAAAACACACGATTCTCCTCACCTCGTTGCCTTTGCTCATGCTCTCTTCTCTGCCTGAAATGTACCTTGCTCTCTTCTCATTTAAGGAGTAGGTATCAAAGTTTAGTAAGACTCATACACAGTTCATCACAGTGAAAGTGAGATGGACTGAGTGATAGTGATATGCACACACTGCTCTGGTTGTTCAGAGGAGGTCCCGATCTAGCCTGGAAATCTCAGATAATGTCTTCTTGAAGAAATTGATCCTTAAATTATAATGAGTCTTAACTGACAAGTTAGGTGTTTAACAGGAGAGAGGAGAATCACTTCCTTGAGTTCTTAAAAGATAGTTGTCAATAGTTTTGTGATCTTATATGCAAACTAGAGGCCAAGTGCACAAAATTCGTGAAATTCATGAAGGGGGGGAGGGTGTCTCACCTGGCCTGCACCCTCTCGCAGTCCAGGAACCCTTGAGGGATGTCCGACTGACAGCTTAGGCCTGTTCCCCACTGTAGGACATCCTTAGCGCTGATACAGAGGTGGGAGAGGCTCCCAGCTGAGTGGCACTCCCCCTGTGGGAGCACACTGACCACCAAGGGGCAGCTTTTGTGCTGAACATCTGCTCCCTGGTGGTCAGTGCACATCATAGTGACTGGTCATTCTGCTGTTTGGTCAATTTGCATATTAGCCTTTTATTACATAGGATTCTTTTCTTACTTGGCATGCAGTGTGCCTGGGAGTAGAGGTAATTCATTCAGAGCCCTTTAACTTTGCTCATCTCTTGCTAATATTTATTTTAGTCAGAAGAAAACTTCTTGATAGAAAAGACAGAAACAATTTAAGAGCTGAGGGATTCTGCTCTTTGTTATCCAGTCACATTTAAAATAATTCCAGCAGGACAAATCTAAAACATTCTTTGGTATATTTTCATTCTAAAAATAGCTAAGTAAAATTTATTTTTTTTCAATATTTCTTCATATTTTAGTTCATTTGATATTTTAACCTTAATGATATTATTCTTCTATGTCTAAGCCATTCTCTTACATTTAGTTTTTGTTACATAATCTCCTTTCATCTTTGTTCATGTTCTTCTAAAAATTACACAAATAGAAGATGTGTGTTTATCTGCTTCCCAGAGGCCTCATTTCATACTATGCAAAGATTGTGCTGGATACAGTTGTACAATGAGGAATAAAATATAGTCTGTTCTCAAGAAGCAAAGAGAATGAAAACAAGAAAACAGACAATAAAAATATAATGAGATAAATCTAACTTACTGTGTTATGGGATTATGTAGGAGTTGTTTGAGGATAGAGGTTTCTCAAAAAGTTCATTGTTAGGATTTACAGGGGCCTAATAAATGGCACATTTCTTTACTATGTTCTGAATCACTAATAATTAAAAGAGTAAGACAAAATACTAGCAAACTAAATCTAACAACATATAAAAGAATTATGCACAATGGACAAGTAGTACTTATCCCAGAAATGAAAAGTTGGTTTAACATTTGAAAATGAAACAATGTAATGTAGTAGTCGAGGTCAACCACAGTCCTAAAATATTAAATGGAAATTCCAGAAATAAATACTTTATAAGTTTTAAATCTCACGCTGTTCTGAGTTGTGTAATAAAATCTGGCACCATCCCATTCCATCACCCCTGGGATGTGAATTACCCTTTGTCCAACGTCCCCTTGCTGTACACATTCCCCACACATTAGTCACTTAGTAGCCACCTTCGATATCAGATCAACTCTGTGGTATCGAAGTGCTAATGTTCAAACACCTTATTTTACTTAATAATCATCCCAAAGTGCAAGAGTAGTGGTGCTGACTATTTGAATGCCAAAGAGAAGACAGTGTTTCCTTAAAGTAAAAATGTGAGTACAGTACAATTAGATATTTTGAGAGAGAAAGGTACCACATTCACATAACTGATTATAATACATTCTTATAATTGTTCTCTTTTATTAATAGTTGTTCATCTCTTACTGTGCCTAATTTATAAATTAAACTTTATCATAGGTATGTATGTATAGAGAAAAACATTATAGCCCTAGCTGGTTTGGCTCAGTGGATAGAGTGTCAGCCTGCAGACCTAAGGGTCCCAGGTTCGATTCCAGCCAAGGGCATGGACCTTGGTTGCAGGCTGCTCCCTGGCTCGTGGCCCTGGTCCGGGAGCATGCAAGAGGCAACCAATCAATGTGTTTCTCTCACACTGATGTTTCTCTCTGTCTTTCCCTCTCTCTTGCACTATCTCTAAAAGATCAATGGAAAATATCCTCAGATAAGGATTAAAAATATAAATAAACAAACATTATATATAGGGTTCAGTACTATCTGCAGTTTCAGGCATCCACCTGGGGTCTGAGAGCATATCCCCCACTGATAAAGAGATATTGACTACTCTGCTGTTTCTCTAAAACTGATGATCTCTGAAAAGTCCATAAGGAGTATAGAAAAGGATGGATTAACTGCACCTGGGTTGTTTGGTATTATGTGTCAATTATGACCAAAACTCATACAGTAAAAAAAAATTACTTTTGTAGGTAAATAAGACTGACTCGGCCCATCCTGGTGTGGCTCAGTGGTTGAGTGTTGACCCAGGAGCCAAGAGGTCACCTCAGGGCATTTGCCCAGGTTGCAGGTTCGATCCCCAGTGTAGGGCATGCAGAAGGCAGCCAATCAGTGATTCCCTCATCATTAATGTTTCTATCTCTCCCTTCCTCTCACTTCCTCTCTGAAATCAATAAAGAAATATTTTTCAAAAATACAGTAAAAGATCTTATATTTAGGTCTTTAGATAACAGAATATTATGGCTTATAAAATTTAAATATTTAATACAGAGTTAACATCTATATCAAAGGAGACAGAAAAATAAATATATTGTTATACTATTCTCATGTACACTATTTGTTTAATTTGTTTTATTAATCATTATAATTACCATTGTTAACTAGCCCTATTATTTTGTTTAAAATTGTTTAGAAGCATTAAAGCAAATAATACCAAATAATATAATAGTTTAAATAAATGCATAGTTTATATTTTATGTTACAATCATAATTGATGTGTATATGATGATTTAATACATATTTTACTGGTTTGTGTTTTTGTTTTTGTTTTTTGTTTTTTGTATGACTGTGTCCTGGGTTGACTCTCTAAAAAGTTAGTTACTCTACTACACATATAGATGTCCTTCTTAGATCCTAATAATTCATAGATTTAGTTCTCAATTTTTAAAATATTTTATTGATTTTTTACAGAGAGGAAGGGAGAGGGATGGAGAATTAGGAACATTGATGAGAATATCGATCAGCTGCCTCCTGCACACCTCTTACTGGGAATGTGCCCTCAACCAAGGTACGTGCCTTTGACTGGAATCGAATCTGGGAACTTTCAGTCCGCAGGCTGATGCTCTTTATTCACTGAGCCAAACCGTTTTTGGCTCAGTTCTCAATTTTTGACAATTATTAGATAGGTATTTCTACTGTTTGCTACTCTGTTGAAATACTTTAATTAAAAGGCTGCCAAGTGAAATATATACTAACATATTCATATTTCTGAATGAGACAATAGCAGATTAATTGAAGATAAGTTCAATTGAATTAGATGTCAAATATATGAATAAGATAATTGGCAAGAAAGTAAAATATTAAATTTCATTAATATGAAAAATCTGAGTTCATAAATTTTACAGTATATTTTCTTGTTTTTAGTGAAAATCCCTGGACAGGCCCCTTCCTGGCTTCTAAAAAGATATTTGAGGTAGGAGAATTATTACCTTACTCCTTCCTTTTCCTCTGTTTTACAAAGATTTTGATTTTGAACTAAAGCAATAGATAAAAGTCACTTTTTGATTAACAATTGCTAATCAGATGTCTCCTTGTAACTATACTAGTGTCCCGGTACATGGGTTTGTGCACATTGAAAGGAAATTAATTAGAAGAAATATTTTAATATCGTTATTTGCCCTTTCTTTATAATAGAAGTGTCAACCAAATTCACGATCAACAATGACAGATCAAAACACACATGTGCGATTGGTGCCATTGAGAGCTTTATATGTATCACATATGCACAAGTCAACTTAGCCTTTTATATAGAGAGAATAAACTTGCTTAATTAGACCTGCTTTCTGATTTAGCTAAACTTTTTCCAGCCCAGTGAGGCATCCCAACTTCTCTTTCAGGCAATTGTCAGCAACACAGCAGTAAATACCAACACGAAACAGATTATTATAGATCACGCAGGGAGAACAAAGGGTAAAATTTTTAACTGCAGCAGTGTTTGACTATATTCTGCGCAGTGAGAAAACCTGAAGTTGTTTTCAAGGTCCACCATTTCTTACTGCTTTTCAGTCAGGTCAAGTTTCTAAACTTTCTAAATCTCCGTTTTCCGGCTAATGAAAAGAAACTAGGATTCCATCAAGTCTCCTCTCTACCTACTCCAGGACTTCTGTGAAGATAAATGAGATGAGGCATGGGAAAACACTTCACAGTCATTTGGTTAAAGTAAAATGTTTCCACCTGGCTATAAAGCAATTCGTGTTCCTGGGCTGAAGAAACTCCAAGGAGGCTAGTCGCTAGAGAGAGGAAGCTGGGCGTTGCTACATGGCTTCATTACCCAGCACCCACAGAGTCTGTTTCCAGGCTGGGCTGGGCTGTGGGCCCATTTTGTGCAATAGGGTCTTGGCAGCATCAGCTGTGATTTGGTGGGCTGTTACTCTTGGGTGGTGGTGGGGCCCGTGTCCCACTTGGGGAAAACCAAGTGTTGCTTTGTGGGTGCCAGATCCACAGTGCTGTTTCTTTGTAAATGGCCAGTACATATCACAACAGCTCCTGCGTTTAGTGTCTGCTCCTTGGTGGTCAGTGCATGTCATAGCAACTGGTCAGACAGATAATTAGCATATTAGACTTTTTTTATGTAAAGATAATATCTGTGACTAGGCCACTTTATGGAATGCCCATATGATGCATTTTTGAAGGATTCTAAGATTTCATTATCCCCAAACTATCCTCAATGGATGCCTTAAAATCTGCACTGAAACATTTACTGGTATTTCGATGCATCTGTCTTCACATTATCTGAGTTTCTCTTTTTAAAAAGAAATATTTCTGGCATAGTTAATTACTTTAGAATGAACAACTATCATTCATTTACTATCTGTATTATGAATTGAAGCACTGATCACATAGGGATAATACTATTACCTAAAAACTGAGAAAAGAATGGCAGAAAGAGAAATCAGGGATAACAGAGATAACTTTGTAGTTGTTTCTAAACCAGTAATTATAGCATTAGCTCCGTTGGCAAGTTTCCTGGTTCTTAGGAATATGAACAGTTATCTGAACAGTATTTGAGAACAGACTGACAGTGTACAAGAAAGGCATTTGTATACTCTTTCTTCCTTTCTTGGCCTCTCTTCTAAGAACTTGGTTTCTTTTTTTAAAAAGAAAACCTGGGTTCTGTTGAAATATGTAGGGTCTCCTACCCCCAAAATATTAAAAAAAAGAAAAAGTTAAGAAACCATCTTGGGCATACCTATACTTTGATCTAGAATTGATGGATTTACACTAAGACATAAATTTTTAAAATATATTATTTTTCCTATCTATGGAAAGAAATTCAATTATATATCAAGAAAAGAGAAAGTAATAGAAAAAGTACTGAAATGTGAATTCTAGACCTGCCCTTCCCTCAAACTGGCCATGTAATCTTAAAAACAAGTAGCTTAATCTCTGGAATTCCTGACATTCCCTCTTCCATGTAAGGTGGGAGATAACATTGACTATCCTGTTCCCAGGATGAGAGCCCCCATAGGATAACATCTATAAGAATACTTTACATACTATACATTGTAATATTCAAATACAATAAAGATGACATTCCTCTTGATTAGATGGTTCACTGTTGACATTGAAATCAGAGTACCCAATTTCTTTCAGCTCCCAAAGTATGATTCAGAGGCTTAGCAAATACCAACAAAGACACTTTTCAGAAACCAGTAAGAGACCAATCCAGGAAGCAATTCAGCCCAGGAGCACTGGTTTGTATAGAAACTGCTTCAGAGTGACATCCTTGAAGTGTACTGTGAGCAAGCCAACACCCAGTTGGACAGAGAGGCCAAGGATACCAACAGAAGGTCTTTTTATTTTTATTTTTAGGATTTTAATAAATACAAGTGTAGATTTTACTGTATCATCATTAATAAATCCTATGAAATTGGGATTTAGGGGGACTGCTTTTATAAACAGGGATGATTAATAGCCATTTTATTCCAATCTCTGAAACATACTTGCTTTATTTAATTTCTATAGGAGTTGAATACAGAAAAAATTATTTCAGTTTAATATAGCCTTGAAAAAGAGATCTATTTAATTGACTTATTCCCAATATCCTTGTGGACTTTATTATTACTGCTTCAATTTTATTAGTTATAGCAATGCCTCCTTATTATTGATGCCTTTCAGTGTATAGAATAAAAAAAAGCAATGAACTGCTGGTACAGCATGGGTGATTCTCAGAATCATTGTGCTAAGGGAAAGAAGCAGACATAGAAAAATAAACATTACATGATGTGTATTCATTCATCAAAGCAAATTAATTAGGAAGCTTTCCTTATCCATCCCTAAGTATGATTCAAAGTCCCTCTTCTGGAATCCTGTATTATATACCCTGCCTTATCTCTATAGAAAGATGATGCTTTACTTTTCTCTGTCTAGTCCTGTTAGCATATTAAAGACATGAACTATATTTGTCATTCCTATTTACCAAATCAAGTATAATGTCAGATTCAGGATAAGCATTCAGTGAATGGCAAAGGAATGGCTTTTCAAGAATCTGTACATGAATTCATTTTAGTTGCCAGCATTGTCAGATGCTGTGTCGTCCATTCCCTTATTCATTATCAAAGTCCTGCTACCTCAAGTAGTACTTAAACCACTTGTTTCCTTTCTTTTTACCTTTTTTGTTTTTTTAAAAAAGCTTTATTGTGGAAATTTCAAACAAAAAAGTAAAGAGACCAGTGTACTGAACCCACAGATGTCCATCACCCACCATTAATAGTTATCAACATCCTACTATTCTTGTTTCATTTATATTCCCACCACCTTTTTTTTTTTGCTATTTAAAGCAAATTCAACAAATTATGCCCATGAATAGTTCAGTATATATCTTCAGTAAACATTTTTCAAAATTCAATGTATTTCTTGCTTTAATTCTAAGCATGTTCTACTTTTCTTATGCTGTCTACATGACAATTTAGCCATTATAAGTACTGCTGCCATACTCTTTAAAATGTCTACTAGTCCTCCTTCATGCTCTACTTGGGGTTCTTTTTTCCCCCCTCCCTAGACATTGAAATGTTTAATTGTGTTAAAATACACATAAAATAAAATGTACCATCTTAACTATTCTTAAGTATAAAGTTCAACAATGTTACATACATACACATAGTTGTACACACAATCTGCAGAATTCTTTTCATCTTTCAAAACTGAAATTTCATCCCCATTAAAGAGCAACTTCCCATTCCTCCTTTCCCCAGCTATCCTGCTTTTAACTCTATGACTTTGGGTAGTCTAGATATCTCATATTAATGGCACCAATAATTTGGAAGACGAGTACAGTCTTCGTCTTTTTTTTTTAATATGTTTTTATTGATTTGAGAGAGAGAGGAAGGGAGAGGGATAAAGAGATAGAAACATCAATGATAGAGAAACATTGATCAGCAGCCTCCTACACACACTCCCTCTCCTCCTACTGAGGATTGAGCCTGGCATGTGCCACTACCAACTGAGAATGGAACCATGATCTGGTTCCTGGCTTAGTGCTCAACCACTGAGACACACCAGCCAGCCAGTCTTTGTCTTTTTGTTACTACCTTAATGCAGGTGTCAGTTTCCTTTGTTTTTTAAAGCTGAATAATATACCATTATGTGCATAAACCACATTTTGTTTATCCATTTATTCAGTGGACACGTGGGTTGCTTCCACTTTTTGGCTACTGTGAGTAATGCTGCTATGAACGTGCCTGTACAAATAACTTTTTGAGACTCTGCTTCCAATTTGGGGAGGCATTTACCCAGAAGGGGAATTGCTGGATCATAAAGTAGTTCTATTTTAATTGTTGAGGCACTGCCATACTGTTTTCCACAGCAGATGTACTATTTTACATTCCTACCAGCAATGCACAAGGATTCTAATTTCTCCACAGCCTTGCCAATGCTGGGTTATTTCCTGTGTTTTTGGATAGCAGCCATCTTAATGGGTGTGGAGTAGAATAAGCAATTTTTAACTAGATTTTATTCTTTAGAGTAGTTTGGTAAACACTTTTTAAAAATGTTATACTTTTATTACAATTAAAAAATATTTCCTTCACACCATCTAACAAAGAAGAGATTTCTAACTTGCTCTTCCCATCGTTTTCTTCATGTCGCTACTCTTCCATTTTTTCAGATTAGAAGCTGTGGAGCCACCCCTGATTCTTCTTCTCTCACCTCATATTGAATTCATTAGAAAAGCCCCGCACATATCTCTTCACACACATTCTCACTCTTCTGGCCATGGCCACCACCCTGTCCAAGCTATCACCTTCTCTTCCTTGATTATTTCACTAACCATCCAAGAGATAAGGTTGCTATTTCAATAATCGCCCTGCTTGTCCAACCTTGTCCCTGTTTAATATACTCTTACCTCAGCCACCAGCATGATCCTGTTAAGACAAATCTAAGATATGACACTCTTTGCTCAAAGCCTTGAAGTTAACTCCCCATTTCACACTCAATAAAAATTAAAGTCCTTGGAAGAGGGCATCGAGGGGATAAATAGTGATGGAAAAATCAAAATTAATTAATTAACTTAAATAAATAAAATAAAACCACACACACAAAAAATTGAAGTCCTTACAATGGCCTCTGAAGCCCTATGTAAACCAAGCCCAGGTTACACCCATGTATCTACCTGAGCTCTCATTTTGTTCATTCTCCTTTAGCCATTGTGCCATCACTTGGCGTTCCTTGAACACACTGACGTGTTCCCAGCTCAGGGCCTTTGCACTTCCTATTCCCCTTGTCAAGAATGCTTTTTCCTCTGAAAGCTGTTTGACTCGCTCCCTTACTCCTTTGACACATCAGCATCACTGGGAGGCCGTCTCTGAACACCTTTTAAAAAATAGAAGTCAACTTTTCCCCAAGAATTCTCTGTTCCCTTCCCCAGCTTTACTCTATCCCATAAACTTCATCATTATCTAACATTATATAGTTACTTGTTTATTTTCTTCTCCTGTAATTTAAGAATAAGCTTCAGATAGAATTCTTGGTACATACGGCTCAATAAATACTTATTGAATCAATTCAGTTTCTACATCTATGCATATTTTTTTGATTGTCCCCCAGATCTGCATAACAACCTGAAAAGCAAAATGAGACAATCTGCATCTTTCCAAAGCAAAAAGACTGGTGTAAATTGGACAGATGATGAAAAAAGAATCTACAGGGATAAAAAAATAGCTCAAACTGAAGAAATATTGCAATATTTGATCCCTATCATGGAAAGCACTTCAAGTGTGAGAACCAATCAGGTAAAACGGATATTCAATCCTCGCACCAACTTCCAAATTCAATATGAAAGGTAAGTTAATACAATTTTGTCATTATTAAGGAAACAAGACTAATTCATTATTCTAACAAACATGGATAGGCAAAGGCAGGGGAAAGGGAGACACCCACAATTATGTCAACATTAAAAATTTTCAATAAAAAAATGAATAAATAAACATGTAAATAGAATGGTGGCAGCTACACCACATTGGACACAGGGACAAAGACCTGAAGCCATATGAAATTATTGGCTATGTGAGGGAGTAAGTTATTTGGCCTTATTTGATTGTTTATTCACATGAAAACACTCATTAATTTGAATCTATTAATAAAGTATGCATTAATAAAGTATGAACATAGAATGACTTGAAATTTCTCAGATGGGTTTAAACTAACAATTCTAGCAGTAACCGGTTTGGCTCAGTGGATAGAGTGTCGGCCTATGGACTTAAGGGTCCCAGGTTTGATTCCAGTCAAAGGCATGTACCTTGGTTGCGGGCACATTCCCAGTATGTGCAGGAGGCAGCTGATTGATGTGTTCTCTCTCGTCGATGTTTCTAACTCTCTATCTTTCTCCCTTCCTCTCTGTAAAAAAACAATAAAATATGTTTAAAAAAAAAAAACTAACAATCCTAGGGGGCAACTTGAGTTACTTCAGCTTATTGATACTCAGAGGAAAACAAAAAGGATGAGACCAGATTTATTTTAAAGATGAAAAATAGGGCCAACACTAAGGCCAAAAGGAAACCTATATAAATAAAAGTAAGACAACGACAAGCTGAAAATAAGAAATATAATACTAATATTACCAACAAATTTTGAAAAACTACTTTCTATGTGCTAGACACAGTTCTGTGTTTACACATACATTTTACCTTCTCCACATGAGGAAACTGAGGCACAAAGAAGTTAACTTATTTGTTCAAGGTCACACAGCTAGTAGGTAGCAGAATTGGAGTCAACTCAACTAGAGATTCTGTGTCCAGAGTCTTTTATCACAATTCTTTGACATTTCTTCTTATAATATAAATGAAAAACAGAGGACCAATATACTTCATATTCAAAGACAGCCTACAGGATGTGAGGGCGATCTGGCTGCGACATCTGTCACCCCATTGATCGCCAGGGTTGATTCGGCTGATCTGGCTGGCTAGGCGGGTGTCCCCCTCCTCCCTCACCGATCCATGTGCGTCCCTCCCGAAGCTGCGCGCTCGGTCGAAGAGGACGACCTTCCCCCCAGAGGAGAGGACCGGTCTTCGGTCAAGGGTATACCAGTAGCTGCGCTCCCCTGCTAGAACCTCCAAACAAGCTCTCAAAGACAGCCTACAAATCAATGACAAAATTATGACTATTTCAGTAGGAAAATGGGCAAATTCTATGAACCAGAAATTTGTCAAGAAAAAAAAAAAGACTTGGCCAATGAACATTTTAATTGTTCAATCTCACTTAAATCCAAAGAAAGCAAATTAAAATAATAATTAAATGCTATTTATTTTTGCCTCTCAATGGAAAGAATTCATTCACTAATTGTTGGAATGTAAACTTACAGAGTTCCTTGAAGACAGTCCAACAATATAAATGAAAAATCCTTAATATTTATATTCATTTTAATAAGAAATTCTACTTTTAGAAATTGATCCTAAGGACAAAATAAAAAGTAGGTATAGGCAACAGAATTTCTGTAGTGATGTTCATTTCAGTATTGTTTATAAGAACCAAAGAAAAGAGAAACAATTTTGAAAAGGAATAATAAAGTAAAAAGCACTAATCTACCTGATTTCAATATCCTGTGCTGGTATATAGCTAGTGCAATCAAGAGAGTAGTGAGGAGGAGTAACAAACATATATATCAATGCAACCAAACAGGGCTCAGAAATAGACCCATACAAATGCTTGATGAATTTTAACAAAAGTGCAAAAGCAATTTGATGAAGGAGAGATAGAAATTTCAACCAATGTTGCTAGAACAATTAGATATTCATAGGAAAAAAGGGGAAAAAAAGAAATTTGACCTAAACTCATCTCTTATACAAAAAGTAATAATAATAATTGAAAATGGATCATGGATTTAACTGCATAAGATAAATCCATATAACTTTTAGAAAAAAAAATAGGAACTCTTTATAGAAATTAGGCAAAAAGTTGTACTTTACACCAAAAGCATAATCCATAAAGAAAAGTAGATGTTAGACTTCATCAAAATAACAGTGTTTGCCCTTCAAAAGATATAGTTAAAAGGATGAAAATTTATAAAATAGGAAAAAATATTTGCAAACCGCATAAAAAAGAGTCTGGTATCTAGCCTGGCCAGCATGGTTCAATGATTGAGTGGTGTGACCTGTATACTAGGAGGGCACAGTTCAGTTCAAGGTCAGGGCACATGCCCAGGTTGTAGGCTCAATCCCAAGTATGGGGTATGCAGGAGGCAGCCAGTAATGATTCTCTATAATCATTGATGTTTTTATCTCTCTCTCCCTCTCCCTTCCTCTCTGAAATCAATCAATCAATCAATAAATATATATATATATATTTTTTTTTTAAGAGACTGGTATCTAAATTTAAAAAGTCTCAAACTGTAACAATATAAATATTTCATTCAGAAAATGAGCAAAATGTAGGAGGAACCCATTTCACCAAACAGAATATAACCACAGAAAAATATGTTCTACATCATAAACCATTAGGGAAATGCAGATTAAAACTTCAATGATAGCTGCACACTATCAGAAGGGCTAAAATTAAAAAATAGGGGTAGCACTGAATGCTGAGGAGGGTGCAAAGAAATTGGATCACTCATACATTGCTTGTGGGAACATAAAGTGGCCCAGCCACTCTTGAAAACAGGTTTAGAGTTTCTTTAAAAACCACATATCTATACTAATAAAAGCCTAGGTCAGTGGTTGTTAAACCATGGCTCGCAAGCCACATGCGGCTCTTTGGCCCCTTGAGTGTTCTAAAGCCACTTCTTCAAAATAGATTCAGCCAGGCTGAAAACCAACATCTGCTCATGGGCCACAAAATTTCAATTGCCACTGTATGTGTGTGCCCGCACATGGTATTTTGTGGAAGAGCCACCCTCAAGGGGCCGAAGAGCCGCATGTGGCTCATGAGCCATGGTTTGCCAATCACTGGCCTAGGTGGCCCTCACATGCGATGTCATCACAAGATGGCTGTCACAAAATGGCCACCACAAAGATGGCTGCCACAAGATGGCAACACGCACAGCTGAGGCGGGGCCTGGTGGCTGCTCCACGCAGTGAGGCCTGGGGGTCCCATAGTGTGGAAGAGACCCGTCCCAGTGTCTCAGTTGCCTCATGCAGAGGAGGCAGGCTCCAGTAGAGGAGGCAGGTCGCAGGAGGGGAGGGCTATTAGGCATCAATCAGGCTGGCAGGGGAGTGGTTAGGGGGTGATCAGGCTGGCAGGTAGGCGAGCAGTTAGGAGCCAGTGGTCCCAGATTCTGAGAGGGATGTCCGACTGCTGTTCTATGGGATAGGGCCTAAACTGGCAGTCGGACATCTCCCGAGGGGTTCCAGATTGGAGAGAGTGCCAGCGGGGCTGAGGGACACACCCCTCCTCAGGCACAAATTTTGTGCAATAGGCCACTAGTATAACTACCATATGACCCAAAAATTGCTCTCCTAGGCATTAATACCAGAGAAATGAAAACTTATATTCACACAAAAACCTGGACACAGATGTTTATAGTAGCTTCATTTGTAATAACCACAAACTGGGAGCAATCTGCATGTCCTCCAATGGAGAAATTAGTAACACTCTGTAGTACATCCAGTCCATGGACTCAACTCAGCAAGAATAAGGAGTGAACAGCTGATACACAGAACAACCTAGATTAATCTTCAGAGGGTGGTGCTGGGTGAAAAAGGCCAGTCCCAGAGGTTGCACATGGTAGGATTATACTCATACAACATTCTTGAGATAAAGTTATATAATTCAGATAATAGGTTAATGACTGCCAGGAGTTACAGAGGAGCTGGCACAGGAGGAAAGTGGGGTGTGTCTATCAAAGGAGAACAGGAGGGACTGTTCTGGACCTCAACAATGTCAGTGGCTACTAGTATATCCTGATTATATTGTACTATTGTTTTAAAAGATACTACAACTGGAGGAAACTGGGGGAAGGGTACGTGGGACCTGTCTGTATTATTTCTTCCAATTGTAAATGAGTCTGCAATCATCTCAAAAAGTTTTCTGGTTTCTTGTTTTGTTTTTTATTTATTTCAGAGAGGAAGGGAGAGGGAGAGATAGAAACATCAATATGAGAGAATCATTGATCAGCTATTTCCTGCACGCCTTACACTGGGGATCGAGCCTACAACCCAGGCATGTACCCTGACCAGAAATCAAACAGTGACCACCTGGTTCAGAGGTTGATGCTCAACCACTGAGCCATGCCAGCCGGGCTCAAAATTAATGTTTTAACTAAAAAAATAGTTGAGATTTCTGTGGTGAAAAATTAGATTCTAAAGAAAGCTGAGGTACTTTAAGCAACTGCAACTTGTAATTAATAAAACCTTCTTCTCTCAAGGAAAACTCCCTTTTCTTGGATGTACAGTGATCTTTTTACTGACTATAGAAAAAACTTAGAGTATGTATACTGAGCTCATTCTAATAGAATAAACAGATTAGATTTGTGAAAATTTAGAAGATACTTCCTTCCACTAGATGTATACTAAGTAGCTGAGGCCCAGAGTGCCCATTAATATACCAAGAAGCCTGGGGTCAGCCAGGTCTCCATATAAATATAGCCTCTAGGCATTTAGAAATACAGAACTGGAGGCATGCTGAAAAATTGTGACCAGGAATATAGTGTTAAAAGTCTTAAGGGAGGATGAACTCACCAAAGGAGAAAAAATAGACTTATATTACTACAAATCCCTAGGATACATGCTGGGCAAAAACTCATGTACTTTATTTCTTTTCTAGACTAAATCCAACTACTTATGTAAATTTAAAGAGATACAGCACATCTTGGACACCATCCAGTCATCTCCCTTTTATAGGGCAAAGCAACCTCCTGGCAAGCTCTTCAGAATGGCTCCCGTCTGTGTCCCCGAAGTCATGTGAAAGCCTGTCACTTTTCAGAGGACACAAGAAAAGGAAAGCATGTTCTGCAATCAGTGCCATCAAGACTAAAGACATGAAACCTGTCAGCCGCAAATGGGAGATTCCTTCCTCAGGTTTCGAGAAGGGTGTGAATATTACCAAAGGCCGGAGTTCTCAAGCTGAAGAATCCAACCAGCAAACCTCCATGCAGATAACCCCCCATCCAGCTCAAACAAACAATGCGCAGCCAAAAAAGAATGAGGGACAACCCACCTTCCATTTGAAGTTCCAAAGGCAGAAATAATCTAGCTTTATGCTGCTCTGAAGACTGTGGGTGAAAGATAACATATGCTTACCTATTAAAAAGAAAAGAGAAAGAAAAGCCCTCTCCATCCCTCTTATCTCCATTTCTCTTCCTACACATGCATATGCATATACTAAACTAGATACTCCATCTTCTGTAGTGAGAACGTCTTTCAGAAATATAAAAGGGAATCTGGAGCCCTGGTCAGTGTGGTGCAGTGGCTAAAGCATTGTCCTATGCACTGAAGGGTCATGGGTTCGATTCCTAGTCAAGGGCACGTACCTGAGTTGCAGGTATGGGGAGTTTGGAGAGGCAACCAATCGATGTTTCTCTTTCGCGCTCTCCCCTCTCCTCTCCTCTCTTCCCTCCCTCCTTTCTGTCCAGGCTCTAAAAATCAATGGGAAAAAATATCCCCAGGTAAGGATTAACAAATAAAAGAGAAATCTAAAGAAAACAGCAGATTTTAAATGTTCTATTAAATATTATACTAGTGTTTAATTTTTGTCAAGATGGAAAAAAAAAATCTCTGTATTTCTGATTTCTTCCAAAATGATTTATTTATACAACACCAAAAAAAAACTAAGCACTCAGGAAGGAATGACCTGTACTATTACTGACTTGAATGTCCCTACTAGGCCCTTGAATGAATCAACAAACAACATTTCCTGAATTTTTGTTTTATCTGTAGTGTGCTAGAAACAATTGGTGATTTTTATTTTTTTATTTTTTATTTTTTAAATATATTTTATTGATTTTTTTTACAGAGAGGAAGGGAGAGGGATAGAAAGTCAGAAACATCGATGAGAGAGAGATATTGATCAGCTGCCTCCTGCATGACCCCACACTGGAGATGTGCCCGCAACCAAGGTACATGCCCTTGACCAGAATCGAACCTGGGACCTTTCAGTCCGCAGGCCGAGGCTCTATCCCCTGAGCCAAACCGGTTTTGGCACAATTGGTGATTTTTAAAAAAGACATTTCTCCCTCTCAGCTGGTGTGACTCAGTATTGTGGACCTACGAACCAGGAGATCATAGTTCAATTCCTGGTCAGGGTACATGTCCAGGTTGTGGGCTCCATCCCCAAATGGGTGCATGAAGGATGTAGCCGATTCATGGTTCTTTCATCATTGATGTTTCTGTCTCTCCCTCTCCCTTTCTGAAATCAATAAAAATGTATGTATTTAAAAACATTTCTCTCTCTACTGGAAGATTACTTTATAATTGTACATATAAAACACACATGACTAAAATAATTGCAGAATGAGATAGTGCATAGTAAAGTGCTAAGATTTGAACAATGTTAAAAATACTATTGCCCTAACCAGTTTGGCTCAATGGATAGAGTGTCAGCCTGCAGACTAAAAGGTCCCAGGTTCGAATCCAGTCAAGGGCATGTACCTTTGTTGTGGTCAAATCCCTAGTGGGGGGGTGTACAGGAGGAAGCTGATTGATGTTTCTCATCTGATGTTTTTATCCCTCTCCCTTCCTCTCTGTGAAAAATCAATAAAATATATTTTTAAAAATACTATCTCTTAAAAGATGCTAATTACAAGGAAATAAAAGGTATACAATATGGATAAGGATGAAGTAAAATTATATTTATTTACAGAAAAGAAGACTGTAAACGTAAAAAATCTCTGCTGGAAGTAATATAAGCAATTACGGCAAGGTTACAAGATACAAAGTTAATATACAAAAGTCAGTCACTATCTTAGATACCAAGCAATGAATATTGAAATTAAAAACAATACTGCCAAAACTGGTTTGGCTCAGTGAATAGAGCGTCAGCCTGCAGACTCAAGGGTCTCAGGTTCGATTCCAGTCAAGGGCATGTATCTTGGTTGTGGGCACATCTCCCGTAGAAGGCGTGTAGGAAGCAGTTGATGTCTCCCTCTCATAGATGATTCCTCTCCCTTCCTCTCTGTAAAAAAAATCAATAAAATATATTTTTAAAAAATACCATTTACCTTAGCACCAAAAAAAGAAATACTTAGATGTTATTCTAATCTACTCAAGATCTATATGTGGAACACCATAAAACTCTAATGGAAGAAAAAAAACAAGAAATAGAGATTCCATGTACATGTATAAGAAGGCTCAATATTGTCAAGAACTCAGAACTTCCCGATTAGATCTACAGATGCAGTGAAATCCCAATCAAAATCCTAGCCAAGTTAATATTGATGTCAGTCTAAAATTTGTATAGGAAGGCAAAAGATTCAGAATATTCAAGGCAATGTTAAAGGGAAGAACTGACATCATCTGACTACATGACTTAAAAAAGACGGACAATAAAGCTACAGTAGTCAAGACAGTATGATGGATCGGTTGGAAAATGGCGGCGGAATAGACGGATGCATCTGGAGCTTTGTCCCTGGGCAGAGGGAGAGAGAGCAGCTGAGAGTCGCTTGGGGAGTGTTTGTTGGCAAGTTAGCAGTCAGTTGTCCTCCAGGAGAAGGTGGGGAACTGCTGGACAGGGCTCTCCTGGCCAGGTAGCCCCACTGCTGCGGGGTTTTTGTGGGCCGGAGCCGCAGGCGCGAACGTGGAGACCACGCCATCTTGCAGAGGGAGGTGGGTGACTGCAGCGGTCTGAAAGCTGCGGCTGAATTACTCACCAAACAGCGGGAGATCCAAAACACCGCTCTCCAATCGGCACAGACACGCGGTGGATTCAGAGATCCATACGGCACATGGAAAGGTCAGATTTCGCCTGGGATAAGGTGAGGTCTCCTGCCCCTCAGAACAGAGACGCGCACACTGTGGGAGCCAGGCTACGGGAAAGCTGCGTCTGGAGAGGTCCGCGGAGGTGGGCAGGGCGTGATCCCTAAGTGTGGAGGCAAACTCTCCGAGCTGTTGACAGAGGGGAGCTCTAGAAAACGACTCGTTTTTTTATCTGAGGCAGAGGGACAGGCTAGGAGTTATTACAGTGTCCTGGCTGCAAAATTCCCACAAACCAGCTTTGAGAACCACAGAGTAGCAGGATCTGAGCACAGCCTAGAGAGGTCCTGTGTTTTGTCTCAGAGATCAATTCCGAAACACTGCCACCCAGTGGATGACGCACAAGTTGACTCTGGCATAACCACAAAAGAATAAAGAGATTAAAACGTCAACAGTGCAACACAGGGAACCGCAATACCTTCCCTACTGGGAAACAGGAGTGCCAAGCAGAACAATAGTGGAAGTGAATGACCACTCTTTTTTTTTTTTCTTTTTTCTTTCTTTTTTTTTAAAATTTTTTTCTTATTTTTCATTTTTACATATTTCAATTAAAAGACTATTTTTTTCTTTCCGCCTCAATTGATTTTACCTTTTTGATTATTACATTTTTGTTTTCAATTAGTACTATTAATTACTACTAGTACTTTACCTTTTTGGACATTCTATTTTCATCTTTCCTTTAGCATAATTTTACTCCAACTAAACTCTATCTTTATGCCAACAATTTCCTCCTAACTTTCCCCATTTTGTTGTCTTGTTTCTCTTTCCCTTTTCCAACTTTAGTTTCCCCCTATTCTTTCTCTTTACCTGGTTAAAATTTCACCCCACTTATATATCTAATTTCAAATCCCCTACTACAAGTCCATACAAACCTGTCTCCTCTTGTCTTCACCAGCCAAAAAGTTGTTTTTTCTCTATGTCCTTTTGTTACCATTGGCCTGAACAGTGATTATATCAATTTTTTGAACTTTTTCGTGAGATTGTTTTAGCATATTCTACTTGTTTTATTTTGCCTTTTGCTTGCTTTGTTTTTTACCTCTCCTCCCTCGCCTCCCTTGATACCAGTTGTTATCTGCAGTTTGTATTAATCTCTAGGTACTGATCGCTGGCCTTTATTGGGATTAGTGACTGTTCTATTGGAGTTTTCTCCTGACATCTATATTTTGTTCCCCTTTTCTCTCTTATCTGCTTTCTTTTCTCTCTGACTTTGTTTCTCTTTCTCTTTTCTTTTTCTTCCTCTCCTTTTTTAAAATTTTATTTTATTTTTAGTTCATTTATTTATTTATTTTTTCTCCTTCTCCCAATTTGATTTTGGCACTTCCTTTCTTTATTTTTCCCTCCATTTCCTCTTCCTCTTTCTCTACTTACCCCTAATTTCTCTTTCATTGGTGGTCACCTTATTGGTGATTATTAACATCGTGAATACATTTCTGTTCAGTGCCTTGTGTGCTGTACCGAGTCATGTTGTAGTTTGTGCCTTTGAATCAACACAGGAGAGAGAACTACATAACCAGACACCCGGAGAAGAAAAACCATGGGCAGAAGAAGAAACAGCCCTCATACGACAGATAGGCAGGTATCACCAGAAAAGGAAGTAAACAAAATAGAAGCAGAAATAAGCCTACCAGAGAAATTCAGATAAATTATCATAAGGTGGATGAAAAGAATGGAAGACAAAATCGACAATGTGAGTAAGAGCCAAGAGGAAATGAAGAAGAAGCAAGAAGAAATGCAGAAGCAGCAAGAAGAAATGCATAAGAAGCAGGAAGAAATGCGGAAGAACCTAAAAGAAATGCAGAATAATCAGGAAGAAATGAAAAATGACATCACTGCTATAAAGAACTCAATAGAAAGCATCAAAAGTAGACTAGAAGAAGCAGAGGACCACATCAGTGAGCTAGAAGACATGGTAGGGAAAAATACCCAAGTACAGCAGCTTCTAGAAAAAAAAGTTAAAAAGCAAGAGGAGAGCCTAAGGGAACTTTGGGATAACATGAAACAAAACAACATCTGCATAATTGGGGTTCCAGAAAGAGTGAAAACTGAACAAGGAATAGAGAACCTGTTTGAAGAAATAATGACAGAAAATTTCCCCAATATAGGAAATAAAAAACCCACACAAATCCAAGAAGCTCACAGAATCCCAAGCAAAATTAACGCCAACAAACTGACACATTATAATTAAATTGGCAAACACCGACGACAAAGTAAGAATCTTAAAAGCAGCCAGAGAGAAACAGAAAGTTACCTACAAAGGAACCCCCATAAGACTAGCTACTGATTTCTCAACAGAAATTCATCAGGCCAGAAGGGAATGGAATGAAATATACAAAGTCATGCAAAGGAAGGGTCTGAGTCCAAGAATACTGTACTCTCAATCAAAATTGAAGGTGAAATCAGAAGCTTCACAGACAAAAAAGGACTAAGGGAATATATTACCACCAAACCAGCAATGCAAGAAATGTTAAAGAGTCTGCTGTAATTAAAAGAGGATGCGAAGAAGGAACTCGGGGGTAAGGACTAAAAATGGCAACAGATAAGTACTTATCAATAATAACTTTAAATGTAAACGGATTAAATGCTCCAATCAAAAGACATAGAAAACATGATCCATATATCTGCTGTCTGCAAGAAACCCACCTCAGGAAAAGAGATGCACACAGATTGAGGGTGAAGGTATGGAAGATGGTATTTCAAGCAAATGGAAATGAAAAAAAAAGCTGGGGTTGCAATACTTATATCTGACAAATTAGATCTCAAAGTGAAGGACATAACAAGAGATAAAGAAGGCCACTTCATTATACTAAAGGGAACAATCCAACAAGAAGAAATAACTCTGATAAACATATATGCACCCAATATAGGAGCACCTAAATACATAAAAAAACTCTTGGAGGATATTAAGGGAGAGATTGACAGCAATACAATCATAGTAGGAGAATTTAATACCCCACTGTCACCATTGGACAAATCCTCTAAACAAAAAATCAGCAAAGAAACATCAATACTAAATGACACACTAGACCAGATGGAATTAATTGACATCTTCAAAACATTTCACCCCAAAGCCACAGAATATACATTCTTCTCCAGTGCACATGGGTCATTTTCAAAGATAGATTTTATGTTGGGTCATAAGAAAAGTCTCTTCAAATTCAAGAAGATAGAAATCATATCAAGCATCTTCTCAGACCACAGTGGCATAAAAATGGAATCAACTATAATAAAAACAATAGAAAGAAATCAAACACATGGAGACTAAACAGCATGCCATTAAAGAACGACTGGGTAACCAGAGAGATCAAGGAAGAAATAAAAAACATCATGGCAACAAATGACAATGACAACACAACAATACAAAATTTATGGGACACAGTGAAAGCAGTCCTGAGAGGGAAGTTCATAGCTCTACAAGCCTACTGCAAAAAACAGGAAACAATGGTAATAAATTACCTAACTCTACAACTCAAAGAGCTAGAATGAGAGCAACAAGAAAAGCCCAGTGTAAGCAGAAGGAAGGAAATAGTGAAGATCAGAGTGGAGATAAACAACTTGGAGACCAAAGAAACAATTCAAAAGATCAACAAAACCAAGAGCTGGTTCTTTGAAAGGATAAACAAGATTGATGGACCTCTAGCCAGGCTCACCAAGAAGCAAAGAGAGAAGACCCAAATAAACAAAATCAGAAATGAAAGAGGAGAAATAACAACAGACCCTGTGTAAATACAAAGGATTGTTAAAAAATACTATGAACAACTCTATTCCAACAAATTGGACAACCTGCAAGAAATGGACATTTTCCTAGAAAAATATAACCTTTCAAAACTCAATGAGGAGGAATCTAAACATCTCAATAGTCCAATAACTATGGAAGAAATTGAAGTAGTCATCAAGAAACTTGCAGCAAATAAAAGCCCAGGACCAGATGGCTACACAGGAGAGTTTTACCAAACATTCAAGGAAGAATTAAAACCTATCCTCCTCAGACTATTCAAAAACATTCAAGAAGAAGGAACACTTCCAAAAACCTTCTATGAAACCAGCATCACCCTAATACCAAAATCAGATAAAGACAACACAATGAAAGAGAATTATAGGCCAATATCTCTCATGAACATAGATGCCAAAATCCTCAACAAAATTCTGGCAAATCAGATCCAGCAGTACACCAGAAAGATCATACACCATGACCAAGTAGGATTCATCCCAGGAATGCAGGGATGGTACAATATCCGCAAATCAATAAACGTGATACATCACATAAACAAATTGAAAGATAAAAATCACATAGTCATATCAATTGATGCAGAAAAAGCATTTGACAAAATCCAACACCCTTTCTTGATAAAAACTCTCAGCAAAGTGGGAATAGAAGGAGCATACCTCAACATCATAAAAGCCATATATGATAAACCCACAGCTAACATCATACTCAATGGACAAAAACTAAAACCATTTCCCCTAAGAACAGGAACAAGACAGGGATGCCCACTCTCACCTCTCCTGTTTGACATAGTACTGGAAGTATTAGCCATTGCAATTAGACAAGAAGAAGAAATAAAACGCCTCCAAATTGGAAAAGAAGATGTAAAGCTGTCCTTATTTGCAGATGACATGATATTGTACATAAAAAACCCAAAGGACTCCATTCCAAAACTAATCAACTTACTTAATTAATTTGGCAAGGTAGCAGGATACAAAATTAATGCTAAGAAGTCTGTGGCATTTCTATACACTAATAGTGAAATTACAGAAAGAGAGACTAAAAAAGCAATCCCATTTACCATTGCACCAAAAAAATTAAGATACCTAGGAATAAACCTAACTAAAGAAATAAAAGACCTATATGTAGACAACTACAGGACACTGAAAAAAGAGATAGAGGAAGATGTTAACAGATGGAAGAGCATACCATGCTCATGAATTGGGAGAATCAACATCATTAAAATGTCCATACTACCCAAAGCAATCTATAGATTCAATGCACTACCCATTAAAATACCAACGACATATTTCACAGACCTACAAAGAATTCTTCATAGATTCATCTGGAACAAAAAAAAGACCATGAATAGCTACAGCAATTCTGAGAAGGAAGAATAAAGTAGGTGGGATCTCAATACCATATTTCAAGCTATACTACAAAGCAACTGTTCTCAAAACAGCCTGGTACTGGCACAAGAACAGACATATAGACCAATGGAATAGAATAGAGAACCCAGATATCCACCCAAACCACTATGCTCAACTAATATTTGACAAAGGAGGCATGAACATTCATTGGAGCCAAGATAGTCTCTTCAATAAATGGTGCTGGGAAAATTGGACAGATACATCCAAAAAAATGAAACTGGACCACCAACTTACACCAAATTCAAAAATAAACTCAAAATGGATACAGGACTTAAACATTAGAAGGGAAA
Organism: Lasiurus cinereus; assembly: GCA_011751065.1. Taxonomy (NCBI): domain Eukaryota; kingdom Metazoa; phylum Chordata; class Mammalia; order Chiroptera; family Vespertilionidae; genus Lasiurus; species Lasiurus cinereus. The sequence goes on along the minus strand of JAAGEH010000307.1, from coordinate 51,325,567 downwards.
CCATAAAAATACTAGAGGAATCCACAGGCAGCACAATCTCAGATATATGCCGAAAGAACTTCTTCACTGATACTGCTCCAAAGGCAATGGAAGCTAAAGAAAAAATAAACAAATGGGACTACATCAAAATAAAAAGCTTTTGCACAGCAAAAGAAACCATCAACAAAACAACAAGAAAGATCACTGTATGGGAGAACATATTTGCAAATGATATCACTGATAAAGGTTTAATCTCCAAAATCTACAGCCAACTTATACAACTTAATAAAAGGAAGATAAACGATCCAATAAAAAAATGGGCAACGGACCTAAATAGAACCTTTTTGAAAGACGACAGAAGGAAGGCCAAGAGACACATGAAAACATGTTCAAAGTCACTAATCATCTGAGAGATGCAAATCAAAACGACAATGCCATACCATCTTACACCGGCCAGAATGGCAATCATCAACAAATCAACAAAGGACAAGTGTTGGCGAGGATGCAGAGAAAAAGGAACCCTTGTGCACTGTTGGTGGGAATGCACACTGGTGCAGCCACTGTGGAGAACAGTATGGAGTTTCCTCAAGAAACTAAAAATGGATCTCCCATTTAACCCTGTAATCCCACTCTTAGGAATTTATCCTAAGAAATCACAAACACCAATCAGAAAGGATTTATGCACCCCTATGTTCATAGCAGCACAATTTACAATAGCTACAATTTGGAAACAGCCTAGGTGCCCGACAGCAGATGAGTGGATCAGAAAACTGTGGTACATCTACACAATGGAATTCTATGCTGCCATTAAAAAGAAGGAATTCTTACCATTTGCAGCAACCTGGTTGGAACTGGAGAGCCTATGCTTAGTGAAATAAGCCAGTCAATGAAGGAGAAGCATCACATGATCTCACTCATTTGTGGATAATAAAGAACATTATAAACTGATGAACAAAAGGATAGATACAGAGGCAGTAAAGCTTCAAACAGACTGTGAAATTACAGCAGGAAGATTAAAGTTAGGTGAGGTAGATAAGAGATCAATCAAAGGACTTGTATGCATGCATATAAGCATAATCAATGAACAGACACTGGGGGGTTGGGTTATGCCTGGGAGGGAGGGGGGAAATGGGGAGATATGTATAAAAAATTAATTTTAAAAAAAAAGACAGTATGATGTTGGCAACCTTAACTTCTATGTCCAGCAGAAGAACAAAGCAACGATTGAGGCCAGTGTGAAAGGAAGACTGAGTATCTGCTACCATCCCCTCCTCTGGCAGCCAGGCCCAGCGTCTGCATTGTCTTTGGCTCTCCACACACAGTCACCGTGATGCGTTGTGTGGCCTGCATTCTGGAGTTGGCATCCATGCTGCTGACAAGGGCCGAAGGCGTTTATAAGATGAAAGAGATACACTACCTTTGTGGCTGTTATCCTGAGATAATTAAATTGTTCTCTTATAATTAGGCTTTACGGTAAGAAATGATTGCCGCCGCCACCAAAAAAAGTTGTTTCATCTTTACCGCAGAGGGGTGAGCACCCTTTCTACACATAAAAGGAATCCACTTCTTAAGTCATATTTCCCCCCCAAAAAAACGAAGATCTTTACTATGGCTGAATTCGTTACTTGCAGAAACATGTTATAAACTCTAAATGGGCAATTTCTCTTTGAAATGAATTATAAACAAAGGAACAATGGTCCCTTCGTTAATCGTTTAGCCATCTTCACTCCTCACCACCAAGCCTGGGAAGAGCCTCTGTTCCCCACATTCATAGGCAGACCATTGGCCCAAAGCATGGTCCCAGACGGGCCTCTGCTGACACCATCCCTTCCAGAGGCTGTGTGGAGGGCACTGTAATGTCTGTGGGCCTGGGCCCCAGTCTCCCAGGGAGAGACTAGGAGAGTCTCATGTTTTGGTCAAAGAAACGACAGATGGCCAGTCCAGCTGGTGGAATGATGCAGTCTCTTCTCGAAGGTAACCACTGTTCTGAAGATAGCTGTGCTGAGCATGGCAGGGCAACACCCTGGGACGGGAGCCTGGTCTCAAAGCCACACCCTCGGGGAACACTGGACTGATCACGCTCCACTGGAAAGACATGAAATGGTAATGAGCGACAGTTCCTCTGGATGTCTCTTATCACAGAGTCCCTATCAGCGGGGTAATAAATGCCTTTGGTGAGGCCCATTTCTCTGACTCAGCTTGTCTTGCTGACCAAGCACAGGCTCGAGCGAGCCAGCCAAACAGGGACGGGACTCCCTGTGACTTGTGTGAGCAGGACCAGCCCTCAGTGCTCCTGAGGAAAACTCCAGACCAGAGGAGGGGCCTCCTCCAGGAGGGGGCACTGGGTCCTCCCTCGACTGCAGCCTGCCTCATCATGTGGGAGGGACTGGCACTCTTTTAGTCTCCAGTGTTGTACAGGGGCAGGTGGGGCCTAGAGTAGCCAGAGCTCATGGACTAGTCTCCTCTGCCTGCAATTATATTTGCCCCCAAAGCACAAATAGGGTCACTTTCTCACTGTGCAGGCAGGGAACAGCACAGAGGGAGCCGTTTTTTTCAGCCAGGCCTCCCTTCCCCTGCCCACTGACGGCTGGCCTGGTTGCCAGGCATCGTTTGCTTTGAAAGCCTAGCAGTCCACAGGGTTCCAAGCAGACAGCGTGTTCCCCAGGTCCTAACAGCCAGAGGCCAAGAGCAGTGCCCTTGGAACCGTGGAGTGCCTTCAACTGCCACAAAGGTACCTGTCCAGCTGGTCCTGGAACGGTGCTCTGTGGTGGTAGCCGGCCACTGGGTGTTAGTGGGCCAACGTGGTTTGAAGGAGAAATAAAGAACTAGCCAAATGCTTTTGTGCCCAGGTTGAAGGATATTGTTATGTTGGTGAAAGATTAACGAATTTACACAGCCTATAACACCCTCAAGTCACCTGTCATAAAGGCCATCATGGGTCATTGTCAAGGACAGACATCAGTCAAAGGTGGGTCACAATCCTAATCCCACTGACGAATGCCAAAGGCATCTCTGAAAGAAAAGCAGAACTTGAGAGGGAAATAATGGATGATTTGAATGAAAACACTCATCTATGGGAGAGTCCAAGCCGGCTTTCCCAAGGGAAATGGAAAGTGTGGGAACTGAAGGGGGTAGATTCTTGAAAAGTAAGACACATGAATGAAACAGGCTGTAATGATGAAGGAGCCCCTAAAATCTCTGGCTTATGCCCTGCTGCAGGCATCAGGTTACCTGCCCACTGGAGAAGAGCAGGCAGGAGAGTTACATCTGAGGCCACAGAGGTCAGGATCCCCTACCTGCAGGTTCAGGTCATACTTCCAAGCACCAGCCCTGAATATCCACACCCCGTGGAACATCTGTGTGTTCTCTCTTTAAAAGTAATTTAGATTTCCCTCCACTACTGTTACTTAACTGTATTCTTTGTTTGCTGTTATTGATGTTTGATAGAATTTTAATTCCTAAGAGTGTTTTTAAATATAGATGATTTTAATCTAATTGCAATACATTATTTCTATTTCATCAGGCTCTCTAGAATTAGATGGCACAAGTATTGTGCTTTTACTATTATTTTAAACCACCATTGACGATTCATAAAACCTGTGACTGAAAAGAGATATTTGAAGCAAAAAAAAAAGACTTTTAATGTATATATATATTATTAGAAATCTATAAAAGTAGCTTAATATTTACCTCAATAAACTTTTACCTCAATTTATCTCAATAAAGACATCCCTGGTTGAACCTGTCACATTTTTCTTACATTTTTCTTAGTTAAATTAGAAATTCATAGATTAATGTAAAGGACTAGAAATTTACAACCATTGTTTTTATTTTATAACTAGAGGCTCAGTGCACAAAATTCATGCATGGGGTGTAGGGAAATCCCTCAGCCCAGCCTGCACCCTTTCCAAAATGGGACCCCTCAAGGGATGTCCAAGATTCACCTAAATGGGCAGTCGGACACCCATCTCACAATCCAGGACTGCTGGCTCCCAACTGCTTGCCTGCTTGCCTTCCTGATTGCCCCTAACCACTTCTGCCTGCCAACCTTATCATCCCCTAACCATTCCCCTGCCAGCCTGATTGATGCCTAACTGTTCCCCTGCCAGCCTGTTTATCCCTAACTGCCCTCCCCTGCAAGCCTGGTATCCCCCAACTGCTCTCCCCTGCAGGCCTGGGTCCCCCCCAACTTCCCTCCTCTGCTGGCCTGGTCATCCCTAACTGCCCTCCCCTGCAGGCTTGATTGCCCCCAACTTCCCTCCCTTGCAGGCCTGGTCCCTCCCAACTGTCCTCCCCTGCTGGCCTGATCATGCACAATTTCCCTCCCTTGCAAGCCATCTTGTGGTGGCCATTTTGGGTTCACATAGGGACAGGATCTTTAACCACATGGGGGCAGCCATCTTGTGTGTTGGAATGATGGTCAATCTGCATATTACTCTTTTATTAGATAGGAATAGAGGCCTGGTGCATGGGTGGGGGCCAGCTGGTTTTCCCTGAAGGGTGTCCTGGATTGGGGGGGGAGGGGTTTCTTTGGGGAGTGGGGCAGCCTGGGTGAGGGGCCTGTGGTGGTTTGCAGGCTGGCCATGCCTTCCGGCAACCCAAGTGGAGGCCCTGGGATCTGGAATTTATTTATCTTCTATAATTGAAACTTTGTAGCCTTAAGTGGAGGCCAAGGCAAGAAAGCTTGGCTTCCTCCATTACTGGGAGCAACCTAGCTTCCTGCTCTCTCCAGCTCCGTGGCTGCTGCCATTTTTGTTGGAATTTACTTATCTTCTATAATTGAAACTTTGTAGCATTGAGTGGAGGCCTGGGCCAGTTGGAATATGTGGAAAGCTTGGCTTCCTCCATCACCAGGGAAACCCAAGCCTCCCTCCTGCTTGCTCTGTGGCCACAGCCAGCTTGGCTGTGGTTATTTTGCATGCTCACTCCTGATTGGCTGGTGGGTGTGGCTTGTGGTAAAGTGGAGGCATGGTCAATTTGCATATTACTCTTTTATTAGATAGAATTTTATGAAGTTTATCATTTTAGATTTGTTCATGATATCCTTTGCTTTGCAAGTCCTTTGATGTTTTGCAGTCAAAACTTTTCCCTGTGGCCCTAACTCAGTGGTTGGCAAACCATGGCTTGCGAGCCACATGCGGCTCTTTGGCCCCTTGAGTGTGGCTCTTCCACAAAATACCATGTGCGGGTGCACACGTACAGTGCGATTGAAACTTCATGGCCCAATCGCAGATGTCGATTTTCAGCCTGGGTGAGTCTATTTTGAAGAAGAGGCCTTAGAACAGTCAAGGGGCCAAAGAGCTGCATGTGGCTTGCAAGCCACAGTTTGCCAACCACTGCCCTAACCAATTTGGCTCAGTGGATAGAGTGTCAGCCTATGGTCTGAAGGTCACAGGTTCGGTTCCATTCAAGGGCATGTACCTTGGTTGAGGGCACATCTCCTACTGGGAATGTGCAGGAGGCAGCTCATCGATGTTTCTCTCTCATTGATGTTTCTAACTCTCTATCTCTCTCCCTTCCTAACTGTAAAAAATATCAATAAAATATATTTTTTAAAAACCTTTTCCCTTTGAAAAATAATAAAGGGTCAGAGGTCAATTCCAGGAAGGCAGCTTGAGGCACTGTGTATCCACTGCCCAGTGAAAATACCATAGCTGGTATATATATAAAAAAAATGTCCTAAGGACATACAACATACGAAAAAACATCTATTCAAGAAAATCTATTAAATCAGTAAGAGTAGTGAGAGTCTATAGCATGTGGCCAAGAACACAGGGATTATAAGCCCTCATCTTTCCCCAGTCAAGGGTTGCAGTACCTCCTCTGAAGAGGCAACTACTAGCATTTCTCAGTCCCTACCTCTGCGTTGCAAAGGCTAAATGCCAGGCAAGTACAGCCAAGAAGCCAGGGCCTCCCCACCTCCCTCCACCCAGCCCCAAGAAAAGGGCTCTTCCCAGAGTCATCAGCCACAGACACTGGAGCCTGGTCTTTGTCCAAGTGTAGTCACAGGGCGGGGGTTCCATGGAGGGAGAGGTGAGCTGAAAGGCCGGAGGCTGCCCGGCTCAGCACCAGGCTCCAAAAGCAGAAGTGGCGCTGGGAGGAGCAGCTCTCTCTCTCTCTCTCTGTCCGAAGGCTCAGGTATTTGCCCCAGGAAGGAGAGGAGGCCCCCAAAACAGAGCTTCCTGGGTGATCAGCCTTGTTTGGAACAGAGTATGGAGATGTTTGTAGCTGAGGGTATTGTCAAAAGCAGTGGAGAATGTGGTTACACAACTAAGAGGAGGTTTGCAGCCTGATAAGAGCAACTGGCTTAACCAGAGGCCAGCTCTGTTGCCAGTGGGAACTTGTTAGGCAGAAATAGCCCCCCTATGGTTAAAAACTATATTTTTTAATTTCCAGTTAAAAATGGCAAAAGACACACACTTAATTTTGCTCCTTCTCTAAAACCCACAATCATTTTTATTTTTTAAGAAAAAGCTTCAAGGATGAAAATAGAGGAGGCTATTTTGGAAACTAGGGAGCAAATGGCTTTAAACTTCTCGCCAAGAATACAAGAGCTGGGTGGAATGGATCAAGGCTTTCAAAATGATGAGGCAAAATATCTTTAGCCTAAAATTCTATACTCTCATCTAATTTTGATAAACAGTGTTTAAAAGGAGAAAAAAAAATAAGTCAAGAAAAGCCTTTGATGTTGGAAATAGGTGGTCCAACAGGACGAGGCCAAGGAAGCCAGGGCATCCTCGGTGAAGTGAGGTTCCAGGTGACAGCTGTGTGTCAGGTGGCCAGGCCCTGGCCCAGCTGGAACAGGTGGGGAGGCACCGGGCAGCCTTTCTCAGGAAAAGATCAAAAAGGATGCATGCACATTTCTCAAAAAAAGATTTGATGAAGATTTGAGGTTTGGGTTAGTGTCAAGTACATTGAAAACCAAACACAAAAACAAAAGGTAATTATCTCCAAGGCAGACAGAAAGTTATGCAGGAAAGAAAAAGAACTCATCATTTTTCACATGGCTCAGCTTCTGCATATAGTATTTACATTGTCACAATGTTGTAGACACTGAGTATTGATTTACACGAAATTATAACCAGTTTGGAAGCCGGATGGAAAAAGGACTTCTTCTTGTGGAACATAGAGTCAGGGAGAAGAAAGCTAAATCTTTATCTTCTACAGGTGAGAGTCAATAGATTACACCTGAGAGGGAAAAATCAAGAAGTACCAATATAAGCATATTATTCAGAGAATTGTGGTATTTACCTATGGAATTAGTTAAAACAGGTGGAAGTACTTATCTCTGAGATTAAAAAAAAATTCAGAGTGTGGGGTGGCTTTTTTCATAATAAACTTTGGAGGATATTTGACTCAAACTAATATGCAATATAACTTTTAATAAACTTTTAAAATATATGTTCCTTTCTCTTCTGTATTGTGTCCCTTCACTCACCAGTGATCTGTTTGCAGAGTAATAGTTTGTATTAGTATCAAAATGTTAATTCTGCCTCTGGCTTCAAGACATTACTGTGAAGGCTAAATTAGATATTTAGAAAGTGTGCTTTTAATAAATAATAGCTACCATTCCTACATGCCCAGTACCATACTGTGCCCGTATATTATCTCCCATTTCCACAACAAAGTAGTCCTGCTTTCGTTTTCGATGTACTTTGACCCAGAGAGATTAAATAATTTGCTAATTTCTCACAGAGCTCCCTGATGCCAAGACCTCTTTGCTTGCTTTCCATGGGGTCACATCACCTCTTTCTAGGGTTTGAGCTTAAAAGAACTTCAAAGAGGGGAAAACGTTAGCAGATCATAGAATTCATTTGGGGGAGGGGAAGAGAAACCCTGAAGGATTCAGCAATATTGCTAGATAATAAGTAAGCTTAACCCGACTTGGAATTTCCAAATGGTCATGTGAGCAAAGTAAGCAGTTTTTAAAACTCTGGCTCGGAGTCCCCATGATTTCAAACATAAAAGTCTCGTCCTCTTATTTTGAAAGAGCCACACCAGCTGCTCAGCAAGGACCTAAACAACTGCGTGAGAATGCTGTGTGTCCAGAGAAGCCCAGGCATCCCACAAAGCTGATTTCTGAAAAGTAGGGGCCCAGATGGCATAACTGCTTCCCAGGGTTCGGTAGCTTGGACCTGGTTGGGAAGCCCCTTCTAGATATGATTCCAGGTTGTGTTTACCTTGCAGTTTAAATCACTCAGAGATTTGAGAGTGTGTTGGCCCGTGTCTTTCCTGGAATTGTTGTGTGATACAATCAAGACACTTATCTGGTCTTGAAGCCAGTGGGTTGGCCGGCTCCAGTTTGGGAAAAGAGCAGGACAACATTGTTTATAAGCCTTTTTCCGAGAAGTCAGGGGCCACTAAGGGCAAGTTAAGAAACGAAAGTGAAATCAGCTGCTGGTGACCTCAGCAGGAGTGGCCCAAGTTCAGAGAGCTGTTTACTCTGCTAGGTACCAGTGCACATGTGGGCAGGTCACGGCTCGGATCTGCCCAGGTGCCAGCCCCGCTCCTGGACCCTGACACGTCCTGCTCCTGGGGCCTGACTCGAGCAAACCAGTGAGAAAGAACAAATCGACCTGAGCTCCGGCTGGCTCCTCCGGTTTGGAGTGTCTCTGTAGGCTCTGCACCTCCTTTTGGTGAGTACCCGCCCTCCCTGCACCCTCCTTTGCAAGATGAGTTTGATTTTTCCCCCGAGACCTTTCACATTCTAGCTGTGGGCATGGTGAAAGTATCGGCTGTCAGTGTCTGCAGCCTTCCTCCCCCACGTCTGATTACCTGTGCTCTCCTTCCTTCCTTCCTTCGGCTCCCCCCTAGGTATCTCTGGCCCAGAACATGGTGAGGGCAACGCCAGTATCAGTGGGAAGAAACATGGGGATAACAGCGGGCAGCAGGGGCTTGCACAAACGTCCGTGGCTGGTGAGGTGGAGTGTTCGTAGATCCTAAAAATACAACCTGTGGAGTAGGTCCTCAACCTGTGTTCTTGACTCAGAAAGGATATCATAAGGTCTAAGAGACTGTCGGTGCCTGTGTGGTTGGATGCCATTGCTTCTCACGCCTTGATGGAAATTCATGGGGGTGTTTTAGACCTGTTGGTGCACATCTTCAGTCTGCAGGCTGACACACTATCCACTGAGCCAAACCGGTTAGGGCTGGTGCACTTCAAAGGTGTTTGTTTTTTGTGTGTGTTTGTTTGTTTTTACTGTGGGCTCTTTCTCTAATAATGTTCATTATCTTCTTTACCTGTAAGATGAAAAAAAAATTTTGAAAAAGGAAGAAAAATGCATGCATATGTGTGGCCCCTTCTTTCCTTCCTCCCTCATGACAAGGGCACTTTTTAGCACTGGCCCCTGGGCCCCATCCCCCTGAAGCCCTGGGCCTCTGAGGCAGTTCACGTGATGGTCTCCATCCACTCTGCAGTTGTTTCCCCTTCTCACTGCTCTTTCCAGCTTTCTCCCCGACCTGAGCGCTGAGTTGCTTGTCTTACTGCTTCCCTTTCCTTAGATATAGCATCATTCTGGAAATATGTTTAATGCGAAAAGAAGAGAACAACTTCCTATACTTGGTTTTTCTAAAGGTTGCCTAGAATGTCATCATCTTGCTATGTCATTTAATGTTGATGTTGGGCATCCACGTTGCTTTCCATTATTTATTTATTTATTTATTTATTTGTCCACATAATACTCTGATGAACATTCCCGGGTAGGAATCATTGGTTGCATTTCTGATTGTTGCCTTAAGATAGACTTGTGAGTGGAGTTACGTGGCCAAAAGATGTGACTGTTTTTAGGATTTTTAATGCATGTTGCCAGATTGCTTCCAGAAAGTTTGTAAAAGTATTTACTTCCATGGTCATTGCCTGAGAACGCCGGTTTTAATGCGTCTTGGGATCTAGTGTTTTTATCAGCTGTTTTGATGAAGCACATAGATTATTTTCCTTGGCACATACATCTTTGACTACCTTGCCTAAGGAAGTGGTCAGCAAACTTGTTAGTCAACAGAGTGGCAAACCGTGGCTCATGAGCCTCATGTGGCTCAAGAGCCACAGTTTGCCAACCACTGGCTAAGGTATAGACTTTTTTATGCTAGCTAATGTGATTTCTAATAAATACATATTTGCTTTTTGTCCCCATTCCTGGCTCAGAGCTCCTAAAAACTCTTGGGATTTCTTAAGCGATCATAAGATAAAAGTGTCTTATTTACCCACAGCAAGCCCTTTTAAACCACATCTGAGTTTGTTAACGGGGTGACTTCTGGAAAGTCCCCGGTTGCAAGGGAAAGCAAGCATGTGATTAGAGGGTTGGAGCTTTCAGCCCCACTCTGAACTTCAGGGAGGTGAGTGGCTGGAGGCTGAGGAATGAAACCTTCATCGTCCCTGCAGCACAGGGTTGGAGAGCTGCTGGGAGGGTGGCATGCTACCTCTGCCCCCCTGTCCGCCCTCCCCCCCCCGCCCTCCTCCTGCCCCCAAACCTTCCCTGGGCGTCTCTTCCACTGGCTGGTCCTGAGTTGTGTCCTTTTATAATAAACCAGTAACCTAGTAACCTCCCAATTGTAACCAGTCAGTCAGAAGCACAGATGACGATCTAGACCTGAGGTTAGCATCTGAAGTGGAGAGTGGTCCTTGTGGAACCAAGCCCTAACTGATGCTATCTCCAGGGAGATGGTGTCAGGAGTCAGTTATATTGTAGGGCAGCCAGAAGACGACCCCTCTCCCCACACCCTTCACACACACACACACACACACACACACACACACACACATTTGGTGGAGAGGACAGAGAAGGAGAAACAGTTGTTTACAGTGCTCTACTGTTTGGCATTCCTTCTTTTGACAAATATCTCAACTATCCCTCCATATTCCTTGTCTACTTTTATGGGGGTTAATCCTTTATCTGTCTGCATGAACATTTTATATATAATCACTTCATTTTTTGTTGCAGAGAGTTTTCATGCACATTTACTTGTTTTGTTTGTTAATCCTCACCTGAGGATATTTTTCCCGCTGATTTTTAGAGAGAGTGGAAGGGAGGGAGAAAGAGAGAGAAACATCGATGGGAGAGAGACACATTGTTTGGTTGCCTCCTGAAGGGGCCCCAACAGCGGGTCAGGGATCAAACCCAAAACCCTGGCATGTGCCCTTGACCAGGAATCTAACCTGAGACTCTTCAGTGCGTGGGCCAATGGTCTGACGACCAGGCTCCAGCCAGGGCATGCTCACTGACTTTTTCTTAATTTATGTTGTTTTGTTGTATATTTTAAATAGTTAAATCTGTCCAATTTTTCTTTGTGATTTCAATTTGCTTTTAAGCTCAGAGCATTCTTTCTCACTCATAAATATATGCATGCTTCTAGGTTTTCCTGTTCACTACATTTTATTATGGGATCCACGTGCAATTTGTTTGGGTACTCGGAGTTAATGACATGAGGATGTAAAATAGTTTCGTTTTCAGCTAACAAATTGCTTCCGTGGTAATAAACCCGTTCTTTCACTAAATTATAACGCCATTTCCACCCTGTGTTACTTCGTATGCATAACTTTTCGAAGGCATTCTGCTCTCTGGAGCTGTCCATCTGGACCTGCCATTCCATTTTATTCGGCCCAACTTCCCCTTCAGTTATTCTAGAAATCTACCTGGCACCGGAGGCTAGCCTGCCGTAGGCCTCCAAGTGATATATCTTAAAGTTAATTAATAAACATAGCGAATATTTTGGAAGCTTCGTCTTGAAACCCATGGGTAGCATGCTCTCATTAGCACCTGAGCTCTTGCTGAGCGTGTACCCGGGTTCTCGCCGTCAGCTCTCTCAGTCCTGCCTGCCGAATGACAGAACTAAAGCAGTTCAGTAGCCAGTGTGCTCACTCCTTTAGTCAAAGCAAAGCTATCCATTTATTATAAAAGGATACAACTTGGGACCAGCGCCTAGGGAAAGTATGGGGGACAAGGCAGGAAGGGAGCATGCCACCCTCCCAGCACCTCCGTGCATCCCCCAACCCAGCACCCCACCACCAGCAGTGGAGCCTCTTCCTGAGGGATGCTGGCAAGAGCGAGTGTTAGGGAGTTGGAAGAGGCCACGGGAAATGGGCAGGATCGGGAAGCCGGCAGGATTGGTTGGGAGGGGGGATCTCCTCATGAAGCTAGAGGACCTGCTTCCCAGGGTCAGGTCCGCGAGCCAGTGCTGAGGCGGAGGGCTGTGGCTGGTGCCGGTGAGGGTTCTGTGACAGGTGTTTCCCCTAAGTGTTGATCTAGATTTAGATCCGTGACAGGCCCAGCCACTGGGGCGGCCTCCGTTGAGTGGGTCCCAATAGATGAATGAACTTTATCAGCCCACACCTAGGCCTCAGGAGACGTTGGGAGGTGACCTGCAGATCCTAGCACTGTGTCCACTTGGGAGCAGGGGGTCCTAACCGTGAGGTCCTGGCCAGAGAAGAAGGAACGCCGTCCCTGCCCATCCTCAGGCTTCCTTGCCTCCGGGAAGCAGAGCCACAGCAAGCCAACCTGCCGAGGGACCAGGGAAACATCCCTTTCCGAGGTTCCCAGATGCTGGCCTGAGGGCTGCAGGGTGGCCCCTTCCCATCTGCTCGCTCTGAGTTACTCTGCACTCGTGGAGAAGCCATTTCACGTGCATCTGAAGCTCACAGGAAAGAGCGACATCCTCTAGTGTGGGATGGAGGTGACGTTCATGAAAAACAGCCTCCCTTCCTGCCACCTCTCAAATGTCTTTGCAAAAATTAAGGTCAAGGTCTACGTGACTATTATTCTCTGCCTTTGTCTCCACTTTTCTTTGACTGTTAGGTACCAAGTGCAGGGACAGGCCTTGGTCTTCCCGGCAAGGCTGGAGGCAGCAGGGCCCTGACTAACCCCTGGCATTGCTCCTCGCCTCCCCCTCAGCGTCTGCCTTGCTTCTTCCCTTTTCATCTGTGTCTGTGGTTTCAGCCCCACCCCCTGAGGGCTTTTTCCCATCTGCTGGGGGCAGGAGGGTCTGAGGTAATGGAGCACTCAGGCAGAGGACCCATCCAAACCTCCCACCTTGGCGTACAAGGCCCTTAGGGACCTGGGCCCCACTCATCTTATCCCTTCTTGGTTGGGCTGCAGCCCCTGGTCTGCAATCTGTTCCCCTCCCAACAGCCTGTTGATCACAATTGCTCTCTCCTCCCAGCTGGCTCTTCCCTGGGCTCAACCCATGATGGCCTTTCCCACCCTCAGGCCTTCCCTAACCCCTGATCTAGACTCATCATCCCTCCTGCCCGTGTCTCTCCTCTACTTCATCCTGTTTATGACTTCCCAGAGTTTTTCAGAAGTTATAATTATTTTTTTTTAAATATGTGTTTGAGCCCAGCTGGCCTGGCTCAGTAGTTGAGCGCAGACCTATGAACCAGGAGGTTACAGTTTGATTCCACAGTCAGGGCACATGCCCAGGTTTCAGGCTCGATTACCAGTGGGGAGCGTGCAGGAGGCAGCAGATCAGTGATTCTCTCTCATCATTGATGTTTCTATCCCTCTCTCTCTCTCCCTTTCTGTCTGAAATTAAATGTGTATGTATGTGTGTGTATATATGTGTGTGCATGTGTGTATGTGTGTGTCTCTGTGTGTATATGTGTGCGCATGTGTGTGTGTGTGTGTGTGTGTGTTTTATATGTGTTTGGTGTATTTCACCCAGTGAGAGCACAAGCCCAATGAGAGCAGGCCTCTGGTTTGCCCTCATGTTACTGGTTCCCTGGCCTGTGACTCAGGGAATCACCCAAAATGCATAGTTAATGGAGCCACCAGGTAGGATGATGGGTGATCAGGAAAAGAGGGCCTGGGAGTCTCCTCATGACCGCAGCAGAGGGGCTGGCACAGGATCGAGGTCTTGGCCTCCTGTGAACTTGACTGTGGAGTCCCACCAATAAAACAAGTGAGGATGGGTTCCAAGTTACCAGCATTTTCTCATTTTTTAAAGGATTTTTTTCCTCCCTCTAAAATTTTTTTTGACCTTTGTTCCTAGCTGGATCATCTCTAGCAAAGGGCTAATAAATAACAAAGCAAGTGAATGATTAGTAAGTTAATTTTAATGGAATCCTTGAAGCAGCCTGAGGTAGTGGGACCCAGGCTTCCGGCTTGATATTGCAGTCACATGGTGTCGTATTTCTGCTGGGAATGCTGTTTTTATTTATGGGGAGAATTAAGTTGGTCAGATTAAAGAGCTGCTGGCAGGCCTGGGCTCCCGCAGCGCACTCTGGGGAACCCAGGAGGCTGCCCCCCAAACATCTGCCTTCGGCCCCGACTTGAAACCAAGAATGTGGGCTCATACTTCACCAAAGGAAATGAGATACAAACATCTTGCTTTTCCCTTTTCATTGTGTGGGAGCCACACCCAGCCCATGAACACACAGGTCCAGCCAGAGACAGGCCAGGGGCCCAGGAGGAGGAGGAGGAGGAGGAGGAGGGGGAGGAGGGGGAAGGGAGGGGGAGGAGGAGGAGGAGGCAGTGACAGCTCCTCCTGGCTTTCTTCTGTTAACACCTTTCTCCTGAGCCTCGCTTCCCTTCGATTTGCTCTGCTCAGATTACATTCCGGAGCCTCCACCTCCCTCTCGCTCTTCCCTCGATTCTTTTTCCTGTCCTGGAGTCACGGCTTAGCCCATAGAGTTAGAGCAGCCACAGGCGCGTTTGTTCTAGGGATAAAATGGACTCACCTGAGTCTCACAAAGCATGGAGAGAGGGGATGGAGGAGTGGGTGCTGGTGATATGCCCAAGGTCACAGGACCAGTGAGCGACAGAACAGCGATGGGAACCCAAATGGTCTGGCTCCAAGGTCCACGTCTTAACCTCCAGGTCCCTGTGTGACAGCTGCCTTCCTGGGACTCACCGCTGGAAGGTGGTGCCACCACACAGCTTCCTTTTTTCCTTCTTCCCTTCCTCCCTCCTTCCCTCCTTCCCTTCCTACCTACCTTCCTTCCTTCCTTCCTTCCCTCCCTCCCTCCGTCCCTCCCTCTCTCCTTCCCTCCCTCCCTCTCTTCTTCCCTCCCTCTTTCCCTCCCTCCCTCCTTCCCTCCCTCCCTCCCTCCTTTCCTCCCTCCCTCTCTCCTTCCCTCCCTTCCTTCCTTCTTATCCTCAGTCAGGGATGTTTAGAGAAAGGAAGAGAGAGTGAGAGACATTGATTCATTGGTTGCCGCCCATACTCACCCTACAGGGTATCAAACCCAAAACCTAGGTATATGCGCCGACCAGGAATCACACAGGACAGGGCAAAAGATAGAATTTTCATAGATGATAGATAATAGGTCAATAGATACATAAAAATGAGTAACAGGCCAAAATTCCTTGTCCTTAGAGAGCTCCCATTCTATTGGGGGTGGGAAAGACAACATTTAGACCGTTCGATGTAGAATGCTGTGAAGAGCAGGAAAGGGGCAGGAGAGGGGCGGCAACTTCAGAGGGGCTGGTGCGGTTTAAAAAGCCAACAGGACAACCTCACTGAGGGGGGACATTTGGGCAGAGACGCAAGAGAGGCGAGGGAGGGAAATACATTTAATGGAAGACCATTCTAGGCCGAGGGAATGGCAAGCACAAAAGCCCTGAGCTTGGCCCAGATTTTTGGAAAATACGGAAGAAGGGGTTATAGCAGAAGCTGGGGAGGCGAGGGGGAGAGCCAGAAGATGAGGCGAGGTCAGAGAGGTGACATGGCAGTCACAGCGTGAGGTGTCCCGTTCCTGCCAATGTTGCCCATGAGCAGAGAGCACCCTTGGTAAGCCGAGTCACCCTTGGTAGAAAGGTCCAGGACACATACATACTTGCCAGGTGGAGCATGCTGTTCTGGAGAAGGAACTCAAGTGTTGCGGGGTGCAGTCCCCACCCGTGGAGAGGGAATGCTGACGGGAGGGGACATGCTCTATGGGGACCCGCGTTCCTCTCTGCTGGGCACACTGCGAGGCTTCACTGAACTGTAAGGAATGTAACAGCCTGGCACGGGGTCGCTGTGTAGGCATGCTCTGTGAGGCTGGCCTCGGGCTTCATCTGTGGCCAAGATGTGCAGTGAGGAGTCAGGTAAATGGTGAGAAACTATGTAAACTGAGCTCTAAATCAAGTCTGATTACTCAATATCATCACCCATTCTGGCAGAAAGAATGAATTTTTTAAAAACCACACAGAAGAAGTTTTTGTTGTTGTTATTGTTGCAATTCCTTTTGTGTAAGACCAAGTAGAGGAGAGGGGAGTTTACTAGGGACCTCAAATATTGGCATACGATGAAAATGTAATATTAAAGCCTTAGAACAGTGACAAGTTAGAAATGATAAATGAGTGCGTGATCGCTGTCTAATTAAGTTATGCAATAACCAGCATGTAAGAAAAACGCACAGCGTATGCTCGGGAGGCAGACATCGGCACTAGAAACCTGCTATGAAAAGGCAGACACAGTGGGTCGTTTGTGAAGTTCATTGATTCTGTTGACTCGAGAGAGCAAGCGGCACTCGGACATCTTAAATAAACCAGCCTTCCTGCTCCCCAGCCCGCCCAGTGCTCCTTCCAGTCCAGGAGCACCTCCCTGGCAGCTCCTGCTCACACAGGCTGGGCCTGCAAGCCGCTGCTCTCTGCCCGCTGCTGCCCTGCACCCTGGCCTGGGCAGCCTGAGCTGAGACGCAGCACCATGGACAGCCAGAGGGGTCTTTCAACGCCATTTCTGCCAGAATTGTAATCCTCCCTCAGACCCGGCCTCATGAACTTTTCACTCTTTTCATCTGAAACTGCCAAGAACAGGATGTGAAGTATGTGTCTCCTTCAGTCACCATCCCGACAGCGTGAACGTTTTATAAATGCGTCAATGAAAAAACAACCTGCCTCAACTGGATAGTCTGAGAATCTTTGCCTCCTGCTTCCCAAACTGGACTCCCAAGTAACAATGGTCACGGCTGAACACACTGATTTGAAGTCTAAATTTGTGTCTTGGTCCAGGGGCCCTGGTGCAGCAAAAGGGTTGTGCTTTCTTGTAACAATTTTGACAGCAAAGGGCTAACAGCCTTTATTTATAAAGGGGCTCATACAGACTGAGAAGCAAAAAGCAAAACTTGAGAAGAAAAAGACACACAAAGGAACTGAGAGCTCGTGACAAGAGAAAAATTATAGGCGGTCAATGGACCCTTGGAAAACGTAGAGCTTGACTCATGAAAGAGAAATGGTGACGATGCTACGCCACTGTCATTATCAAAGAGGAAAAGACTGGGAAATGCCCCGCACTGGGGACGATGAGAGAATCGGCCTTCTCTCAGCTGCTGGTGGAAGGTGCCCACGGAAGAAGTGTTCAAATCCGTAGAGAATTTTTATCATTTGAGCCAAAGTGACGACATATGCCAGAGAACAAGCTCTCAGATGCTTCAGAGAATAACAGTTTTGCAGTTTATTTTATACATTAGAATCAAAGGAGGAGACGGAAAGAGGCACATGAAATCCATTGGAGGTAGATTAAGGAGGCAGGTGGGAGAGAGCAAAGCAGGAAAATCTCTGGGTTTGGATAACAGAGAGACAAAATGGAGAAACACACATTTCTTTTCCATTTCAGGTAGAGGATAGCTAATAATTAACATTTACAGCACACAGGTGGTATGCAAGGAGCAAGCTAACAAGATGTTGTGGCCTTGTGCTCCGGTGTGGGCAGTTGTGCCTTGAGGGGTCTGGAAAAGGGAATTCCTCTGGCATTGGAAAGGTATGTCATCCTAGATGCATCAGAAGAGGTTCACCTGAGGTAAAGATGGACTCGCTAAGGAAGCTGTAGGCCGGGAAGTGGCTGGCTGCCTGATCTGCTGAGCTAGGAAATGTGTGATCAGGCCATGCTGTGTGGCTACTTTGGGTCACAGAGCTGATCAGACCTGCCAGGAGCCCCCAGCCCAAGCTTGTCAGGATTACTGCATAGCCCCATTTTTGCTCACAAAGGATAAATTGATCCACAAATATATTCACCATAACATTATATTACAAAAAAATGTTACAAAACATAATCTATAAAAACTTTAAACTGTGCACTCTCTATGCAGTCATTCAAAATATCATTTAGGGGGCATTTCTTGTGATGTAAGGAAATATTCATGCTAGAAAGATATTGACAAAGTGAGACTTAAACAGATGGAGTTAATGTAAACTCAACTCTGCAAAACAACATTCCAGAAGGAAATGTGTTGTTAAAAGTGGTTATTTCTACGACCTGAGGTTAAGGATCAGACTTCCATATTTCTAGTTATCTACCACCAGCAAGTATTTACAGAAAACACAGATATTTACATTATGATTCATAACAGTAGCAAAATTACAGTTATGAAGTAGCAACGAAAATAATTTAATGGTTGGGGGTCATCACAACATGAGGAACTGTATTAAAGGGTCGCAGCATTAGGAAGGTTGAGAACCACTGGTTTAGAGGAACAGCAAACCAGGCAGGCCTTTAGGACTTGGGCAAACGGGAAGAAGGACAGCCTTGAGAGAGGCTGGATGAAGCAAAGCAAGACTGAAGACCTCAGGGAGCAAGGCCTCACTAGAGAATTCCAAGTTCAAGTTCTAAGGCCTAACGGTGGAGAGCCCCAGGCAGCAGACCTGGGATCCAACTCCTCAGGAATGGAGGTGAGAAGAATAAAGGAAACCAGAGACCCTGTCACCTTCTCCACAGATCAGGGGCTTCTTAGCTCTTTTGTTTCACTCCATTGAAATCCTCCAAAAGGTCAGTTGTGAGAAAAACAGGAAGTCGGGAACAAAGGGCTGGAGGAGCTGCGTGGAAGGTGGCGTGAGGAGTTCCCTGGACCTTTTTCGAGGGAGCCTTGTTTTCAAGAAGTGTGACAGTGACTTTTTGTGAATCCAATGTAACAGGCTGGATATTGGGGAAATAAGGAGGAGCATTCATACAAAGGCAAGTCCCAACCTGCTGGTTTCTGGACAAGTGAGTCAAGTTAAACCAATGATGGAAGTTGGGGTTCTAGTCCTAGAAACCTATTTCCTCGCCACATCCCCTTCCTCCCCCAATCCCTAACTTCACATGCAGATAGAGGCCTATACAAACATGTTAAGTATGCAAAATATGTCCCTGCTGGGAATTTCTCCCGGATGGGCCCTAACTGGTTAAAACTCCTCTATTATCTCTATCTGATCAAGTATGGACTAAAGACACCATTTTCATTCCTGATAAATCTGTAGCAGGCGTCATCGCTGCAGGAATCTCCCAACCACCTTCAAAGGGGGCCTTCAGCTTCTCGGTTTCACCAATTCCGGCCTCCAGAGACGCAGGGCAGCTCCCTGGGCTCCACTGAGCTGGCCCTCACCCCCAGGACAGAGCTCCCTGGCCCAGCACGCAGGAGATGCCATGGGCAGAAGACCGTGGTCAGGTGGCGGCAGCATGGAGTCAGCCCTTCCTGTGTGCTTAGGTATAGGTTCCTGTCCTAACAGGCACCTGCCTCACCTTCAGGCAATATCCCTGAGTCTCTGCCCCGGGAGATACTGATAAATCTTTATTCTCATTATTTGCATTCACTCAGGTCCTTTGAATGGAGCCACCTGCCAGACTGCATGTTTGTGTGTCTCCCCTCCATCCCCCATATATGTTGAAACCTGATCTCCAATGTGATATTAGGGGGTGGGGCCTTAGGGAGATGATTAGGTCATGAGGGTGGAGCCCTCAGGAACGGGATTGTTATAAAAAGGCCCCAAAGAGCTAGCTCCCTTGCCCCTTTCACTGCGAGGACACAGAGGCGTCATCTCTGAACCAGGAAGTGGGCCGCACCAGACTGGGAGTCTGTGGGCACCTTGAGCTTGGACATCCAGCCTCCAGAACCGTGAGGAATCAATTTCTGTTCTTTATAAGCCGTCCAGTCTATGGCACTCCGTTACAGCAGCTGTAGGGACTAAGACGCCGCCTCTCCCTCTGCCTGTCCCACATCCTGTTTCTTCAGACTGTTCTTTTCCAGTGGCTCCCTTTCAGCTCTTGCAGAGCAGATGTGGGTGTGGTCAGGACCCTTCAGCCCAAATCTAGTAGAGGGACTACTCCCCTGGGGGTCCCTTCGGAAGTCCATCTCCAGGGCTGTCTCGGGGCCTCCCGCCAGGGCCACCAATGGCCACCTGCTTCTCCTGGCTGGGGGACTGACAGGACGGACGCCCTGGGCGCCCCTCTGCATTCTGGCCTCAGCATCCTGTCTCATCTGGCTTCCAGCACTGGTTCCTGGGCACTTCACTGTGTAAAGGGCTGTTTTGTCCCATGTTGGAAAATTTGTATCCAGTGTGCAGACAGTTTTCGATGCTGATTGGGAAAAGTCCTACTGATTTAAAATGTAGTGAAAGGATGAGGTGAGGCGGGTTAGGCAAGTTTTCTGTAGGTCAGTTTGGCTATACGCAATGAAATCACTAAGAGGATTCTCCCCTTGACACAGTAAGTGCACTGTTACATAGTTAGCACTTATCTTGACTATCGATTATAATGGTGAAAAATGAAAACTATTTGTCCAATAATAGTGCAATGGGTAAATCTATGACGTGAACTATCATGCAGCCATTGACTATGCTTTTGAAGAATATTAAAGAGCTTTGAAAAATGTGCCTAATATTCAGTAAGAAAAGCATTATGCTTAATGGTATGATTTACAAATGCTGAATATTGGTAGATTAACTGGTTCTACCGTTTGTGATGGGGAAAGGTTGTTTTTATATTTTTTTAAAAATATTTTTCACAATTTAAAAAAATAATCAACATATATTAGTGTTGTCAGGAAAATAAAAATACTGTAGTCGTTCTAAAATGATGTGATTTCATCACCAGGCGGCATGGAGTCTTAGCCCAGGAACGCACTCCCAGAGCAGGCAGGGACTCTGGCGGTCCGGTCCTCAGCCTGCCCAGCCAGGAGCCGCAGAGCTGAGAACACCAGCGCCTGTCCCAACCCCAGTTCTGAGTTAACTGGCTTGTGGCAGTGATGGTCACCCTTACAGCTCCCGCGTGGCCCTAGGGGTCGCCAGGACCCTCAGCATCTGCCTCTTCCTTCAAGCCCCAATGTCTTCAGGGGCTTGTGAGTACGCTGAGTGTCTGAGGCACACAGGCTGCCTGGAGAGCCTGTCCTGGCGACAAGTTCCCTCGCATTCCTTGGAGGCGGCAGAGTGTGGGAATTAGCCACGGGTTTTTATGGAATTCCAGAAAGCAGAGATGAGCTTGGGAAGAAACTGGAAGGGAGAAAGGGAGAGCTGGACACTCACTGATGTGACTTCCCTCAGGTTCCCAGAAGGTGGCCCTGCCGAGAACAAGAGAAGATGGGCCTCCCCAGGCGCACGCGGGGTGGCCAGCTGCTGTTCCTGGGCATCATGGTCCTCGCGGTCCTGACCATCTCCCTGCTGTTCTATGCTCTCCTCTGGAAGGCGGGTGACCTCATCAACTTGCCCAACCTGAGAATCGGCTTCTACAACTTCTGCCTGTGGAACGAGAGCGCGGGCTGCCTGCAGTGCTACCAGTTCCCCGAGCTGGAGGCCCTGGGGCTGTCTCAGGGGGCCCTGGCTCTGGCCAGGCTCGGCGTGTACGGGGCCCTGGTCTTCACCCTCTTTGTTCCCCTGCCTCTGCTCCTGGCCCGCTGCAACAGGAGCGAGGGCGAGTGGCATCTGGCCGTGTGCTTCCTGGCGATGGCCTCCATGCTGCTGGCCGGGGGCCTGAGCCTCCTCCTCACCTACACCTGGAAGTGGGTCACGCCCTCCCTCCTGGGGCCTGGATTTCTAGCCCTGGCTGCTGCCCAGGCCTTGCTCGTCCTCTTGCTTATGGCCACAGTCATGTTCCCCCAAAGGGCAGAAGATGACAAGAGCAAGCTGGAGAGCTGCTAGTCCTGTCCGGAGGCTCCCATGACGGCCAGGGCTGTTTGAAGGAGGCTCAGACTGGCGCCAGAGGACTCAGGGGTTGGTGTTTTCTCAGCCACCCTGCTTCATAGTTCATACTGATCGCAAGCTTGAACAGATGGTCCCCACGGAGGAAGGGGCACCCGGCATGGAGGAGGCGGGGGCAGTGAGGGTGACTGGGCCCTGGACTTCTTAGTGTTGGCCTGTCTGTCCTTAGCAATCCCAAACACCACGTAGCTCCTTGTCACAAGAACCCCTGCTTTATAACGAACAGATCTGAGCAAACCCTTCTTACTTCATTCTCAGAATGATTGGCCGAAGGCCAAACTGAGACCCAGGGAAGGTACATGGCGACAAATGGGGAACACCAAGAGCACCTCAGTTTCCCCAGAGCCCTGGTGACTAAGCTTCCCCTTTTCCTCCCTCCCCATGACACCACTCCCAAAGGCACAGGAGAGATTGCAGAGGGAGTCCCTGAAGTTCCCCTGCATAAGGCTGCTGGACCCCAAGCTGGACAGCAGGGGAGTGAGTTGGCATGCCGTTCCTAACATGGGACCAGGGAGTCCAGAAGCAGAACACGCCGAAACCTGGGAGGGGGCAGGGAGGGTGAACAGGACTGAATGGTTCCACAAACGCTGCGTTCCTTCACTGCTCAAGCTAGACCTAGAAAGGATGCAAGCACCACTTGTGCATGAGGAACTGTAATTTTTTTACTCCAGGGCTGTAATATAGCCGTGTATATTGAGAAGACTATAGCAATGGCCGCCTCTCTGCCTGCCAAAAGCCACACTGACTACAGAGGCAATGTGGACTCTGCCCTGACCTGTCCCTGGCGTCCACGTTGGGTGCCTGCCCCACACGCGCTTTCAGAGTGGCCAGGGAACAAGGCCAAGGCCGCCAAATAGAAGGGGCAGCTCAGGAGAGGAGGCCTGTCTGATGGGTAGAAGGCTAGGACCAAAGGTACCCGGGAGCGCCAAGCTCCCAGAGCAGAGCACTGTGTGCAGAATGCCTTCAGGGCTATGAGGGAGGCTCAGGGGTTGGCTGGCTGGCTGCCAATTCGGCTTCCTCCTCACGGAGAGAGAGTGCTGCCTGAACTGAACAATTCTGGTGTATTTAGCAGCCATACTTTTCCGTTTGAAAGGTATTAAATTGATTCTTTGGTACCAATCAGTCTGACACCGAGACCTCATTTTCCCTGGAGCCTGGTCACTAAATACACAGACATGGGGACTACAGACACCTGTGCTTGGGGGGGTGGGGGTAGGGGGGGAGATGCGGGGATGGGAGGGGAGAAGCACAACTCTAAGAAGAGTTCTAATGGCAGTTCATTTGGATCCCTCACTTCTCAAGGCCAAGTGTCATGGGCTTCTGGCTCCAAGCCCAAGGGTATGGAGCGGGGAGCATCCCCAGGCAGAGCCAAAGCCCAGTTTCTGTTAGCTGTTCCGGATGTAACGTCCTGGGAACCTGTCCTTAGCTGAAGAATATCTCTCTGACATACTTGAACGCATCCTCGTCTTCCTCAGGGCTTGTGCTGCAGGCAGGCTCCAAGCCTGCAGACCCCTGAGGTGGCCCCCGACCTGGGGGGAGGGCTGCTTCCCCACTGTCCTCACCCTCACTTCTCTCAGGAGAAGTCGGTCCCTCCGACCAGGTGGGGGACAGCTCTGGCGCATCAGTGTCTGGCAGGGGCCACTGCTCCAAGGCCTTTTCCTGTTTTCGGTTCTGCAAAGAAAGATCAGACGAAACACGTAAATTTATTTCCCTAATCTGTCAGTGGTGGAGACCATGCCCAGAAGCAATTGCGAAGCCAGCACTGACCAGGTTGGGCCCTGCTCCCAATCAGTGGCCGCTCCACCTCCTCCACCCCACTGCTGCCCCCCCTCCATTCTCAGAGCTCTGGGAGGAATCAAGACCAACTTGAGAGAAGTGGGCAGAGGTCTGAGGAATACCGAAGTAGAGAGGAAAAATACATAGAAAAAACTAGTCTGGGAAGGCAGGGTGACAGTGGAAGGAGCACTGGATACCAAATGAGTGTGGGCCCACATTGTCACTTATGGGCAACTTAAGGGAAGTCCCTGCATCTCAACTTCTTCATCTGTAAACGGGGAATAATAGCATCTGAAGTGACTATATCCCCAGATTATTGCAAGGATTAAATGAGATAGTGATCATATAAAAACACCTGGTCATCCCTAGCCTGTTGCTCAGTGGTCAGACCATCGGCCCAAAGACTGAAGGGTCTCGGATTTGAGTCCAGTCAAGAGCATGTACCAGGTTGCAGGCTCTATTTGATTCTGGCCCTGGTCAGGGCATGTGGAGGAGGCAACCAATCGATGTGTCGCTCTCACATTGATGTTTCTGTCTCCCCCGCCTTCCACTCTTCTCTAAAATCAATGGGGGGAAAATATCCTCGAGTGAGGATTAACAAAACAATAAAAATACCTGGTCTATTATAAAGAACTACCCAACTCTAAGGTGGTATGATTATTTCTTGCTTCAGGAAGACAGGAGACCTCAGTGCTGTTCTGCCAGGTGCAGAGGCCAGGAGTCATCTTGCCCAACTGAGACCCTTCAGAGAACACTAGCAGATCAAGACCTCCTGTCCCCTCTGCATTCACCCCAGCACAGTCACCCACACAGGGCTGCTCTCCCTGCCCAGCCACCCCTCCCCAGGCATCCAGCCCCAAATGCCTGGATGTGGTTGGTGCACAGCTCACAGAGGGGAGCATGGCCTGAGAGATTCATGAGACAAGGGGCGAGCGGGAGAAGGGTGGACACATGAGAGGGCTCCCTGAGGCTGTCCAAGAATTACTGACATGAACCAAGGGCCCAGCCTAGTTTCAGCCTGTAAAGCGTTTGTGGTCAAAAGAGCAAGAACAGCCAACTGGTGTGGCTCAGTTAGCTGAGCATCATCCCATGCCATGAAAGTCTGCTGGTTTGATTCCCCGTCAGGGGACATGCCCGGGGTTGTGGGCTCGATCCCCAATAGGGGGTGTACAGGAGGCAGCTGATTAATGTTTCTCTCTCATCAATGTTTCTATCTCTCCCCCTCTTCCCTCCTCTCCCTGAAATAAAAACCTGTTTTTTAAAAAAGACACAGCTGACTTTACCTCAATCAGGACCCCCAGAGCAACATCCACAAGTTCGGCTTCATTCATGCAGTACACAGTCTTCACTGCGGGGAGTCTGAAAGAAAGGCACCGCGCTACAGAAGGGGGCAGACGGCTCTCCCATCTCACGAGGAGGAAGGGGAGCTGCATCCCGGGCCTTCCGCCGGGGATGAGAGCACCGGCTTCCTCAGGGCATGAACCGGCTTCCTCGTTTTTGAGACCAGTGACTGGCAGAGAGGGCTCTTGGAGGCAACAGCGGGGGCTTCCCAATTCTGCCAGCCCCCCCAGGGATTCAGAAATAAGGCTTGATGGCTACTCCTAAGAGCCACACTGAGACACACATACCTGTGAGCAGGTCAAATGGACCCCCAGGCCAAGACCCATAACCCCTAACTAAATGCATGAACGCTGTACGGAAAGGCTGTGCAGTCAGAGAGGGAGGCTGTCAGGTAAGAAACCTTATAAAAGGAAGAGCAGGGGGCAGCACTCCGCACCCGGTACCCCGTCAGGAGAGTTCAGGGACGTCTTCTCCTCCCTGGCCGCCTCAAGACCCCACAGTTGCCATCAGCCACGAGCTCACCCACAGCCTCTGATCCAGGCTGGCACCGGGGCTTGCTGCTCCTGTCCCAGGAGATCTGCCCACGGGGCTGAAGGCCTGGCCCACTCATCTTGCCCACTTGATGGTCACACTTATTGTTGCAAATGAAGAGAGAGGCATTTTAGACACCTGGTGTTTGACAGCCTGGCTGATGTGTGCAACCCCGAGAAGTGGGGGGGCACCACGATGTGCAAGTTGCAGATTCACCAAGAGGAAGAGGTGTCTGCCTGGGTGAACTCAGCTCACTCAGCCTCCGGCACGCAGCCCGAGCGCCTCCTAAGAGCTGAAGGGACGGAGTGAAGCGCCCCCCACCTCATGAGTCTGCGAGGCTGTGACGGCCCTGGCGCCAAGGTGTCCCACCTGGCTGCGGCCGCCGGCACCGCCGCCGTCCTCCTCCTCTTCGGGGTCTTCACCGGCAACTTTCTCTCCCCGGGCCCCTGGGCGGCCATCCAGGAGGGAAGGACCCTCTTTTTATCCCCAGAGTGTGAGGCTGCCATCTCCCTCCTCACTGAGGAAGGTCAGGGCCCCCGCTGACGGACTCGCTTTTCTGTTCCAGGACAGCAAATGCCACTGTCTCATCCCAGCAGGAATCGCGGGTCTGCCTGACCTGGGATGGGAGTCAGGCTTTGATTCCTACAAAGAACAAAGCCCAGTGAATTCTAATCCGCTACAGGCGGCCCAAGACTCCGGCCTCTCACAGGGCAGCCGGGGGGTGTGGCAGGGCAGCCTCTGCCCAGAGCAGGGGGACCCCCAGGGGGGTGGACACCCTCCCGCAGCCTCGGCCCAGAGCAGGGGGACCCCCAGGGGGGCGGACACGCTCCCCCGGAGGAAGGAAGAAGGAAGAGGGGAGGTGCCGCCCTCCGGCCACCGCGGGTGCTCACGGGTCCGTCCCCGCCCTAAAGCATCTCCCGCTGGTCTCTGCGGGCTTCTCGCTCACTCTGGGCGGGGCGCTCACAGGACCCGAGCCCCCTGATTCCCCGCAAGGCGCCGCTGGCCGCAACCCTCCCGAATCCAGGATCTTACCCGCGGCGGGGCGCGGGGCAGCAGTGCCGCTTCGGAAGGAAGTCCAGAGGCGCGCCAGCCCTCAGCCACCTTGGCCTCAGCTGCCTCCGCCACGGGACTCCAGCTCAGCCCCAGCCCGCCCGCCGCCCCTCCGCTCCCCTCCGACGCGCCCGCTCCGCCGGGGCCCCGCTCCCGGAAAGGTGGGAACTGCCGAGGGGGCGGCCGGCCGGAGGAGGCGACTCCTCCCTGAAGCAGGACTTGGACGCGGTCGTTTTCTGCCCCTCTGAAAGGCTGTCCACAACCTAAGGAACAATCGCGGGGCTCCCCCGCCCCCGCCCCCGGCCAGCGGCTCACTGCTGCCACCTTCGGGCGTGACCAGGCGGAGACAAGCCCGTCTCACAGGCGGGCACGGAGGCCCACGGGCCGCACGGGCTGGGGCCGCCGCCCGGACTCTCAGCGTCAGTCCCGCAGGCGCCGAGCCCAGCAGAGGCCGCGCTCCGAGGGGAATCAGGCGGCCCCGCGAGCACGGGCGCCGGCGCCTCTCCGGCCGCCCCGCCCCCGGTTCCCGCGCTGCCCTGGCGGCGACCAGGCGCGCAGCCGGAGGGGCAGGCAGGGGCGTGTGCGCGGGAGCCGGGCGTCTACGGGGGCCTCGCTGGCGGCGGGAGCCGCCGCTGCGGCCCGAGTGCCTGCCGGCCGGGCCTCCACCAACGGCCACGCCGAGCCAGTCCCGACGGCGCGCTTCCCGCGCAGAGCCCCCTCCTCGGCTTCCGGGGCGACCTCGGCAGGCGGATTCGGGTGGGCGTGGGGTCCGGCCCCCGGCCCACACGCACCTCGCGTCCCAGGCTCCCGCGGCGCCCGCGCGCTCCCGAACTTCCGGTTCCCGGCCGCCCACGCGGACGCCCAGGCGCGCCCCCTGCAGGCAGCTCGCCGTGACTGCGCCCCCGGCCGGCGGATGGGTGAAGCCGACCCCGCTGTCCTGGGTCCTGACAGTCCCCCCTTTATCAAACTCCAATCGGCCTCCGCTGAACTCTTCTCCACTAGGCCCTGACTTTTGGGCTTCTGTGTTCATCTCCACATTGTCCAGTTTTAGCAAGAAACCTGCTAAGTTGTTTTAGCCAGAGGCTCCTACCCTCGATATTTGATCACCCTAAAAGCTGATGAAGTTCCTGATCCTCCACTTACCTGCCTCCCCACTCCCCCCCCCCCCCGCACCCTGCCCCCACCCAGGTGTTGTCAGATCACCCAGGTTGCCTTGGGCAAGAATCTTGTTAGGTCCTTTTAGGTCGGTTTAGCCAGAATCCACCTTTATCTTCTCTTAGTAATTTTCCATCCACTGATCTCCAACCTGCTCCTTGGCTATAAATTCCCACTTTTCTCTATGGCGTTGGGAAAAAAACCTCACTGTAGTAGCTCCCCCTTCAATAGTTTGCCTTACTGTTCCTTAACAAGTGTTGTAAATTTTTTTGTTTAACAGAATGTTTTAACAGTCCCCAAATGTGGCTCTATTTGAGTTTTGCTGGTTGGTCTTTGATAAAGTGTGGATTCCCAAGCCCTCTGAATCAGATATTAGGGGGAGGGAGGGAAATGGTGATTTGCCACAAATCAGCTAATCTATATATATATAAGGCTGTCTGTCCAACCGGTAGCTATGATGTGCACTGACCACCAGGGAACAGATGTTCAACATAGGAGCTGCCATGATATGCACTGGCCATTTCAAAATAAACAGCACCATGGAGCTGATGCCGACAAACCCACACTCAGCTTCCACCAAGTGGAACATAGGCCCTGCAACCACCCCAGAGTGACACCCCACCAAATTCCAGCTGACACTGCCAAGACCCCATGGTGCAAAATGCAGCCCTTAGCCCAGCCTGGAAATGGTCACCGTGGATGCTGAATAATGATGTCACATAGCAATGCCTGGCTTCCTCTCCCTAGCAAGTAGCCTCCTTATTTCTTCATCTCAGGAACACAACTTGCTTTATAGCCAGGTGCAAACACTTTACAGTTTAACCAAATATTTGTGATGCATTTTCCCATGCCTCATCTCATTTGTTCCTCACTGAAGTCCTGGAGTAGGTAGATAGGAAATAGAATCTTATTTTTTTCATTAGCAAGATGTGAACAGCAATATTAAAATATTTCTTCTAATTTCCTTTCAATGTGCATGAATCCATGTACTGGAACACTAGTAGTAGAATAATACTCTCCATATACTAGAGATGCACGAAGGGGAGCTTGATCCAAAGTTTGGAGACCGGACTCTGGAGCTAGGAGCGCTCCCCTCCACCTGTGCTGTTTCTCCAAAGTACTTTCACTTCTCTTCTGAATATTCATTTCAATCCCAGGGAAGTAGGCTGGGAACATTAAAAACATTCAAGGCTTAAGGAGATAAATCAGGTCTCAAGAATCACCTGTGGAGCATTGGTTAAACCTGGGCTCCATCTCGCACCTCTGGAGAGCATCCCTCAGGGGCAGAGACTGCTTTTCCAGTTTCCATGAAGGTGGGAGAGTCACTGACCTCTTCCCTCTTCTGCTCTCACAAGCTGTGAGCCAGAACAAACCCAACTCTTAATTGGTGGAGGAGACGACTTTTGTTTTGCTATCAGTAGAACTAATCCTTCGATATTTATCTCCTTAAAACCTCTTCCCACAGCCAGTTGAAAAACGAGGTCTGAGGAGCAGGAAACCTGTGTGTCTGCACAAAAACCTTCCTGTTTGAAAGGTGAGAAGCCCAAGGAGGGAAAAACCTGAGCTGGGGAATTTGGATACACTGGAATCAATCCCTGCAGTGTTTTGAATGCCTGGCTCAGAGAGCTTAAGGCCTGGAAGCAGGAGCGGGCAGGTCCCAGAACACAGAGGAAAATGCACCTGGAGACTCTCACCAGACAGGCCCACACCTGCATCAGGCATGGGGCCTCGGGGGCCAAGGCTGGACTAGCTTGATGGTTCTTTCTAGCTGCCTTTGCCCAAGATAATGGAAGAGTCTCGCTGGGGTCTTGGGTAGATGCTGAGCAGGTATTGTGAAGGGAAGGGAAGTCTACCTTTGAATCCTGGAGGGGAGTGTGTGGGACAAGAAGCACCATCAGGATGAGACAATCAGGCTAGTAAGCACTCAGGATGGAGTGAAGTTAGGGAGAAACAGGCCAGGAGGGGGGCAGGGTTACCCGCAGCACATAATACTGCATTTACTAATTTCTACGTGTCAGAGGTTAGTGGTGTTGGGGTTCTGTTGTTAGGAAAGGTTGTGGTTTGGTTCTGTGTGGTGGAACCCTCTACCATCCCTCCTGATGGGGCCTTGGCCACATCTGACAGTGAGCCAAGCTCAAAGCAAAGAGGGAGGTGGGTGTCCAGCCCACAGAAAGGAAATGAGATAAGAGACAACTTTTTAAGTATCCCTTGTTTCTCCAAAATCCTTAAAAATGTGTCAGCAAGCTGTGAAGTTCGTATTGAGAGGGAAAATGGGTAAGACAGATAAAAACGTTTGAAGAAAAGTTAAACAATGCACTCTCACTCAAATGAAACATGACTTTTTAAATAACCTAAAGCAAGCATGTCAAACTCAAAGGCTAACATGGAGCAAATAAATGAGGCCTGTAGCCCGTGGGCCTCAAGTTTGACATGCTTGACCTAAAGAATCACTGAGGGAAATAAATAAGGTTGCTGTTTCGATGCAGAAAAAAGAAAATATTATACAGGAAAAAATTTTGGTTTTCTTCATTTGAAGGAAGGATTACCAGAATAGAATTCGGTAAAAATGTGTTCTTATTATCAAGTCTCTGGTGTTTTCTCAGAATTGAGCCACATCCCTCCCTCCTTTCCCCCAAACTCCCAGCAGAATGAAGCCAAGGCTTCCATACCAATTTACTCATGGGTTTCCAAAATCAGGAAACTGAGAGTACCCCTACTCCAGACCAGCACCCCATGACTGGGCTGGAGCCCAAAGTGGCTCTACAGTGATCACTCCTAGCAGCTTAGCAACAAGGCTGCCTGTCAAGAAATCCCAACACGAAGCTGATCAGCTGACCGTGCCTCCCTACCTCAGATAGAAATGGAAGTGGGAGAAGGGAGCCCTTCTCTCACTCTTCCTCACCCTGTGAGAACACTGGTCTATTCAAGGTCCCACCCCAGCCAGGAGGAAGCTGAAGGCAGGACTGTGGACAGTGGAGATGAACTTGGCCTACTTGGTTCAGTCCTTTCGCCAGTCGCCAACAGAGGGCGCTGGAGCCTGGCTCCAGTCAACCTCAAGGATGTGAAACAATGAGGACCAATGACAGGTGCTGGGAAATGGCCACCACCAGGTGGAGGGCAACCAGACTCTGCCATCATCCATAGAAGCTTCTGTA
This sequence comes from Lasiurus cinereus, assembly GCA_011751065.1. Classification (NCBI taxonomy): domain Eukaryota; kingdom Metazoa; phylum Chordata; class Mammalia; order Chiroptera; family Vespertilionidae; genus Lasiurus; species Lasiurus cinereus. The sequence continues at coordinate 51,294,720 of JAAGEH010000307.1, read as the reverse complement.
ATAGAAGCGCCAACTCTCAGGGAGACAGGAATGCTGTGGTTCCTTGTCTGTGGCCCAGAGAAATAGAAACAGCACAAACCTTAGCTAGTGGAACGGAAGAGAGAACATCCTCCTATAGCAAAGCAACAAGCAAACATTGCACAGGCTTAGCCCCACCGCCGGTGAGGCAGAGCTGGGGTGGGAGGTTGTCTCGGGGCAAAGGTGAAGGGAGGCGCCCACTCTCGAAATGGACACTAGGTCATCACAAAGGCATTCTTTTTTAAAAAAAGAAACTGAGCAAATGTATACAAAATACTGTCCATCTCTCCTGGGCCAACAGGGCAGCCATCACAATGCTTCACCTGCAGTGTTCTGAATGCCTGAGCTTTCTCCCGCTGTCTGGGTGCTTCTGGCACCGCTCAGCAAGCCGGTCTTCGGGGCACACGCGCCACTCCTCCTGGTAGCTCCCGTTCCAGTCACCAGGCTGCACAGTGTCCGAGCCCTCAAACAGCCTTTCCCTGAAAATTCTCCGTCCTGGCAGGGAGCCGGAAATGGAGTGTCCCGTCTTCCTGTTTCCTGTCTCCCCACCCCCAGGGATAACGCAGCTTCCATGGAAGTTCTTCGGGCAGTGCACTCAGGCTTTATGGGCCAGGAGGGTGGTCAGCTTGATCTTGCCATCCATGGAGGCAGTGAGGCAGGTCCCGCAGTCCATCGCCGTGCTCCAGTCCACGGTGACCACGGGGGCTCGGTGGCCACCCAGGCTCAAGCAGCTCTGCAGAACCTTCTCATCCCCACCCAGCTGTAAGAGGACAGGAGAAGAGGAGGTGTGAGTGAACACCATTCACAAATACATCCATGTTCTCCAACCACCACGAGCCTGGGGCTGCCACCCCAATCTGCCAGGCACACACGCCCACCCTTCCAGAAAGCCTGTTTAATTTTAATTTCTTAGACAAGAAAATACCTTCATTGTTCTGACTAGAAAATACCTTCATCTCACAAGTCCCTGAAACACTCTAACTTGCTGGGGGCCAGTGCCCCTGCACCTCAGGGCTGCTTTCTCCCAGCATCATTCCTGCTCCCAGACAATATATCAGGTACAGTGGTACCTCGAGATACGAGTTTAATTCGTTCTGTAACCTTGAGGCGTGGGAAACTATGAGACGCTTGAGTCACGGTAAACTGGTGGGTCGTGTGCAACCAGCCTATCTGCGTGATTACTCCTTATCTCAAATACTGCTCGTATTTCAAAGCAAAAATCGCTAGCTCGACGGCTCGTATCTCAAAAATCTCGTATGTTAGGGCACTCGTATCTTGAGGTACCACTGTATCTGCTTCTTTGTTCCAGATCTGCTCCCCCAGGGGATCCCAGCTGCAGGAGGGCGGGTCTTGGTCAGCTCCTGCAGTATCCTCATAGAGCTGGCACCAGCAGGCCCTCATCAATGTACAACCATGGCTCCCCTTTACCCCACAGCACCCACCAGGACTCGTGCAGGTGTGAGGAGTTAGGAGGTAGTAAGAAAAAGGAAACCAGGACCAGCTGAATAATGATCAATACAGCCACAGATACCACCTGTGAGCAAGAAGTATACGACCTTCAGAGAAACCAAGATACCAGCAGAGGTGAACACCTAAACCGCTGCCTCACCGAAACCGGTTTGGCTCAGTGGATAGAGCGTCGACCTGCGGATTGAAAAGTCCCAGGTTCGATTCCGGTCAAGGGCATGTATCCTGGTTGCGGGCACATTCCCAGTAGGGGTGTGCAGGAGGCGGCTGATTGATGTCTCTCTCTCATCGATGTTTCTAACTCTCTATCCCTCTCCTTTCCTCTCTGTAAAAAAATCAATAAAATATATTTAAACTGCTGCCTCGCACAACAATTTCAAAATTACAACTAAAAGACAGAACGGACACCATCCAGAACCACAGGAAAGCTGACTGAGTGGAAATTCTACAACTAGAAGTAAAAAGAGGGACTCACGAAGACTCAGAGGAACTGTAAAAAGCTGAGGTATGGAGACACGCTCGTGGAGAGGACAGGCGGAGAAAGGTCTGGCTGGCTTCCTAGCGGAGGGAGACAGAAAATCCCAACTGCACTGCACCCCACTTCTGACTGCACTGAACCCCAGTTCCAGGCGAGACTCATATGGGGGAGTCTGGATTGTTGTGAAAAGGAAGGAGTGCAAGGAAACTTAGGGGAGCCACAAAAGACAGAGGTCTGAGGCGCGTGAAAGTGTGCACAAAAGTGCGTACACAGAGCGCTGACTGCTGATTGTGCCGCTGGCTGAAATCCAGGTCCAACTGCACTGAACCCCAATTTTGGGCAAGAGCCTGGGGACCCAGACTCATACAGGTTCCCAGAGCAAACGGAAACTGAGGGGAACAGGAAAGGCAGAGGTCTGGAGGCAAGTGAGCATGCGCACAGAGAGGGCTGCAGAGATTACCCAGAGGCACTGAGACCCAGGGGCTGCCATGTAGGGCAAGGCTGACAGGAAGCCAAGCTGTCTGCTCAGCCCTAAGGTTCCACCACATCCAAGCCCAGCACAGAGGCTGTTGCAATCTTGCAAGTCTTAAGACTAAGTTCAGCACAGAAGTGCTCCAGGTACAGACACAGATAATCCTCACAACCAATTGGCTTGGAGGTCAATTCCCCACAGTGATACCAACAACAATAAAAAATTAACTACAAGACTGTACACACAGTTCACAAAGGGGTGTACCAAGAATGTCCACCTCAGGTAACTGGGAAGGCAGAGCTACTGGGCCACATAGGGCACCTAGCACACACAGCTACTCTACCAACTCAGGGAAGCAGCGAAATATGCAGAGACAAAAGAACAGATCACAGGGAATCCAAGATGGCAGCATAGGTAAACACCTACAGTGCGGCCTCGCACAACAATTTCAAAACTACAACTAAAAGACAGAACAGACATCATCCAGAACCACAGGAAGGCTGGCGGAGTGAAAATTCTACAACTAGAGGGAAAGAGAGGGGCTCACGGAGACCCAGAGGAGCTGCAAAAAGCTGAGGTACGGAGACGCGCGCTGAGAGAGCGGGTGCCGGAGAACCTGGCTGGCTTTCTCTAGTGGGAGGGAAACGGAGACTCTCAACGGCATTGAACTCCTTATCCTACGACACTAAACCCCAGATCCAGCCGAAACTCATACTGGGGGGAGTTTGGATTGTGAAAAGGGAGAAGTGTATGGAAATTTAGGGGAGTTGCAAAACATCAGAGGTCTGGTGGCGCACACGGCACTGCGCCGCAGAGGACAGATTGCTGATTGTGCCACTGGCTTTCGCGAGTGGGCGGGAGACAGACCCTCCCAATTGTGCCACTTCTAACTCCACTAAACCCCAGTTTCGGGCAAAACCCTGGGGACCCAGACTCGTGTGGTCCCGTAGCACAGGGGAGCCAGAAAGGCAGCAGTCTAGAGGCACGGCAAGAGAGTGCACGCACACGCACAGGGACTGCTCCAGCGACTACCCTGTCACATAAGACTCAGGGGCCGTGGAGGGCGGGCCTGACTGGAAAGCAAGGCGGTCCCTTAAGCCCCGAGACTCCACCCATCCCAAGCTCAAGAGAGGCTTTTGCGGTTTTTCAAGTCTGGTATCATAAGGCTAAATCCAACACAGAAGTTCTCCCAGCATAGTGAAAATGCCGAGACAAGGGAAGGGATCACAAACAAAAGAGATGGAGGGGAAAAAAAACGACTGGATATAGAGTTCAAAACCACACTTATAAGGTTTTTCAAGAATATGCTAGAAAAGATGGATAAATTTATCAAGTCCCAAGAGGAGATGCAAAAGGACCAACTAGAGATGCAAAAGATCCAACTAGAGATGATAAAGGACCAAATAGAAATTAAACATACACTGACTGAAAAATAAAATATTATACAGAGACCTAACAGCAAACTAGTGGAAGGCAAGAATCAAGTCAAAAATTTGAAATAGAAAGAATCAGAAAACACTCAACTGGAAAAGCAAGAAGAGAAAAGAATCCAAAAATGTGAAGATAATGTAAGGAGCCTCTGGGACAGCTTCAAGTGTACCAACATCAGAATTGTGGGGGTGCCAGAAGAGAGAGAGCAAGATACTGAAAACCTATTTAAAGAAATAATGACTGAAAACTTCCCACATCTGGTAAAAGAAATAGACTTACAAGTCCAGGAAGCACACAGAACCCCATATAAAAGGAATCCAAAGAGGACTACACGGAGACACATCATCATTAAAATACCAAGAACAAAAGACAAAAAGAGAATATTAAAAGCAGCAAGAGAAAAACAATTAATTATCTACAAGGGAGCACCCATATGACTGTCAGCTGATTTCTCAACAGAAACAATGCAAGTCAGATGGGAGTGGCAAAAAATATTCAATGTGATGAATAGCAAGAACCTACAACCAAGAATACTCTATCCAGCAAAGCTAACATTCAGAATTGAAGGGCAGATAAAGAGCTTCACAGATAAGAAAAAGCTAAAGGAGTTTATCAACTCCAAACAATATTATATGAAATGCTGAAAGGTACTCTTTTAGAAGAGGAAGAAGAAAAAGATAAAAGATAAAAAATTATGAACAACAAATACATATCTATCAACAAGTGAATCTAAAAATTAAGTGAATTAAAAATTTGATCAACAGAATAAACTGGTGAATATAATAGAATCAGGAGCACAGAAAGGGAGTGCACTAATAATTCTCAGGGGGTAAGGGGGGAGAGGGTAAAGGGAGTGACTGGACAAAAATCATACACCTATGGATACATCAATTGGGGGGAAAGGTAAGGGTAGAGGGAGGGGTGGGAGTGGGGTGGAGGGGAGTTATGGAGGGGAAAAAAGAGACAAATGTAATAATCTGAATAATAAAGATTTAATTAAAAAAAAACAGATCACAAATTAAAGAAATAGAGGAAAATGAAGGACTGAATATAGAGTTCAAAATCACAGTTATAAGGTTTTTTAAGAATTTCCTAGAAAAAAATGGATAAATTTAGCAGGACCCAAGAGGAGATGAAAAAGAACCAATTAGAGATGAAAAAGGACCAACTAGAAATTAAATATACACTGAAATAAAAAATATTACACAGAAACCTAACAGCAGACTAGAGGAACACAAGAATCAAGTCAAAGATTTGAAATACAAGAAAGCAAAAAACACTCAACTGGAAAAGAAAAAAGAATAAAAAAATGTGAAGATAGTGTAAGGAGCCTCTGAGACAACTTCAAGCGTACCAACATCAGAATTATGGAGGTGCCAGAAGGAGAGAGAGAGAGCAAGATACCGAAAACCTATTTGAAGAAATAATGACTGAAAACTTCCCCCACCTGTGAAAGAAATAGACTTAGAAGTCCAGGAAGCGCACAGAACCCTAAATAAAAGGAATCCAAAGAGGACCACACCAAGACACATCATAATTAAAATACCAAGAGCAAAAGACAAAGACAATATTAAAAGCAGCAAGAAAAAAACAGTTAATTACCTACAAGGGAGCACCCATACGACTGTCAGCTGATTTCTCAACAGAAACTATTCAGGCCAGACAGGAGTGGCAAGATATATTCAAAGTGATGAATAACAAGAACCTACAACCAAGATTACTCTACCCAGCAAAGCTATCATTCAGAATTGAAGCTCACATAAAGAGCTTCACAGATAAGAAAAAACTAAAGGAGTTCATCAACACCAAACCAGTATTATATGAAATGCTGAAAGGTATTCTTTAAGAGGAAGAAGAAGAAAACGGTAAAGGTAAAAATTATGAACAATACATTTCTATCAACAAGTGAATCTAAAAATCAAATGAATTGAAAATCTGATTAACAGAATAAACTGGTAAATATAATAAAATTAGGGGCATAGAAAGGGAGTGGACTGACAATTCTCAGGGGGGAAGTGGTGAGGTGGGGTGCAGGGAGAGACTGGACAAAAATCATATACGTATGGATAAAGACAATGTGGGGGAGGTAAGGACAGAGGGTGGGGTAGGAGCCAGATGGAGGGGAGCTATGCGGGGGGGAGAGGAAGAGGAACAATTGTAATAATCTGAACAATAAAGATTTATTTTTTTAAAAAGCATACGACTTTCATGGAGAAAACGTGTTTTTTTTCATTGATTTCAGAGGAAGGGAGAGGAAGAGAGATGAGAATCATTGATTGGCTGCCTCCTGCAGGCCACAACCTGGGCATGTGCCCTGGACCAGAATCGAACCTGGAATCCTTCAGTTCACAGACTGACACTGTATCCACTGAGCCACCCACAAGAGCGAGAAAATATCTTTAAAAGTCATGAATTGCTTACAGATTGTAAAAAAATGGGATCTGAAGTTCATTATATTCCTTAAGTAATGAGACCCCATTGGCATTTTAAAAATTATACAGAGGGAAGTCTTTTAACTCATTAATTGGTTATAGAGAAAATCTGACTGCAAAGCATATATCCTGATCAGGACAAATGACAAAGGCACATGATTAAAAATAAAATACATATACATACACATAGCATACATACAACAAATAAAAATCATACAGAGAGCAGAGAATGGCCTACCTGAAACTCAATTTTTTAAGTAATAAAGTAAAATTAGGCTTGTAAACAGAAAGCTTTGCAGTATTTCCCAATAGCAAGTACCAGAAATTATGGTGCTAACAAGGGTCAAGGCCACCTAACGCATCACAATTTGGAAAAGGAGCCAAGCTAACCCTTCTTCTCACCCACCAAGGCCTGCATCCCCATCCTCTCAACTCCTCCTCCTCCTCCTCCACGGCCTCAGATCCACAGACTGGCCCCAGGATCTTCCCTGAGGACCCAGAACCCTAACACTGCTCTCCCCCCCCCCTTCCCCGGGGCTTGTGGCTCTTTCTAAAGTGGGTGTGATGCAAGAGGAGCAGGACCAGACTTTCTGTCCTGTGTGCAGGGCGGGCCTCAGCCAGTGGCCTCACATAGCTACTGTCCAAATCACGAGCCGTCTGCTGATGGGTGAGCCCTGGCAACAAGAGCATGGCCAGCCCCTACGCAGAGGAATCCCACCTTGGGGCCCTTCACACCTACAGAGTGAGCACTGCCATCAGGCCAAGGTTAACAGGGGGGCTGTGAATGGAATTCAACCGGTACCAGAAACACGTGCTTAGGTTACAACACCAACCCTCACCCCTTCTCTATTTGATTATAATACCAGCAAAACAGAGGCCATTTGTAAGTTCGTGCAATTATACAGAAAGAGGTACATGAACCAGAAACGCTTGGACATGAAAATTAAAGTGATAAACTCATGACAAAACAAAGTGGACAACTTACCTCATGGTTTGACAAATCCCAGCCCAGGTGTGTCCTGAGCCATGGGTTGTCATGTCCTTGACCCATGGAACTTGCAATACAACAATAAATCTATGCCTGGTTAGAGTAACTAACCAGACCACGTAAGCACTTACCTGTTTGGGGCATATTGCTCCAAACCAAGACACTTCCCAACCCTTCTCCCATTTCTTACTGTTTTTATAGAAGGTACTAGAGGCCTGGTGCATGAATTCATGCACATTGAAAGGAAATTAGAAGAAATATTTTAGAGGCTGGAGAGGGACTGTGGGAGGTTGGCAGGCCTGGGAGGGACCACAGGAGGGCTCCAGGGCATATCCAGCCCATGCCGTCCAGTCCTGATCAGCTGGAGCTAACCTACCAGTCGAAGCATCTACCCTCTGGTGGTCAGTGTGCATCATAGTGACTGTTCAAACATAGTGACTGATCCACCATTAGCATATTAGGCTTTTATATATATATAGATTATTATAGAAAAGGAAGGGAGGCAAAGAAGGGGCAAGGTCTCGTCAAAGCACAGCAGCTGGGCCAGCAGAGGAAGATGGCGTCATCTCTGCCCATGCTGCTGACTCAGCCTGGCAGCAAGGGGGCTTCGGCACAGGTCACACAGGCAGGAGCGGGGAAGAGGCCCACACTCAGCCCTCCAGGAGGAAGCTCCCCTCCCACATCTCACCCTAGGTACCTTGTAGATGACGCCCCCAGTGGCAGAACAGGTCAGCATGTAATTTCCTTCGGAGTCAAAAGCGAAGAGCCGACCCCGGGGAACCTGAACCTGCTTGTAGCCGCTGTAACCAGATAGCACGAAGGGGCCCGTGGCGTCCGAGGGGAGCCCGAACTCCGACACCTTCAGGCCACTCTTGTGGATATTCCACTGGATGAACTGCAACCACAAAGCACAGCAGTCTCTCTCAGAGGCGGGATAGCCTACAAGGAGGGGGACGGCCCCAGAGCAGAGGCAATGGGTCTGCAGGCCACCAAGAGAGGTAATGGGATGACACTCCCACCTCCCAGTCCCATCTCTTCCCAACACAATTCAAGCATTTTTTTTTTTTTTTAGGGCAGAAATTCTAGAAAAAGGGTCAGCTACCTCACATCAAAATCCAGACTTTCTAGCCTAGGAGGAATGTTTCAAGTGACTTGCTACTGTTGTTAGGGTCAGAACCCAACTAGACTGCTCTGACTTAGGAATCCCCAAAATGGAGAGGACAAATTCCAAATGTACTTCCAGCATCTCAGCAGTGCAATGACCAGAACACCATTAGCAGTTGTGAATTTAGCTTCGTGTAGTGCAGCATTTATAGTTCTTTAGCCTGCCCCAGGGGCAAGCTACCTGCGTGTGACCACCTCTTAATTGAAAATCCCACCCAAAAAAACTAGGAAGCCAGGCTTGATTTTAAAAGCCCCAGTCTCAAATCCGGACCCCAATGCTCTATATACAGTGGGATGAATCACTTGCTACAATCAGGAGGAAGGATATAGGACCCCCTTTCATAAGAATGGCAGCTCCCACTCCTCATTTAAGCCTCACAAAGATCATGTGAGACTGGTTACTATTATTATCTCTGTTCTACAGATGACAACACTGAGGCAGGGAGAGGCCCAAGGTCACAGCAAGTAAAAAGTGTGGTCAGAATTTAAACCCAGCCCACCATGCTATTCTGGTGCTCTCTCGACTCCCAGATGCCTAAGCCAGGGAAGGGAAGCTCCTGTACCCGCCTACCTTCCCGTCCTCCCCGATGCTGTACACAGTGTTCTCATCGTAGCTGAACTCCACGGAGCACACCTCCCCGCAGTGGGCCTTCCAGCTCATGGCACACTCATGCTGCTGCATGTCTGAGGCAAAGAGACAGAGACGATGCTAAGATTCCTGCCCAAGCTCCCAGGAGGCACTGGCCCATGGCAGGAGGCACCTCCCACCTTCTGCCCAGTGGGTGGGAGCTGCTCTAAGGCAGAAGGCCTCACTGAGCTGAACCCTGCCAAGGAAGGGTTGCTGGCTGCTTCAGTTTGCTAATTCTCTTGTCCGCTGCATCTAATCTTCTATTTAACCCTTACAGAAGCTTCTTTCGTTGGGGCTAGAGTGAGGTTCAGGAATCCCTGGGAGGAGCCTGAGCTCATCTGTAAGTCTGGGGCGGACACAAGTCCTTCCTAGGCGGCCTCTGTAACTTTGCACCAGGGGATCTGCCGAGGACAGAGTCCCTGCCCATCCCAGATCCTTGGACTCTGGGCCTCCTGGGACAGGCTGGCATGGGGATCTTGAAGCAGCTGCCAAAGGATCTGATGTGCAGTGTTCTAACGTTTAACAGGAAAAGGGAACTAGCCACTCTGAGAGGACAGGATGGCATTACAGGACGGGTCCTCTCGGTCTCACTCGGCCATAAGGACTCAGACAGAACACCTCACGACGGAAGAACTGCTGAGCCTGACCTCCTTCCTGTGTCCATGACACTGACCATACGCAAGGTGACTACAGAGGCTCTGAAGACAGCAGATGTGACCACAGCTAAGTTCTGTTACAAGCACGCTGAATTGGGGTTTTGCTTTTGGTCTAGCTGGCAAAGATCCAACTCTCTTCCCAGGACATGTAAGGAGGGACCCAGGGCTGCTACGAGCATGACTGCTTACCAAACAGCCGGATGACACCGTCTGCCGCCCCTGTGACCAGCAGGTTCCCGTTGTGATTGAAGGCTGTGCAGTTGACAGCAATGGGCCCCGGATCCAGGGAGAACTGGAGCTGGAGAAAACAAACTAACATTTAGAATGTAAGAGAATAATAAACCAAAATTCAAGACAAGTTCTGTCTGAAAGGGGACAAGAGACCAAGATTAGGGAGAGGTACAGGAGAGCATAGAAAGTACTGATATGCCATCTTTAAGCTGCAATGGTGGACAAGGCCAGACCTAATGACTTCGAGGGCCTTACATGGCCACAGGCCAGATGGCCCAGCCCCTGGTGTAGGGTGAGGGGGAAGGATGGGCTCAGAAAGGCGTCCCACTGCTAAGTAAGACGCATGTGCCTAGATGAGGAAGCTAGAGGAGCAGCAGACAGGGCAGGGCCTCGTGTTCACGAATGCATGTGTGGCCCTGACACCTATGAGACCTGTGGGAATTTAAACTTCTTCACAGACACTACAGTAAGTCACAAACTGAACACCTGGAACACAGCCACTATGACAGAGACCCTTCAAGGGTCCAATAACATCAGGAAACTGTTCAAGATAAAGGCCACACCACTTCTGAGCACTAAAACTAACTTTAATAAGAAGCATCGCTGCCCTTTAAACAGGAGAGTTTACGCATCATTTACTCTCTCTAGGGCCACGTCTGGGGAGAAGGGGAGGACACGCAGAGCATAGAGGATTTTGGGGGCAGTGAAAATACCCCGTATGATAGTGGATGCATGTCATTACCAATTTGTCCAAACCCACAGAATGTAGTGGACTAACACCAAACCCGGCAGTAAGGGTGGACTCTGGGTGATGACGGGTTAATATGGGCTCAGAGAGTATAACAAGTGCACTGCTGTGGTGGGGTGTAGATAGTGAGGGGTGGGGGTGTACGGGAAACCTGTGCCTTCCGCTCAATTTTGCCATGAACCTTAAACTGCTCAAAAATAAAGTCTTCAAATATAAAACAAATTTAAACGAAGCCACAAGGGCCTCTAGGAGGCTGTGTGACTTGTGAACTTGTGGCACAATTCTGAAAGACTTCAGCTGGCATCCTACCCACCGGAGCATTACCCCTTTCAACACTTACACTTTGACGTTTCCTCACAAATCAAAGTTTGAGAGACCAGAGCAAAGAGAGGGAGATACTCGGAAGGGAGGGAGCCCAGCTCTGTGCCCCCCGGAGTGTGGCCAGCCCGAGGCCCCGTGAGGCAGGCCCGCACCTGCTGCTTCATGGTTTTCGTGTCCCACAGCAGCAGCTTGCCGGGAACCTGGTTCGTGCCCTTGCTGCCCATGTCTAGTGCCGAGAAGTCCACCTGGGAAGCGAGGCTCGGAGCTGCGGCCGAACAGACGAAAGAAGCCCCGTTGGGGCTGCACGCAAGAGACAGGATTCTGCAACACACGTAGGGCGTGGTCAGCGCTCTGCGGCCACCGGAAGGATGAGATGGAGAAAAGGCCCAGAAAAGCACCAGGCTGCAGAGCACAGTGAGGAGAGTGGCCTCCAGCTCACCTGGGCACGTCGTCGTTGATGTTGATTTCACAAAGATTCTTCTTGGCTTCTGTGTCATAAAGGCGCACTGTCCCCACACCACTGCCCAGCAAGAGCTGGAATGAGAAGGGGTGGGAGATGTGAAGAATAGCAGGAGGTCAGGCAAGTCAAAGAGGACCACTGGAGTGGTGGTGGGGGCCCAGGCCCTCTCTTCTGAGGTCTGGGCAGGCTGCAGGGGGAGGGCCCCCCCCCACTTATCCAGGTAATTTAGGTGATATCTGGCTAAAATGGACCTCATTTAAAAATTAAATAAAGAGCCTGGCTGGTGTGGCTCAGTGGTTGAGCATCGATCTATGAATCAGAAGGTCATGGTTTGATTTCCAGTCAGGGCACATGCCTGGGTTTCAGGCTCAATCCCCAGTAGGGGATTTGCAGGAGGCAGCTGATCAGTGATTCTTTCTCATCATTAATGTTTCTCTCTCTCTCCCTCTCTGAAATGAATCCTATCTAATAAAAGGGTAATATGCAAATTAACCATCACATAAAGATGGGCATAGCCACAAGATGGCGGCACCCAGTCCTCTCAGCCCCACAGCCAGTGTCCCCCAGTCCCTGGGGGGGAGGGGTGTGGGGCAGCTACTGAGAGCGGGCAGTGTGAGCTGCCTGGCAGAATGCTTGCTTCGTTGCCACAGTGACGAGGCAAGCCTTCCGCGCATGGAGTAGCCAGGACCCACAGAGAGCTACTGGTGCACGGATTTGTGCACAGGCCTACTAGTAAAAATATACTTAAAATACATAAATTAAAATTAAATAAAGACATCAGAGCTGATCTCGAACAGAGGTAAAACCACAAACAGAATCTGAGGATGGGAAAGATGTATCACCCCAGACATACCTGGAAAGGTTCTGGCTGATTAAATGAGACCCTCTGTTCTTTCCTCCTTTTCTTTCCATTTTAAATCCCAGCTTTAAATCTCCGTGGGTGCCGGCCCTGGCTGATCATGGGGCCTGGGCCCCCTTTGCTTGTCTGGGGATAGCTCTGGCTCTGAACCAGTAAAAGCCTCCAGAAAAAATAGAAGAAGCTATCCTTGCCTTCAGAAACCTGTAATTTATTTGCTGAAAAGCTTCAAAAATAATGAGCACCACCAGAAGAAAGCACCAGAAGCAGTCTGAGGGTATCCCCAGGAATACCACCTATATTACAACCTTAGCATTCACTTGGCAAATTATCACTGGGGATGTCCTGACACCTTTGTACCATAACCAAAATGCCTGCAGTGGTCAAAATTATTAAAAAACAAGATTTGCTCCTCAGGTTGCCTGCTATGATCTCCTCAAAATGCAATAAAAGAAAAAAATTACAAATCAACTTTACCTCCTTAACTACAAAGTCCATCTCAAACATTTAAGTCCAGAAGGAAAAAATAACACTGTACTATTCCTGGAGGCAATCAAACCCGTGGGAACCGCCAAGTAGGGCACCATCCCTCACCAGCTTCAGCTGCTTCCTTTGGGAGGGTTTGCAGCAGGCGGGAGCAGCTGAGAATGTTTGTGTGGGTTGTTAGAATCTGGACAGCTGAAGGACTGATGGGGAAGAACAGGAAGTGAGCCAGCCTCTCCCCAGACAGAGCAGCAGTGAACCAGACCACCACAGAGAGGGAGGCACCCTGGCTGTCAGATGGGGAGTGTTCTCTAGGTTGCACTGCAGTCTCATTTCAATTCTCATTCATCCTGTCCCCTCCTTGCCCACCCCAAACAGGAGCCTATAGGGTCAGTCCTGGCTGTGTGGTCCCCATGGGAGGTGGGGTCTGGCTCGGCTGTCGATAGTGCCTGACCACCAGTAGACAGCCCTGGGGAATTCTTCACAGACTGCAGAGCAAGCAATGAGGCATCTCACTCACCAGCCGGTCCCGCTTGGTGGCCCACTCTAAAGACAGCAGTGGTGACTTGGAAATGGAGGACGCTTTGGTCTGCATGATGGGGTTGAAGGACCACACTTTGATGACTCCGTCTACGTCTAAGCTGGCAACCCTCCTCCCCGAGCAATCCACTCTAAGACAAAAGAGAAAGGGGAGCTGTTAACGTCCTTGCCGTAGTCCATCCTCCTCTTCAGCTAGTTCAGATGGTAACTTTTCTGACATTCTGACTGCTTTAAAAAACAATCCTGAAATGTCTACACTCCAATGACCAGTGGATTATTTCTAGAAATATTCATTCATTCATTTGTCCAAGCATTTCTTACGAAGCACCATTATGTGCTGAGCCCTGGGCATGGAACAGTGGGTAGGATGCACTGGGTCTGGATCTCGGATGCTCAGTGTATGGAGATTGAGAGCCTTCTGCACTCGGGTCCGGGGCCCATAAAGCAAGGGACACACCTACCCTCCGAACATTACATCTGTGAGGGTCCCTTCATGAAAGGTCACGTTCTTACCATGTACAAGTAAAAACTTATAAATGGTAAGTACACAGTCGGCAAAAGTAGGCTTACAGTTGGAAAATAGTACAATAATCAATAAGTAATAACAGGAGAGTAAACTCTGGGTTTCAAGTGCTCACCAATATAAACCTATTTTTGCCCTGCCTTGTATTTATCTAAAATTAACAAAAGAGCCTGACAGGTGTGGCTCATGATTGAGTGTCCACATATGAACCAGGAGGCCATGCACAGTTTGATTCCTGGTCAGGGCACATGCCTGGGTTTCAGGCTCTATCCTCAGTGTGGAACGTGCAGGAGGCAGATGATCAGTGATTCTCTCTCCCTCGCCCTTACTCTCTAAAATAAAAAATAAAAAAATTTTAATAAATAAAATTACCAACATAAAGTAAATTAAAATTGAGTGAGCTTGTCCTAACCGGTTTGGCTGAGTGGATAGATTGTTGGCCTGCAGACTGAAGGGTCCCAGGTTCAATTCCGGTCAAGGGCATATACCTAGTAGGGAGTGTGCAGGAGGCAGCTGAATCAGTGTTTCTCTCTCATCAATGTTTCTAATTATCCCTCTCCCTCTCCCTTCCTCTCTGTTAAAAAAAAAAAAAATCAATAAAATATATTTTTTAAAAATTGAGTGAACTTTAGGGAGTTCAAATAAAAAGCAACTGTTCCTAAAACTCAGAGTCCTATGGTTAGAAAGTTCAGAGAGGCTGATGAGGGCTACAGCAGCCCTACACCCAGATGGCAGCTACCCAGCCTCCTCTGACTCTCTGAGGGTGACAATGGTCCTTCAGGAATCCCACTTTCCATACCTTCTGCCAGCTACACCTTCATAGACAGCTTCCCAGAGAGACCAGTCCCACCAGGCTAGCGCTTTCCCTAGCTGGGCCTCGCCTCCACCTGAACCCACCTGCAGTGCATGATGGATGAGTGATGCTCCCCATACTCCTCCTGCCCTAGCACAATGAACGGCTGCTCGGAGCGGACCCCTCCACCCTCAGGGCCTGCTGAGGCAGCCCGAGTCAGTGTCTCCAGCGCCTCCACGTGGAGCTCTGGGCAGGGCTCTGGTTCAGGGCCACAAGCTTCAGGTTTCTTCTCTGCACACTGTGCCAAGCAAAGTAGGGAAAAGTCAGTGGTGACAGATCTGTGCTGGGTCTAGCTACTCGCCACATCCGGGGACAAGCTGCAGGACATCTGTGGCTGTAGCACACTGCAGGAGGCTCTTAGTGATCGTGGGTCTAGAACAAGCATGTCAAACTTGTACACATGTAGCCCACAACAAATATTTTTGCGGCCCAGCCTATATAATGGTATGTAAGAAACATTTTAATAAAACTTTTGTAACTTAATTTTTACAATGTCTTGTTATACATAATTATTAATAACAAACTACAAGGTTCGGTAATGACTAATCACTATAATCATGTTGCACTCATTTCCTTTACATGCGTGCAGGCGCACCATTTCTCTCACTAATACTAGCAGCAAATATTTTAGAAGCTGACTGCCACATCATTAGTCTTGGACTGACTTGTTTGGTGTGCACAACAGGAACTATTTTGCTTTCGACGAACAAAAAAAATAGGTTTATTTGCGTAATGCTTATTAATTTGTGCAGTTATGCAGTGTCTGATAAGTTAATGTTCAAGAAAAAATATTAATTTTTGTTAAAATGTCCTATTAATTTATTTTAACGATCACTCATTTATTTCAGCCCTTTGTATTCAGCATGTCTCTATTGAAATAAACCTACGTTTCTATGAAAATTGAAGCTTTTGTTTTTTTGCGGCCCACAGAAACTTAAACCTTGTTTATTTAGCCCGTGTTAGCCTTTGAGTTTGACATACTTGGTCTAGAAGAGTGGTCGGCAAACCGCAGCTTGTAAGCCACATGCGGCTCTTTGGCCCCTTGAGTATTCTAATGCTACTTCTTCAAAATAGATTTGCCCAGGCCGAAAACCGACATCTGTGCATGGGCCACGAAGTTTCAATCGCACTGTACATGCACACCCACATGTGGTATTTTGTGAAAGAGCCACTCTCAAGGGGCCAAAGAGCCACATGTGGCTTGAGAGCCGTGGTTTGCCGACCACTGGTCTAGAAGAAAGAGCTCTAAAATGTAAGAACAGGGCCCAGTTCACCCAGGAAAGGCAGGTGCCTGCTCTCCTGCATCCCCTTTCTAGAGACCTTGTTCATCTCATTGGCTCTGCTGATAGGGTCGAGTGTGTCCCCTCCTTGTCAGGACACACACCACTTTAACAGACCAGGCCTCTGATGCCTTTAAATAGGCAAGTAGTACCTGGCTGGTGTGGTTCAGTGGTTGAGCGTCAACCATGTACCACGAGGTCGTTGGTTCAATTCGTGGTCAGGGCACATGCTTGAGTTGCAGGCTCAATCCCCAGTAAGGAGCGTGCAGGAGGCAGCTGATTGGTTTTTCTCTCATCATCAATGTTTCTCTCTCTCTCTTCCTTCTCCCTCTCCTTCCTCTCTCTCTAAAAAGCAATAAAGCATATATATATGTATGTATGTATGTATATATATATTTATTTTTAAATAGGTAAGTAGTTCCAATTAGGAAATAAATGGTCAACTAGGTGACAGGCAAGGGACTCAGGCAGCAAATCCCCGGGGCTTCCCGAGTTTTTGACAGAGTGGAGGCAGCTTACGCTGCCAGAAGAGCAGACCTGACCCACATTCAGCAGTGAGGGAGTCCCAGGGCTCAGAGTGGCAAGGGCCTGGGTCGCAGAATGACACTGTGTGGATATGTGGCCCGCAGGCAGCAACTCCAGCAGATGGGCCTCTAGGGGTGCAGGAGAAAAGGATCCTGAGATCAAGCAAGTCTGGGAATTCTGGGATAAAACAAGAAAAACTGGTCTCTGTCCTGCCAAATCTGAGCCTGTGACATACTAATATTAACGTGTCCAATTTACCTAAGGGGAAAACGCAGTATGCAAGGGATCCCAAGCCAATTTAATCACAGCCCCCATCTTGTGGGAACATTTTTAGTTTGCATTTTATGGCTCTGTTTAGAAAAATGCTACAGCAGAAAGAGGGACCACTGTAGAGTCAGGCAAACTATGAACAAAACAACCAAAGTGCAAGCAGTTAACCCCAGGTCAGCAAGACCACACTCCACACAACAGCAGAAATCAAGGGAGGTCAGAGCAGGCCCTCCCATGGGCGTGCTTGGGACGCTGAGGACAAGCCATACCTGCAACGTCAGCGACAGAAGCTCCTTCCGCTCCTTGCCGTGGTCCTGCAGGCGCCGCTGCCGGTGCTGTGACCAGCTGGACTCCCCCGGGGCCAGCCCGCTGAAGAGGCTCTTCCCGTCCCTGGGTCCGCACGCTGGGTCCTTTGCCTTAGTGGTCTGAGGGCGAGACATCAGGCTGTGAAAGTCTCTTCCAATCTGGGCCCAAACCAAGAGCCCTGGGCCAGGAGCAGGCAGAGGCCAGGGAATGGCTTCTCTTCCCAACAGCGCCTGGGTAAGGTCCCTTCCTGCCATGCTAAGCAGATAGTTAAAATGTTACCATCTCATTGGTGGGCCAAGTCAAGAGTGAAACAGGCTGTTTGGACCTCCTCCTTTCCGTTTTCACTCCTGTCACGAGAGGACAGGTGGCCAGCACACCTCAGCCTGCGTATCCCTATTACCTGGAGGGAGGTATCCATATGTCTCCTTGATGTGATCAGAACAATTACTTTTAGCCAAGGGGGATGAGATTATGTCAGGCCCTACGCTAGGTGTTCTAAACATATATAAGCAACAATATGTTTGGACAATATAAAAAAATTATGCAATATACAATCCCTTCCCTGGAGGGGAAAAAGGAACACAAAACCCTTTGGGTCAAGTGTTGACTAAGCCAGCTAATGCTAACAAATACTCGGGTATTTGGCAATGATTACCAAGTAACCAGAAATTCTTAATAGAAACTATTGGAAATTCAAGGACCTTTGAACAAGAGGAACTGCACAGAAAAGAAACTGGCATCGTCTGGCTCCTTTTCATAACATGAGTGATAAAGTCAACCAAGGTTAGAGCAGATAAATTCAATAATCCCAGCCCCCTCCCAGGCAGAGAAGTTTCTTAATCAAGAGTCTTTTTAAAAAGAGCTACACCTCATTCCCTTTCCAGATTACCTGGCTGGGTCTCTTTTTCCAACCTTATTCCCACAAATTGTGAGGTCAAATAGTCCTCCTCCCTGCCTTTTTACACAGATATGGATACAAATCAACTTCCTTGCAAGCCACCTATACACAAGACCGAAGTCAAGAGAAGAGACTTCCTGACCAGCCACGTGGTTCATAGTGTCAACCTATGAACCAGGAGGTCATGGTTCGATTCCCACTCAGGGCATATGCCTGGGTTGTGGGCTCGAACCCCAGTGGGGGAAGGGCAGGAAGGCAGCTGATGGATGATTCTCTCTTATCATTGATGTTTCTCTCTCTCTCACTCTCCTTTCCTCTCTGAAATCAATAAATATATATTTTAAAAAAAGAGATTCCCCCCAGTCTACTGTCCTAATTCTGCTATTCGCTATTTCTTACAGTAAGTCTATGTCTTATGTTAAAACAACTTAAGATAATTAACATAGATCCCTTGGGACCCTAGAGCCACGTGAACAGATAAGAAAATTTTAGCTGAAACCAGTTTGGCTCAGTAGATAAAGTGTCGGCCTTCGGATTGAAAGGTCCCAGGTCGATTCCCGTCAAGGGCATGTACCTTGGTTGCAGCACATCCTCAGTAGGGGGTGTGTAAGAGATAGCTGAGGAATGTTTCTCTCTCATTGATGTTTCTAACTCTCTATCCCTCTCCCTTCCTCTCTGTAAAAAAATCAATAAAAAATACATTAAAAAAAGAAAGGAAGGAAGGAAGGAAGGAAAATTTTAAAAGACTGAACCTGTGTCAGGCCTGCAGGATATTTGTTAGTTTTGTTTTTCTGACTGATGCTTGTAACAAGTGTTTCTTAAGGAAGTACTTGATTTTCCGAATTTTGGCTTGTTTTGGGAGAAGAAGGGTTCTTAGACAAGATAAAAGAAGTGATCTAAGAAGAATACCAATAACAATAACAGCCCAGTATACATATCATTCACTGAATGTTTACCAAATGCAAGGCACCATGATAAGAACTTTATAAATATTCCCTTAAAGATGAGGACATTACTTATAAGGAGCTGAAGCTTGGTGAGGGTAAGTTAACTTGCTCTACACAGGCACAATTTGAAAGAGCTGAACTTCCTACCCAGATATGACAGCAACTCCATGCTCTGAGAAACCTGAAGGAAGCAATATCATGAAGGGAACATGTGGAAGAAAGCAAGACTGAATAGAAAATATAAGAAATGTCATATTCCTGAGGCTAAATAACATACCCAAGATAAGGCCCTTCTCTCGGCGCTCTGGCCATTGCTGAGAAGTATCCCTTCTCAGGGGCAGGATCCACAGCTTTGGAAAGTGGGAGGCTTCTCTTACCTTTCTAGAAGCAAAAGGTGTAAAGACAATTGATAACAGAGAGGTCCTGAGATAAACACGGTGTCCCTCAAATGGTCCCCAGGTGTGTGTGCCCACTCCCTGGAATGTGATCCAAGGTGCCAACCCTCCATTGATTCCTTCCCATACCTACTGATCCAGAAGGCCAATTGCTCAGACTGAAGAACACATGGGAAGCTACACCTACATCAGGCAAAACAGACTTTAAGCCAATGAGTATAGTAAGAGACAAAGAAAGTGATTACATAATGATAAAGGGGTGAATTCATGAAGAAGATATAATAACCATAAATATAAACACACCCACAATCAGAGTACCTATTTACAGGGTATCCCCCAAAACTGTATACACTCTTTGAATGATTATAAAGTCAGTGTTTATTAACATACAGCTCACTTTCAAAATTTAAAAGCATCTACAAAAATGAATAATTTTTTTGTCAGTGCCTGTTTTCAAACTGATGACTGTTCTGGTCCAGGTACTGCTGATAACGCGAAGCAATGGAATCACAAACATCAAGAATCATTTCGTTCGGTATTCGCTCGCCCTCAATTCGTCAACTGTGGCCTGTTTTGTACCATAAACCTTATCTTTTATGTATCCCCGTAAAAAAAAGTCTAGTGGCACTTTAGGGTAAATTTTCTTTGTTCAAAGCTTAGTCTGGCTTCACCCATTATTTCAAATCAGTTAAACCTGAAAAGAAATGAAAATTAAGTGAATTATCAGCTGTTAAAGTATGTATACACTTTTGGGGACATCCTATATAAAGCAAATAACAGACATAACAGTAGAAATAGGCAGCGATACAATAAGACTAGAGAACTTTAATACCCTACTTTCAACAATGGATAGATCATCCAGACAGAAAAGCAATAAGAAAGCATTATAACTAAACTACACATTAGATCAGAAGGACTTAATGGACATTTACGGAACATTCCACCCCAAAACAGAAAAAATGCACATTCTTCTCATGTGTACATGGGACATTCTCCAAGAGAGGTCATATATTAGCCCACAGAATAAGTCTTAATAAATTTAAGAAGATTGAAATCATATCAAGGATCAGAATGATATGTAACTAGAAATCAATTTATAGGAAACCTAAAATATTCACAAATATGTGGAGATTAAGAAAAATGCTACTGAACAACAAATGGGTCAAAGAAGAAACCAGAAAAGAAATAAAAAAATATCTTGAGACAAATTAAAATGGAAATACAACACACTGGAACTAACAGAATGAAGCAAAAATGGTTCTAAGCAGGAAGTTCATAGCAATAAACACCTACATTAAAAAAAAAAAAAAAGATCTCAAACAACTTAACTTTACACCTAAAGGAACTAGAAAAAGGACGAGCAAATTTCCAAGTTAGTCAAAGGAAAGAAATAATGAAGACAAGAAAGAAAATAAATAGAAATTAAAAAGGTAATAGAAAGGATCAATGAAACTAAGAGCTATTTTTTTTTAATGAGCAAAATAGACAAACCTTTAACTAAATTGATTTACCAAGAAAAAAAAAGAGGGTCTCAAATAAATAAAATTAGAAATGAAGAATTCCAAAACATAACTCCATAAACCTAACATTTTCATGGAAGAGAAAAAAGAACTGGCAGCAGAGGCCACGTTTTCTGAATCCAAAGGTGACCATGGGAATCCAGCCACATAAACAGTGATGAGTGATAGATCCTCCCTTTCCCCCCAACTAGTGGACGGAATATGATGTAACCTGTGTCTGCCGCCAGAACTCCCCCAGACATTGAACCACCTATTAGCACGTGCTGAGTGCCCTGAGCCCTATCCCTACTGTTCCTCCCCTCAAAAGGCTGTTCACCTGTACACGTGTTACTGTCTCCCCAGTCTGGGCCCTTCTCCTCCTCCTCCTCCTCTAATCCTGGTTTTTCTATCTTGCTCGTTAGTATGGAATAAACTTCTTTTAACATGCCTAGGCCTCCGACTCCCATTTCCTGTGTCTTGAACCTTATACTGGGTAGCAGGAAGATCAGTATCCGGGGCTGGCAATTGTTTGCTACAATAGTGGGGTCCTGGAAAGTGAGGAAGTCTCAAAAAGCCTGAAACCTACAGGTTTGACAGATTGATCAGCCCGACCAAGAGATCTCTGAACTGGATACTTGAGAAGAAAAGGGAAAGAACCCATGGAAAGCTGCATCAGACCACAGGGGAATCCTCCCTTGGAACCAGAGGTGGGAAAGGCTACCAAGGGAAGACAGATGCTATTTTCTCTCCTTAATTACCCACCGTGCCTGATAAATGGTGTCTTTTCCTTTTTTAATGCTTGGTGTCAAGAGTGCTCAATTCATTGGCCCACACTGATGGGATAGGGAGGTTTAGGATGGACTTCAAATTCCCTAGCTGACACAGCTTCCCCAGCATGGACAGAAAGTACAATGTTAAGAACTGCAAGGCAGCCGAAACGGTTTGGCTCAGTGGATAGAGCACTGGCCTGTGGACTGAAAGGTCCTGGGTTTGATTCCGAACAAGGGTATGTATCTTGGTTGTGGGCACATCCCCAGTAGGGGGCGTGCAGGAGGCGGCTGGTCGATGTCTCTCTCCCATCGATGTTTCTAACTCTCTATCCTTCTCCCTTTCTCTTTGTAAAAAAATCAATAAAATATATTTAAAAAAAGAAAAAAAGAAATGTAAGGCAATATAAGCATAACCAATGGATACAAGACAATGGGAGAGGGTAGGTGAGGGCATGTACTAGGGGGTAGGGAAGGCCAGGGGGAGGCCAATGGGTGAGGGGGCGGGTAAAGGAGACATATGTAATACTATTTGTGATACTTTAAACAATAAAAAAAAAGAGAGAAATCTAAAAAAAAATATTAAAATACCAAAACTAGTGATTAAATGGTAAAATGTGCATCTTTATTGCCCTCATTCGCCAATAAAAGAAATCTATTCAAAAAGAAAGAAAGAAAAAAAAGAAGTGCAAGGCAGAGCTTCCCTCACAAGTGAATTTGGAATGGAAGCTGTCAAGCAAATCATCAGGCTGGACAGGACTCCAAAATGAAAATTCAAGCTGGCATTAACAAAAGGCGCTACAACAAATTAAGAATTGCCTTTATAATGACAGGGCAGTTTATACAAAGAGAACCGGAACCTAAGTGTGTGCTATCACATCCTGCTTAAAAGAGACCTTTTCCTTAAACTGTATCTACTAAAGTTATTTATTAAACAAGCACAAACAACAACAAAAAATGTGCTAAAAGCTGATGTATGCAGTTGTCCACAAAACACTCAAATAAGTAGGCTAAGGTAAACCCATGTCTAGCTACAAATGTACAGAACTTAAAAATTCACTGTGACATAAACAGCAATTCAAAAGTTTAAAAACAAACTTCATAAAAATCTCAACTACTGGATTAATATAACATTGCAATGGCCCAAATTACATCCAGTCATATTCTATCATATCTACCTGTCTCTGGCCCTGGCCAGGCAGCTCAGTTGGGTAGAGCATTGTCCTAATATGCCAGGGTTGGGGAACCTCTTTTCAGCCAAGAACTATTGGATATTTATGACATTACTAGAGGCCCGGTACACAAAATTCGTGCATGCGGGGGGATGGGGGGAAGGGCGGGTGTCCCTCAGCCCAGCCTGCATCCTCTCCAATCTGGGACCCCTTGAGGGATGTCCGACTGCCCATTTAGGCCCTACCCAGGTAGGATCAGGCCTAAACGGGCAGTCGGACATCCCTCTCACAATCCAGGACTGCTAGCTCCCAACTACTCACCTGCCTGCCTTCCTGATTGCTTTTAACTGCTTCTGCCTGCCAGCCTGATCACCCCCTAACCACTCCTCTGCCAGCCTGATTGCCCCTAACTACCCTCCCCCTGCAGGCCTAACTGCCATCTCCTACATGCCTGGTCCCCCCCAACTGCTTTCCCCTGCAGGTCTGGTTCCCCTCCTCCCCCGCCAACTGCCCTTCCCTGCAGGCCTGGTTGCCCCCAACTTCCCTCCTCTGCTGGTCTGGTCACCACTAACTGCCCTCCCCTGCAGGCTTGATCGCCCCCAACTGCTCTCCCTTGCAGGTCTGGTCCCTTCCAACTGCCCTCCCCTGCTGGCCATTTCAAGGTGGCCATCTTGTGTCATCTTTGACCACATAAGGGGCAGCCATCTTGTGTGTTAGAGTGATGGTCAATTTACATATTATTCTTTTATTAGATAGGGTTATTAGATAGGATAGAGGCCTGGTGCATGGGTTGGGGGGCCAGCTGGTTTGCCCTGAAGGTTTTCCCAGGGTTCCCTTGGGGTGTGGGACAGCCTGGGAGAAGGGCCTGTGGTCGTTTGCAGACCAGCCACACACCCTCTGGTGACCCAAGAAGAGGCCCTAGTATCTGGGATTGATTTATCCTCTATCACTGAAACTTTGTAGCCTGGAGTGTGCAGAAAGCTTGGCTTCCTCCATTGCCAGGGAAACCCAAGTCTCCTGCTTGCTCTGTGGCTGTAGCCATCTTGGTTGAGTTAATTTGCATACTTGCTCCTGATTGGCTGGTGGATGTGGCTTGTTGATGTAGCAGTGTTATGGTTAATTTGCATATTACTCTTTATTAGATAGGCTTTGTGGGCCATACAAGATTACCACCTTAAAAATTAGCCTGCTATGTTTGGTCAAACATTTAATTAACTCTAATGCTTTGGCAGGGCCAGACCAAATGACTTCATGGGCTGGGGGGCCAGACATTCCCCACCTGGACTATGCCAAGTTTTCAGATTCAATCCCCGGTCAGGGCACATACAAGAATCAACCAATGAATGCATAGATGAGTAGAACAATATATCAATGTTCTCCCTTTCTCTCTCTCTAAAAATCAATCAACAAATAAATATCTAAAATTAAGAAAAATAATAATCTATCTGTCTCCTATAGCTCAGGAGAGAGATTTTTAACTGTTTATCACTTGGCCTCCTCGCTTCTCACTCTGAAGAAGTCTATAAATTAATTTTTGGTGGCCTGAATAGAGCTTACCAGGCAGTTATCCAAATGGGGCAGGAAACGAGTTCC
Organism: Lasiurus cinereus; assembly: GCA_011751065.1. NCBI lineage: Eukaryota > Metazoa > Chordata > Mammalia > Chiroptera > Vespertilionidae > Lasiurus > Lasiurus cinereus. The sequence goes on along the minus strand of JAAGEH010000307.1, from coordinate 51,270,319 downwards.
AGTAATTTGATCTCCCCTGAAGCAAAATAAAGCCACCCGAGGACAGGCCCTTGGAACACAGAAATTACAGAATGAAGGATGGCCAGAAGGCTCCCTTTTTCCCATCCAGCCAAGAGCCATGGAAACAGCCCCTGAGGTACCTGTACTTTACCACTGATTTCTCAGTAGCTATGAGGTAATTTGAGAAAACCAAAGTCTGTGCCCACTTTGTTTTCTTTACATGATGGCAATTAGGTTATCTCTATAATAACCTCTTGCAGTCCTACAGCTTACTGAGTGAGGTTGAAGGAGTGGAATTAGGGCTGAGGTGCCCTCAGGGACTGCTACTGTCCCAGAGATGCTGCGGGAGCCTGGAAACCAGGGTTTTATAGCTACTTCATTTGTTGTTTTAAATTTTGCCTCCAGATTCAGACTGAAAGCACTGAGAGTGTATCACAATCTACTTTGCCATCTACAAACATTTCAGTAATAATGACAATAGTTAGAGCAACCAATCAATTACAAGTGGGCAAATGCTGATGTAATGGAAATTTATACTATAAACACAAATACCATTTAAAATAGGAAAGCCTAATCATTTTATGTGTTGTTAATTTAATAATATAGCACATGGTTTTCTTTATCTGTTTACGAGAGGCCCGATGCATGAAATTCATGCAAAAGTAGGTAGGCCTTCCTTCCCCTGGCTGATGGCACTGACTTCCCTCTGGCACCCACGACCCAAGCTTCCCTCGCAGCCTCAGCTTCATCCAGAAGGTCACCTGGAAGGATGTCCAGAAAAATGTCATATCTAATTCGCATATTAAGCTGTTATTATTACAGGCTACAGGACCAGTGCACAAAATTTGTATAATGCAGGGGAGGGAAGGGGAGGCACCCTCTCAGCCTGGCCTGCGCCCTCTCGCAGTCTGGGACCCCTCACTCCTTACTGCCCGCCTGCTTGCTGCTCCTTACCACTTGGCTTGGTATTCCTTAGTGCTGCTGCTGCCATGCAGGTAGGACAGGTTCCTGCCACTGCTGTTGTGCTCACCAGCCACGAGCCTGGCTTCTGGCTGAGTAGTGCTACCCCTGTGGGAGCACTCTGACCACCAGGGGGCAGCTCCTGCATTGAGCATCTGCCCCCTGGTGGTCAGTGCACATCATAGTGACTGGTCGATTTGCATTTTAGACTTTTATTATATAGGATTTGTTACTAGTAAAAAATAAAGAGGCAGTTCTGATGTAATAGTGAGAAAAAGGCCATACACTTAACATGTGCTAACAAAGCAATATGGGCTTTAAAAAAAAACAATGTCATTTCCTATTGAGTTAAAAGCAATATATCATTAAAATCATAAGAATTGATCATACACCTCTACTTAGTATTGGTAATTGATCATACAAGTCTACTTAGCACCTCAAATTATACCCTCAAATTTGGCCATTAACTGTAATAAAGAAATTAAAAAATTAGAATGCCCTTCCCTAAGAGGAGGGAGACCAGCATAGTGAGGGGTGTAAAAATCAAGCCATAGGTATAAACAGTTTTAGGGAGAGGGAAAAATGAACAGAGTGCTTCGCCTGGGAAAGATAGGAAGGGTTGTCCCAAGAGAAGCCTTAGTTTACTCAGCATCAGAAAGCAGTTTGTTTGCTATAAACTACACAGTCTTACCCTCATCCCTTGAGTGTATCCCAGGCCCATTTTAGTCTCACCATCTGACACTGAATCCTAAAGACATACAGAGCAAGGCCATTGGTTTCACCCAAAGAACCTGTTTCTGTGTTCTCTTTCATTTAAAAAAAAAAAATCAATTGAATTGTGTAATTTTATGTACATCCCAAGGGACCTAACACTCCCTGTGTTATCTATTACACTTATAAAATACTAGTGGCCTGGTGCACAAAACCCATGTGCGTTAAAAGGGGATTAGAGGAAATAATTTAATATTGCTATTTTCCCTTTCTCTATAATAGAAGTGTCAGAGATGAAAGAAAATTAGTAAAATATATATGAAAACCTTCCTCCCATCAGAATCTGGGACAAACCATGGGACCTAGAGTCAAGTCCCCGCCCACCCACATTCGTCTCAAAATCACGTGAGATCCAGACCTGGCCACCCACTTCCCCATTGGGATAGATCCAAACCTGGCCATTTCCACTCTTGTCAAGTTCTGCCAGGCAGGGGATATAACCTTAGGTCCCCTGGCCCGGCACCAGGACAGGGGTCGTGGCCTGAAGTCCCCCAGCCCAGACCAGGTTGGGGGCATGCCTTGAGATGTGGGACATCTCAGGTCATGTCAAGCTCCATTGGGTAGGGGGCATAGCCTGAGGTCTACCGTCAAGACCCACCAGGCAGGGGTGCGTAGCCTTAGGTCCCCAGACTGGCACTGGGAAGGGGGCACAGCCTCAGGTCCCCTGTCAAGCCCTACCAGCAGGGGGGGTGCAGCCTCAAGTCTCCTGTCAAGCCTAGCTGGGTGGGAAGTGCAGCCTGAGTTCCCCTGACCCAGCACTGGGGGTGAACCTTGAGGTCCCTTGTCAAGCCCCGCTGGATGGGGAGCATGGCCTGAGGTCGTCTGTCAAGCCCTGCCAGGCAGGAGGGTGCAGCCTCAGGTCCCCTGGCCTGGTGCTGGGGTGAGAAGTGCAGTCTCAGGTCCCCTGGCCTGGTGCTGGGGTGAGAAGTACAGTCTCAGGTCCCCCGGCCTGGTGCTGGGATGGGGGAAGCAGCCTGAGGTCCCCTAGCTCAGCACCAGGACAGGAAGCACACCTTGAGGTCCTCCATCAAGCCTCCCCCACCCCCCAGGCAGGTGGCATGGCCTCAGGTCCCCTGGCCTGGCACCAGGGCGGGGGTCATGGCCTGAGTTCTCCCAATCTGGTGCCAAGGCAGGAGGCACAGCCTGAGGTCTCCTGTCAAGCCCCATGGTGGTGGGGAAAAGCATAGCCTCAGGTCCCTGCTGATTGCTCATTAAGGCTCCTTATGGGAACTTGGCCTCAGCTGTGGGGGCAGCCATCTTTGTGATGGAGTGATGGTTAATTAGCATATTCCCGATTTATTAGATAGGATTGCTCAGTGAAGAGATCTGCAAAGCAAACAGTAAAACTTACTCAAACACACTCCACAGAACTGGAATTCTAAGTTTGAACCTTAGAAAAATAGTCATAAGAACTGTGACTGATGTTTGACCTCTGGGTGCTAAGGTTATAGTCCTTATGCACTGCTGACACTTTAGGTCTCAGGACTGACTTGAGAACCCACGCAAGCCAGAATCTTCACAGATACAACTACTACTAAAATGTATTGAGTCCTTGTAATCTGCCCAGTACTATATACCAAGGGCCCTTAGATCAGCTCAATAAACCGAGCTCCTGATCCTGAGGGAGTAAATACTAATATTATCACCCTCCAGCAAATGGGGGTTTAAGCAATCTGAGCAAGGATGATAAACCAAGCGCTGAGCTGAAAACATAGCTGTCTGACTCCAAAGCCCCCTGCTCTTTCTTATCCAGTGTCCTGCTCAGCTGTGGCACTTCAACACTACTGAACCCAAGTGTTGTGCTAAAAGCCTCCATACCCTAAGAGCAGCCTGGGGCACACCCCTGACTCCCGGAGGCAGTCAGCAGCCCCAATCTGCTGTGCCACTTGCAACAGTTATCAAGCCCGGGCTGGCAAGGCTATGATGGCTCACTTTACCTGTAGCTAATACAAGTATAGTAAGAGAGAAAGGGTCCCTACCCAAGCAATACAGTGCAACGCTGGGTCTGTAAAATTCCACTCTGGCAGGCATTTCTGAAAGCAATGAATTCTGACCACCTCTGCAAAAAAAACTACTCAATGGGACCCTTAGCTGTTTGGAATATACACTGGCATAAAAGACATTTTGCAAGCTTCTATACATGTGAAAAAATAGTGAAAATCCTTCATAGAATCAGTAAATCCCAACTGTATAAGAAATGCATTGATTCAGAAGTAACTCTTTATCTACATACTACTTTATATCACCCCAAATTCAAAATTCCAGAAGCTTGAGTCACCAAATCACAGTCACAAGCCCTCCTGAGTGCAAAGGAAATCTCTCAGAAAAGGGCAGAGACCCCTCAAAGCATACTTCCTCTCACTGCCATCCACCCTTCACCTGCTGAGTGCCCAGTGCTGGGGCCTTTTGAGAGCTGCACAGAAGCTCAAGCAGTGGCCAGAATGGCAGCATGCTGGGGGAGGAAATAGGTCCCTATGGGTTAGACCTGGGTCTGAGACCTGGCACTTTGGTCAGCCGCACACATCTGCCTCCTGTCACCTTCCGCCCGCAACATGTGTAATTCCAGCCGGAGTGGGACTGGAGGGGGAGGGTGGGCAGGTGAATTGAGTGGCATTGAGTGGATTTCCCTGCACTATGCTCTTATCTCTTTCATCCAGCAGAGCTGTCACTTGTATAAGAGGGGAAAGGCAGGGGAGAAGGAAGAAAAGGAATTAGATGTAATTTCTGATCTCACAAACATACCCAAGAATTCAATCCTAAGCGAAAGGTGAACACATCTCCCCTTGACAAGTAGGTACAGTCAGATGTCAGAGGCCTTTTGGCAAGTTAAAAAAAAAAAAGGGATTTGTGCTTACCTGACTGCTGATGGAGTCTTTCTTGGCCGAGCTCTGAGCCTGAGGCAGGCCCTGGGCAGGTGACAACCGTGAGGGGCTCTTCTTACTCTGAGGCAACAACGAGGATAGAAAACCCACACGAGGGGACTGGGAGAGGGACGTGTTCCTCTGGCTGCACACCATGGCTCTGGACAGGCACAGACAACACAAGGTCACTGGGCTGAGGGGGACCTGGGAGAAGTGGAGCACAGGCCTGCTGGACTGTGGACAGCACCAGAGACCAGGGCCTCAGCCAGGCTCACAAGCCTGGGCTTTAGGTGGCATTATCCTCAGTTCTATTGCTTATACCAAAGAGAGCCGGCAACCTGTCCAGCACAACGGGAAATCTGCCACTCTTCTTTGAGGGGCCAGGAAGAGCTCAGATGCTTTGTTTATATTCATTACATATTTGAAATGATAATCTGGATATACTGAGCTGAATAAAATATATCATTAAAATTAACTTCACCTGTTTCTTTTTACTTTTTTTTAACATAGCTAAAATTTTTAAAGTTCCATTTCTTGGCGGGCATTTTATTACCATCAGATGGTGCTAGCTCAGAAATGAGGGCAGTTTCACTAGATGCAGTGCTTGGCCACATGTAGGTTGGGAATCTGACTGTCTGGATTTGTGTCCTGACTCACCACTCACTCACTCACTTACTCACTGTGACCACTCTGTGCCTACATCTCTTCAACTGCTACTGCTGTTATTATTATCAACTGGGTCTTCTGTTTAGCTGGCTGGTTTTTAATGTCACTCAAATACCTCTCCCCACATCTGCCTACCTCTTCAAACCCTCACACAGGATGATGCTTCTACTGTGGAATGCATCCAACCCGTGATTGCCAATCTTTTCAACCATGAGGTACTAGTTCCAATGCACAACAACTTCATAAGGCTTTAGGACACTGGTTGTATTTCTTTATCCAAGTGGCACACACCTGGATGTGCAGGTCCCTGGAAGAGCTCGGCAGGTAGAAGACCTCAGAGGCCAGGGGAGCTTACTCCTGAGGAAGCATTCACCATGGTGCAGGAGGCTATTGGGAAACTGCATCTCCAGGAGTAGGGGGCCCAGGTAAGAGCACAGGGGAGAGAGGGAAGAAAGGGACTAAGCCCTCCCAACCATGGGGCGGGGCACATACTCACAGTTCTGAGTCCCCCAGGCGGTCCATGTTGGAGACATAAGGAGGCAACTTGTGTTGGACTAAGGCCTTTTCTTCTTCTGGCTGTTGCTCCTCTTTCTTTAGTCGGTGGATTTCTGCTTGCAATGCAAAAAGCTGCATAGAGATGGGACAGGGTTCATCAATGACATCACCCTGCTGGGGAAGATTAGCCACAGCACATCCAACACCCATCCTCAGGGTTCAAAAGACCACTGGCTCTCAGTCTGAGGATGCCAGTTCCCCCTCTTTGCCCACTGATTTGGGAAAAATGGATGAGTGTAGCTGTTACCTGACTACAGTGAGGTGAGAAACTAAAAACCGTTAGATATACAAAACGCTTTTTTTTTTCTTGTTATCATTTGACTTGCTTCCCTTTTAGCATTTTACTTGCTTCCTCCTGAATTCACTGAGAAAAACAGCTCCACCCAATCCTGCTTTGCTCTTGGGAATCTACAAATCAGACTGGAATTCTCAAGGAAAAGTTTTATTAAATGAAGGTCAGCATTTTTTACTGTTTGCCTTCACCTGAGGATATTTTTCCATTAATTTTTAGAGAGTGGAAGAGAAGGGGAAGACAGAGAGAAATATCGATGTTAGAGAAACACATCAATTGGTTGCTTCCTACACACATCCAGACCCGGGCGCAGGCCAGGGAGGAGCCTGCAACCGAGGTACATGTCCTTGACTGGAATCAAAGCCGGGACCCTTTGGTTTGCAGGCCAAGGCTCTATCCATTGAGACAAATAAGCTACGACAAAAAAACAACAACAAAAATCACAAGAATCTTAAACCCAAAACCTGTTTAGGTTTATAATCTTCCTTGTTCTGAAAATCTTCCCGTTTCTAAAGAGATCTTAATTTCAAGGACAGATAAATGCTCAACAGACAAAATATAAAGGCAAATGTGGGTTTCTAGGCCCTGTCACTTTACCAAACTAGAGAAATATAGAGCTGAGCAGAACAATTAAATGATATCTGGGTTATAAACAATACAGATGTGGATATACGTGGAAAGCGACTAGGATCATGAAATAAACATAAAAAAACGGGTCAATTAACAGGTGGCATGAAGGCATATAGAGTCATTTCTCTCTCAAAAGTACATTATTGTTACTATGTTGTTTATTCTTATATGATTTAAAATATGAAGCTTGCCTCTGGTTTTCAGAGACTATTACCTCCCCCGAGTCTCCAACTGATTTTCTGGTGGCTCACTTTCCTCTGATATCAGTGCTTTCCTCTACATGAGCAGCCCTCCACCACCTGATTTCAAACATGAAAAGCAAAAGACTTTTCCAAGAAGCAAGTGTGCTCAGAACCAACCTTCTGACGTAGAACTTCATTTTCTTCTTGAACCTGGTTGGTCCTCTGGCACTCGGCATCAAAGTTCAGGATCACAGGCACTGGTGCACTCAGTTAAAGAATAAGCCTGCCTGGGAAAGGATTGAGACCATCCCAAACCCTTGACATAGCAGCATCACCCTTGAACACGAGACAGGAGTAGGGTGGGGGCGGGGGGTGGTGGTTGGAGTACAGACTCAGTAATACAGGCTCTTCTCAGCTTTATGAAGTAGTCTCTCCCCCGAGGCCAGGCCTGGCCTGACTTCGTTCAAACAGACTTACAGACACATGACAATCTGCTGACTAGCTCACAGAGAGGACATAAATCCAAACCTGAGAGTTCTCTCCCAATGCCAGCAATAAAGAGCCATATCCAGTAGGCTTCCATGCCAGTCTAAGCATCGGCAACAGGCAGCTAACAGCAAGCAAGCGCAGAGGCCAGGCCCTGGGGGCACGCTGCCGGTGCCCCACCAGCTAGGCAGAAGGGTCAGCCACTAGGCTTTCCCCTGCCAACTGAACCTCTCCCTGGCAAAGGTTTAGACTGAGGAGAAAGCTTTCTGCATTTTGTGCAGCCACATGCCACCACGTGAACATCCACAGTGTAGGTCAGCGTGTCGGTCTTCCCCAGCCACCTCAAATAGCTGCAGTGAGGAGGATCGCAAAGCAGGCAGAGCCTCAGCACTGAGGACATGAACGGAGGTTCGAATGGGCACTGAGAAGACCTAGAGTGACATTTTCCATTTCCCTAGAGGACCCATGTGGCTGTGGCATAACCACCTCTGGCTTTCATTTGAAAGCCCTCAGGATGCAAAGCAGCAGCAGGGCCAGAAGAGAGGCAAAGCTGGCAAGAGCAGAATTCACAGCAGCCACAATGCAAAAGGAGAGGACACTCTTCCTACCTCCACCAGCAGATGTTCCTCTCACAATGCCCCATTTATCAGTGACTCACCAGGCAGTCCTATTCAAACCAGACTCTTCCCCGCCCCCAGAGTCCCAGCCTAGAGAGCATAAGCAATGGTTAATGGTCCCAGGTCTGGGATCCAAGGCATTTCCTAACAAAATGGGAAATATGGTAGGCCATAAATTATTTACATTCTCTCTCAACCACACATATATTCTTAGAGCTGCTGTTTTCTGGCAACTTGAGGAACTCTGAAGCCACTGTCAGAGAAAGCAACCCAAACACTAATCTAGGGAGGAAGTTCCAGTCCAAGAAGTGTTCTCATCTGCTACCTAATCCCAACAAAGGCAAGAGATAATAATATCCTGGGGGGTGGGAGAGCCTTAGAGATGGTGGTGGAGGATGGCTGGTGTCACTAAGCAGCAGCTACCTACCAACCTCTGTATCTGCAAAGAGAGGCCCTCAGACCTGCTTGAGGGCTCCTCTCAGAGCCCCACACTGGCACCCACTGCTGCTACAGTCCCCCATGGCAACTATTACTTCAGCAGCAAAGTGTCAGAACTACGACTTGTGATTCCCTGGCCTACTGACAAAAATAACCACAATCTGTCCAGCCGCCTCCCATGACACATGACAATGATCCTTGGGCATTTTGTGGAAGAACTGATTGCATCAGGGGCAGCAGCCACTGATCACATTGTCTGGATGCATCAGGGTAGGCCCACAGCCCCAGGCAGCTGAAAGGATATGCATGCACTGAAACAGGACGCTCAGGAAGTTGTGCAGGGACACAATGAAGGTGTCTGCCCACTGACGAGAGAAGTAGGTAGCAAAGGTGGGGTTGGTGTCTGGAGATGGCAGGAAGGGCAGGACAAACCAATCCTTCCACTCAGCCTGGTTCTGGAGCTCCGTGGCCTGCTTTGCAAAGAACTCCTGAGCCTTGTCATTTCTGTTTGTCTGCCAAGAAACAGAGGAGACAGCAGGGAGGGGGAAGAGACAGAAGTCCAGAGGTAAGATTCTTCATCATTGCCTTTGACTATCAGCTTGCTAGGTAAGTGGCCAAACATAATCTACAAACTCCATAAAATAAAGGAAATCATCGCTCATTTCTCAAGTTCCTTGTAATTTCAAAGAAGTTGGTTTAAACTGAAGTCCTGATGATAACTGCCATCCTAAAAATTAATTCCTAGTTGATGTTCAAACAATCTAATTAACTATTCCCCCAGGTCGGCTATAATCTTTATTATGCAAATTTTAACCCAGCTACTTATATTCTTTAAAACACCAGCCAGGCTGGCCAGTGTGGCTCAATGGTTGAGTGTCAACCTATGAACCAGGAGATCATGGTTCAGTTCCCAGTCAGGGAACATGCCCAGGTTGCAGACTCGATCCCCAGTAAGGGGCATGCAAGAGGCAGCTGATCAATGATTCTCTCTCATCAATGATGTTTTTATCTCTCCTTTTGTCATTGAAATCAATAAAAATATATTTAAAAAACCACCAGCCAGGCTTGCATGCTTAAAACAAGAGAAATTGAAATGAGGAAGACAAGTCATGTGATCTACAGATGAGAAAGGGGAGGGGGTAGGAAAACAGTCAAAAATAACTTGCACTGTGACTGTTTCACCCTTTCCCAGAGTAACACAGAGTCCTCTCTAGAAGTGAAAAGAAAATCTATTTCTGCATCAAATAACTCTTTCCACCAAGGAATCCCTGAATCAACAAGCACCTGAATTGTGTAGACAAGATAAAAGCGGAACAGGCTGGTTTTCAGTTTGTTGATGGTAGGTCTGTATATGTCCTCCAAGCGGCTGAAGAGTCGCCGCTCCAGGTAGCTCCAATAATCCCGCAGGGCAGCCAAGTCATACACCTGCATTAACTGCTGCAACTGGTCCACAATCTTGTCCACCTAGTGAGAGAAGGTGGTGAAGGACAGAAGGGAATTCTCCCCTCATTCCACAAAGTTAATACAGCTTTTTCCTCTTGCTGTGGCTTCTGGATGTTAGATAAAAATTCAAGTTAGCGATCTAGAGAACTTGAAATTCATGTAATAGCTCTTAAGTTATTGTCTGACATTAGATATCTGGTTTGACCTTCTAGCAGGTGTGGAAATTTCGGGTGTTAAAAACGCTGACTCAGGAAGCAGGAGATACTGGGTCCGGGTCTTGGACAACAGAGAGCATGAGAATCTCCATGGTCCTCCTCTGAGCGCCACTGTTCCAGGATTTTCAGGCTCGTGATGAGCTGCACTGGCTGACCCCTTCAGGTCATCCAAGCATCCTAAAGCCCTTGCAGCTGCTCAGAGTGTCTGCTAAAGAAGTCGCCTCCCTGGGAGAAGCAGGCACACTGGCATACAGTCTGGAAAGGTTTATGGCTTACAATACCAATCCAATGCCCCCATTTTAGAGATCAGGACACTGAGGCTTGGAGAAATGAGATGCTTTGCTTTTGCCGCTAAGGAGCCGGTAATTTTGGCAAGACAAGGACCCAGGTCTCCCCGCTCCCCTCCAACTCCTGCTGCTAGCTCACCGCCTCTCTCAATTCACCTGTCAACCTGCGTTGAAATCAGCAAACAGACACGTGTAAATCCCGAGACCTTCTCAACGGAAAATCGTGTCTTAGCAGGGGACACATAAGGAACGTATTAACTGGGCAATGAGGTCTTCCTCAACTGCTGAAGCAAAACCGGCAAGGAGTCACCGGCAAGGCCACTTTCAACAGACTCCGCACATCCTTGGAACCAGCTCACATTGTGGGCTGCAGACCCCTTTGCTCCCAGGGCCATCGGAAGCTAACTACAGAGCATTGTGTTGCCCACATCCAAGCATCTGCTCAGCCTGAGCTCCGAAAGCCCCGTGACCATCCGGCCAAGGTCTGCCAGCACCTGCTGGAAGGCTGGGTGCAGGACGGAGCCCTGGCCCGGGAGCGAGGGCACCTGGGCTCCAGCCTCCGCGAGGCTCCTGGCTCGCAGGGCAACTTTAGGCAAGTCATGCCCCCTCTCCGGGCCCCAGTTCCTCATCAGCCAAGCGAGGGCAGACGCGCAGAAATGGAAGGGGCCCCCCCCCCCCCCCCCTAGCGCGGGGACAGCGCCGCTCCCGCCTCGGAGGGCGGGCTAGGGAAGAGCCCGCTCCGGGCTCCCTCAGCGCCGCCTCTGCCCGCGCCCGCCGGCCTCTCACCCGGAACCCCTTCTCCTTGTCCGCCTTGATCTCGGCCTCCAGCTGCCGCAGTGTGTACGTGAAACCGCGGAAGAGCAGGTACTCACGGACCAGCTCGTCTGTGCGCTCCACGGCCTCCGCCATCGCTGCGCCAGCGCCGTTAGGCAGGGGCCGCGGCACCCGAGGGACGAAGGGGCGGGGCCTCGGCAGCACGGGGCGGGGCCAGGCGCGGGTGCCAGTCACGCCGCGGCCGGCCTACCAGCGCGCACGCACTGCGCGCCGCACGCCTGTGGTCCCGCCCTAGCCCCGCCCCCATCCCCGCCCAGCTGTCCCGTCATCACCACCCTCCCTGAGGAGCAGCTGGAATACGCAATGCTCGCCTGAGTTTCCTGGCACCGCTGGCAGCGGCTTTGTGATCTGAGTTATTGAAAGTGGCTGCTGCCATCCCAGTCAAGTAGGGCTGGACCTTAGAGAACATCCCAGATAGTCACGAGGAGGGCAGGGGCCTGAGGTACCCTGCTCAATAGCATTATATCACAGAATCCTCTATGCCCTACGCCCATTTGCCAATGGGGGAATCTGGAACCCCAAGAGGTAAAGTGACTTGTATGAAGTCACACAACCAAGTGTGTCATTAGAAAGTTCTAAATCCCCCCCGAGCCCTGCTTTCATTAATAAGACTAATCAATTACAAAACAAGATTACCAAGATACACTGTTAGGAGAAAAAAAGGCAAGTTTCAGGCCATTCTATATAATATAGTTCCAGTTTCTTGTAAAAAATAAAACACAGTGTGTGTGTGTGTGTGTGTATGTTTGTGTGTACATTTTTAAAGTTAAGGAAGATTATGCAGTAATCCTTCTTTCCCCTAAAAGGTGAGATTATAAGGAACTATCACTTCCTTTTTTTGTTTATTTGCTTGAAGTTTTTACAGTATAGACACTGAGTGACCAGATTATTATGATCTCTGAACGCATAATAATCTGGCCACTCAGTGTATTTGTATCTCAAATGGGTAACAAAAGCATTCTAAACTTTTGCTGGAGATCAACCTATTTGCCCTGAGTTTTCTATCAGCCAGTGCAAAGGGGAAAACTGATCAGGTACACGATTTATAGTATCTTTGATATCAAATAAATAAGGTACTAAAGAGAAGTATACTGAGTGGCCAGATTATTATGTGTTCAGAGATCATAATAATCTGACCACTCAGTGTATATTTCTATTTGTAACCAGGGAAATAGCCAATCTTTAACTCTTACTTTCCTCATCTATAAAATAACGTCGATGTCTACCTTGCAGAATAGTAATGGAAATTTAATAAGATAATGTAAAATACTTAGCACAGTGAATAGCCCACCAGTAAAACTCAATGCTTGTTCCCTTCCCCTTCCCTCTAAGGCAGTGGTTCTCAACCTTCCTAATGCCGCGACCCTTTAACACAGTTCCTCATGTTGTGGTGACCCCCAACCATAAAATTATTTTTGTTGCTACTTCATAACTGTAATTTTGCTACTGTTAATGAATCATAATGTAAATATCTGTGTTTTCCAATGGTCTTAGGCTCTACAGCAGTGGTTCTCAACCTGTGGGTTTCAATCTACAGGTTGAGAACCACTAACAGGGTCACCAACTACATGGAAATTTAGCTCCAAGGGGGCTCTGCTTACATTAGAGAAAGCAAAAAGATAACATCAAGCAAGCCACAGCAAGACAAGATAGAGACTTGTTCCTCCCTCTCTGCCGCTTTACTTCTCTCCACCCAGACACCCTTCTGTGTCCACCAGTGCAGGAAAGCACAGTTGCCTCTGACAACTGTAAGGACCAAAACATATTGTACTTTAACTGGAATCTCAAATCTTCAAAAATGAGCCTGGGAGGTCCCAATAAATATAAAACACCAAAAAACCTCCCCCTACTACAGGAATGTTGTGAGTTAGATTTCCCTAAGGGACCCTAAAGTGTCTACAGGGAAAAAAAAAATTAAACCACCAAAATTTTCAACATTAGGAAAAAGCTTGAATAAATTATGTTACATCCATCCCATGCAATCTTATGTAGTGGTGTAAAATCGTGTTTTTTTCTAAGACTATTTAACTACTTAGAGAAATAGTCACACTATGTGTTAAGAATGTAAGATTAACAGTTCGGGGGGAAAAGTCTGGCAGTTTCTTATAAATTAAACATGTGATTACTATGTGATTCAATAATTATACTCTTGGGCACTTATCCCAGAGAAATGAAAGCTTATCTTGGGTCTCAGAAATTGAAAGTGAACCACCTTCTCTCTGACCACTGCGACTACATCCCTTAAGGAGTAGCTCAGATTAGAATCAGCAAAGTCCCCATTTGTCCAGGGCAGAAAACTGCCAAGAATGGGCTTAGACTGCCAGCAGTAGGAATCCATTGGTTGATGAGTCTACAGACTCATTCACTTTCACTGCTGGAACAAGTCTCCTAGGTTAATAAGTAACACTGCCTCTGAAAGCATCAAGTGGAGGACAGCATGGGCGAATTCCATCTCTGTTGACACACTTCCTTAAAAACACCTTGCCCTGTGCAATCACGCTTCCACCTTCTGCAATAGCTGGCCTAGCTTCAATATCTCTCTCTCTCTCTCTCTCTCTCTCTCTCTCTCTCTCT